>JASAUF010000552.1:5145000-6345000 GCA_030180095.1 Magnolia changhungtana | reverse complement strand
AAGTTGAAGGCTTTAAAAGGGGGCAAGGGAAAGACCGAAAAGGACATGGGTGGAAATGGCAAGTAAAGACCTGATGACATATGGTGTAACTGAAGTTATGGCCCTTGATAGAGTGGAATGGCGGAAAAGAATTTATGTAGAAGTTTTAGATGATGACAACACTCACATGCGGTTTTGGTAATGTCCCCACCTTCAACCCAAACCTTTTAAATGGCAGAGAGGGTAACCAATTGTTGATCCAAACCATTCACCCATTCATACAACTAAGAGCAAACCATGGTGCAAAATTCATGCCAGTCAAGTAATCTTAAGCTTACCATCAATAGCATGAAAATGGACAATCAAGATTGACTGGAGAAACAAACAGTTCCAATCATCTCCTTGAAACATCTAGAAGATAGATCCCACTTTGTATTTCTTATGATTTTAAAGCAACACTTTGATTCAATGATTCTCCCCATGTGATTTATGGCTCATAAACAATGGACAATTGTAACAAATTGGCCCTGTTTAAATCGACAATAGGTCACCCCGGGGGCCATTTAAAAGGTTTGATGACGTTGCTAATATCTCATGAAGGTGGGGACTATAGCAAAACACATCTTGTATGACATGTAACATCAATAAGGACCAGTTCGGGAGGGATACTTTATTATTGCACCTAACTTACCTCTATTATATGACAATTATTCATGCCTCCCATCCATTTCCATTGTTATAAACAGCTTCCCTGTTTCAAAGATTTGTTACCAAATCGCCCGTGCAAGGAAACGCCTTCTATTAGCCCCCCCTCTCCTTGAGCAATTGACCATTTAACCTCTATTTCACATGCAACTAGTTGTAGACAAGTGCACTTACCCAATTGCATGCTATCCAACCCATTCAACATGTCACTCTATGAAAACTAAACATACCAAAAGGCATTTTAATCCAACCACCAGGTGGGTCTATACATTATACATAACCATGAGCCTACACATTCGAAAAACAAACTCCTCATATAATTGTATTATTTGTCATTGGGTGCATGTAATGATCCAAAAAAAAAAAAAAAGAGGGAATGCAAGTGTATTAGTCTTTGAAGATGGAAGTGAAAATTGGTTTATTAGATTTTTCTTTAGCTGAGTTGTAAATTCGTGGAAAAATGAATGTAAATGCATACACTGGCAGCGCAACTCAGGTGGGTTGAGTACCGACCACCCGAATTCCAAGCCCAAGTCCTCTATGCTCAACCCAACCCGACAAAAAAGTGCGACATTTTCATGGACAAATGCCAAAATACGGTTTAAAAAGGGAAGACTATAAAAAAGAATGCCAATCTAGGATGGATTGATCAATCAGTCTTATTCTTGAATGGTAGCAGTTGAAATGTGTTATGGACTTGATGGACAGTCTAGATCGATCTATTGAACTGTCCAAGTTACCTGCTGCAGTAGAACCACCATAACATATATAGTGCTTTGAGGGTACTGGGAGCATTTCTCTATTTAAAATAACAGTGTAAGTATTAAAACAAAAAATAAAAATCTGCCATTGCTTGTTGGTATGCAGCATGAGAGAGAAACAGAGTTCGATTCCTACATCCTTTTAGATTTTATAATAATAATTTTATTTATTAAAAAAATAAATAAATAAATAAAACTAACTTAAACAGGGTGAGTGACTTGGCCGAGTCACCACCAGTCGTGTCAAGTCAACTGAGTTATTGAGTTGACTCAACGAGTCTTCCCAAGTCAGAGCTGAATCACTTCCACAACTGATTTCTCAAACATTCGGCTTGAAATCTCACTAGGTCGATGGTTATTTTTGGGTGATGTGGTCGACCGTGTGAGAAATGGGCGCACCACTACTTTGAAGTGCTAAACAGCTACAAAATACGCAATCCTGTCTGCACATGGTATGTTGGTTCACATGTATCCTCATTTAGAGGTAATTGCGGACCCCACACGGGTTGGGCCCATAATCTAATAAAGGGATACCCATGCTGTACTTAGCTGTACCCAATGGCACTCTCATGCTATTATTCCTGGGAGTGCCAACTCATCATAGGATAGGTCACATGTGTATATTGAATTAGGGCAATTGTTTGATCCCTTATTCATCAATTTTTTAACCAGTGGAGCCCCACCTGATGATAAAACTGATCTTAATTTTTAGAAAAGGCATCAACACAGCAAGGCCCACCCAATGAGCTGCTTGGACCTCAGGATTGGGTTAGTGAAAAGAGCACCCATAATGTTAAGGAAGCGTTTGGATAATTAGTCACTTTACATAAGCTACTTATGCCTCAAGTAACTTATCTCAATTTCTATTTAGTCATTGCATTTAGTAAACAAAATACTTATCAGCCAAAAAGTAAAAATAGAATGTTTAGTTCTCAACATCACATTAGTACTTATCCCTCAAGTTTGTTTGTCCACCCTTAATATTCACCATGCATCATGTGGGCCTAACCTTTGATGTAGACCGTTTATCATGTTGGGCTTCAACGCAAACCGTTCATCGTGTGGGGCCTACCTTCATTGTGGGCTATCCATCATGCAGAGCCAACCTTGGATGTGGGTCATCTATCATGCAGCCCACCTTTAATGTGGATTGTCCATCATGCAAGGCCCAACCTCGAAGTGGGTCATCCATCAAGTGGGGCCCACCCTGGGTGTGGGTCATTCATCATTAAAGGCCGACCTTCAATGTGAGTTGTCTTTGTGTGGGGCCTACCATCATTGTTATTGTCCATCTTGGGGAGCCCACCTTTAATATTCACCGCCGATCATGTGGAGCCCACCTTTGATGTGAGCTGTCCATCATGTGGATCCCCCTTCAATGTAGGGTGTCTATCATACAGGGCCTGCTTTGGATGTTGGTCATTCATCATTAGGGGGCCTACCTTTGATTCGGACAACCCATTATGTGGGCTCACCTTGATGTGGGTCATTTATAACGTGGTGCCCACTTTTGATGTGGACTGCCCATAATGTGAGGCCTCCTATGACATAGACCAACCATCACACGGAAGAGAGATCTGTATAAAAGTTAAAAGTTGAAAAGCAGAAAACTTTCACAATGCAAGTTACTTTTACAATGGTGGGACATGTTTGGATACCTCCAAATAAGTTACTTTTGCTCATTACAACAGTAAGATAAATAAATAATTAGAAATCAAGATAAGCTTCTTATAGCATAAGTAGCTTATCTTAAGTAACTTGGGATCCAAACACCCCCTAAAAATTAACTTACATATATTAAAAAGTTACTTATTGGGTGGTATCCAAATGGGCCCTAAGGGAGCGTTTGGATCATAAGTTACTTAAGATAAGCTACTTTTGTCGTAAGTAGCTTATCTTGATTTCTTATTAAATTGAAGTGATTAACTTCAAATAAAAAAGCTATTTATAATAGATCATAAACCAAACTTATCTCAAATAAGTTACTTGTCTACCTGGGGAAGTAGAAAAAAACTACTTATTTGGTGGTATCCAAATAGGTCCTAAATGACTCGTCGACCCGGATTGACTCATTCAATCACAAGTTGAGCCACAACTCAACCAAGTCAGGGGTGACTCAGGGTGAACAACCAGATCAGTCTGACAGAGTCTGAGTTGACTCAGACAAGTAGCATGAGACTGATACGAGTCTTAAAACCATGGTAACCACTAAAGTGCCTCAGAAATACCATCTTTGAAGGCAATATGCTGATTAACAGCCATCGAGAATCAGCAATTCAACATTATGAATTGTCATAACATAAGATAATAAACAGAACAAAATGAACAAATAGCCAGAATTGACAGATTCCATGAAATGAAATGACATGAGATCATTATACAGAATAAAAGTACCACATCTGCCAAATATCTGACAGAGGTATAGAACCAATTCGAAATCCGTTACAAGCCCACAACAATTTCCACTAGTTTGCAGTTCACTTCTTCAGCAAAGGATTGTGATGCTGCAGTTTGATCCTCATCAGCAGCCACACCAACAAGGACAATAATAAAACTCCTGCCGCAATCCCAAAGAACTGCATTTTCCTTGTCTGAATTAACTAGAGTAAATAAACACGAATATACCCCATTTTGTCATTGTTGGATTTCTCTATCTTCTTGGCCTGATAATAGATGTGCAATGCTGCTGTCGTTCTTCTCAAGTGGCAAGGATTGCTTATGTACAGAGAGAAGTCACTTCTCAGCAGTTCAAAACTTAAAATGGGCATGTTTGCAGCTTCCAAAATCAGGTAGCATGTTGGACCAACTCACATATCTGCCTCAGCTTGCATATGGGCCTCATCTAGATCATTTGAATGACAAACAAGACCTCTCTTGGGTAGCCTTAGCTGCAAGATAGAAGAAAAAGGTTGACAAAACTATAAACCAAGCTAGACAGAGAATATATAAACATGAGAGTTACTTTTCCTGACCTTAGATTTTGTTGTGACCCAGCCACTAGAATTACTCAGTGGCACATATGAGAATTTCTCAATCAAACTCAAACCTGAGACTGGGCCGGAGCCTGAGCCACTAACGGGCAAAGGAACCTAAACAAGCAAAATAATGAGAAAAGTTCAATTGCATTCCCGTATCATACTTTCAACAAAAATTAGTAGTCAAGAATCTTTCTTTTTTTTTTCAAGTTTGAGAGGTGATATATCTAATCATTGCTCATTCCAGAATAATGGTTCTGATTGAATTATGCAGTGGGGGCCTGTTTCTAAATTGCTATTTGCTTCCGAGGATCCTACTTCGAACGCATGTAGGAAAGTATCCCACATGTCCAAGTGGCACACGTGTTAGAAATCTAGGTCGTTCATCGAATGCTCACCATGGTGAATGTACAGTAGACCATGATATTTCTACAGAAATTTGAATTGTTGAGATATTGAAATCAAGTTTTGATTCAATTCAGGGTGTCAATTGAGGGACCACACTCAAAACATGGATCTCATTCAATCATGTACTATACTTAGATTGTTTATTTTAGGAATGGAATTATTCCCCTTCATTATCCCATTCAATCATGTACTATACTTGGTCAACATATACCATGTATAGCATTCTGTAATCTATTTAAGAGGATGGAATCTCACATGAGGACACCCCAAATTGAATCAAAACTTGATTTCAAGATCTCAACAATTCAGATTTCTGTAGAAATATCATCCCACATGGCCTTTGCGGTTTTGTAGGGTTTGAGATGCAAAATGAATTGAGGATATACTGATCTAAGAATCCAGAATTTGATTTTCGCATCCTGAGTATGCCAGGAGGATATCTTTTTCTCATCCTCTGTAGGCAGCAGATCAGATCTGGAGACATGCCCCCATAATTCCTTACCTTCAAGGTATACTTGGAATTGGAAAGCCCAAGAGATATAATTTTTTCCAGTAAATCGAACCAAAAATACCTCAAACTTTTCCATTTTTATTATTGACAGCCAAGAATGGATCAGATCTCTAATGAGCAGAAAATGTTAAAAATCTCCTGAATGTTCAAAATATTCAGGCTGTCATAAACTGAGAGTAATTTTTGACATTGCTTGGAAGATCACTGACTCGTTCTGTATGAATTGAGAGAAAATGTTGTAACTTTCTTGTATTGTAGCAAATAAAAAAACTGACGAGAATGATAAGAAAATGAAGTCAATAAATCGAAGACAAGAAGTCTCCGATCACAAAGAAAATCACACGAACATCAAAGAGAGCACTTGGCTCTGATACCATGATATTTCTATAGAAATCTGAATTGTTGAGATCTTGAAATCAAATTTTGACTCAATTTGGGGTGTCCTCATTGTGAGATTCCAACCTCTTAAATAGATTATAAAATGCTATACATGGTATATGTTGACCTATAATTTTGGGTGATTACAATCCCTGATTTAAGGGATATTGAAGGAGAATAATTCTATTCCTAAAGTCGACAACCTTAGTACATGATTCGATGAGATAATGAAGAAGTATAATTTCATTCCTAAAATGGACAACCTAAGTATAGTACATGATTGAATGGGATCCACGCTTTGAGAGTGTGGTCCCTAGATTGACAGACCAAAGATTGGTCCGAAGAAAAGGTTGGCGAGATTTGCATGTTGAATGTGCATTGTTGGTTGTTCTTTCAAGGCATCCACTTTTTCATACATGTGACTCACCTCATGAAGGGATGAGCCTGATTTAAGGGCTAGGGCACATTCTTGTGGGTTCCACCTGATGAAATGGTCCATGTTCTCATAAGTATGCCACTTTGACATTTTCAGGGTGCTACACTTCGGCATTTGCATATGGGTGTTTGCAAGCATCCCTCTGCCTTCATTCTCTCATCCGTCCCAAATTGCAGCTAAGATCTATGAAGGCACAGATTGTTTGAGTTGCCATGTTTATAATTGGCATTAAAAATTGACCTCTAGACAGAGCATTGCAACAGCTCTCTTGTAGAGTAGGATTCCCACTCTCTGCACGCAAGCTCATGTAGCACATGTGTTCGTGATGTGGGCATTAATCTGAGTTCTCTCCACTGTTCATGTGCCCTGGCCCAAAATAAGGTTGTTCTGGCTACAGGTGGGGTGCACGTATTTAAAAATGAGCCGTCTGCCATTTCTTTGTACTGCCCATTTCCTTCATACACCACTGTCCACCTGATGACTGGACCGACTGATTTTCAGGCCTGTGCCGATCACCTACAACCTATTGCATGCTACAACCCATCTATCCATTTATGCCTTCAAATTTTTGGTTTTACCTTCAAATTGTCGCATATTTTCAAAGGAGAAGCTTGTAGGTTAATCTACAAGCATCAGTTAGGCAACCAATTATCTTCCAGCACTGCATTTATAAAGAGAAGCTCACATGATGAACAGCCTAGATCATGTGCACAAGAGGGCTGGAATGGAATCCTACTTTAAAAAGTGGCATTCACATAGATCAAATAAACATATCTAAGAAGCCTACCTCTTCTTTCGATTCTTCTTCATGATTCTTGATTTCCAAGCAATCAGCATAAAAGATGACCTGCATATGCAGCTACAAGATAAGTAAAAACTGTTTCAAGCAAGATGCACCAAGATTGTGTATATCAGCAAATGTACCTTGTTTAGTAAATGGACATTTGATGCATCAGTTGCCAAGACCTGAAGCCCAAGACATGTCTCAGGGACGGTGCAGAACGGGCAGCAAAGAGTCCTGAATACACACCCATCTTCTTCACACCAGATACCATGCTGTGGAGTACCATTGATTGTAGACCTGTTACACAGACTCTGATTGACAGATGAAACATCTGATATTAGAACTTGTATGCTACATGGTTCACTCCTGGACAGAGATTCTGCTGATCGGAGAGACGCCAAATAAGTTTTCGAAGATGAAGTTGATGAACAACTAAGAAGGAAATTGTTCTCAGGCAAACCCAATGGCTTTCTGCAGGCAGAGCAACATATGTGAAGTTTATTGTTGATAACAAGATCAGATGATGTAGATAATGCACTGCTGTTTCCATTAGTTAATCTCAGAACATCCAGCTGATTTCTGCATTTTGAACAATTTGCCTCAGAACCCAATTCACTCTTTTGATCTGTGCAACTAGATATGTTCACGGTTCTGATACGATCTATATGGGAATATTCTGTGAATGGAGAACCTAATTGATGGATTTGGCTTGGCTTTCTTCTTTTATGGCTATGAGAATTCACGCTTGAGTTAAGAAATGATTCTTGTTCCGGGTTGAAGAAGTCCCCAATTACTTTCCTTTCAGGTGTAACCAACGAAGCGCATGCACCTTCGGAAAGAACTGCACTCGAATTTGTTATGGTAGCTGAATGGAAGGATAACCGGTCTGAAAATGGACTAGAGACTTGAAGCATGGATGAGTATGAGTTCTCATCCTTGGGAATAACTCCAGGACTAACAAGATTGTTGCCTACAGTGGGGTTGTCTGTTGCTGCAGATTGGTCTGGACTGCTATTAGAGGATGATAAGGATACTGTCTCTGACCACCTGCACGAAGGATCATCAATTCAGTTTCAGCGTCACCCAGAAAATATAGCTAATAGGCCATTTGGATGTAGCCCCAAGTTGTGATGGTTTGGCAACTTGTGTGGACACACTATCAGAATGAAAAGCACATTACGCGGAGTTCTATTTCCCGCTTTGTTAGCCCCAAACCATGAGTGAGATAAGGATGGTATGGTCACCTTCTCCCATGCTTATCTCAGCTGTGACTTGGACGGAGCACATCCCACTGCCGTGTTAAGCAGGATAACCGAAACATACTCTAAATTCCTAATGTGGGCAAGTAATTTCACCTGGAGTTCTTTTGGCTGTACCGCGAGTTGATACATTTTCCACAGCTACTCAAATCCTTTTCATCTGTGTGAATAGATGCCTTAGCCTGACTGTTTTCTTGAGCTCTCGGATGAGAAAGAGAGGCATCATCATTTCTTTCAAATGTTAAAAATTGGGTTAATTGGCCAGTTTTTGCAGTTGGCATCTTCATGTCAGAAGCTACTTTCCTTCCATTCTGATTGTCACGTTTGTTGATTCTCTGATTTCTCTTTCTTGGAGTCCTCTTACTTGAGATATCTTTCTTCAAAGAAGCCATATTGCCCTCGTTGATGTCAGAGTTTTCTAATCCACCATCTCCGAAGTTCATACTTTTTTGGCCAAACCGTTCCTGTGAACAGAAAATATGGAGACATCATCGTGAGGAACAGATGTTCCAGGCAGAGATTGAAATGAAAGCCAGCATAGAAAAGGGCAGATGAATATAAGACCTTGGCATCAAGAAAAAAGGCTTTTAGTCCCTCCATCGACTTGTCAAAGCTCTCATACTGTTTGATGGATTTCCTTAGCCACTTTGAAATGAATGCTATGTTTCGCTCCTCCTTATACCGCTCATCTGCATGGTAAATGAGATACATGTAAAGGTTTTTGATGATGAATACACCCAAAATGAATTTGAGAACTTCGAGAAAGGTGCAGAATGCTTCAAAGTTAGCTTCAAGATATCATGCCAATTTTATATTCTAGAATTAAGCACGGAACAGATCTATAAATTACACACACACACACACACACACACACACACACATATTTAATGCTTGCAAACATGGAGGTGGCTCAGATTCTCCCTTCATTTCATTTGCCTTTGTTGGACATAAATTGTCTAAAATAGGCATTGTACACATGTTGGTTAATTTTCAAAACATAATGGAAGCATAAAGTTTTCAAAAATTCCAGATTTTTAAAACATCCCCAACAAGGGATCCCCATCTAGATATTATCAAGTTCTAAAAGCAAAATAAAAATTGTATATATTCCTTTAATTTATGCCTTCCTACTACTCGTGAAATCTAATGCCGCTCTTACAAACTAGGAAGTCTCTCCTTGATCCATTCCATAAAAGAGAAGTGGAAGAGAGCCACTATATGCCCGGGGTAGGGCTAGGCATGAGCACCTGAGAGCCCCCAATGTGGGCCCACATGTGCGGACTGATGGTGAAGGAGGAGAGGAGATAGATGATCTCTCTCTCTCTCTCTCTCTCTCTCTCTCTCTCTCTCTCTCTCTCTCTCTCTCTCTCTCTCTCTCGATGTTCCAAGGGCAGGAAACATCCAAGGCGACACATCAATTTAGTGATCTAAACCGTTGGATATGTTAGGAGACTTGGATTTAGGTGTATGGACACTCTAGTCTACATATCCGAGCCATGGACACGTCGGGCCATGTTCATCCAGGCTGTTAATCACGTGTGGACGTACCTGTTGTTGGACATAGGCTAGTGGAGCCCACTGGTGGGCAATCACTAGTGGGTGGGTCCCATCTGTTTAGACCTCTTCCAGCCTCTTCCATTCAGTGGCATTTCAAACTCAAACTTGAATTTGGTTTTAGATAGGGAGATAGGGATAAGACCAGATAACTTCTGGTCTCATCCAAACTCCTCATCCTTTTATATAAATAGGATAAGGCTCTCTCACGAAAATATATGAAAAATAACAAGAGTAAAAAGGAGGAATAGTGGTACATAGAAATTTGTTCATTTAGCTTGTCCTTGGGACGATCTAAACCATAGATCGTGATCCGGGGCTATCTATACCGTAGAATCAGAGGGGTTATTAGACCCATCTGCTCCAGTAGTGGTTAGGCGGACTGCTAGATCTGGACCGTCCATCTTCAACTTTATGGAGGTTTCATATCGTGTAGACTGTCAGATCTTGAAGGCTCGCACTTTCGCACTTTCTATCAGTGGTATCAGAGCGTTCAACGGAGGATCTCCGATTTATTTTCATCACGAAAGCTAAGTGGCCCTTCTTCCCTTTTTTTTAGATTGATGAACATGCATGTCACGTGAGATGGAGTGTGATGATAACGAATAGTCATACTCACTACCACTCAACCATGTACAAAATTGAACTTGCTTTGTGGATGACACTCATCTTATACAATAGACCGTCAAAATACAAAATATAGTTTGCTAATTCCACGCATGCATAGAAAATGAAAATGAAACGCGTGTTTGAGATCTGAATTAATAAAGCCACCACATGTACCAGCAGGTAGATAGGTGTAATACCCACGTCGTCCATCAGGTGGGTCTATTCTACTCAACAGGTGGGCCACGATGTTAGAACACAATTAAACAGCCATTTACGTCCTTAACAGAGTCTCATCCAAATTCATTCCTAAGACCCCATATGAGATGTGGTCTGGGAGGATTCCTTCTCTAGCCAAACTACGACCTTGGAGATCTTTGGGATATGTTTTGCTGCCTACTCCGCATAGAGGTAAACTTGATAGTAAGACCATTGAATGCATATTCATAAAGTACCCCCTACATTCAAAGGGATACGTTCTAGTTTATGAGGACCATGAACAATGGATTAAAATATAATCTCGGGACGTGACCTTCGTCGAAGATAAATACCCCAGCCGAATGAAGCAAAAGGTTCCAATAAAACTTTTTGAAATACCCGATGTATCTCAAGAGAGTGGGAGTTCTACTTCTCAAAATGATGATGCTCCTATAGTTCGTCAGGACAATGGGAGAACATCTCAGCAGGCTCCTGAGTTACGTCGAAGCGAAAGAGGATTGATTCCCCAAAGATACTTCGATATTAAGGGGCAGACATCTTGCGTTGCGGTTGATGATGATGAACCTGATTCGTATCAGGATGCATTATTATCTTTTAACTTAGCCGATTTGGTGACTACTATAGATGAAGAGATTGCTTCCATGGAGAAGAATAAAGTCTAGGAACTTGTTGATATACCTTCCCATCGCAAAGCAATAGGTAATAAGTGGGTACTAAAGATCAAAAGAAAGGCAGATGGTATAGTGGACAAGTACAAAGCACGATTAGTTGCTAAAGCCTCCACACAAAAAGAAGGCATTGATTACGAGGAGAATTTTTCACCCGTTGTAAAGTTTTCCTCAATCCGCATGATCTTGTCCATTGTCGCAAGTTTAAACTTACAGTTATATCAGATAGATGTAAAGACCGCCTTCTTAAATGGTGACTTAGATGAAGAGAGATATACATACAAGTTGCAACAGCCCATAGGTTATGTGGACAAAAAGCATCCAAAGAAATTCTGCAAATTGTTGAAATCTATCTATGAGCTGAAGCAATCTTCAAGACAGTGGTACATGAGGTTCCACTTAGCTATCACTACTTTTGGATTCACAATGAGTGAAGAAGATCATTGTGTATATATGAAATGTTCTGGAAGATCTTTTCTGATACTATCTCTATATGTAAACGATATCCTGTTAGCTGGTAATGACATACAATTGTTGATATTGACTAAAGATTGGTTATTCTCGAACTTTGAAATGAAAGATCTCGGTGAAGCCAACTTTATTCTTGGGATAGAAATCATCAGGGATCGCCTTAAGAAATTTTTAGGCTTGTCTCAAGCCACCTATATACAAAAGATCTTAGAGCGGTTCAGGATGGAAAATTCAAAAGCTGTTGAAACCCCTATGGATAAAGCTACCAAGTTAGACAGAAAATCGTGTTCCCAGACTGAAGACGAGAAATTGCGTATGTCCTCAGTACCTTATGCAACCGCAGTAGGGAGCTTAATGTATACTATGATTTACACCAGACTGGATATTAGTTATGCAGTTGGCATAATCAGCCGTTATCAGAGTAACCCGAGACAGTCTCATTGGCAAGCCGTCAAACGTATATTCCGCTATCTCAGAGGAACAAAAGATCTAATGTTGTGTTATGAAGGCACGAGCCTCGAGCTCAAAGGATATTCTGATGCTACTTGGGGAAATGACGCTGACGAGGGAAAGTCTACTTCAGGATATGTATTCTTACTCGGAAGAGGAGCTATCTCATGGTCGAGTAAGAAATAGACATCCACAGCTCTTTCATCTATGGAGGCCGAGTACATTGCATGTTGTGCTGCAGTTCAGGAGTGTGTATAGGTTCGCAGATTTTTACTAGGTGTGGGTGTTGTACCGAGCGTTCGTCAGCCTATATTGCTAAAGATAGACAATACTTCTACCATTGACTCGGCGAAGGACCCTAAACACCACCAGAAGTCCAAGCACATTGAGATCAAGTATCATTACGTCCGTGATCAAGTGAGAGATAGGAAGGTCCCCCTCAGCTACATTTCTACTAAGGAAATGATGGCTGATCCCATGACGAAACCTATAGCCAGAGATCTATTTTAGGTTCACGTCAGGCAGATGGGATTGAGGAAAGCTTGATTTAGTACCTTTGATCTTTCATTAATGAATAGCACATTCCATTTATTTAGTATTGAGTACTAATATAAATTAGGTAAGTATATCATCGGCATTTTCCATGAGATCATGTAGGATTTCTATTTTTTTGTCAGCAGGCCGGTCACCAACTCGCACAGGTTGACCAACCTTGAATGTACAAGAGAGGTATATTTGGGGCGATGTTCATACACTGAGGTATGGACTTCTCTTTATTGTGAATAATAAAGGATAAGGATATGAATGAGTCGTATCCGCCTACAATCTTAAAAGATTGAAGATGAGACTGATCAAGTTGAATAACATAATCGCACCATTCCTTTTCATGTGATCAATGTTATAGCCTGTATTAATAGCCAAGTTGTGAGGTTATGAGATGAGTCGTACCCCATGTAGAATAATCTGCGTATTATAGACCCGACATATACCTAGTATTGTCTACTTTACAACGTGGATTGTAGCCACATGCTAGGACCTTTTACCTACAGATTGCTTTGATTCGATCTAATCATTACAATGTGCGAGTAGCTAGTCCTGTAGGTGACTCTTTGTGTCCTTCCTTAGCTACCCTCCTCTTGCGTATAGGAGGATGAGATTGAGTGTCGTCACTTTAGTGTACTATGACAAAAGGTCCTTGATTGGCCAGACTCGATTACGCTAGGAAAGCAGCTTGATTGATTCCAAATTACACATCTGCGTGGGGAAGATCCCGTGATAGCTACACTAAGTTTCTAGAACTATAAATACACACTTGAAGACTTATCCGTCAGCAGTATCGAGTTGTTTTAATTAGACTTTTGCAAACAAATATTCTTTCTTAAAAGTATATATATAAATATTGCTTTAAATTGATTTTAGTTGAAGTTTGTGAAAAATAAAGTTTTCAGAATAACTCGATAAGTTGGATAAGTGCATATGTTGGCCGAGTACTCCAGATCGAGAGTTAACTCCATCTGGTGTGGTCATGTGGACTAGGACAGACATTACAAAGCTTGGGTTATTAAGTACTAGTTAGGTGGTCACTTAGTACTTTAACACCTGTGAGAAGATTACAGTGATCCAGCTGGTCCCACGCCTCTGATTCTTTTAATCGCGATTTTTTGCTTTAATTATCATTAGGCGAGTTAGATGGACGATTTTTTTGTGCCTATCCCACAATGTGATTGAGTAGGAGATGTCGGACATAGGCCAGTGGGGCCCACTGGTGGGCAATCACTAGTGGGTGGGTCCCATGTGTTTAGGCCTCTTCCGGCCTCTTCCTTTTAGTTGCATTTCAAATTCAAATTTGAATTTGGTTTTAGATGAGGAGATAGGGATATCCAAACCCCTCATTCTTTTCTATAAATAGGATAAGGCTCTCTCACGAAAATATATGAAAAATAACGAGAATAAAAAGGAGGAATAGTGGTACATAGAAATTTGTTCATTTAGCTTGTCCTTGGGACGATCTAAACCATAGATCGTGATCCGAGGCCATCTATACTGTAGAATCAAAGGGGTGATTAGACCCATCTGCTCCAGTAGTGGTTAGGCGGACCGCTAGATCTGGACCATCCATCTTCAGCTTTGTGGAGGTTCCATATCGTATAGACCTTTCAGATCTTGAGGGCTCACACTTCTGCACTTTCTATCACCTGTTGCACGTTGGAGATCATCCCGGTGCCGTGTGGCACATCTGTATTTCTACTTTATTTTTCAGTTTTATTTTAGGTTATTAGAGATTTATGTTTTGATTTTGACCGTTAATAGATTCGAACGGTCAAGAATAATTCTAGACTTAGGTTAGCTTGTGTTTTTTTATATATAATTGTTTGAGACTTGAGACTTACGATGATGGACATATTGAATGAAATTTCTCTACATTGCTTCTTTTGAACAATAAAACTTCCTGTGAATGAAATTTGGTGTGAAGCCATTGGAGTGATTCGAAATTATATTTGTTATTCCTATCAAGGTATTTCTTTCTTCTCTCTCTCAAACCCTCTTTTTCCACTAAATATTTTTTCTTCTTTCTCAAACTCTAACTCCATCATCATCAACCCAACTCATCACCGACCAAACCGACCCAGTCCCACCACACCATCCGTATGTGCCCGTACACCACACAGACCTGTTCGTACAGCCGAACGGCCTTCCCCCTCATTGATCTTTTTTCTTCTTATGTATTTTATAAAATCCTAAATTCCAAATTTCTTGATTTCCAAACCCAAACCTTAATTCATTCAAACCCTAGCAAAGCGCAAGTGAATCCTCGAATCTAGAACGAATCCTATGCTAGATGGAAGTTCTACCTTCCACTGGGCCATGTCTGATCAATAGCCTTAAGGATCTATTTTGCAGGATTGTGATGTGGTCTTGAACTTGAGTTTAATTGAATATTTGATTTCTCTAAATTTGTGGTAGATTGGCTTTATTTTATGCTTTGATTTACTCTGGTAATCCGTTAATTTATTTGCATCATCCTAGTTTAGGCCATTCATCATGCATCAGTTAGCCCCTGTGCACATATTTAGATCTTCAAATAGATAGGATACAAGATCAGCGAAAAATATCAAGGACCACGATATCTCAAGAAAAAATTCTAAATATAGAAGAAAGAGATAATTAGAAATCTTCTAGTCCCGACCTAACAAGACTAGAGGCAACAGAAAAAGCTAATGCAAGAGTGAGAAATAGAGGGTCAGTTGAACAAGAGCACCCCATAAACCGATTATGTTATCTGATCAAACTCTGTAGATAGGCTGAGGACAAAAAAATGGCTAACGGTTTCAAGTTTTAGGTCCAAATTCCAAGGAATCGCAAAGATCACGGGTTGAGATGGAAATAGGGCTGATTTTCAGAAAATAAGAAAAAAAATGAAATACCTAATCTCTTGAACTGTCCATCCAATCAATGGAAGTGGGCCCCACCATGATAGTGATCACAACTATAGGAACGAGCTATCTTCAAAAGCAAAGAAATCTGAAACCACTTGCTCCGATACGGCTGTACCATGTTGTGTGATTACATGACACTTAAAAGAGGAGAGTAAAAGAAGAGAGGTAATTTGAGATGAAGGAAGAGATTTCTTCTTCTTGTATTTCTCCAATGGAGGATGCGTACATAAATAGAGAAGCAATTGCCTATTTTTAGCTATACAAGATAACTGTGAATTGAGATCTATACAATATATACGATCTACACAATTCAATATGGGAGCACTTAGAAGATTGTACTCCAACAAGGCATAGGAACCAACTTTTCATTGAGCCGCCTGATGGTAGTGACCTTTCATCATAGCTTGTAGTCAGTTCCCTCACATAGATGACTAGTTAACCTTTCATGGATTACCCAATCGTGCTACTCTAGCCAAGACTTTGGGGTATTGAGATCTGTGATACACAACTCTCCTTTGTCTAGTGACTGTTTGTAACGCCCTGAAAATCGGGGGTCGAGCGGCTCCCGAGTTCTAACGCATCACTTATGCAACATAGATAATGATGATTGTATGTTGTTCATATTAGTGCATTAAACATGAACGGGATTATACCAAAACAACAGATCATACTCCAGAGACGGTTAAATTATGCAAGCGGAAGACTGTGATAGATATATACAATATATAGACTGTTGTAAGTCTCCAGAATGTGAGCATGTTACCAGGTTAAATATATACCTGTATACTCCAAAAATGAACAAAATGGATATACAAGGGTGTTCCAAAAGTGCAAATCAACAAGTGGAATGGCATTTAATTAGCAACCCTGTAACCTCGTCGATCAGAACACGGCTCACATGAACCCGCCTGAAAGCAGCATATAGGAGAAACTCTCCTCATCATCATAAAAGTCAGGCTCCGCTTCACGAGCATCGCCATCATCTGAAATTACAACAGGGTCTGGTTGGTGTGTACAACACCGTCCCGTAACGTGGGAGTGAGTAGCTAACTCAGTGGAACAATAAAGCACAGGTTAACATGTTATTAATTCAATCAAGCAGTATTGATAAAGCAATAAATCACACATCCGTAAGTACTCTTGTTAATGCAAGAATGGTATGTATGTATGATGTATGCCCTCGCCTATGCTCCCTCAGTGACTCCTTACGTTCGCGGCGTGCCACACTCCCTCAGTGCTTGACCATTAACGCCAAACGCACACGTATGCAGTGCATGAACGTGATTACCAAGTTCTTTATTAGTCATTTTCATACAGCAGGATTGAGAAACTAAGGTACCTCCCTTATATCACTTCCCAAACAAGGATCCATTCTAGGGTCGTCAGTCCTAATAAATCTCATACGATGATACGGTTCTAGGTCGCTACAAAGGGCTCGTCGCCTTATCAATGCAGGCCTAGTTATACTCTAGTTACTACGGAGAGACTCATCGCCTCAACGTAGGTTCAGAGTATGCTTGAGGTCACTACACCAACGCGTCATCCGGGGTTGATGCAATCGCAACACCCCTTCAGATATTGTCCAACCAACAGGTATCAAAGTGCGCAACGGTGGTTTTGTTTGACAATGGCCCACATGAGGCTCACGCACAATGCGTCTTCTGATCAGTGTAGGCCGACAGCTCGAATACAGTGTCCCATACCACCGTATTCGGCTCACGAGTCTAGTTGCTCACTGGTCACTACGGAGAGGCTTGTCGCCACAGCGTAGGCTGACAGCTCGACCACGGTGTCCCATACCACCATGTCCCGCTCATGAGTCTTAGCGGATCACGGTACTAAGGTTAACAGGGATTTCACTGGTGAGTTTGGTGCCCTAGGTTCAGGCAGTAACGTCCAAACATGGTTAACATACATCGGCCAATCGGGTTATTTGACAAGCTCGACTAGCACGAGCACACATCGAATTGATCGACATGAAGTGCATAAGCACTTCGTGTGGCCTAACCACTGTCGTCAACCGATATACGACTCGGATTCGTCAGGCACGTCTCATGTGGCGAAACAACGTCAGCCACTAATTCAAGGCTTGTTACCGATTGCCTGGACTATACAATAGCCCCAAACACAATCAATCTCAACAAACTAGCATATGAGATAATCGAGCAGTAATGAATACATACTTCAAATCATACAATCAGTTGAGCATGTGATGAAGTACAACATAAACATGAATTTTACATATTTAATTCACAAACAAACGGATATCTAACTATGGCATAAATGGAGGAAAACATACACATCATTAGAGTAGTTGAGAATCCTATCTCAACACCCAATTAAAAAGCAGTCAACCAGTATTTACTCGTACAGACATTTTTACATACACTTAATCTACACATTACATCATACATGGTATGTAGTAGTTAGAATGCGTATTAGGACAAGTCTTTTCGTCAAAGGATTGCCGCTTATATACCAATCACATATCCATGATGGTTAGTCGTAGCGTACGTTGATACATAGTCTATACTCACTTAGACATTTTCACAAACACTTAGGTTACACATGTGTACATACATGACGTATTTTAATATAACATGTATTAGGCTAATCCGTTCACCCTGAAGTTGATACACATGCATCTAGCATACATAGACAATGATTAATCATAGCAAGCACAAATCCATATTTCATACGTATATGGTATTTTCTACAAATATGAGGAATACAGTATATTCAACATAGTTAACATATAACTGAAAGAAGAAACGGACAACACTTTGTACATGTGAAATAGCATCCACGTCAGTAATCTATCATTAATTGACATTGAAAGCCTTGAAAACTATAACCTATACATTTAAAGTCCGCACCTTTTGCCAGTAGACGTGAAACGAAATCAATTTGAACACAACGCCTTTGTCTACAGCACAACGACAACCTATAACAGGGAATAGGTTAGCTATCTCATCACTTATGCTATTTGGAACTCTAGAACAGGTTAGGTTTAGGTTTTCTTACCTAAGAACGGGATCGGTATTGCCGGAAGAGCGACACGGTAGTCGTAGATTGACACGTAGTTTTGTAGGATTGAATCCCAGGAAGAAATCCCAAGTCTCTCTCTCTTTCTCTCTCTTTCCTTCTCTCTCTCTTTTCTTTCTAGGGTTTAGGAAATTCGTATAGGTTATGAGAGAAAGGGTTTAAGGTCTTTATATAGGTCCAGAACTTCCGAAAATAGGCCCAGGGCCAAGGTATACTTATGTTATGTCCAAAGCCCATCTGTTCCAGCTCAACGGAGAACTTCTGGAGCCCCCCCTTGAGCCAAAGGTCGGACTTTCGACGTGCGGTCCATATCCGATACGGAGTTTCGTGATGCCCCCGAGGGCAACTGGGTAATGAGATTGATCCTAGATTTTAAGGTAACCTAGCATCAATGATTCTACAAGTTTTGGGTCTTGCAGATCATATTTAAAGTGATTCAAACGGATTTCGTAGCTAATCTAGTTTAGCACTTAGTTACTTTGTCTAATTCCTAAAGGATTTAAGGTTTGAGAAGCTAATAAGGGGTTAGGATCAATCCCTTGCCTAAGGACATCTAACTCCAGGTTGGCAAAAATCTAGTGCGTTACACTGTTGCATCCAAATTCACCATCTTTTAGAACAATTGGGACAAACCCTCCCTTTCACCCATAAAATTATAGATGGTTGAGGCTTCCCACACTTTTAATTATGGCACACAAGGCAAAACCAAATGGATGTGGTCATTTATGTGCATGATCACAACCAGTGTTCGAAATATTGATATTACGCTACGTATCGCATCCTTGGGATATGGATACATATCGGTTATTGCACGGGATATATTGTTTGTATCATGCAATTTATCGCACTTTTTGGGAAACATGGGGAAACATTCGTAAAATGGTTGAATTTTTTAAGGAAACGTCAGGGATTGTTAAAAAAGACATTAATACACACTTTTACATCATAATATCTCAAAAAAGAAATGCACACAATGGATTTCCTTTGTATAGGGTCCTAAGCTATGCATTGTCTGACTGAACTAATGTAATTATATTTAAATTGAGTGCATAACATTTAAAGTGTATGTGATGATCATTTCATCAAATACTCCTAAATACTTTGAAATTAGTCCCAACTGACAACTAGTTGAAGGGAAATTTTGAAGAAAAAAATAATTCAATAATTTTTATTAATTTTTAATTAAAAAATATTTTTATTTTTCGAAATTGACAAGGACTTAATAAATCAGTAGATCAGCGCTCATACATGCTTGATTTCATGTTTGGAGTGCAACATTGCAAGCAATTTGGGAGAAATTGGGGATTGAATTTTCCCCAAATCAGACCACCTACACTCAAATTTCAAAATTAAAGTGTACGTGATGATCATTTCGTCAAATACTCCTAAATACTTCGAAATTAGTCTTAGTTGACAGCTGGTTGAAGGAAAAAAATGGAGAACATGAAGAACCAATGGATATTGAAATCAAAGCTCCAACTCTATGATTTTTCATGCAAAACATGAAGAACTAATAGATTTGTAACCATTTGACACTGATTTAACATAGTTTCAACAACAAAAAAGGGATCGAAAATTAAAAATGCTCATCGGATCGAACATGTGTGATATATCGGCACTACCGGTGCGTTTCATATCGCACAGGTGGGATACAAGATATTTCGTGGGATATATCAGCTGATATCGTTGATATTTAAAACATTGATCACGACCATCATCATCAGCTTTTCAGGGCACACTGCACCAATAAATTATGTCAAACATTCACCTTTGCACAGCCATTGGGTAGATTACCAAGAACATGATCTGTTCTAGCCAGCCATCATAGATCCATACACTCCACTTTTAGGGAATGGTGCATGTCATTCAGTTTCCATTTTCCACCTATTTATCATTATTAGTTGATTTATACATTCCTAGGACAAAAATAATACAAGGACACACACTTGTATTATGAGTTCATAACTTCAAATACCCATACTTTGAAAACATAAGTGACTAGCTAGCGGTCACACCAAATCATAAACACGCAGATATACAAGCTTTCTATATTGAACAAGGTACACCCCTTCGACAATCACAGGGAAAATAATAGTTATTAGTCATGCATAGCTCCACATGTCAAAAACTTTTGATTAGGCTGGCACCCCATATCACTACAATCGGAAAGTTTGGTATTGGCAGCTCCTATGGTGAACAATTTTTAGATGCCATTACCATTGAGATAAAACGTAGTATGCATTAGCAAATGAAATAGACATGCGGTACCTATTAAAATGATGGCCCCATAGTCAAATCGATGTCGTATGCAACGACCTACAAAAAGGAAAAGAATGTTAGTGTATATATAATGAAATCACATCATGTTAATAGATCAAGCAACAAAATTTAACTAAATTGTAGTAACTTGGGATGAAGAGCTAGTATTCACGATTCAAGTAGAGGACAATGAGTGTTTATGTTGTAAACGAGGAATGCCTATGTTTGCAAACTATGGTTGAGCATAAAACAACATATGAGGTCTACCAAAATCATAGGTTAGCTAGCATTTCAGGCCCTTAATAAACTAGTGATCGCAGTGCATATAAGATTTTGATATTATCGCTTTAATTTGATAATAAGCCACCACACTAATATTACATATAAAATGGCCTTCCATTATTATGTTCTTAAGGCAGAACCAAGGTTTTCCACAACTATTGTGGGAAAATTGTGAGTGGAACTGATTTCAATCCTAGGAGGACAAGTGGGCTATAATGACGACCTTTTTAACATCTACAGGGATCTAGTTTGTACAAAGTGGTCCTGAGAAAGAGGTGCAGCCTTTGAGTCTTACAATATTTTATGAGACCAACTAGTTTGATCACTGCTATTTAGACGAGCCCTCGATGATGAAGAATCTGATGGCTTTGAAAGCTTCCCAAGAATGTACTGAGGAAAGGGGTAAATGGTGTTGGCTAATCAGGCTCAAACTGATGACTTCCACCATGTCAAGGTTACACTCTACGGCTAAGTTATGAAAATTGGATATTCTCGGTCAGATTGTTCTCTGTGCTATTCGAGAGAGCCACCAAACATGCCATTGCCAACTCTAGAGATGCACATTTTGCAGTACCATGGTCCTAATGTCACTGCCTATAGTTGTTACCAGGGAGTGACAAATTTCTCACTGTTGACAATTCGAGGTACAAGGACATGTTTATGAGTCACTATTGCCGTCTCAAAAAGTGGGAGAGCATTGACCGCTTTCTTTACATTGTAGTCTCAAAAGCAGTATGGTGGAATTTCTTCAAAATATTTGGTGTATACTAGGTGATTCCTAGGCAGACCAATGAATTCTTCTTGATGTGACATGGAAATCCGGATAGGTAGAAGGCTCTCTCAACTAGCAGTCATTTGATCAATATGGAAAGTATGTACTGATAGAGCATTTTATAACTAGTCAGAGTCTAAAGAATTAGTCTTCCAGTGGGACAGGGAAAGGGTTCTAATGCGACTTGGTGATATCTTGTGCCACATGCATATATTTGTTAAAAAATAAATATTTTAAAACATCATGAAGAGGTGACATCAACATGAAGGGCCTGGCGCATGTGATGGTCAGGGCCCTTTTCAGGAGTCCAGTAGTGTGGAAGGGCTGGTCAATTGAGACCCTTTGAGCTTGACCTTTCACTGAAGTCAAAGGTATTTCTGGAATTTTTAGAAGAGGTAAGGGTATTTTGGTCATTTTGCAAAAGTCTCAGATGATGGTGAAAATAATATGGTTAGCTCTAGCCTCTAGGGAAAAATCCCGAGCAACTTTCCCTCCTGTGGCAATTCAATCCAGGTTCATCTTCATGCCCGAACACAAGTTTTGGAGATGTTAGAAGTAAAGTAGGTTAAAGTGTCTTTTTCTCCATCATGCCCTAAAAATTGGGTTAAAGTGTCTTTTTCTCCATTATGCCCTAAAATTGGCCCATGGGCCTAAGAGATCTCACAAAAGGAGATTAGTAGGGGACACCTAGCATTGTGCTATGTGCCTTTAAGAGTTGGAGAGCTAAGGCTTGGTGATAGAGGAAGAACAGTGGATTCCTACGACCGCTCTTAGCACCAAATGTTTACAATCCATGACAGTTGCAGCCATTGGTGCATGCAAGGATCGCCATTCCATAGCTGTTCGTGGAGTTGCAACATTGCTTTGGAGCCTGTTCACCTCCCGTCGGGAGTTGGAATAGCATTATTTGGCCTTCTATTGATCCATTGGATGAAAAACAGCATTGGAGCAATATTATTTGGTATTGTTGGGCAAGGATTTCTACATTGTCGCTTTTTACTCATCGGTACAGTGAGTATTAATATTTTATTTCGAAGGGTTAACTACCGTAGTGCGAAGCCACGTTTATCACAATCTGCCCCTCCATCTTATTTCATCCATCCCACAACCATCTTCGCGTCAAATCCATTTGTTTTGCAGCTGTTCATCCCTCTACAGCCAGTTTTCAAATTTTGACCCTGCAGGAGGGCTGAAACTTCAACGGAGCACCACGCCCAGACCATAGCTTGGATTAACGTGAGATTTGGAGGTTTTGCAGTCCAAGCCTGGCCGACCAAGGCCAAGGAGTCCTTTTCTGGATTCGGTCACCCACCACATGTGAGGCCGGCCTCGAGCGCACGTGCGTCCAAACCTGGCCCGCTGTCCACACGCAAGGGTTGTCTCAGGTTCAGGTTTCTTCCTATTTTCCTCTTTTTTATACCTAATTTCATAAACCCTAATCCTAGATTACATTATCCCTATTTGATTTGCCCCTTTTCTCACCCTAGGGTTCCTTGAATTGAAATTGGGGAATCCCTTGGATTAGGGACTAATTCTTATGCATGTGTGGTTGATTTTTATTTCCCTTTGAGCATTGTTTGGTCCATAATTTTTACTGATCCAGTCCTATCCTGTGTAGGCCTGGACCAGTATAGATTCCCCTTTGCTTGAATGTTTGGACTTTCGTGTGGGATGTGGAATTTTTATGTTATTATTTCTGAATTAGTATGATCTAAGCCTGAAATCTTGCATATCATATTTCAATATCATGTCCTGCATAATGGGCTTCGTTGTTATCTTGTTAAATGAGGGCAGCTTGGCATTTTTTCTGATCAATATTTTATAAAAAGTGTTTAGTTGACCAAATATGTCAAACTAATTTGTTCCACGCCCTTACTTCTCCTTCATTTCTTTTCTCTTCCTTCTTTCTCCACTTCCCCTCTCCTCAATACCACCACCCTTTTGTTAAAGGTCGTTCAAGCTTTTCCTAGGAGTATGGCATGGGTTACTTCAGGGCCGTAACGCCTGGTACTCGGACATTAGCTCGTGGCTTTTTCTATTCCATAAATTTCATTTCATTTGATTACTTCATACCTTGGAACGAACTATTCTTATAG
Organism: Magnolia changhungtana; assembly: GCA_030180095.1. Taxonomy (NCBI): domain Eukaryota; kingdom Viridiplantae; phylum Streptophyta; class Magnoliopsida; order Magnoliales; family Magnoliaceae; genus Magnolia; species Magnolia changhungtana. The sequence continues at coordinate 6,320,945 of JASAUF010000552.1, read as the reverse complement.
AGAGAAACATGTAAAGGTTTCCTCAGGCCAGACGGAGATTCACATAAGAAATGCTCTTATGGTCTTATTTAGAGAGTATACACTTATGTTGTTATTTTGTTAGTCCCTTGACCGAAGGGTTCCTCATGGGAACTTCAGTCATCTTCCAGGAAAACTTCGAGGCATATAAAGTGAGTCCCAATGAGAGAGAATACATAGGTGCTCTTTGGTTTCCAAAATAGAAACAGTATATCCCATGGATGATCCAAAAGGGATCCACATGTTAGTTTCTTAATTGAATACTAAAAACCAAGAAAGATCACTATTACAGTCGGCCAGTCAATCATACTAGTGTGCCATCTTTTGTGTCTGTTAGAATGGTCACACGTGTGACATGATCACACGTGTGGACACATGTTTGGGTCCGGTCTTTGTGCATGGGTTGAATATACATGAGCTTTTGAGTCTATGGTAGCATGCTTATTAATGTTTCTTGGTGTAAGGGTATTTTTGTAATTTCCCATTTCAAGTGAAGCCCCACTAATAAAACAAGAGGGGTGGGGGCGTGTGAGTATAAAAACTCTCTCTCTCTCTCTCTCTCTCTCTCTCTCTCTCTCTCTCTCTCTCTCTCTCTCTCTCTCTCTCTCCCCTTACATTCTTTCTTCTAGATCGAGAACATGGTATCAGAGCGATTTTGATCTGGGTTTTGCTTCTTGATCTCTCTTCTTTACCCTATTTCCTCTCTTGTTATTCTCTAGTGGGAAACCCTAAAGTGTTTGGGGTTGATCTAACCTAATGTCTTCTGAGTGTTGTACCCACATGTGATGGGTGGTGAAATCGTGTTTAACAAGTATGCGTAAGGCCCGCTTTTGCATTATACCCACTTGATGGGACAAAGAGGGCCATCGTTCATCTAGTGTGCAATATACGTTACATTACTTAAAGCATGAAATCAGATTTGAGGGTTGAAGATTAAGAAGTTCGTGAAGACCCTCCTTTATTGTGTTGATTGAGACAAGTAGAAGGTCGGAATCAAGTATTGATTTAGTACATCAGTTTGTTGTAGAATTTATGTTGAAGGAAAGTTGTTGTTATTATTCAGATGGATTCCAAAAATGATCCCAAGAGCAGTATTTTATCCTCATCAGATTTGTTGCCCCTCCAAGTAACATCAGTGAAATTGAATGGCACAAACTATCTACAGTGGGCAACATTTGGAGAAATTTATCTAAGTGCACTCAATGGATTATTGATTATGGTGCTTCTGATCATATGACTGGTAAGCGTAATTTACTGCCCAAGTTAGTCCAGTCTTCACCCATTTTATCTGTTACCCTGGCCGATGGCACTTCAACTAGTGTATCTGGTGAGGGTTTTGTATGTCCTACATCAGATGTTTCATGGTCATCAGTTTTGTATATTCTAAAGTTCCCATTGAGCCTATTATCTATAAGTAAACTAACCAAATCCCTAAATTATTCAGTCAAAACTTTTCCTTCTTATTGTGAGTTTCAAGATCTAAAGACGAGGAAGATGATTGGTGAAGGGCATGAATCTAATGGACTCTACTATCTCAAGAATGAAATGACTGAAGCTGGAGCAGCATTGCAAGCTAACATCTCTCCAGATCAATGGCATTCCAGGCTTGGGCACCCATCCTTAGCTACTTTGAAGTGTCTTGTCCCATCTTTGTCCTATTTGTCTAAATTAGAATGTGAAGCTTGTGAGTTAAGCAAGCATCACAAAGTGTCTTTCCTTTCCCGTGAAGATAAAGTTAGTGATAAATCATTTTATTTGATACATCTAGATGTTTGGGAACCCGTTCATATTTCTAGTTTATCTGACTTTAAATATTTTGTCATTTTTTTGTAGATGATTGCTCTAGAATGACATGGTTATATTTGATGAAAGATCGTTCTAAGGTGTTTATGTGTTTCGAAGAATTTCATGCCCAAATCCAAACTCAATTTGATGCGAAAGTTTGTTCTAAGATCAAATAATGCCGAGTACAAATCAAATCTTTTTCACTCCTATTTCTTATCTGATGGGGACATCACGTGCACACACACGCCCCCTACGCATGTATGCAAGGAGGAGAGCCCCACCATCGATCTGGATCGATGACGACGTCCAAGGGGGACCCCCTAGCTAGGGGACTATGTTTTGGCTCCTTAGAGTGGACTCAATCGTCATGTGAATCCTACCATGGGATGTCATGATCGTGGCCCACTATTCGAGATGATCTAGTACTTTGAGTTTTGCTTATTATTGTTATTAGGAATATCATGGACAGTTTAGATTGCTTTGATTAGTTGTTTTATTTTATTACTTCGTCTCCAAGTAATAGGATGCGCACATGGCGCGAGTTTTGGGGTATAGGATTTTATTATAAATAGGCACCCCTTGTAGTCTTTTTTTCTCATTGATAATTGAATAAAATTTCTACGTTTTCCTGCTCCTCTCCGAGTTATGAAAATTTAATTGAGTGCAAAACCCTCCCTTTTTCGAAGGGCTAACTACCGTGGTGCGAAGCCACACCCATCCTAATTCGCCCTCACCTTCTACCATCCATATTCCTCTTCTCCTACAGTCATTCCACCTACAAATCCATCGTTATTTTGCAGCCGTTCCTTTTCTACAGCAAATTTCTAGAATCTGGCCCTACAGGAGGGCTAAAACTTTGGCGAAGCACCACGCACGGACCGTACATCGGATTGGACCGAAACTTGGGGGGTTTGTAGTCCAACCCTAACCGACCAGCCCCAAGGAGGGGGTTTTTGAGTTCGTGAGCCCCACGCACGTGCGGATTGCCCTTAGCGCACGTGCGTCCGACGTGGCCTGTTGTCCACACGTGCGGGCGGTCTTCAGGTTCACTCTCTCCTCTTTCACTCCTCTCTTACCTAATTTCCCTAACGCTAACCCTAGATTGTCTTAAACTCCCAATTTCTTTGCCCTTTCTTCAACCCTAGGGTTTCCCAAATTGAAACTTGTGAATCCCTTGGATTGGAGAAATTATTTTTGTGCATGTGTGGCTAAATCTACTCTCTTTTGAGTATTGTTTGGTCTATAATTTTAATTGATCCAGCCCTAGTATGTGTAGGCCTGGGCTCGCATAGATTCCCCTTGATTGAGTGCTTGACTTTATGCGGGATGTGGAATTTTGTATGATTGTTTTGAACTAGTATGATCTAAAGCCTCGAATCTCGCATATCATGTTTAAAATTTCATGTCCTGCATCAAATTTGGTATCAGAGCTTAGGTTTTCCGTAGGGGATTGTATTACATGTTTAGGGTTTAGTCTACTCACGTTTAATTTGCATTAACTCTCATCATATAGTGCTATTTAGGACCCATCATTTACATTAGGGGCTGCTGAATTTTTTGCTATCAGAAAATCCCCAAATTTCTTGGCTGAATTTTCTGTTAATAGACTCTTTGGGCAGTTAGGTTGCTGGAATTTTGGTAACATTGTGTAGCTTCCCTCATATAGAGTCTAATAGGATCATTTAGTCCCATTTAGGTACATATAGTTGTGTTAGAGGGTCTTTGAGTTGAGTGAGCAGTTGTATGCCCACACGTACTGGTCGTGGTTTTGGCTTGCACCCTACACTAAACATGGAGCAATTGCAAGAATCAATGAACAATAGAACCCGACAGTTTGAGTCTTTGGGTAGGCGCTTAGAGCAACGTATAGACCAACGCTTTGAACAGCTTAATGTGAGCGTTACCCAATTAGAGACCTCCGCCCGGGCAAACCTCACCATTGGGGAAGATGCCTAATCTCAGGCAAGTGGTCAGGAGGATAGACCAAGGAATGGAGGTGGCCAAGGAATTAGTGATGGGCGCGTACCAGCACACCCACACCGCGAGGGGCATCATGATTATTATAACCCAGATGCGCAACTCCTCAAGGGAGTTAGAGTAGAAGCCCCTACGTTTGATGGCCACCTGGACCCTAAGGCTTTTCTAGATTGATTGGCAGATATGGATCACTATTTTGAGTGGTATGACATGTCGGATATTCGTCGAGTCCGATTCGCCAAGATGAAGCTTGTGGGCCAAGCAAAGAGGTTTTGGGCTACTGTAGAGCGAAAGAAAGAAAGGTCGAGGGAGGCCCCAATAGTCCATTGGGGAGAAATGAAAGAAACTCTCAAGGAAAAGTACATCCCTTTCTCTTATTACTTGAGGTTGGTTGAGGAATGGCAGTCTCTTCAACAAGGTTCCATGGGTGTTGCTGAATACATTGAGAAGTTTGAAGAGTACTTGACCCGATGTGAAGTGGATAAGGACCCTATACTCACTCTTGCTCGATTTAAGACGAGTCTCCGTTCTGACATTAGGAGAGAATTGCTCGCCAAGGACAGACACTCTTGAAGAGATGTATCAAGTAGTGTTGAAGATCGAGCAATACCTCAAAGCATCTGTGGGAAGGCAATTTGAGTCTCGTGATTCTGGTGCTAAGGCCAACCCTTTTGGGGATAAACCTGACATTGGATATCAGTACAAGCCTTCCAATAGTTCTCAGTCTAGGCCCAAGGATGATAAGGGTAAAGAAGTTGTTGGATCTAGCTCGCGCAAAAGCGATGCGACTAGGTGTTTTAGATGTCAGGGGTTTGGTCACTTTGCCCACCAGTGTGACACGAAAGAGGGCACTAAGGTATTCTTTATTGAGGGCAAGTGGAAGTAGTACCCTTAGAAAGTGACGGTGAAGAGGAAGAATATGAGCCAGCAGAAACCCCTAGTGATGAGGAAGAGAGAGTGCAAGAGTCCATAACCCTTGCAGTTGTGTGTTGCACCTTTGCACAAGCAAAGAATACCAACAATTGGCGCCACAATACGATCTTCGATACTTACACAAAATGTGGTGATAAGAGCTGCAAGATGATCGTGGATAACGATAGTTGTGCCAACGTGGCATCAACTAGCATTGTGAACCATCTGGGCTTGAAGCTTGAAGCCCATCATCAACCCTATAGAGTGTCTTGGGCTGATGAAACTTTTATTCCAGTCTCACACCGTTGTCTTGTTCCTATTCAGTTTCGATCATATAAAGACACATTTTGGTGTGATGTTGTTCCTATTCAATTTGGATCATATAAAGACACGTTTTGGTGTGATGTTGTTCTTATTCAGTTTGGAACATATAAACCTAGGAAGCCTATTGATCTTGTCCCTATGGCCCTGTCCCATAAGCCATCAGAGTCTGCAGAGTCCTTTGCATATCACATTCATTCATTGCATCAAGAAATCAAGCAAAAGATCAATACTAGTAATGAACATTACAAAATTTCTGCAGACCAACATAAACAATTCAAGGAATTCAATGTAGGAGACTCTGTGATGGTCCGCATCAGGCTAAAGTGGTACCCTCAGGGAGTCGTTCGTAAATTACACGCGCGTAGCACTAGACCATTCAAAATTATTAAACGAAACGGTCTCAATGCGTATGTGGTAGATCTTCCACCTTCCATGGGAATTAGTTCCACATTCAATGTGGAGGATCTAGTTAGACCTCTGATACATTGTCCAACCCCTCACCTAACCATCTTGATTCCCCAGACCTTTTCTTTAATCCATGGCCTCTTCCCGACCCTTCTTCCTAGCCTCTACCTCTCATACCTACCCTTCACACACCCAAAGAGGAGATAAATGATATTCTGTACCATCAGATAGTATCAACGTCGGACAGCGAGTTTCAGAAGTACCTGATTAAGTGGAAGTCACACCCAGCTTCAAACAGTACGTGGCTCACTAAGGAGGAGCTTCAAAGACTTGATCCTGACATCTTGGAGTGATTAAATAATTTATTTCACCAATGGCGAAATCTTCGCAGCAGGGGAGAGTTGATGGGGACATCACGTGCACACGCATGCCCCCCTACGCACGTATGCAAGGAGGAGGGCCCCACCATCAATCTGGATCATGACGACGTCCAAGGGGGACCCCCTAGCTAGGGGACTGTGTTTTGGTTCCTTAGAGTGGACCCGATCGTCACGTGAATCCCACCATGGGATCTCATGACCGTGGCCCACTATTTGAGATGATCTAGTACTTTGGGTTTTGCTTATTATTACTATTAGGAATATCATAGACGGTTTAGATTGCTTTGATTAGTTGTTATTTTTTATTACTTCGTCTCCAAGTAATAGGGTGCGCACATGGCGCGAGTTTTGGAGTATAGGATTTTATTATAAATAGGCACCCCTTGTAGTCCTTTTCTCATTGATGATTGAATAAAATTTCTATGTTTTCCTGCTCCTCTCCAAGTTGTAAAAATCTAATTGGGTGCGAAACCCTCCCTTCTTCGAAGGGCTAACTACCGTGGTGCGAAGCCACACCCATCCCGATTCGCCCCACCTTCTACCATCCATATTCCTCTTCTCCTACAGTCATTCCACCTGCAAATCCATCGTTACTTTGCAGTTATTCACTCTCTATAGAAAATTTCTAGAATTTGGCCCTATAGGAGGGCTGAAACTTCGGCGGAGCACCACGCACGGACCGTACGTCGGATTGGACCGAAACTTAGGGGGTTTGTAGTCCAACCCTATTCGACCAGCCCCAAGGAGGGGGTTTTTGAGTTCATGGGCCCCATGCACGTGCGGACTGCCCTCAGTGCACGTGCGTCAGGCGTGGCCTGCTATCCACACACGCAGGCGGTCTTCAGGTTCACTCTCTCCTCTCTTTCGCTCCCCTCTTACCTGATTTCCCGAACCCTAACCCTAGATTGTCTTAAACTCCCAATTTCTTTGCCCTTTTTTCAACCCTAGGGTTTCCTGAATTGAAACTTGTGAATCCCTTGGAATGGGAAAATTATTCTTATGCATGTGTGACTGAATTTACTCTCCTTTGAATATTGTTTGGTCTATAATTTTAATTAATCCAGCCCTAGCATGTGTAAGCCTGGACCCGCATAGATTCCCCTTGATAGAGTACTTGACTTTATGTGGGATGTGGAATTTTGTGTGATTGTTTTCAACTATTATGATCTAAAGCCTGGAATCTCCCATATCATGTTTAAAATTTCAAATCCTGCATCATTATCTCATGGCATCATTCATCAAACATCATGTGCATACACACCACAACAAAACGGAGTTGAGGTTTTCCACACATTTAATTATGGCGTTCATGGTAAGACAAAAAAAAAAGTATTACAAAGGTCCACGTGTTAATATTAAGTGCCCTGAAAAGGCAAGGTTAAAGCATTAAATGTTTTAATCTGAGAAAATGTCCTTGGAACTTCTTATAGATATTGGCATGTTAGGTGGAAGACCAAAAGACTCCTATTGAAGTTAGCCATCGTCTCCATTGTCAAAGTTCTAAACCTTCTGACTATCCAAGATATTGTTGTTTGATAGGTAGGCTAATCTACTTAACAATTACTCAGCCCAATATTGCATATGCATTTAGCATGGTTAGCCAGTTCATGCACGTTCAGTGCTCTCACCATCTTAAAGCATTTTATTGTATCCTTTGGTGTCTTAACTCTGCTTCAAGTATATGCATATTATATTCTAACCATGGTCAGCAGCACTTGAATGGGTATTGTGATGTTGATTAAGCTGGGTCATCAAATGAAAGAGATCAACTAGTGGGTACTGATGCATTGTACATTTGTGGGAGGATATTTGGTGATATGGAAGAGCAAGAAGAAAACTATTGTTGCTATCCTTTGAGAAAGCAAAATATCGAGCGATTGCAAATGCCACATGTGACCTTATGTGGATTAAGTCTCTCCTATAGGAAATGGGTTTCTATGCAAGAAGCAAATCGCCACAGAGTATGAACTGTAAAAATAAAAAATAAAATAAGAGAACCCAAAGACTATATACCTGCAGCCTGGTTCAGAGCACGGAATGCTTGGTGGCAGTACCACTCACTCCCACTTAGAAGATTTTTGGATGATTTATACTTGTCATTGTATCTCTTCTTCAGCACTACTTGAATGTCACTTCTGTTTATTACATGTTTAAATCAGTCAGCAAGATCAAATTAAGGACGGCGGGTAAATCATTTTCAGAATATTCCAAAAAGATTGCTTACTTGTTCGGAAATGGAATGCCAACAATTACCTAAGTTGATCAAGGATAACAAAGATATATAAATACATGTGTAATCAAAAGGACGCCATACAAATATATTCAATTGTAAACTAACACTGCATGTGAATTCTGGTCATTGGGCTCCAGTTGGTTGCTGGAAAACAGTTACCAGGATCTGAAATTATTATGTCTTAAATCTGACAGAACATTTCAGATTCCACATTATTGGTCTTTAGAGCATATAAGAGCATCTGCAGACATCGAAGAGAGTATGAAGGATACAACCACACGAGCATTTTCATCAGAAAAATCAATCCCTTCTGATACCTGCAGTATTAAATAACAAAGAAAACATTACCACTTCAATGATATTGAGATCCTGGCATGCTACTGTTAGATTCAATTGCTTCTATTATTCATTGACATAAGTGCAGAACAGATAACCATGTCACATTGTTATTTAAAGTTTATAGAGGCCAATTAATCAGGCAAGTTCTGTAGCAATACCTTCTATAGTGCTTTATTTTCTGATGGCCATTTGCATCTCCTGTGTAGATGTCTATGGAAAACCCTATATGCTTGTATATCTCAGTTCAACTGGTGGAAACGTCATACACTGTCAATCTTTCTCATGGGAGAAGGTTCTTGGGAGGGATTCCTTAACTCCCTTTAAAATTAATATATAATTACATTCAAGGTCATGCTAGTCGCCGGGCCGCCACTATTGGGAGCAGTTCCATTATTCCCGAGCGATCTGCTCTGCCAATTGTTTCCAAACCATTCAAAGGACAAGGACCTGGAAAATGATACAATCTATCTAAAGATAAGGATAGTTAAGATGCACCCACTGTGGAAAAAGGAGGTACATCAGAGAACATTGGTTGATCCTAAACTCAAGTCTTCTCCCGAAGGAATTCCAATCAAAGCCAAAGGTCAATATTATTACTGTTGAGGGGGAGCAAGATTTCACTAATCCTAGCATAAGCAGTTTTGCTCATGACCCAAGTGATAAAGCCAACAGTGATCTTCAACAACAATTGAAGCTCTTAAAGCTTCTTTTCCTTTTGCTACACCAGGGAGCAACCAAGTATACTTGTATCTGCAAGTCGCATTTTTCAGTCTTTGTATACATCCTGGATCATTGATTCAGGAGCATCTGACCATATGACTAGTGATCTTCAACAACAATTGAAGCTCTAAAAGCTTCTTTTCCTTTTGCTACACCAGGGAGCAACCAAGTATACTTGTATCTGCAAGTCGCATTTTTCAGTCTTTGTATACATCCTGGATCATTGATTCAGGAGCATCTGACCATATGACTAGTACCAAAAATGGTTGCATCTAATTTCTTCCATTTCTGGCAATATTAAGCTTGTAGATGGGTCGTTTTTAAAGGTTATTGGAAAAGGAACTTATCGCCTTTCAGAGTCTTTATCCAAACCATTAGTAGTTCATGTTCTTTCTTTTCCCCCTCAAACATGTTATCCGTTAGTGCCTTTGACCAAGCAACAAAACTTTGTGTTGTGTTTTTTTTTTCTCTCTCTCTGTATTATCCAAGATCTAGAAATGAAGAAGAGGATTACTGGTAATCGTGAAGATCATGGCATTTATTTTCTAGATAGTATTCACAACTTCCAATGTGAAACTTATCAAATAAAAAAACATTGCTGAAGTTCTTTTCTTGCTAGCAATAATAAAAGCACTCGCTCATTTACCTTGTTGATTCTTATGTTTGGGGACCTGCTCCAATTATATCTACTTCTGGTTTCAAATGTTTTATTTCAGGGATGAACTTTTGACAATTACGAGATTGTTAATAAGGTAGGTTTAACCCAATATGACACCAAGATAAAGTGCTTCATTTCAACAATGCCAGGAAATATCTACATCATGATTTACAAAATCATTTTCTAGAACATGGAGTAGAATTCCATGTCATTGTGTCCTTATACCTCGCAACTAAATGGTGTTGCAGAACAGAAGAATCATCACCTCTTATAGAGGTAACGAGGCCTTTATTGGCCAGCATGTCAGTTTTTCAGTCTTATTGGCATGAAGCTAATTTTATGGCAACCTATGTGATCAATAGAATTCCCACCAAATTCTTGAAGGTAGTTATCCCTTGAAAATTTTGAAACCGGACTTACCTCTACCATACCTCCTAGGGCTTGCGTAATTTGTAATTTACAATGTAAATAGGCTGTAAATGGATAATTATTACTTACCTCTGTATTTACATGGAACTGCAGCCACTAGATGGTGGCTTGACATTGACAGGAAGCTTGTTGCGAATAGAGGTGTACACGAGTTGAACCGAGTTGAGCTTGGCACAGCTCGACTCGGCTCGGCCACTAGCTAACCCCAGCTCGAACTTGGCTTAGCTCGGTCCTCGAGCCTGACTAGCCAGCTCGGCTCGGTTCAATCAACAGCACGGGCCAGTTCAAGCCGAGTTCAAGCCAAGATCGAGCTGAGTTCACCTGTGCAGCATTTTCACAAACACATAAACTGCACCTTCAAATTCTCACCGTATGTAAAACAGGAACAGCGATTTTACAGGTATTTCATCAAACACCTTGTAGGCAACATCAAAATCAAGAAAAAGATGTATTTGTTTCATATACATACCTTCCTTGCCACTAGCCGACACTTCGTTGAGTCATTTCATCAAACACTTGGTGAGCAACATCAATATCAAAGTAACCGAGTCACCGAACTGGTTCAATCCAAGTTCGATTCGAGTTGGGTTCGATCCGAGTCGAGTCGAGCTCGGGAAACTCTCGAAATTTTTTCGAGTTCAAAAAATCAGCTCGACTCAGCTCGAACTCAGTTTCGAACCGAGTCGAGTCGAGCGCGCTAACCGACCTAACTCGGTTCGTGTACAGCCCTAGTTGCGAAAGCTTCTACGCAAGAATAAAGAAAAAGAGACTTTTTCTCACTAAAATCTATGGGGCCCACTGGCATGTATGTATCCGATCTGCACCGTCCATCCACTTTTCTCACTCATTTTAGGGCATAGGCCCAAAAGTGAGGCAAATCCAAAGCTCAAGTGGACCACAACACAGTAAACAAGAGGAGTTGAACGCTTAACGTTTAAATCTTCTTTAAGGCCGCATAAGTTTTGAATCAAGCTGATATTTGTGTTTTCCCTTCATCCATGTCTGTGTGATGTTATGAATGGGTTGGATGACAGGTACACATTCTTGTGGGTCTTGTTCTCATTTTAACTTTCAATAGTAGGCATTCAATTCTCCTTCTTTCCTGTAATGTGGCCCACTTGTGCTTTGTATTTGCCTCATTTTTAGGTTCATGCTATAAAATGAACACAGAGAATAGATGGTTGGTGTGGATCAAACGCTTACATAACAACCACAAATTGGGTCCAATTTCAACGCCTTTATATCACGTTTTTTTAGGCCAAATTCAAAGGTAAATTCCTCTCTTCCAAGCAGGTGTAACAAGTAACGATGATTTATTTACACTTCGTTTACCATGTAAATTGAAAATCAAACAGGCCCCTAAGGTATCATGGGTGTGTTTGCGTCATCCATATTCTTGGTTCATCTTGAAATAAGTTAGGTCCTCAATCAATGATTTGTGTGTTTTTAGGATATTCCAACCCTCAACAAAGGTTGTAAGAGCTATTGTCCTGTGAATCAAAAGCATGTCTCCAAATATGTTAAATTCTTTGAAAATATACATTTCTTCTCTATACAAGGCAAGTCTTACCTCCCACAATTATCCTAGTTCTTTTCCTCGATTGCAGATCCAAGCCACTTGCAGTTACCCTGGATCTACCCAAAATCCCCCAATCAACCCCAACAAAAAATTGATGGTGTACATTTGTAGGAAGACAAAACCAGAAATTCTTATTTATCATCATCCATCCTCGATTGCAAATCCAGGCCACTTGCAGTTACACATTACTCTCCACAAAGGATCCTACTCATGCACACCCCATCCCATCGGTGATTTTATATTTTAAAAATCATTATCTCCATCTTATCACGCATACTTATGATCCATTTCTTTTGTTCCTATACCCTGTCATGTTGAAGATGCCTTAACTGATCTTAAATGGAAAACTTTAATAATAATAATAATAATAATAATAATAATAAACAATGCCTGCGTCGGAAAGATAGCGACATAGGATTTAGTTGATCCACCGTTATGAATCATGTGGTCATATACAAATGGGTTCATACCTTGAAATACAAGTAGGATGGTTCCATTACGAGATATAAAGCTAGACTTATCCTAAAAGCACTCACACAACAATATGGAGTCATGGAGTAAACTATGAGACTTTTACTTCAGTGGCCAAACTATATTTTGTTCATATTTTTTATTCATTGTTCCTTACTATAGCCATTAGTAAAATTAGATGTGAGGAATGCATTTCTTCATGGCTAGCTTCATGAAGATAAATACATGGCTATGCCTCCACGTTTTAGACCTTAGGGGGACAAAGGCAAGGTTTGTAAGTTACAACAGCAATTTATGTATTAAAACAACCCCCTTGCCTATATTGGAAAGTTTAGCAACACAACTCTAGTTCGCTAAAAGGGAAAATGGCAGCACTACAATTCTTGTGGTTTATGTGGATGATATTGTTCTCATAGGGAACAATCTCATGAGATTGCCGAAGTGAAGCCATTTCTGGCAAATGCATTCAATATTAAGGATTTAGTTCCTTTAAAATACTTTCTCAGATATGAGGTAGGCAGGTAGCAAAAGGTAAGGGGGATTCTTATATTCCAATGAAAGTACATGTTATTATAGAGACTAGTAGTGTATAGTGTATGTGGTTAGGCCCCTTTAATGTAAATGCATTTGCACACTTTCCTCTTCTCCTGCGGTGTACTATATGCTTTATTATAATAAAATATTGTGTGATAGGGCAAACTAGCCTAACACAACATCTTTCCCAAACTCTCTTCCTTCTCCTCTTTTCTTCATATTATAATCATCAAACCATTCTCTACTTGATATCAAAGAATAGATCCAGGCATTCCGCATCCAACAGATTGAGAGGCAACACGTCACCTTGCTGACGTCAGTAGCCATACGGCTAACGTCAGCGTTATACGGACGCATGGACTCCGTTTGAGCTAAAAGTTTAGGGTTTTGATAGATCTTGATTTTAGAAGATTTGTCATAATTTTTTCAGAATTTTTTAGACCTCCTTTCATGGTATTTTGGGCGAAATAGAGAAATTCGAAAATCGGGCCCATCTTTCGTTTTTCTTTGATCTATCTCAAATCGGTAACCTTTTCTTTGGTTTCTTTGCTCGAGATGAACCAAAATCTTCCTCCCAAGCTACCCATGGAGGATTTTTTACCTAAGATCCATGTTTGAGAGGGTTTTAACCTCAAATGGACGTGCGGCTAGGCCGTTTTTTATTGAGTTTCGTGTTATTTTGGATGATTGCTATTTGTTTGAAGTTTATCTCTTATTACCTTGAAGGATTGAGTGAGATAGAGTTGTTTGAATCAATCCTTCTTGCATAGGTTTATCTCTCTTGGACTCTCCTATGGCTGACAAAGGGCCCTCATCTCTTAGAATAGGGTCTCTTAAATCCAACCTCTTGCAAATTACCTCTACTAAGTTGAATGATGACAACTATCTTCAATGGATACGATCTGTAAAAGTGTTCTTAGGAGCCCGTAAGAAGTTGTCGTATATTTTGGATGATCCTCCAAGCTCTACAAATGTTACCTACAAGTCTTGGACAAAGAAGAATTATCAAGTTATTGCATGGTTGTTGAATAGTATGGATTCCTCAATTAGCCACTCAGTGATGTTTTTATCCTTGGCTAAAGGCATTTAGGATACGCTTTATGATATGTTCTCAGAATCTCAGAATTTTTTACGGGTATTCCAACTTATTTAAGAAATTGGTCGGTTGCAACAAAATTCAAGATCATTAAAAGATTACTATTCGACGCTTCGGGGTATGTGGGATGAGTTGGACCTGTATCAGCCTCTTCCTTCCAAATGCAAAGAGGATCATGAACATGTCCATAAGCAGCGGGATGATACTCGTATCATGCAGTTCCTAGCTAGGTTGAATTCCGATTATCTTCATGTTCGAGATCAGGTTGTTATTCAAGATCTTCTTCCTCCATTGATGACAGTCTATGCCATGTGTCAGTGCACTACTGTCTCTACTCTTCCTTCTCATTCGGTTGTGCCACCAGAGAGTTCGGCACATCTTGCTGGCGATCAGTCCTCTCTTGGCCTTCGGGTAATCATCCTTGAATTCAGGGCACATTTCTGGTTTTGGTGATCGTGGTAGAGCCGCGAGGGAGATCACAGTCGCGGTGGTCATAGTCTTCATGGTCGTGGTGGACGTGGACGAGGACGTGATGGTTCCCGCATTTGTTCACATTACGGTAGAACTAATCACACTGTTGCTTATTGCTAGCAGATCCATGATCATCCTACGTATGCCGCTACTTCTGTTGCATCCACTTTTGCTCCTGAGACACAATCTTCCACCCCGACAGCTGAGCAGTCTGCTTCAAGGGAGTCTCTCATCATTTCTCAGGCTGCATATAACACCCTTATGCGGCTTCACGTTCATGATATTCCTGAGCCATCTCACGCAGCTTCGGCCTAGCCAGGTACTGCTCTTCTTGCAACATCCTCTCCTACCTCCTGGGTCATAGACTCTGGAGCTTCCTCCCATATGACTGGTAAGTCTCAATTCTTTTCCTCTTATTCTCCTTCTCCCCACACTCAGTATGTCACAGTCGCAAATGGAACCCAAACTCCCATCTCTGGGATTAGTTTCATCTCCCTTTCTTCTTCCTTATCTCTGTCCTCAGTCTTGCATGTGCCTCATTTTCCATTAAACTTAATGTCTGTTAGCTCTCTTACTAAATCATTAAATTGTTGCATTACCTTCTTCCCTTCTTATTGTTTATTTCAGGACCTACAGACGAAAAGAGTGATTGGTAGGGGGCATGAGTAAGGAGGCATTTATCTTCTTGATGATACACCCGTTGCCGCTTCTAGTACCCTTTCTCTGGATAGAGAGTCCATGACTCGGTGGCATGCCACTTAGGCCACTCATCAATAGTTAGATTGAGAATTTTTTTTCCTCCTTATTTGTCACTAAACCGTTATATTGTGATATTTGTGAATTGTCTAAACATCATCGTGCTACGTTTCATCCTAGCTCTTCTAGGAGAAAATCTCAACCTTTTGTTTTGGTTCACTCGAATGTCTGGGGATCAGCTCTGGTTACCTCCACTTTTGGATTTAAATATTTTGTTACCTTTATTGATGATTATTCATGCATGACTTGAATTTATCTTTTGAAATCTAAAAGTGAAGTGTTTGATGCGTTTAAAGTGTTTTATCATGAAATGTGCACTCAATTTCAATGTACCGTTAACTCCATTTGATAATGGAGGGGAATACATGTCTACTGCCTTTCTGTCCTTCTTAGAGAAACATGGTATTTTGTCTAGGACGTCATGTGCACGGACACCTCAACAAAATGGTATTGCAGAACGAAAGAATCGTCATCTACTTGAAGTTGCTCGTACCCTTCTGCTTGGTATGCGCCTACCTAAACATTTTTGAGGTGATGCTCTTCTAACTGCTACTTTTCTTATTAATCGTATACCCTCGCGTATCCTGTCTTACAAATCTTCATTTACTATATTGTATCCTCATGATAATCCATTTCCTCTACCACCTAAAGTTTTTTATTGCACATGCTTTGTTCAAATTTTGGATGGAAGTAATGATAAACTTAGCCTCAGGGCAATTAAATGTGTCTTTCTAGGGTATACTCGAGTCAGAAAGGGTATAAATGTTTTGACCCGTTGACTCACAAGAAATATATCTCTGCTAATGTAACCTTCTTTGAGGATATTTCTTTTTTTCTCAGCTCCAGGCCGATCCCTCTGTGATCCTCTTGCGAGTCAGGAGGAGTATGACTCTTATCATCTTCCTCTTTCCGTTAGTGATCATGGGGAAACTCTTCTCCCCTCCGTTCAGCATCTTGTTGGTGATTTGGGTGACCTTAAGCCTCTGCGGGTGTATCATCGTCGAGATAAATCTTCACGCACTCAACCATCCACCCTTCCGCTCACTTTGGATGTTGGCTCAGGTGACTCTCCTACCTCGAGTTTAGATCTCCCCATTGCCTTGCGCAAAGGGTCACGATCTTGTGCTCAATTCCCCATTAGTAATTTCATTTCATATGATCATCTTTCACCGTCTTTTCAGTCGTTTACAGCTTCCCTTTCATCACAGACCATTCCTTGGTCTCTCTCACATGCTCTTCAAAGTCCTGACTGGACGAAGGCGATGATGGAAGAAATGTCTGCTCTTGAGAAGAATCATACTTGAGACCTTGTGCCACTTCCTTTAGGACATAAACCTGTTGGATGTATATGGGTTTATACCATCAAGTTTCTTCCAGACAGCTCCATTGAACGCTATAAAGCATGTCTTGTTGCTAAGGGTTACACACAGACTCATGGTGTGGATTACTTCGAGACATTCTCTCCAATGACTAAGCTTAATTCGATTCGCGTTGTGATCTCATTGGCCGTTAATTTATCATGGCCCTTGTTTCAACTTGATGTTAAGAGTGAATTTCTCCATGGGAACCTCGCAGAGGAAGTCTACATGCATCAACCTCCTGGCTTTGTTGCTTCTCACAACCCTGCGCTTGTATGTCGGTTGAAGAAGGCTCTTTATGGACTCAAACAATCCCCACGTGCATGGTTCGAAAAATTCAATCAGGCTCTCTTGGAGTTTGGCTTTGTTCGTAGTTATGCCGATCATTCTCTCTTTATATGTCATCGATCAACGGGCATCATGGTTCTCATTGTCTATGTGGATGATATTGTTCTGTCCGGTAGTGATTCTGTTGGAATGAGGGAGGTCAAAGTATTTTTTAAGACCAAGTTTGAGATCAAGGATCTTGGTCCTCTTCGCTACTTCCTCGGAATTGAAGTTAGTCGCTCATCATCCGGATTGGTCTTGTCACAACAAAAATATGCGCTCGATCTTCTCATGAAGACCGGCATGTTAGGGTACAAGCCCGCTACCACTCCCATGGATACTTCGCAGAAGCTTTGACCAGATGATGGTGCTCTCCTTACTGATCCCGGGATGTATCAACGGCTTGTAGGCCGGCTTATTTACCTAACTATTACTCGCCCAGATCTCTCATTTGCGGTGGGCGTTGTTAGCCAATTCATGCAAGCTCCCCGTACTTCCCATCTCACGGGTGTCTACCACATACTTCAGTATCTAAAATCAACCCTGGGTCTTGGCCTCCGCTTTCAGTTGCATGGTCATCTTCATCTTTCTGGCTATTCGAATGCTGATTGTGCTAGTACTTATGATCGTCGCTCTACATCCGGCTTTTGTACCTTCCTAGGTGGCAATCTTATAACATGGAAGAGCAAAAAGCAACCGATTGTTGGCTGAAGCATAATATCGTGCTATGGCTCATGCGACATAAGAGCTCGTGTGGCTTCGCAACCTCCTTAAAGAACTTGGCTATCCTCATTCGGATCATGATCCTCTTCACTGTGACAACCAAGCGGCCATCCATATTGATCGAAACCCTATTTTCCACGAGCGAACCAAGCATATCGAGGTCGACTATCACTTTATTCGAGAGAAAGTAGCTTCTAAGGAAATCGTCACCCCTTTTGTTCGATATGGGGATCAACTTGTTGATGTTCTTACAAAGTCCTTGAGTTGAGATGTTCTTCATCGTGTTCGTAACAAGTTGGGCATGATCAACATCTATGCTCCAACTTGAGGGGGAGTATAGAGAATGTTAGTGTGTAGTGTATATGGTTAGGCCCTTTTAATGTCAATGCATTTACACACTTCCCTCTTCTCCTACGTTGTACTACATGCTCTATTATAATAAAATATTGTGTGATACGATAAACTAGCCTAACACATCTTTCCCAAACTCTCTTCCTCCTTCTCTCTCAATCTTCTCCTCTTTTCTTCACATTATAATCATCAAACCATTCTCTACTGTTATATCCTACTCATAGGATCTGGGTTGCTCGGAGCTCATCCAGTAAAAACTACAATTGAGGTGAACCATTGGCTATATGAGAGATTTTCCAATGAGGTCGAAGATTCTGGCATGTATCTTAGTCTTATGAGACATCATATATATTTGACACCCAGGCACCTAGATATTATTTATGTTGTTGGTGTGTCTAGTTAGTTCATGCATTCTCCATGTACTCATTGTCTAGAGGTAGTGTGTCAGATTCCAAGGTACCTAAAATCAGCTTCGAAAGGATCTTTTGTAATTCTAATCATGGCCACTTGAATTAGAGTGGGTATTGTGATGTTGATAGTGCAAGTTATTTTACAAACAAATGATCCCCTACTAGTTATTGAACATTTGTTTGGAGTAATCTTGTATCGTTAAAAAGCAAGAACCAATCGATAGTTGCCCATTCGTCGGCCAAAGCGGAATATCCTGGCATGTGGCCCATGCAACGTGTGCGATCATCTAAGTCAGATCTCCTCTTCACAAAATGGGATTCAATGTGCCTCTACCTATCCCCTTACATTGTGGCAATCAAGTTGTGATTCATTGCCTCTAATCCTGCTTTCCATAAGAGGACAAAACATATTGAAGTTGATTGGCATTTTGTGAGAGAGAAAAATTGTCGCACACTCCATTTATTTGCTCCAAAGACTAAAATGATGGCATTCTCACCAAAGCTCCTTCTTCATCTCATTTGCATTATCTTATGGGAAAGTTGCATGTGCATGATATATATGTTCCATCTTTAGGGGGAGCGTTGAAGAATAAGTGTCATGTGTAACAATGTTGAATGGTCCTATCATGCACCATACTAAGGATATTCTTATTTATGTTTTTTTTATCTTATGTATCTTTGGTTTCTATCTTTGTACCCAATCTCATTATAAATAAAACTATTTTGACTGAGAGAGGATAATAACAACTCTCTCTTCCCTTCCTCTAAGAACTCTCTTTTCCTTCATCTGTAATATCGTGATCTATCACTTGGGAATCATTGTATAGAAACATCAATCGATGAACAAAGAAATATCAGACTCTCAGTTTCTCATAAACTCAAGTTTTTAAGATTGGAAAGAATAAAACATAGAATCCCAAATACTTGAAAGCAATGGCATGCTTAAAGAACAATGCAATCGAAAATTTTTAAGTGCATACAAGTTGCAAGTAAATGACTCTGATATTATATATAGAAGCATTGCAAAGATATCACAGACAAAAGAAGAAATAGTTTTAGCAATGGAGGTGGTGTACCCACAAGAAACAGAAGTATATAGAACTACAAAGAAATGCCATTCACAAGTTCAATAATAATATTAAAAAAAAATAATAATAATAATAATAAAAAAAAAACAGGCACCTTTCCTCGACAAACTGCAAGAAAAGCAGCTCCATTTATAAAATTTACTGGGAGCTCATTGTTACTCTGGTTTTTAGAGTCTCGCTTATGATTCCTTTTGAGTTTCCAAGGAGCAGCTCCTTGGCCCAGAGATTTACCCTTTCCACGAATTGAATCATAATAACCCTTCAAAACAGGCTCAAAATCTTCCTGGTTTCCTCTTGGCTCTGGACAACATAAACAATTAGACCTCCCAGAGTCAATTCCTTATGGTACAAAAACAATAAACTCAAACGTACATCAAGAAATACAAAGAGATTTATAAATAAATAAATAACTAAAAATTTAAAAAACGTTCCAATGGCATGCAAAAGATGCAAAGCCACATAATATTCACTATTTGAATGTTAGTTCACTCCCAATATCTTTTCTGCTAGAACTAGAAAGCTAGCCAAATCTATCTAAAAACATAATATCACTTGTAGGAGATGTGTGAGTGTTTGTATGAGAGTGTGGGTGAGTGTAAAAGTAGTGTGCATGGCTGTGCATTGTAATGGGTGCTCTTACAGGACACCATATTGCTTGATGCATTAGGGTTTTATTAATAGAACTTGAGGAGAGAGGCCTTTCTTAATCTCCCTCAATCCTTTCTTTTCTTACACATTTCCCTTCTCCTCTCTTCTCTCTACCATGGATTTAAACATCTCTAAAGAAATGCCATACTTCCTCACAATTCTAAAAGCAGTATGTACTTCACAAAGATTACCCCTACATGAAAGCATGCAAGTATTAGTCAAAAGTAACACAAGCACGCACGTGTACAAATGAACACTTACCAACAAAAAGGGATTTTTGTGCATTTAATCTAGACCATTGACCTGTTTGAACCCAACGAGTGCATAGCTTTTCCAGCAACTTGTAGCTAGGAAAGAAAACAAGAGCACCACCTGGCACGATCTTGCAAATTTCCTCTAAAGAAGCCCCAAGCGCATCCTTTATAATCAATGGTAAATTATTAATTATCCATAACTGCTCCCAAGGAAGAGAATCTCACGTCAAGGTGCCACAGCTTACCTGAAAAGCATACCCATCAGCTGTTTTATAACTGGCATTCAACTGACAATTCCCTGGACCAGTAGAGATAACAGCAGCCCAAAGCTGCAAATAATGATGGCAAATAAATTATCAGTGAAGCTATTAAATTAGATCATGACCTTAATAAAGCAGGCATGCAACTGAATCCAATGAGCAAAAACATTTTAAGAATCATAATTCACACCTGTGATTCCACATCTATAACATGTGGCGCTTCCATGCATGCTTCAAACTGAACGCCAAGTTCAGAAGCAAATGAGTTCATTGGCGAGAGCGTCCTGCATCACAAATAATATTAACTAATAATAGAACAACACTACAACTCTGCATTGTATAACACTGAAGTAAACTCATCGTAAAAGTAGGCAATGGTGACAATTTTAATAAAATGCACAGACTATGACCTCAAAGGGTTGTTCTTGCTAGCAAAAAGAAAAGAGTTCAGACTAATAGCTTAGTAGTATTTCTCACAATAAATATAATCAGAGTAGAAGTTGACAAACACAAGTCATCATCAAAGTCATCGTTAGCAGCAATTGATCCAAGAGTAAACTACTTGAAGACTCATTGAAAGTCATAAACTGATATAGACTTTCAAAAATACCCAACCAGTATCTCATAGATTCATAATTGCATACAAGCTACGTTTACTTCAAAAAAAAAAAAAAAAAACAAAGATCGTAGAAGCTATGTAGTGTGTTGTGTTCCTTTTAGTTTTAGCTTTGAAGCATTAGTGCCATTGAAAGAAGACTCATACACTCATGATCCATTAGTTACTGTATAATTTTGGATTGACTACTGAGGAATGAGAAGCCATTGTTTCATAGACTCATACGTATGTGTTTCATTCACAATTTTTCTAAAGAGCATATATGGTGAGCAACTAAAGCCTTAAACCTGTCGGACTGATGTCAAAAGGTTTACTCAAAAAGTCAAAACTTCACACTAGAGAGGCAAACAGTGGTAGTCAAATCATAATGGTCTGATGCATGCTTAATTTTATCTTGGGAACACCAAGAAATATCATATATGGCATTTTTTTAATCTTTTCCTGTTTTATTTATTCAGGATTTTTTTAGCAAAAGATTCTATGGTTTTGGTGCTGGTGGATATTGCTTCAATGCCGATATTTTGGACCTTCATCCTTCATGGAACTCAGAGTAATACACAATGTATGCACACAGAGAAAGGACATGGATACAGCAAACGAGTAAAGTGTTTATCAATATACATACACACATACATACATACATATATATATATATGGAACCATCCTTGAAGCACGATCTGGCATTCACAAGGTTTCGGATAAACCAGCAAAGTCTTCATGTCATTTACTAATTGTTGAGTAGGGCTTTCAATGTGCCAGGCTTTGGGCCAAGAGGAAATCAAATTTTCGACAACCCTATTGTTGAGTGATGCTGATGCAACAAGGACTATGAATGCTTAGATCTGAACTTATTAGCAGCATATTCAAATCTGAAATTTCATATTGGAGCCACAAAGATGCAGGGAACACCAGGCCATCCACATGAGCAGTAGTAGAAAAAGATTCAACACTGGGAGTGTGCAAAAAGTCTGCTAATCAGCACACTAGTGATCACATGCTCTACTCTATCTCATCATTGACCGTAGGAAACCAGGAAGTTCCATATCTGTTTTCTTGTTTATTTCAGAAAAACATAAAGAGCTAGTACATGCATGGAGGTCTTTATATAGACCTTTCACAAAGAGAATCATCCTAGACCTGGATTCTGCTTATTATAGCTATTAAACAAATCTCTAATGGACAGCAAAAAAAATGGGGACTCTTAAAACAAATGGAAACCCCCAAAATGAAGGCTGATTTACATTCATGCCACACATAGGGGCATTTTGGCCAATTCTAGTACTGGGAGGGTGATAGCTGTAGATAGCTATAACCTTTTCAGAGAAAGGAATCAATCTCTCCCTCTAAATTATTCTTATTGATTTACTTTCCATGTATAGCAATAGAATTACCTTCCTTGTATATCATTTTATATCTCTATTTAAACCCCATTGGGGTAAAGCAATGGATACAGAAAACGCAAAAGAATTCTCCAATCTTCTCGTGTTATCATGCAAAAGAATTCTCCAATCTTCTCGTGTTATCATGCAAAAGAATTCTCCAATCTTCTCGTGTTATCATAGTATCGGAGAGGTGCATCTGGACCGTTGATCATTGGGTCCATTGCTCCGACTCAGCTAGCAACGCCCAAGATCTATTCTAATCATATCCATTTTAAGCCACCGATCAGCCATTAGCCCCATCACAATCCTCACCTCTTGCGCCTCAATTCACGCTTCGCCACCAAGTCCATCGTCGCAACACCCATCTCATAGACGATCCAAACCCCCAACCGCCCAATCATCATGATGCAGGACCGATGCATGAACCAAATAACTTGTGAGATCAAGTAACAGAATTAAGATAATTAACAAAAAAACATAAGCATCGCGTCAACCACCACAAATATCATAAAAACCAAAAGGACATCATGCATAATCCTAGCCTAAGTTACCAACATCATCACACAAGATCATTAAATAGAATGAAACTAGGATCTAATGGATGTAGAGACATCCAATTAGCATAGGGTATAGTCTATTTCATGGTAGAGGGCCTAATACAACCTAGGGTGAATTAGGGTTAAAGAGATTGAGATATATAGGAAGTAGGGTTAGAAGAAGATGAAGATTTGGGATGGGGGAATAAAGAACTAGAAGAAAATACCTGGATGGAGGGGAAAAGAGATGACGGTATGGGATAGATGGAGACCTCGCACCTCCATTGATAAAGATTAGCCTCACACTAATCTCCCTTCCAAATCACATGGAAGTATCTTCAAATCCCTTGAAGACAAAAAAAGAAAGCAAGAGTTTTTCTCTTCTTTTTTTCACAAAAACCTAATGAGGGAGAGGATCAAACGCCCACCCTC
The DNA here is from genome assembly GCA_030180095.1 of Magnolia changhungtana. Taxonomy (NCBI): domain Eukaryota; kingdom Viridiplantae; phylum Streptophyta; class Magnoliopsida; order Magnoliales; family Magnoliaceae; genus Magnolia; species Magnolia changhungtana. Next base: position 6,297,473 of record JASAUF010000552.1, on the reverse strand, counting down.
TTTTATAGCTTTAAGAAAATTGAAAAATTACCTGTGTTGTGAATTTTGAAAAAAATAGCTCTAGTTTAAATAAAATCAACTAAAACACTCATAATGGTGTCCAAACATAACATAAACAAAATTAAATCCTATAACACTAATAAAATCTAAGAAAATTAGTATGGACAATCCACGATCAATGGCCCTATCATCTAATCCAACGGCCCGATTGTCACATCCCTCCGATCCAACGATCTGGATCACTCTATAAAGCAGCCCATGTGCATCTTCCCAGTGTGGGGTCTTCGGCACGATCACAGATACTCGCCTAGCCACAGGGAAATCGGTGTGGCCCGCCTCCTCCCCTGATACGTACGCAAGGGTGTACGTGAAGTGATGTCCTCATCACATCACCTCTCAACGCTAGTTGTTGGATCGGCGATCGTCTTCTTCATCACCTCCCAAGACCCCCGAACCGCCATTAACGAACCCATCTCTAGCGGTCATCGTTGTCACTGGCAAGCCCTCGCCCCAAACCTCTGCTTGCTTCCCCTTTCAAATCCTAGTTATGACACCACTCAGTCTCCAGCCTCATTTCACCATCACCCATCCTGCCATTGGTGTTCATCTGCACCCACGTCTACCATCAATAGCATTACCACCATCACCACCAAACCCATCTCCCATTACTAGCGCATACTCATCACCCAAATCCTTTATCCCCCATTAGGGTTTTGGCCAATTACAACAACTCCAAAACTGTTTGCAATGCCATGAACCAGCTTCCAATCACAGTGGTGCCACAAACCAGCACCTCCATCAACAAACCCAGAACCTCCAACATTGTTGCAAACCAACCTTCCAATCACAGCTTCACGCTTATTCTTGGATTGACGGTCGTCATTGCTGCATCACTACTGTTGTAAGCCCTCCATACCATAAAACCCATTGCCGTTCAAGCTGCTACCATCTTTGGATCCTCTATAACCCATTGTCGTCCTAGCTTTCTTTATGAAGTCAATCACAGTGGCTCACATGTGGGTGTTGGTGGGTTCATGCATTAGCATACTATTGAGGTCCATATGATCCAACAAGGGATCCACTGGTCTCCTTATGACACTCTTATGGCTGAGATCTGGTAGATTGAATGATGAGGACATCACTTCAAGTACACCTTTGCATACATTTCAGAGGAGGAGACAGGCCGCACCGATTTCTCTGTAGCTAGGCGAGTACCCATGATCATGCTGAAGACCTCATGTGCATGTGCAAGCATCTAGAAGACCCCATACTGGGAAGATGCACATGGGCTGCTTTAGGGAGTGATTTGGACCGTCGGATTCAAGGGACGTGACGATTAGGCCGTTAGATCGCATGGATCACACGATTATTATCTTTTAGGATTTATTTTATGATTAATATATGATTGGACACCTTATGAGTGATTTTAGTTGATTTTTCATTAGATTAGGCTCATTTTCGTCAAAGTTCATAAGACAGTTGAAATTGTAATTTTGAAAAGTTCTTGAAGCTATAAAAAGAGGGGGGCATGTGGCCTCTCTTCAGTTGGGTTTTTGAGAATAGAGAGAGAGAGAAAGCTCCTTGCTTCCTTCTCCCATCTTCATGTGATTTGGAAGGAAGATTGGTGCAAGGCTAATCTTTATCAACGAAGGTGTGAGGCTTCCATCTATCCCCCACATTCTCATCCATTCATCAACCATCGAGGTATTCTTCAAGTTCTTCGATCTTCTCCATCCCAAGTCATCACCATTCTTCCGATCCTTATCGCTTATACATCTATCGACAAGTCAAACCCTAAGGACCCAAAATCTCACAAACCTAGCCGACACATATGACCATACAACCACACGTGTGAACCCATAGGGTTGGTCATACGGCCACATTCTTATGCCTTTGGCAAATTACCAGACCCTAGTTCTTCACATTCTTCAATTAAGCTCAAATCCTTACATTCCCTCCATCCGAAACCATAATTCTCTTATCCTGGTACCTAAACCCATTAACCCCTCTACCCAGTTTACCCCCATTAACCATAATTCTAAGTTTTCCCCAATTTCCCTAAACCCGAATTTCACCCAAGGTAGTATTAGATCTTCTCCTTTGAAATATGCTTTACTATATGCTATTTGGATGTCCCCACATCCATTAGATCCTAGTTCCCCTTATTTAATGGTCTTGTAGGATGATGCTTTGTAACCTAAGCTAGAATTATGCATGATCTTCTCTTGGGATTTTGGTATTTGTGATAATGATAGCAATTTTGTGTTTTTTTATTAATTAAGTTAATTTTGTTGATTGATCTCACACAATATTTGAGTTCATGCATCGGTCCTACATCATCAGACTATCTATTTAGTGGTTTTTCACTAGTACTAGCAATGTTCGCAACATTGATACAATCGGCTGAGATTATCAATATCGCGGCCCATTGAAAACGTTAGGAAACATCGAGAAAACAACAAATCTTTCTTGGTTTCATCCCTACGACATAGAAGAAATAGGAAAGGAACATATAGACTGATTTTAAAGCCTATCAGCCGACCCAGTCTACGAGCGATGCGAAACCCCAAGAAATTCGAAAAAAATACTGAAATTTTGACAAACTTCTATGTATCGTGCAATATGTCACAAGATATTCCAAAATATTGTGAGATATCAACAATAAATATAGGGGAAAAAAATCTCTTACTTTTGTGATCTTCCTGAGGGAGTCGCTTTTGACTGAATTTGGCGGACCGCGATCGACATCACCAAGTCATATAAGAAAATCCCTAAAACCCTTTTTTTCTTCGAAGAAAATTATCTTGGAAAGAAACCAATTTTCCACCGAGAGGGATGGGGATTTGGGTTGGGATTTGTGGAAAAAAAAAAAAAGGAATTTCAGGAGAGAATTTTGGGTTGTGATTTCAGGCAAGAATTTGGGTTCGGTTGCTAACTTGTGGCGTATTTAACGGAGAAGAGAGTCTTCTCTCGAACTCACTTCTCTTAAGTTAGAAGTGGATTAGCTGTTATGCAAATAACAGCTTAGTGGGTGTTAACCTTACCATGTGGGGCCCATCTTGATGACTATGTTTCATATCCACGCCGCTCATCCGTTTTTCCTGATCATTTAAGGATGTTATCCCAAAACGTAAGTAGATCCAAATCTCGGGTGGGCCTTGGGAAGTTTTTATTGAGGAGCATTCAATCATCACTGTTTCATGTGGTCTAGACCACCTGAGATTTGGATATGCTTAATGTTTGGAACCACGCCCCAAAATGGGTGGAAAAACTAATGGACTTATTGGATATACAAAATATCATCAAGGTGGGCCCTACAGTAAGATTAACACCCACTAAGCTATTGCCCTGGTAACACCTAACATGCGCCCCTTAAGGGAGAGTGCATTCGGTGCGACCCGGCTGCACGAAAGACAGTGCAACCCTTACAGTGGGGCCCATCTTGATGTATGTATTGTATATCCATGTCATCCATCCATTTGGAGAAATCGTTTAAGGTCACGAGACAAAATGAGGCAAATCCAGAGCTCAAGTGGGCCCCACCACATAAGACAGTAGGGATTGAATGCCTACCATTAAAAACTTCTTTAGGGCCACAAAAGTTTTCGATCAAGCTGATATTTGTGTTTTCCCTTCGTCCATATCTGTTCGAAATTATGAACATGTTGGATCTCAAATAAACATCATTGTCCCCACTGTTTTCTGTGGTGGGGTCCAGTTGAGCTTTGGATCGGCCTCATTCTTTGGCTCATGCCCTAAAATGATCTCTTTAAATGGATGGATGATGTGGATACAACACATACATCATGTTGGGGCCCACAATCAAGGTCCCACCCACATCGCTGGTTCTATGCATGGGTTCTGAGCGCAGTTAGGGTGGATCCTTGGTGGTTCCCTGTGGACCCACTGTGATGTGTGTACCTTACATCCACATCGTTCATCCATTTTGGAAGCCCATTTTAGGGCATGATCCTAAAAAAGAAGCAAATCCAAATCTTAAGTGGACCATAACACAAGAAGCAATAGTGATTGAATCCCCACCAATAAAATTTCATAAAGGTCCACCAGAATGTTTATTTGCCATCCAACATGTTGGTAAGGTCACAAAGACCTGGATGAACGGTGTGGATACAAAACATACATCATGGTGGGGCCCACAGTTAGGGTCCCACCCACATCATTGTTCCGTCGCGCGCGGATTTGGTACTCCCCCACCAGGATGAATGCAGATTGGGACACGGATTTCTTGCGGAAGCCTTTTCAGGAAGTTCATGCGTTGGTATGCTAGGTGGAGCCCCTCTTGATGTTTGTGAGAAATCCACCCCGTTCATCCGTTTTGAGAGCTCATTTTAGGAAATGCAACCAAAAATGAGGCATGTCCAAAACTCTAGTGGGCCGCAAAAGAAGGAAAACTAGGAAAACGTTGAAACCTTCTTGGGCTCCACCTTGATGTTTATATGCCATCCAGACCGTTTATAAGGTCACTCCCACTGGGATGAAGTGAAAGCACAGAAAATTTAGCCTAATACAACTTTTGTGGCCATAAGAATGTTTCAACGGCGGTCACTGAATTCCCACCGTTTCCTCTCATGCAGCCTACTTGAGTTTTGGATCTGCTTCATTATTTTGTCGGATGTCCTAAAATGAGCTCTCAAATGTATGAACAAGGTGGATTTCTCACAAACATCATGATGGGCCCCACATAGCATCACAACACAGGAACTTCCTAAATCTGCATCCCACAGATTGCCTACTGACAATGCCAATAGCAAGGTGGCTATTAGTCAGTGCTTGTGGGCCTCACCATGATGTACGTGTTACATCCATGGCATTAATCTATTTTTCCATATTATTTTAGGGCATGATCCCAAAAATGAGGCAAATCCAAATGTTTACCCATGTTGCATTAGTTCAGTCACCCAATGGATAGCTTAGGATCCTGTACAAAGGAAACCTATTATGTTGATGCGGACACCAAGCCATTCAAAGTATATCAACGTAGGAGGCGTGCATTACCCATGTCAATGTAGTTAGATGACAGATACGGGTCGGGTCTCTAGAGGTTGAAGACCTTACACATGTGTTCATGACATGTGTAAGTTGCTTAGAGGAGACATTTAGACCATTGGATCGCGAGGATGGTGTGATCGGACCGTTGGATCGTCACGTCCCACCTTCTTTACACAACCTTCACGGCACTATCATTGGGGCCCATCGGGCATCTTAAATTTACATTTAGTTTATGAACATTTGAATTAATTAAGTTTTGAGACAGTTTGTGCACAATTTTGTGCGAATTTCTTTTTTTTAAACTTTTTTTAAGTAGGGGTATTTTGGTAATTTCATGTAATTATGATTTTATAAGGGTTGCCCTAAATCCATAACATGTTATGTTATGTTTGATGAAAGAAAAAAAAAAAAAAAAAGAGAGCTTTTTGCTTCTGACGATCTCGTCTTCGACTTCCAGTGATTGGAAGAGGGCGTCAGGCCCAGGTAAACGATTTCTCATCCCCTACTTCTTTCTCCTTCTCTCTTTTCTCAAGGTATTCTTTTCTTTAACCTCATTCTCTTCTTTTTCTCCTAATCTCAAAAGATTTTCATTCCCTTTTCATCCCCACATAAAACCCATCACCCAAATCTATATTTAAAGAACCACCATTTTTTTTTCCTCTGAATTTTCAAGATTTCCAATCCAGGAAATTTCTATTTTTCTGAATTAGAAAATCCACTTGGATCATTAGACGGACTCATTGCAAGACGAAAGTTCTATCTTTCGCCGGATCCAATTAAATTCAGATTTTAAGATTCAATACTTCGTATTTGTGATGGATGGCCCTAATCAATGCTTATTGACCCTATTTCTTTCTTGTGTTTATGATGTATAAATCAGGCTGATTTTTTTTTTTTTTTTAATTTGCATGAATCTGCCCCTTTCAAATATCATGCCCATTTAAGGTTAGATTAGGCCGTCCTACATCAATTTTGGTATCAAAGCTTAGGTTTCTAGCATTGGGTCGTCTTAGATCGAGTTATCAAGAGTCTAAATTTTTTTTTTATTTTATTTTCTAGGGTTTCATGCATCGCATATAGAGTCTAGATCTGAAATTTTCAGATTTGCATTAAAAAAAAAAAAAAAAAAAAAAAAAAAAAAGGAGTCTAGATCTGAATTTTTCCACATTTGCATCATTCTAAAGGTTAGGATCATCGATGTCCATAGTCTTGTGTTAAAACAGTCTCTTAGAGTCGTGTTTTAGGAAACCTAAGTCTTATTGTGTATGCCCACTCAGACTGGTAGAGGATTTGGTCTACACCCGATTTTCAATATGGAACAGTTGACTAAGATGATGAACATGATCAACCAATGTTTGGCCATCATCGAGGCACAATCTAGGAACACGAATACCCGTATGGATCAGATAGAAGCATCCCTAAGAGAAATCTCCGACATTGGAGGGGATGAACAGTCTCACGTAGGGGGAGTAGTTGAGGAACGGGTAGGAAATCGTGGTAGAGGTCGTGAAGTACGTGGCCGAGGGGTAAGACGTGGAGGGGCGCGAAATCCGCAACCCGCTGTCGAGTATCAAGACCGTTATGATATCGATGAAAGGGTCTTAAAGAGTGTTAAAGTAGATGCTCCTAATTTTGATGGGCGTCTTGACCCAAAATCATTCCTTGATTGGTTGGCGGACATGGACCATTATTTCGAATGGTATGAGATGTCTAAGAACCAACAGGTGCGGTTTGTGAAAATGAAACTTGTGGGTTAAGCTAAATTGTTTTGGACAAATACGGAGCATAGGATCAAGAGATCAGGAGGTGTCCAGTCACGCATTGGGTAGAGATGGAGTTATTAAAGGAAAAATATCTTCCTCTCTCTTACCGTCAAAAGCTCCTAGATCAATGGCAAGCATTACGCCAAGGATCTATGTCGGTTGCAGATTACATCGCAAAATTTGAGGAGTATATGATGCGGTGTGATATTCAGGAGGATCCCTTAGTGACGCTGGCGCGTTTCAAGGTGGGTCTTCGCATGGATCTGCAGTGTGAGCTTATGACCCATGCAGTAAGTGACTTGGATCAGGCTTACCAAGTTGTACAGGAGTTAGAGCTTTACCTAAAGTCTCCTGTCACGAGGCGCTTTGAGTCCCGAGACTCTACTGTTAGATCTGGTTTTCAGGGAACCAAACCTAACATTGGAAGTCGGCCTAGGGCGCAAGCTAGTGCACCGCCTAAGCCTAAGGATGATAAGAGAAAAGGCGTCCTTGGTGCCAATCCTGACAGTGGTAGTCATATGAGATGTTATGAGTGCGGAGGTACAGGTCATTTCGTATACCAGTGCACGGCAAAGACTCGGGGGAAAGCCTTAGTCATAGACGAGTCAAATGAAAATGCGGATGACATGGGTGATTATGAAGTTAAGGAATATCACCCAGAGATAGGTGCTAGTGATTATGAAGAAGAAGAACCAGAGACTGCGCCACTAGCTGTAGTTAGATGTGCTTTAGCGCAGGCCAAAGAGTGATGATTGGTGCAGAAGCACAATTTTCTACACGTTTATCAAGAGCGGTGACAAGAATTGCAAAGCCATTGTGGATGGTGGTAGTTGCACCAATGTGGTCTCAGCTAACACAGTCACTCATTTGGGTTTGAAGCCCATCCCTCACCCTCAACCCTACAAGGTTTCTTGGGTTGACACATCTTCTATGCCTGTGTCCCAGCAGTGTTTAGTCCCCATCCAAATCGGTTCATATAAAGACATGTTGTGGAGTGATGTTTTACCTATAGATGTAGGTCACATCATTCTAGGGAGGCCGTGGTTATACGATAGAGATGTCACGATTTTTTGTCGCTCGAACGTGTGTACATTCACGCATGAGGGTAAGAAAATCAAGATTAATCCATTGCCACCCAAGAGCCACACGGACAAGGCTAGAGATGTGAAAACGAGTGAGTCAAGGAAGGATGTGAGGAATTCTATTCCGAAGTCTCTACATATCATAAATGCAAAAGAGTTTGAGAAAGAGACAGAGGATGATTCGACGATGTACGCCCAAGTGGCTAGGGAAGTTACACCCGAGATTCATGTAGAGTTACCCCCTAAGGTGACTTCGGTTCTTGAGGAGTATAGTGATGTATTCCCTGAGGATTTACCGGATGCGCTTCCACCTATGCGGGACATCCAGCATGCCATTGATTTCGTTCCGGGGTCTACTTTACCGAACCTTCCTCATTACAGGATGAATCCTGCAAAGCATGCAGAGTTGCATAGACAGGTAAATGAGTTCCTGCAAAAAGGTTTCATCTGTGAGAGCATGAGTCCGTGTGCCGTACCAGCGCTATTAACGCCGAAGAAAGATGGTACGTGGCGGATGTGTGTGGACAGTAGGGCCATTAATAAGATCACGATCAAGTATCGGTTTCCGATACCGAGGCTTGATGATATATTAGACATGATGGCCAAATCCAACATTTTTTCCAAGATAGACCTCAAGAGCGGGTATCACCAGATACGCATACGCCCTGGAGATGAGTGGAAGACAGCCTTCAAGATGAAGGATGGGTTGTGCGAGTGGTTGGTCATGCCCTTTGGCTTGACTAATGCACCCAGTGCTTTTATGCGTGTAATGACCCAGGTTTTGAGACCCTTTATGGGGAAGTTCTTAGTGGTTTATTTTGATGACATACTCATATATAGTACCACTAAAGAGCTGCATCTCGACCACTTGAGACTGGTCTATAGTGTCCTGAGGGCAGAGAGGTTATGTGCGAACCTTAAGAAATGTTCGTTCTTGTCTGATAGAGTTTTCTTAGGGTTCATAGTGTCGTCTGTAGGGATGCGAGCAGATCCAGAAAAAGTCAAGGCCATAGTTGACTGGCCTGAACCGCAGAACATACATGAAGTGAGAAGCTTTCATGGCTTAGCCACATTTTATCGTCGGTTCATTCAAGGGTTTAGCACTATTATGGCTCCCATTACTGATTGCATTAAAAAGGGAGAGTTCATATGGCCTAAGGCCGCAGCTAAGGCATTCAAAGATATTAAGGGCAAGATAATAAAGGCTCCCGTCATGCGTCTTCCAGATTTTTCTAAAGTCTTCGAAGTAGTGTGTGATGCTTCAGGTGTAGGTATAGGAGGAGTACTAAGCCAAGAGGGTCATCCAGTTGCCTATTTTAGTGAGAAACTGAATGAAGCAAAACAAAAGTATTCCACCTATGACAAAGAATTTTATGCAGTAGTGCAATCGCTACGTCATTGGCGTCATTATCTTCTACCGCAAGAATTTGTTTTGTTTTCTGATCATGAGGCTTTGAGGTATTTGAATTCTCAAAAGAAGCTTAACCCAAGGCATGCCAAGTGGGCAGCGTTTCTTCAAGAATATTCATTTATCCTGAAACATAAAGCCGGGATCGAGAACTAACTAGCCGATGCCCTTAGTAGGAGAGTGACATTGCTCAACTCCTTGAGTGTAGAAGTTGTCGGGTTTGAGCAATTGAAAGACGAGTATCCCATGTGTCCAGATTTTGGGAGAACATATGTGTCACTCTTAGGTGCCCAGCATAGTTCGGGTGAGTTCGTGTTAAAAGATGGTTTCCTTTTCAAAGGAGACCGACTTTGCATTCCCCGCACTTCCCTCCGAGATTTCTTTGTTTGGGAGCTTCATGCTGGAGGTATTGCTGGCCATTTTGGTCGAGATAAGACCATCGCCCTAGTGGAGGATCAATTTTATTGGCCAAGTCTTAAGCGAAACTTAGCCAAAATTTTAGGGTAATGTCGAACATGTCAACTGGCAAAACGGGAAGAAGTAGAATACTGGATTGTACACGCCATTGCCAGTGCCACACGCACCGTGGCAAGACATCAGTATGGATTTCATGCTTGGACTTCCCAAGACAATTAAAAAGCACGATTCCATTTTTGTGGTCGTGGACCGTTTCTCAAAAATGGCCCACTTCCTCCCTTGTTCTAAAACCTCAGATGCGTCCAATATAGCCAAGATTTTCTTTGAGGAGGTGGTTCGATTACATGATTTACCTAAGACCATAGTGTCTAACAGGGATGTCCGGTTTACTAGTTAGTTTTGGAAGACATTATGGCATATGATGGGTACGAGACTCCAGTTCTCGTCTGCCTACCATCCTCAAACTGATGGTCAAACTGAGGTTGTGAATCGAAGTCTCGGAAATCTACTACGATGTTTGGTGGGTGAACACATTAAAACTTGGAACTTAGTCCTACCAGTCGCCGAGTTTGCATATAACAGTTCAGTTAATAGGTCTACGGGTATGAGTCCATTCGAGATTGTTAGTGGTTATAAACCTAGACTACCCATAGATTTGTTACCTATGTCAGTCACTCAGAGGACCTCAGAGTCAGCCGATGCATTTTCCCATAACATTCATGAGTTGCATGCAGAGATTAGGAAGCAAATAAATGCTAGTAATGAACAATACAAAATTTCAGCTGACTTACATCGTAGAATTCAAGAATTTAATGAGGGTGATTATATAATGGTTAGGATGAGGCCAGAACGGTTCCCACAAGGTACCGTTAAGAAGTTACAAGCACGCAGTGCTGGACCATTTGAGATTCTGAAAAAGATTAGGTCCAATGCGTATGTGATAGATCTTCCACCTCGTATGGGGATTAGTTCAACATTCAATGTGGAGGATCTAATGCCTTGTTCAAGCCATCCCATAGACCCTAATTTTGTTCCAAACCATTGGCCAATTTCTGAATTTTCTTCCCAACCTACACCACATATGTCGATTATACCTGAAATAAGAGAAGAAATTGAAGGAATTGTGGATGAGCAAATTGTTTCCACTCGAGACGGTGGATTTCAGAGGTACTTAGTGAAGTGGAAGAATAGACCATCATCCGACTATACATGGTTGACGGAAGCAGAGTTGCAGCGACTAGATCCAGATTTGTTAGAAAAGCACAAAAAGTTTTATCTCGCCGGAGTCGAGATCTTCTCAGTCGAGGGGAGTTGATGCGGACACCAAGCCATTCAAAGTATATCAACGTAGGAGGCGTGCATTACCCGTGTCAATGTGGTTAGATGACGGATACGGGTCGGGTCTCTAGAGGTTGAAGACCTTACACATGTGTTCATAACATGTGTAAGTTGCTTAGAGGAGACATTTGTACCATTGGATCACGAGGATGGTGTGATCGGACCGTTAGATCGTCACGGCCCACCTTCATTACACTACCTTCATGGCACTATCATCAAGGCTCATCGGGCATCTTAAATTTACATTTAGTTTATGAACATTTGAGTTAATTAAGTTTTGAGACAGTTTGTGCACAATTTTGTGCGAATTTCTTTTTTTTGAAACTTTTTTTAAGTAGGGATATTTTGGTAATTTCATGTAATTACGATTTTATAAGGGTTGCCCTAAACCCATAGCATGTTATGTTATGTTTGATGAAAGAAAAAAAGGAGAGCTTTTTGCTTCTGACGATCTCGTCTTTGACTTCTAGTGATTGGAAGAGGGCGTCAGGCCCAGGTAAACGATTTCTCATCCCCTACTTCTTTCTCCTTCTCTATTTTCTCAAGGTATTCTTTTCTTTAACCTCATTATCTTCTTTTTCTCCTAATCTCAAAAGATTTTCATTCCCATTTCATCCCCACATAAAATCCATCACCCAAATCTATATTTAAAGAACCACCATTTTTTTTTTCTCTGAATTTTCAAGATTTCCAATCCAGGAAATTTCTATTTTTCTGGATTAGAAAATCCACTTAGATCATTAGACGGACTCATTGCAAGACGAAAGTTCTATCTTTCACCGGATCTAATTAAATTCAGATTTTAAGATTCAATACTTCGTGTTTGTGATGGATGGCCCTAATCAATGCTTATTCCCCCTATTTCTTTCTTGTGTTTATGATGTATAAATCAGGCTAATATTTATTTGCTTTTTTTAATTTACATGAATCTGCCCCTTTCAAATATCATGATCATTTAAGGTTAGATTAGGCCGCCCTACATCATATGTGCACTTCTTTTTTGAGATGTTATGTTTTGAAAGTGTGTATTAAGGTCTTTTTTAACAACCCCTGAAGTTTCACTGAAAAATTCAACCATTTCCTCAATGTTTCCAAAAAAGTGCGATAAATTACCCAATAAGAACAAGATATATCCCGTACAATAACCGATATGTATCTATATCCCAAAAGTGCGATACATAGCGCGATACCGATATTTTGAACATTGAGTATCGGTACCCCAAAAAGCTTTAAATGGTTCTACGAATGTTTTCAACTGTTGATCTTCTATTTTCATTGTTAAATGTTTTCATCACACTTGGTGGCATTCAAACGATTGAGATATTGTAGCCCATCACTTGATTTTCATGAGAATTGGATTAAAATAGATGGTCATGTTTAATGAAGGGATTGAATCAATTTGGGTACATGGTTAGGCAAGATTATAGACATTAATGTACTTAGGTACACCAAAGTGATGAGGACATCATGCGCACACGTACGCCCCCCACCCAACGCACGTACTCAAGGAGGAAGGCCCTACTATCGATCTGGATTGACGACGACATCTATGGAGGACCTCCTAGTTAGGGAGCTGTGCTGTGGAGAATTGGAGTGGACCCGATCATCATGTGGATTCCACCATTGGATCTCATGATCGTGGCCCACTACCCTAGATGATCTAGGATTTTGAGTTTTAGTTATTATCATTATTAGAAACATCATGAACGGTTTTGATTGCGTTGATTAGTTGCTATTTTTGTTACTTCGTCTCTTAGTATTAGTGTGCGCACATGGCGCGGCTTTTGGGGTTTAGGGTTTTCTTATAAATAGGCAACCCCATGTAGGTTTTAATTCATTGAAGTTTACGAATAAAATTCTGTGTTTTTTTTCGTCTTATCTAGTTCTCTAAGTTGAATAATATAAATGGGTGAGAAACCTTCCCTTCTTCGAAGCACTAACTACCGTGGTGCAAAGCCACAACCATCTCAAATCGTCCCCACCTCCTACACTCCACATCCATCATCTCCCACAGCCATCCCATCTTCAAATCCACCCCTTTTTTGTACCCAAGCTTTCCTCTACAGCAGATTTGCAGATTCTGTCCCTCCAGCGGGGCTGAAACTTCGGCGAAGCACCACGCACAAACCGGATAGGAGATCAAGGTGAGATTTGGTGTGTGAGTGGACCACCCCTGACCGACCACACCCTAGGTGGCCGTTTCCAGTTTCGTGGGCCCCACACATGTGAGGACAAGAACCCACGCACGTGCGTCTGGGCTAGACTGTTGTCCACGCGTGTGGACTGTCTCGGGTTCTTCTCTCTCCTCTATTTCTCTCCTCTCTCGCCTTAAATCCTAACCCTAACCCTAAATAATCTCATATTCCAAGTATTTCCAACTTTTACGAACCCTAGATTTTCCCCCGAATTGAAACATGGTGAATCTCTTGAATTGGGTAACAATCCTTTGTAAGGATGGATGAATCTTACACTCCTTTGGGCATTGTTTGGTTTATAATTTTATTTGATACAGCCCTAACTTGTGTAGGCTTGGACCCTTGTGGATTCCCCTTGTTGAATGTTTGATCATATGTGGGACGTGGATTTTTTTGTGCTTATTTAGAAATTGGTATGATCTAACGCTTAAAATCTTGCATATCATATTTAATTTCATGTCCTGCATCACAAAGTTTGTAGGATGGTGGAGCACCATATTAGTCTCTCCTTGAAACTCTTAACTCCCTATAAACAAGATCCTATCCTAGAGGGAAAGTACAGAAAGAGAGAACCTTAGACACTCATAACCCCTGAGAGGGATAGAGAGAACTGTAAACTCAAGAATCTGGAGAATGTTTTTCTATATTTCTTCAACCCAAAGGTGGGTTTAAATAACCACTCTACAAGACTATACAAGGAAGCTTATTTAGAGCTTCTCTATACATAGTATATTACAACTAATAACCCATACACAATCCCATGTACACAATATTCTCACCCCCCCCTCCTCTCAAACAGATGTGGGATAATAAACCAACATCAGTTTGCCACGAAGAAACCTATGACGGGATAAGGTCATAGTTTTGGTAAATAAATCAGCAAATTTTATCTCTGATGTCACATGAGGAAGAGAAATGATTCCAGCTGTGTATTTTTCTCTCACAAAGTGGCAATCAACTTTAATGTGTTTAGTGCGCTAGTGAAATACTGGATTGGAAGCCAACTGAATTGAACTGAGATTGTCAGCATATAATAGAGTCGGCAAAGACAAATGAATCCCAAGATCTGTCAACAGTCCCCAGAACCAAGTAATTTCACTACATGCCTCTACCATTGCACTGTATTCGGCTTCTGTGCTGGATCTAGATACCGTGGTTTGCTTCTTACACTACTAGCTAACCAATAATTGTCTCAAATAAACACAATAGCCCGTGGTGGACCGTCGTGAAATGGGACAACCAGCCCAGTCTGCATCAGAGTAAGCAAATAATTGTAGATCATGCGATGATAGAAAGAGAAGCGCCTGATTAAGGGTACCTCGAAGGTATCAAATAATGCGATGAACCGACGTCATATGCAATGTGCAAGGTGCCTCAACAAACTAGCTAATAACATGAATTGCATATGAGATATCAAAACGAGACATAGTGAGATAGACTAATCTCCCCACCAGTTACCTATAGGATGAAACATCTGAGAGAAGGTCTCATCATCTTTCCCATACTTGACATTTAATTCCAGAGGAGTCTCATGGGTCTTGTTATCTGTAAGGTTTGCTAGCTTGATCAAATCACAAGTATACTTCCGTTGACTCATGAGATAACCTTGAGTATTACGAGAGATTTCAAGACCCAAAAAATATGTAAACAACCCCATATCCTTCGTATGAAATGAGGAGTGAAGTAAGGATTTGAGATCGGCAATTCCTTGAGCATCACTTCCTGTGATGAGAATATCATCAACATAGACCAATAAAGCAACAAGACCGGAATTAGACTTGAGAATAAACAATGATGAGTCATATTGGCTTTGAGAATAACCCACTGTGGTTAACACCCCATGGAATTTTTCAAACCATGCTCTTGGTGCTTGTTTGAGTCCATATAAAGCTTTAGATAGCTTGCAAACTAAGCATGAATCCTTGGACTTATAACCGGGAGGTTGCTTCAAGTAAACTTCTTCTTTAAGATTCTCATGGAGGAAAGCATTCTTAACATTGAGTTAACTGAGTTGTCAACCTTTAGAAGAACTTATAGCGATCAAGGAATGGACCATTTTCATTTTTCCCACTGGAGCAAATGTCTCATCATAATCAACTTCATACTCTTGTTTATAGCCCTGGGCCACTAGCCGAGCTTTGTATCGATCTAAGCTTCCATCATATTTTAATTTTACAGTATATACCCATTTACTGCCAATCACTTGCTTCCCCTCAGGTAATGGAACCAGCGTCTAAGTAGCATTCTCCTCGAGTGCCTGAATCTCATCATCCATGGCCTTTACCCAGCACAGTTGTGTATATGCCTGATAATAAGAAGTAGGTACAACCAAAGAATCTAATCTAGAAAACAAAGCATGATGAGAGGCAAAAATATTTAATCGACGGGAAGGAACAGACGAATGACTAGAACGACGTAATTGGATCATAGTGGAAAGTGGGATAGTTAGCTGCGTTATAGGAGAAGAGGACACCTGATCGGAAGCAGGAGCAGCTGAGGGAGAGGACCCAAGAGAGATAGGCTTCACATGGCGTTGGTAGACCTGCAAAGGAGTGGGAGAAGGAGCAGAGAATGATTTTCTTCAAATGATGACATACGATAAATGGAAGATGAAACAACGGTAACTGAAGGAGATGCATGGACAACTTTATAGTATAGTAAATTTTCAAAAAATGTGACATGTCTAGACACACGAACACGATGAGCACATGGATCATAACAACGATACCCTTTCTGATGCTCCCCATATCCAAGAAATACACATTTAGCTGCCCTAGGACTGAGTTTATCCCATTCTCGTTCTGGAAGATGGACAAAAGCAATGCATCCAAACACTCTTAACCGACTATAATCTAGATCTTTATCATGAAGGACGAACGTGGGAGTTTTCCAGTTGGCCAATACACTAGAAGGTAATCGATTGATCAAATACACAACTGTTGATTTTGCTTCAACCCAAAGAAATTTTGGAACACGTGCATGTTCCATCATGGTAGTTGCTACCTCAATAATGTGTCAATTCTTTCATTCTGCTACTCCATTCTGCTCCAGTGTGTGAGGACACGTTCGCTGATGTATAGTACCATTTGAACTTAGAAAAATCTCAAACTCGGAAGACATATATTCTCCCCCAGAATTAGACTGTAGAATTTTAATTTTCTTTGCAAATCGGGTCTCCACATATGAGGAAAATTGTCTATAACATGAGAATGCTTCAGACTTGTGCTTCATGAAATAAATCCAAGTGTGCCTTGAAAAGTCATCCACAAAGATGATGTAACACAACGAACCACCAGGAGCCATGATGAGAGATGGACCCCAAACATCAATATGAACGAGATCAAACAGATTCTGAGTACGAGAGTTACTCAATGAAAATGGCGATACAGTAGATTTACACACTTTGCAACTAACACAGTTCATATCAATGGAAATGGGACTAATATTGATTTCATCATTTAAAAGACCAGATCTAAATAAGAAAAGCATATTTTTAGAATTTGGATGCCCTAAACGACTATGTCAAAGTTTCCAGCATTTATTAGCAAAAGAAATATCATGAGAAGATGGAAGAAAGAAACAACGCGATGAGACAACTCCGGGATTGAACTCTAAAGTAAATAACCTTCCTCTCTTAGGGCCCTTCCCAATCAGCTTCTTTGTTTCCAGATCCTGTATGAAACAACCAGACCGAGAAAACAAAACCAAACAGTTATTTTCTACTAGTTGAGCAACCAAAATCAAGTTAGCAGATAATTTAGGAACATAAAACACTTTACGAAGGAAGAAATTGCGAGATGATGAAGGTGAGACTTTAAAGGACCCAATATGAGAGATAGGTAAATGATTCCCATACACAGTCTAGATGGAACCCATTCCTTTATAGGGGACACAATCAGTTAGACAAGAAGGGTTACCAGTCATATGATTAGATGCCCCTGAGTCAACATACCAAAGATTTAGAGGATCAATATTACCTATCAAACCCGAAGAACCCATCACTTGAAGAATTTAATGAATTTGTTTTGGGGAAAGTAGAGTAGGCTGCATTGATGGGGCCATAGATGAAGAGTCAGGCTTCTCAGCAGAGGGAGCCAGAAATGCACGTCCAAGTTGCTGGTAGTGAGGACATAGGGGAGGGCAAGTCAGGCAATTGGCTATATCATGTCCTTGTTTGCAGTAGCGACAAAACAGAGTACTTGGTCCAGAGGGTTTCAGATTTGCTTTCTTGTTGGGACAATGAATAACCACATGACCAAATCCATTATATTCAAAACATTTAGCTTTCGACATGTCTCGTGACTTTCCCGAATAATTGTGAGTAATGAAGGCAGCATCAGGAACAACCTCGCTCATGGAAGCAAGGGTTTTCAAACGTGTCTCTTCTGCCATCAAATCAGATAGAGCCGCCTCAAGAGATGGAAGTTGAGGCCGGTTCATCAGAGTGGCTCGGGTTGGTTCAAACTCCGGACAGAGTTTATACTGAAATTGCATCAATTTACTTGTGTCGCGAAGAATCTTTACTGTTTCTACCGCCGCAGCGGGGATAACTAGATCCATAAGTTGAATCTCATGTCAAAGGGAGGTAAGTTTAAAATAGAAATCTTATATACTCAGAGCTCCTTGTTCTAATTTTGACAGCTCATACTCTACATGATAACGACGGGCATGATTTGATTGTTGATAACACATTTTCAAGTAAGCCCATATTTCGGATGCAATCTCGAATGACGTGAGGTTAATTGCAATATTGCTCTCAACATTGTTAAGGATCCAAGTGACCACCTTCAAATTATTTGTGATCTAAGATAGGAGTTCTTTTTCATCTTTTAGTTTGCCCGTAAAACCATTTACATAGCCGTAGAGGCTCTTTCCTGCTAAAAAATGCTTGAATTGAAATTGCCACAGGGAAAAAATTTTCCCGTCCAATCGAACATGGATAGTTTCGATCTTATTGGAGGGATTCATAAATGCCATAAGAAAGAAAAACCACGAAGAAGAAATGTACCACTGATTTCTGGGTGAGCATGACCGGATCTGACGAGCAGAGGTAGAGCCGCTGTCGTCGATGGAGAATAATCGACTTGATGGGTTCAACAGATCTTAGATCAATGGATCCAGATGTGAAGACAGAGGTAGCGAGCCAGATATGGGTTTCAATGGATCTGAGAAATTGGGAACTGTTGCTGAATCTGCTGCAATGGATCTGGAGGGGCCGCCGAAATCGATGGGGGCTGCCGGAATCGATGAGGGCCAATGGAATCTCGATGGGGGCTTCCGAAATTGATGATGGGCCACCGAAATCAATGGAGGAGCATCGGTCGTGCGGCAGATTCAAAAACCTTGCTCTGATACCATGTAAACTCAAGAATTTGGAGAATGTTTTTCTGTATTTCTTCAACCCAAAGGTGGGTTTAAATAACCACTCTACAAGACTATACAAGAAAGCTTATTTAGAGCTTCTCTATACAATATATATTACAACTAATAACCCATAAACAATCCCATATACACAATATTCTCACAAGAACAAAGTGAGAAGAGACATTGTTTCTCCTCTCGTCCCTCCCACATACACACATGTGGGGTCCATTGTGCATTTCCCTAGCACTACTCTTGGATTTGCGTGCTAGCTTTCCTCATTTCGTCATCTGGATAGATATGGGAGAGAACCTACTACTTCGAAGGCATGGCATCATTATTCAAACAATTTTCAACAACGATGATTAAAAAGTAACTCTGAACCCAGAACCTCTAATTTTGGTTTTCTTGAGAAGCTTGATAATATCTAAATGGTAATCCTTATAGCTTAATCAATTAATTTGGACCTTTGAAAAATTATAATTTTCCGTTGCATTTCCAAAACTCCAACGCCATTGATATGTTGGATCCATCATGGATGATCTAGGAGCATACTCCAATAAATAAATAAATAAATAAAAACTCCTACTTAGGATTGCGGGATAGGCTTGGGTCAGATCGGGTCGAGCCTGGCCTAGTTACAACTCGATGGGCCATATTGAGTTGGGCTTAGGTTTAGTGAATTTTAAGTGGATCAAGTCGGGCCTTTTGGTAATGGGTCATCAGTCAAGTTCAAGCTAGTATTCTTGGTCCATTTAATAAATGATTTGGGCTTGGGTTGACCATGATCCAACCCAAAACCTGATCCATTGCCAGCCCTCATTTAAAGTACAAGAAACATTGCTTCAAGCAAATATAATAGTCTAAGGTTACATAAATAGTAGTCAATGAAACACCCTGGTCTAAAAATCAAGAGTGCTGTAACTAGAATCAATTTAGTGGGCCTTATT
This sequence comes from Magnolia changhungtana, assembly GCA_030180095.1. Classification (NCBI taxonomy): domain Eukaryota; kingdom Viridiplantae; phylum Streptophyta; class Magnoliopsida; order Magnoliales; family Magnoliaceae; genus Magnolia; species Magnolia changhungtana. The sequence goes on along the minus strand of JASAUF010000552.1, from coordinate 6,277,949 downwards.
TGTTACATGCGTACCCAGATGTTAGGATTACTGATAGGGAAATATCTGCAATTTCTTTGAAGACAACGGCAGGATTTAGACACCAAAGACTCAAGCAATGTGTCCACCCACTAGCAGCACGTCCTGCATGCAATATTATTGAAAAATCAAACATGCAATAAGGGTTAAAAAATTTTAAATAAGAATGCTGAAGTAACAACCTATCTCACAAAGCAAATTACAAAACAACAAGAGTTTAACAGCATTTTGTTAAAGCTCTTTGCAATGAGCAGATAACACATTGAAGATAAACATTTGTGAAGACAATTTCAATATGATGTGATGCTATGCACCAAGAGCAATTTGAATGCAAATCATTAGCATACAGATTTTAAAATCAACTCTCAACAGTCACATTGGTGGCTTGAACTTTTGATGAAAATTGTAGCATTATCCAGCAAAGATTGAAATCAAGCAAAGGTGAATAATAGTATACGAAACAGATCCCTAAACTTCCAATGCATGTTAAAGCAGATATTCAGATGAATAACAGCTCCTAGACAGAAAATACTGGTTAAAATGCTTTCTTTCCTAATTGCCTGGATATTGAAGATAGTTGTTCTCATTTAAAATACTGGTTAAAATGCTTTCTTTCCTAATTGTCTGGATATTGAAGATGGTTTTCTCATTTAAAAAATATGTAACTCAGTGATGCAAAACATAGGAAAAACTATGTGATGATCTCATCCATTTCAAAAGTATTATTTCCAGCTGCATTTTTTTCGCAGCATGTACAACAAAGAGCCTTAGTGATTATCCAGCTTCAGAAACAGAATTTCTAGGTTCGCATATCCCAGACTACCTTTCACATAAATCTCAAAATGAGATAAAGGAGACGTTAGGTTTTGAAGTCAATGTTTCTTCTCATTCATCATCATCACTGCTATCATCAGTGCCATCTCCCAATTATTTGGGGCTAGCTATCTTATCATCCATTAATGGAAAAAGAATGGGGAAACACAACATTTAGATACTCACCGGAATCTCTTTTAGCATATCGCTGCAGAGCAAGTTGATAATCAAGTGCGTGATGGCCATTTGAAGAGAAAAAGTAACTAAATGAAGAAAATAAGCCTGCACGACAGAGTCGAAAGTTATTAGAGAAGGGTTTGAAGGGGATTGAATGAGTAGCGAGCAGAATGCCTTCAGTACCTTCCAGCATTGCCGCTGATTTGCCACTTAAATGCACTCCATCCAACTCTGCCTCTGAAGCAGCTTTGACCGCCTTGGACAACAAATTAAATTGAGATACAGATCATTGATTAGAAGTAAGCCAAAAAAAACTGTTCAAGAAATACCTTAGTGGCACATTCCTGCAAGATGGGAAAGCACTGCTGAGAAATACCGGCCTCTTGAAGTTCTCTCAAAGCTTTATCCCCAGTCCAACTGGAAGAATCAATTAGATTGATCCAAATGTTATGAATATAAAATAAATAAAATTAGCCTTGAAATTGGACCTTTTTACAGATCATGACATGGCATTGAGAATGAACTAAAATCTAGATATGAGAAAATTAAAGATTGATTGTTGACGTTGTCAGTTGATTAAAATGAACCATGATCAGGCTGAAGAATGATAATAGAAATTTACAACAAAAACATTCTATGCAAATCTTAAAAACTTGCAAGCCTAAGATAATTCGTCTCCTGAAAAACCTTATTAAGGTTCCTCACTAAATATTTTAACCAGCAGAACATAAATCATGTAAATTGGACTCAAAACGGCCAAAACTTCATCAAACTTTTAAATTTCCTCCTATCCAAGTAAGCAAAAATATGAAATCTTTATGATATACCATCCAACTGAAGAACAGTAGAAGCAGTAATAAAAATTGGCAGCCCTAACACCAGGAAATCTTAATGGCATGTTAAGAAGAAACTGAGAAAGCATACTAGAAAAGCATAAGAAACCTAGTTTTCAATATTAAAACCATGCTATCATTGGCATGGGAAAAAGTCTTCCCACTAACCCAACGCTGCATCCCACAAAACAGTTTGCGCATGTGCGGAGTCCCTTCGATACAGGTAGCACGGATCCAATTCAACATCTGGCACAGCTCCATATTGATAGAATGCCCTACACTCTTTTCCATAAGCCAGTGTGGACTTCAAGTCAGTGCAGATGTATAATCCACTTAATGGTAACACTCTCTTCAACAGGCACTCCGCTTTGATGTACGCTCTCATCCAATTAGGATGCTCCATGCCGACGACCAATGGAAGCAGGCCACGTTCATTTCAATCAACCAAACATCATCCCATAACCATTTTGAGCAGGAAATAACAGTCTTTTGGGCAGGACATCAACACCGAGGGTGTATAAATATGCTTGGGCTTGTCATTGAAGAGGCCAAAGACTCTGCACATACTTGCATACATGAAGTTAGAGAACATTGCTCACTTCTCATCACGCCAAACACTGAGACGAGGTGAGCCACAGCTTGAGTTTATCCCCTTGCACCTGAGATTTTCCCCAGAGATCCCTCTCTGGATGGGCAGGTTCTTGCCTTAAAGCTCCACCAGAAGAGAGTAGCACAGAGTGTACTTTCCCTCCAGAGCCACATCTCATGATGGCCCCACCCCACATGATGTACCAACTCCTGACCTCTAGGGTTACTTTGGTACCATATCAACGAGGCATCCTGTCTGTGCCACATCTGTTTTGGCTCCTTTGCCTCCCCAGAATCCTTATGCTGATATATTGACCTATGGTTACTAGCTCCCAGTGCTAAACCATCCTTGGTTCTAACACCGTTCAACTAAACAATTGTACTAATCTACTTGGTTAATTGTATTCATTCAAATACCCTTTAAGCAATTCCTTAACACCCAGCTGCTGTACAGGACATCCATGGTTAGCGGCTAAGGTATCTGATCCTTTTCAAAGGATAAAGGAGATCCTGCATCAATGTTCCGGAATACTCTAAGAGGAAGGACCAAATTAGAATCACCCATGCACACACATGGCCCAAATTTACATTTGCACATGCATTCATGTGGTTACTTGGTTTTTCCCTTTTAAACAAGGGTTTTCCTCAAGGATGTAATTAAGGCTCGTGGAATGTCACAACCTGAAATGTCTTGTTCCCAGAATTAATGAAAACCTTTGTGAGTATTTTGGATGCAAACTTATTCATATTTTTCTATTATTAAAACCCAAAGAAACAAAACAAAAAATTTCACAATTATTATTTGGGATTCTACAAATAATAGATATCAAGAGTCGATGATATAAGGTACCTCCATGATGGGGACATCATATGCACACGCGCACGAACACCACCCCCCCTACGCACGTATGTACACAGAATGAGGATCCCATCATCGATTTGGCTCGATGACGACATCCAGGGAGGGCCCCCTAGCTAGAAGACAAGTTTCGGTTCAGAAAAGTGGGCCCGATAGTCAAGAAAAGCCCATCATGGGATCCCATGATCGTAGCCCACTCGTCGGATTGATTTCATTTTTTAGGTTTTGCTTATTGTTATTATTTAGAACATTGTGAACGCTTTAGATTTCGGCGTTTGGTTTTTATTTTAGTTTACTTCATTGCCAAGTAATAGGTTGCGCACATGGTGCGAGTTTTGGGGTATAGGGTTTTCTTATAAATAGGCACCCCTTGTAGCTTTTTTTCATTCATTGAAGATTAATAAAAATTCTGTGTTTTCCTACTCTCTGAGTTGTGAAGCCTAATTGGGTACGAAGACCTCCCGATTCACCCCCATCCATCGCCATCTCTACTACCCATCTTCTACTATCCCTTCTTCTCATCTCACCCCATCATCTACACTTCGAATCAATCATCTATTGTAGCAATTCTCCTCCCCACATCAGAATTTCAGGATCTGGCCATACGGGAGGGCTGAAACTTCGACGGAGTACCACACACAAACCGTACATCGGATCGAGCTGAGATTTGGGGGTTTTGGAGTCCATCCCTGGCCGACCAAGGCCAAGGTGGCATTTTTTTGAATAGTGGGCCCCACACACATGCGGCCGGGATCACACGCACGTCCGTCTGGGCTATTGTTGTTGTCCATACGCGGGATCATCTTTTGGCTCAGGTTTTTATCCTCTTTTATCCTCTCATAGCCGTTTTTCATGAAACCTAGCCCTAGATTACGTTTTCCCTAAGTTATATGCCCATTTTCTTATCCTAGGGTTCCTTGATTTGAAATTGGTGAATCCTTTGGATTAGGGATGGATTACTATGCATGTGTGGATGATTATTTCTCATCTTTGAGTATCGTTTGGCTTATAATTTTTATTGGTCCAGCCCTAGCCTGTGTAGGCCTGGACCCGCATAGATTCCCCTTAATTGAATGTTTGGATTTTCATGTGGGATGTGGAATTTGTGTGATTGTTTCTGAATTGGTAGGATCTAAGCCTGAAATCTTGCATGTCATATTTAAATTTCATGTCCTACATCACTCCATGTGGTATTTATACATGAGATGGCCAGACAAGGACACCCATATAAACAAACATAATACTGTACACTGCTACTATAAAATGCATATCATAACAAGGCCAATTACAGGATCAAACTTACAAATTGATAACTTACAAGTGCACCACAATAAATCAATATACACGTGCACAAATGTTTACAACAAACAAATAGCTGTAAAAATCTTATTTAATTTTTCAGTTTGAGTCCTCAGTGCATACTGGTTAGCATGGCACCATGGCCTTGTATTTCCAATCAACAACTGATATCTGGATTTTCTAAATTGGACTTGGCTCCTACCTTCTATTCAAGAGCCTACAAGATAGGCTTATTTGACAGGTAATTCTAGGTTCGATATAAATCATATAATCTAACTTCACCGGATTCTCAAATCAACTCATAAATATAACCTAAAGAAGGCACTATTATTTCCAAATTTAAACACTTTTTGGGGGACTTCATACCATCTTTGAATCCAAGATAAAACGTCAACATCATTACACACAATCACTTGCCCCATCAAGCGCAAAGGGCCGTCCTATTTGGCATTCTACAATGTACATGCAGTTATGTGTGTAGCTAGCCTTGCTGAAACTCCCTGTCATAATGGAGTGATAATCGCAAAATACTAATGGAGTAATAAACTTTGCATGTGACCAAAAACTCAACTAGTAAATTTTAGCCTTCGCAAGCATTCTCTATCTCTATGCTAACAGGCATGACAAGAAATTTAGAGCCACTACTTAAAGAGCATGAAACATTGTTTTAATCCCAAATGAAACATCTTCAGTAACAGGTAATTAGCAGAGTTTACTCACCACGACGAGTAGTGTTCAAATCCATGCTTCTCCAAGTTATCTTTCCTCTGGCCAATCCAACTTATGATTCCCTACACAGTTACAGCAGTAGCATTGGCTAAAATGCACTGGCAATTAAAGGATTAATTTGATGTTTACCAAGTAAAATACCTACTTGTATCACATCATATAACGGTTGGTAAATCATTGCAACACTATCAACCAAGCACAGTTGCCCTAGTTCTGTCTGCAATACTTTGAATAGGATCCAGATAATAAATATTATATCAAGCTCTATATGGAAAGTGCTAAAATAGATGCTACATACAATTAACTTACTGTCTAGGACTTCTTCTTCGACATCTAGACTGCCAGCATCGCGTGCCATGTCCTCTATATTGCTGTTAAGTAGTGAAGGAAAATTAGAAGTGCATAAGCACATCCAGACCTTACCTGGTATAAACTAATTTAAACACAAACGTAAATAAATCATAATGAGCCAAACATTGATATTTTTACAAACAGTTAGCAATTTTTTAAGAGAAAAAAAAAAGTTGAAAAAGACATTTACAATCTAATTGTAAGTTCAAAAGAATGCTATTTCTTATGAGCTCAAGCCATTCAATAATGTGGCAAATAACCGGTTCCCATCAAAGTAACCAACAAAAAGCTGAACTATTGTAGGACACGACCTTGCATACGAATTTTATTTATTAATAAGATTAGTATAAACTTCAACGGTATTAATGAGAGAGTTTACTTCCAAAAAACTCAGGTTGAATCTCCATTGATCCAACCAAGTGTCACTCTCACGTGGGATTGAATGTCAGGTTCCCGCTCCTGCTTACAAGAAATTTATACTTGCTAACATTTTGAAATAGCCCACTCCCGCACCTGAACTTCTTGGCGCTTTGATACACACTTCATGCAACTATAGGTTGGATATACTAGCCACAACTATCCACGCTAAGATTCTCCACACAAACATGCACAGGTCCTTCAATTTTGATGAAGTGCCCTCCTGATGCCTTCAAAAGTGGAAATAATTCTAAATAAACTGCATTTAGTGCAAATGTAAAAGTGCACTTTGATTGCTTCAAAGCTTGTGATGTTTATAATGTTGAATCACTGAAAAAGGTGGTCAGGTAGACATCAGATCCTTAGACAATGAAGTTTCATCAGTAACGTGAACAGATCATAGTGAAAGGCGCTATCCAATCAAATCTAGATTCCAGAGATCAACGGTTATCAAGGAGACTTTCTAGAAAGCAAACTTTGGATGATGTTTTGTAGCTAACAAATCCATAGATTCAAGGTGAAAAGGAAGATTCGGCTTCATAGAAAGGTTTATGTGTGGAAGGCATATGCCATATGATCAAGCGGATTGGGAATCCAACGAGAAGTTGCTTGATAGGATGGTCTTCAAAGTTAGATGAAGGAGATTAGTAAAGGAATGGATATCAACATCAAAATCATCTAATGTCGATCATGGGACTGTAACCAAGTTTCCTTCTGAGTTCATAAGGAATGTGGCTCCCCTCTTTACCATCATAGGGTAAAGAGGGAAGTTACCTAAATCAAAGTTTCAACAAATTTGGGTTCAAATTCATAGTTCGTAGTTCAACACTTTTCAAAATTCCTTAGTTCGCTGTGGTATGCTTATTTAATTTGTTTTTCAATTCACAGTTAGCAGTACAGGTTCGCTTATTTCAATAGACTAGTACAAGGCTTTGTCTCGGCATAGGTTGATCCAATTCTATTTCTAGCACCTAAACATTGTAGAGCCATCTCTCCACAATACATGTCGCAACATCATGTATCAATCAGGACCATCCAAGTGGTGTGTCCTATCATGGATGGCCCCTGTTTTAAAAATTACAGCCATCATAAGAACTTACCCATCAATTTTTGCACTTTCTCACAGTAAATTTTGACCATTAACCATTTTTTATTACCATTGGTTTTAAGATCACTTACTAATTGGCTATAGTTACGATCTATGTATATTTTGAACATTTTTCACCCTAGCAAAGCAAGGACAACAAGATGGTGTGTCCTAAATTGACAAATTACCCCAGCATGTGTTTTGTGGAGGGATGGCCACCGTATTCCATGGATCCACATTATGACGGTATCATCTCCTTCATTTTAGTGTGTCTGCTGCTGAGTGCTACCCATATCCAATAATCTATGAGAAGTGCAAGTGTAAGAATTAGACGATGCCAGAGTACCCCAACAATTTTCAAGTAGTAGAAGAAGAAAAAGGACCTAGTGGGAGTTGTGCAACAGTAGTGGATGGGAGACGGAAGATGATTGGAAGTTTGAACAAAAGAGAAAGGCAAAAGAGTCTTTAAAAAGCTTGAAATATTTCTAAATTACTAAAATATCCAAGTAATCAAAGATTTTCTTCCTTATATCCAACTTATTATAAGTTTTTATTTCATTTCCAATTAAGAATGATAGAATATTAACTTTAATAATCGTTTAGGAGTTTGTTTTGCCTATGTGGCAAGATGACAAGCATGTGTTGCACCATATGGGCATGCAGAGGTGGTCCAATGATTAGAACCGTCCATTATCTGAGTGTTGGCATAAGTGAATAATGTCCCAACACTCACACTTGAATGATGATCCTAACTTTTGAATTTGGGAGTTGAATGTGTGCCATGAAAAATTGTTTTCATTTTTCTACACTCATCTAAACATAGTAATGGTTAGAATCATCTAATCCTGAGTTTCTTACAATGGCCCTATTTCATAGCCTGCACGAGCAAGAATGGTTCCAATTTCATCAGATCATCTCAGCATGTGGGCCCAATGGGGAAACAGATGCTACTGATCCTGAGTAACAGCATAGGCAAAACTAACTCATGAGTCATATCCACACTAATTGGGGACCGACCTAGAGTTTGCAAAGCTACACAGTATACAAGGCATACCATCTACATGCCACCACATGTGCCAATGTGACAGGCAGAGGTGCAATATTCAAGCCATCCACTGGATTTTTGCTTGTATACATATTCTTGCCCAAAAACTTAAGCCAGTCCAATCATCATATGGCCACCATGTTAGGAACAGGTGCTGGTTCATGAAACTTCAGCCAAGTTATTTTAAGCCATACTTCTTTTTCATTAATTGTGGACCACCTAACCAGAGGACCAACTTTTAGGCTAGGATATCAACACACTGGGACCCTCATGATCAAGGGGATCTCATATCTATGCAACATGCTGGCACAGGTAGAGGGATGCACACAAGCTACCTTATAACACGTGTGATATCACCAAAGTTCCTGGCTTTATACAAATTGATTAGCAGTATATCAGAAAGGAATTACGGAATGAATTGTATTAATATAGTTCTGCGAGGATTACCAAAATATGGTGAATCAAACTGCAATTTAGGTCACTCAACATGAACGTAGTTCGAGTATAGGTCCAGCAATTTAGACGAAAGACCACATAAAATGCTTAAAACGTTGCAAGTGCATGAGTTTGTGAGGGATTACTAAGTGAGAGATCCAAAGATTTCCATCTCTACTCAGATTTTCCAATGCCAACCTCTTTACTTATTTTATTACCCTCTCCTAAATCATGCATTTGGAAGGTTAAGCAAGGTTAAGAAGAGCTCAGATAGGGTGGATCATATTTCCCAAAAGGGTGATGGGTGGGTTTTATGGTTGGCTGGGGGACAGTTGAAAGGATTTCTATTAAGTACCCTTAGTGAGTGGTTCGTAGAGGCTAAGTACCCTATGTGTGGCCATGGTGACATGAAAAGGAATTTGGGTCAAGGATCCTAAAGAATTTGTAGAAGGAGAGGGGTGTGCAACCTTTCTTTTTTTGGAGGAATCTAAGATATGTTTGAATCAGATTTCTTGAAAAGTTGTCGGGGACAGCAGATAATTGGATGTCTCAAGGTGCTTCCAACATCATATTTTATAGTCTTAACCTCATAAAGGAAGGTTGCATCTCCATATGCCAAAGTGTGAGGGATTGGGGTTCCTTATCCCTCCGAAGCCGAGCCCTTTCGATGGAGAACAACAGGCGATAAGACAGTCACACTCAATCATCTCCAGCATATGAGATATAGATGTCCTGATAGAATTTATTAATGTTTATTTGCTTGAGACCCTAGTTGACATGATGGACTTGGGAAGTTATGTGCAGAATATCTCACCTTTTAGACAGCATGACACGTCTGGTTCTAGTGATCAAACGAGTCATCGAGTCAATGGACAACTTGGGAAAACTTGTCTGATTCTTGTCACTTCAACCCCACCTAGTCTACACTGCATCACTTTTTACTCGGTGGGGGCATAAAATCTACGTGCACTAAGGTGAGTCCAGTCAACTCATTCAGTTGGCCAACCTTGGTATTTGCCTCCAATGCTAATTTGTTTTTGTTCTCTCCTTCCGTGTTCCTCACACTATCAAAAAGGGAAGTATCTTCCAAATTGTCCTTCCCTAGCTTAAAGGAATATATTATACAACTTCTTATCAACTTGCATTTTTAGAATCATTGAATTTTTAAAAGTTTCAATGACTAGCCACATAATTTACAACTTTTGAAGCTAATACACTCAAGTATACTCAACAATAGTCAACAAGATAATAAATATTAATCTTTATGAGGTTTCATCTATCTCTGTTTCAACCCCAACCGGTATCATGATCGGATCAGATCTGATAGCTCTACCTGCCAATCCGAAACCAATTTTTTAACCGTCGGTCATAAGAGTAGAAAACAACAATACTGATTCCCTTGCCAAAGCATCGGTGACAAGGTGCCTCTTCATTTTGGAGAATCGCTACCATTTTTTTAACAAAATAATTGTTAGAAACATTTTTTACCAGAAATGTATTGTTAAGAAATTTAGAACTAGAAGGATCAACAAAGTAGAAAATAGCCATGATTCTCTTAAAGGGAAAAAAAAATCAGTTCCAAGTTTTTGAAGTGTATGTTTGTGTGCATGTGTGCTTGTGGTGGGCCGTAATCTGCATCAGAAGATAACTTTATGTAATAATCATTCTTGAAATAACACCACCAACAAAAATAGTTATGTAAAAATATGGAGGAAATCATCAATATTGGAATGGAGTGTGCATAGAATTAATGTTCTAAAACTATCGACTGCATGCTAATAAGGAGCTTTCAGTGCATACTGGGCTTCATCAAGAATCACAATAGCTCCTTTTATATCTACTTCCATTATCCTCCGAATGATTGGATTAATGATGTAAGTGTATGGGCAGAATACTAGCTGAGCTTCTGTTGCCATAGACTGTGCTGCAAAATATGAACAACCTACCAAAAAAGGAGCCCATTGTAAGGCTAAGGAGAAAAAAACAAAAAACAAAAATTTCATCAGTTCACATCTAAAGAAAATAAAACCTTTTACGGCCTGGCCAAGTTTCACAAGATCTTCAATATCATGAGCCTCGAGGCAGCCGCCTTTCTGAAGCAAAGGATGAGCTTTGAGTTTATGCACATTTCTGTTTGTGTAAGAGGTTGGACAATATTTATTACATGGACATTAGGAAATCAAGGTATACCAAAAATCTAAAAGTACTAAATTAAAAGGGAACTCACTTGAATTCATGACATCCCACATTTGGGTCCTTCAAGAGCAACTTACTGGAAAAATCACAACAAACAAATTTAGCAGAAGATAAATAAACAGATGAAGTGAAATGCTCTTCTAAGTTGCGGAACTGCACCACTCCTCATCGACATTCTCTTTCATGCAAACGTGCTTGTTGGTGCAATAGTGTTTACGCGATGCCTGCAAAGGATCACTCAAGGAAACAATAGTAAATTAAAATTATAGATAATTTCTATGAGGGGAAATCATTATACCGTTATAGTGAAGAAACATACAACTCTCAAATAGAATTGATGCATGACACATGATTTAATGCTAGCATGCTACGTGGAGATTATGAAAGAGTCTATAAAGTAATTCAATTAACAAAAAAAGTTAACCCAAAAGTCTATAAAGTAATTCAATTAACAAAAGATGTTAACCCACCGTGTAATTAAGAGTAAACAATAGGAAATAAAATCTGATTTAACCTAAATTACATGCATACATACTAAGAAATCATATAAATCAATTAAAACTAGGCCTGATGGAAGGGTAGAACTTCCAATTTAGCATAGGCACGTTCCACACTCAAGGGACTGACTTGTGGGTTCTATGATTAGGGTTAGGAATGGAGAAATCTGAAATTTGAAAAATTAGGGTTTATGAGAATTGGGGATTTTGGAATTAGGGTTTTTTTAGAATTTGGGAAAAAGATGAAATTAGGGCTAAATTGGGTGAATTGGTTAAGGGGATTGATGGATTTAGGTATTGGTAGAGCAGAATTAAGGTTTTGGATGAGGGAAGTTAGGGATTTTGAGCCAATTATGGAAATTAGAGATTTAGGGTTTAGGAATTTGTGAAAATTATGGAATTAGAGAATCTAGGGTTAGAGTTAGGGTTCATAGGTACAGTTAAGGATGGGGAATCAAAGGGTTTTGATGGAGGAAGCAAGGGAAAATCAAGGGATTGTGGGGTTGTTCGTACGGTCAGCCTAGGGGCTCGCACATGTGGTCGTACGGTCACTAGGACTGTACACGAACCGGGCTACCCTTGTTAACTTGCTCGACTCGGCCCAAAAAAGCTCGACCCGACCCGAAACTAAGTTTAGGTCGGGACGGGCCATTTTCTTCGGGCCGAGTTCGGATAGGTCCCAGTTCGGCCCGAAACCCGACTCGGTCAAGTGGTGTGTGTGTGTGTGTGTGTGTGTGTGTATTCAAAACCCTACCCATCCCTTTTCCCTTTACCCTTCTAGGATAGTTCACCGCCCATCTTTGAAGTGACAGTGACTCATCCACCTCACAGACATATAACTTGAACGGCCTAGATTCATCCAAATACAAAAAGGAATTATAATGTCCTGACTAGTTAGATTTTGTAGAGTCTATAGTTCAACTATCTAAACCGTTAATCGAGGGCCTTGTAATGGGACGCGGATTACCTGCCAAAGCCCTTCCCATGAACTTGTTGTAAGGTCCGAAACTGGCCCGAACTCGCCCGATAGCTGATCGGGCCGAGTTCGGGCTAGACATGTTGGCCCGGTGACCAGGCCGGGCCGGGTTCGGGCTGGGTTTGGCTGGTGACCGGGCCGGGCCGAGTTGAGCCCAGTTCGACTCGGATCGACTCTTGTACACCCCTAACGGCCACAGGTGTTAGTCGTTGGCTAAGGTTTTGGGGCCTAAATGGTTGATTTCGGTTAGAGTTGAACTTATATTATGAAATTTTGAAGAAAAAGATGATTTGGATGGTTTTAGATGGGAAGGAAATAAGAGATGAAGTTTTTGAGAAAATACCTCTTTTTGGATAAAAGGGAAAAAAAGAAGGAAGATGATAAATGGAAGCCTCGCACTTCCGTTGAATGGGAAATGGAATCACACCACACCCAAGCTCCAAATCACATGGAGTATTCCTCAAATCACATAAAGAAGAGAAGACACAAAACTTTTTTTTTCAAAATAATTGCATTAGGACTCCCCCCCTCCATTCTCTTTTATAGTCTCAAAAAAGACCTTTTACAAAAAGGTGCTCCTAGATAAGATTATCATCATAAAGATGCATAATAAATTAAAAGTTGTTTCTAACTCCCTAATCTTAACACAAATATAAGTTATACCAAAAATAACGAAGCATGTAAATAACTAAATTATTTCATGGCCCATAGGGGTCCACAATCAAGATGTCCGATGATGATGATATAACGGTCTGATCATCGTGTCCACCCAATCCAACAGTCCAATGTGTCCATCAAGCTCCGATATGCAGCCCACGAGCATCTTCCCAATGTGGGGTCTTCAAAGATGCACAAACATGAACATGGGGTCTTTAACGTGGCTAGGAATGTGAATTGGGCCAAGTGAGCCCCACGTAATGGTCATCTAGACATAAGGAGACTGACTCAGCCCTCCTCCGGTATGGTGCTCAGATGTCTTCATCAAGAACTAGTAAGGAAATTCTTTTTTTTATGAATGATTAATTGGTACAGATGGTAATGATATTGTATCAAAGAAAAATAAGATAATGAGGTGATGCAGGACAATTAACCACTTGCTCTAAAAGCTCGAACTGTTAAAGTATGGCGAATTAATCCCTTTATCCCATAGCCCAAGCCCCACATCTCATGGGTTAGGACCTCAACCGAACCCCCCTCGTGGGCCCCAAATCACATGAGTACCGCCTCACACAAGCCTCCCACCCCGAGTGTGTCCCCGCATCCCACAAGCTACCCCACTCGAGCCCGGTGTGAAATGCGCATTAACAACCCCCGCTAAGGAGTCTCGAAGACGAGACCTCCCCCATGAGCCCCACCCACCCCGAGTGTGCCCCTGCATCCCACAGGCGACCCCACTCTAGCCTGGTGTGAAAATGCCCCTGTATTATGAGGGTTTCTAGAAATACTCTCAACTAGAAATTCAAATGCATATCAATTTTAACTGATTAGTTGCTCATTTGCCTAAAGAGAATGGGCATGGTATGCTTTTTACAAAAACTACAATTCAACTTCATGAAGATGAATACAATAAGCTAAGGGCCAATGGCTAACTGCAGAAAAAGGCAAATCTTGTCAATTAAAAGATTTTTCTGAAGGATTTTTAAAATCTTATTAAAAGAAAGGAGAAAAAGGAAACAAAGGACAATGAGAGATCACCCAACTAGCACGATGGAGGGGGACTCGCCCCAGCTACACTGAAAAGCCCCCAATGGGCATTCATCAAATGCTTTGTCGGCTCTACTGCATTCAATAACCAACCATTTAGCCTTATGAAACACTTGATGTGGACCTAAAGCCTTGTCATTAAGGGTCTTGGAATTGCGTTCAAACCAAACTAACCACATGATGGATAAGAGAACCAGCCGTCATATGGTCCATTTCTTCTTCCAATTCATGTTATCATGCCACATGGAGAGCAAGTCATCGAACCAACGAGGACCAAGGTGTCCCGTATCGGTATCGGTTGGCGTAACGGTGACCTCCAAAACCGATACGGATACGGGGGCGTAATGGCGATACTGGGCGTAACGTGACCCGTAACGCACGTTGAAAAAAATTTTTTTTTTTCCCAAAAAAATATGAAAAAATATGGATTAAATCCGGAATATTCTAAGCATTCCAAATATGCATTCATTTATAAATTGGAACATGGTTGTGGTGGTGTAACGGTCCACTCTTTGGTGAGAAGTTGTATTGGACTGTCTGATGAATTTATGAACCAGATAACCTAAATTTGACTACAAAATTCATATTTTTAATATTCTAACTGTCTACTATCAATGATAGATATATTAGAATGAATGTAATATGAAAATATCTTTTAAAAAAATGGTCAAAATTCATGCGTAAATAGAAAAAAAATATAAAAAAATATAAAATGGCACTCCAAATCTGTAAAATGCACATTAATATGTTCTACTATGATTAACACATCATATGACATGATTAAAACAGCAAAACAACCCTTAAAAATTGATTTTTCAAATTTTTAAAAAAATGGTCAAAATTCATGCGTAAATAGAAAAAAATATAAAAAAAATATAAAATGGCACCCCAATTATGTAAAATGCACATTAACATGTTCTACTATGATTAACACATCATATGGCATGATTAAAATAGCAAAACAACCCTTAAAAATTGATTTTTCGAATTTTAAAAAAAATGTCAAAATTCATGCGTAAATAGAAAAAAAATATAAAATGGCACTCCAAATCTATAAAATGTACATTAACATATTCTACTATGATTAACACATCATATGGCATCATTAAAACAGCAAAAGAATCATTAAAAAATGATTTTTCGAATTTTCAAAAAACGGCCAAAATTCATGCGTAAATAGAAAAAAATAAAAAAAATATAAAATGGCACTCCAAATCTGTAAAATGTACACTAACATGTTCTACTATGATTAACACATCATATGGCATCATTAAAACAGCAAAAGAATCATTAAAAAATGATTTTTCGAATTTTCAAAAAAACGGCCAAAATAAATGCGTAAATAGAAAAAAATATAAAAAAAATATAAAATGGCACCCCAAATCTGTAAAATGCACATTAATATGTTCTACTATGATTAACACATCATATGACATGATTAAAACAGCAAAACAACCCTTAAAATTTGATTTTTGGAATTTAAAAAAAAAAAGGTCAAAATTCATGCGTAAATAGAAAAAAAATATAAAAAAATATTAAATGACACCCCAAATCTGTAAAATGCACATTATCATGTTCTACTATGATTAACACATCATATGGCATGATTAAAACAGTAAAACATATTTAAAAAAATAAATACCTATTTTTGATAATTTCGAAAATGGCCCACCAAGCTTTGATTCAACCAAATCCGTGATATAACGTGTTTTTGTCCCAAATAACCACCTAAGGTTGGTCAAATTACTATTGGAAGGTATGAAAAACAGTTTGGAAGCAAGAATTTTGAAAAAAATAGCAAAAAGTCATTAAAAAGACAAAAAATATAGCCATTATCGGACCGTTACTGTGTACAATGACCGTCGATATCTGAGACGTGATCGGCCGTCTGGTGCAAAAAATCGTGAACGGCCGATACGACCAGATCGCGTGATCGGCCATTACCATTTCCGTTCGTCGTATCGAATCGGCCGATCACATGTGATTCGATAATCTGGGACACCTTACGAGGACACATGACCCATTAAACCTCCAAAAGCAGGAAGAACCTTTCCTAAATTTGCCTGGAGAAAGGGCAATGCAATAAAAGATTATGTTTTCCTCATCTTGAAGGCACAAAATGCGACCATTGGGAATGATCATCCGTCTTTTGGTTAGATTATTCAGCGTAAGAATCTCGTTTTTTTTCCAGCAAGCCATCCAAAAGCCACCATGTAACTAGGACCTAGGTACCTCCAAATTTGACGGATTGGATCCTTTTCCTACTACAAATGAGATACATGAAGAACTAAGCAAAAGGATCTAACCGTAGAAGCTCCAAATTTGCTCGACTTTCAAATCATTGCATTCCATAATGATAACAGTGGCTATAACAACTATTTCGTCCGTTAAAAATTAAAAAATAAATAAATTGTTTCAACCCTATTATGAGGCCAGTAATGAAAAAAATAACGGCGGTTACAGCCCCATAATGCACAACGGTTGTTATGGCTGTCGTTATGTAACCATTTTTAATATCTTTGTTTTAAAATCAACTATCCCTAATTTTTCCAAGATTATGAAGTAAATCCATCATTATCACATACTCATTAATCTCCTAGTCGAGAAGATTTATAAACAGTGTATTCCATAACGATTGCTCCCCCATCCTCTGATGCATTGAGCACTCCAAACATATCTCATAAACACCACTTGGTATAAATAAGGAAAAGTTACACTAAAAGACCTCATGCAACACCATTTGTCTTCACAAAACCTTATGCAAGACCCATCTCTTGGAACAAAGCAAATTCCCTCTCTAAAAGAATTTGCCACTCTTAGGGCTGCCTTCCAGATACCCAAGGCTCTATATCAAGATGAAGCCGTAAACCAACGCCCATTTTCCTCACCATATTTGCATGGCAACACCTTATTCCACAAGTTGTTATTTTTCCTCTGCAAACCAACGAGTGGCATATTAGTTAGATGGTCGTAATAGTTGTTACGTAACAGTATCAGCATTCACTATTACACGATTCGAGGCTAAATTGGTCAGGGTTAAAAATCAATGCCGTTATGGGAAGCGTAATGGCTATTACGATGCGTAATGGCCATTACAACTGCAATAAAAAAAAATGGTTCTATAAAAATGCCCCAAATCCTCACTTTTTCCTATCTTTAATAATTGTTCTTCATTTCTCATCTTTCTTAATGCATTTCCGACCAACAACATGCACACGTTAAGGATTAAAACACTAAACTAGAGCGAGTTGGACAAATTAAAGCTCCGTGGGCCATTTTGAGAAAAAAAAAAAAAAAAAGGTGAGTTTTCATTTCCTTTTTTAAATGCTTGCTGGAAATAGTTTTTATGAAGATTACAACACCAAACCAACCACGTCTTGCAAGATTCGTTGTCGATTTGGTGAATAATTTTTTAATTTGTTTTTAAATGTTGTTGTTTTTTACATAGAAAATGGAGAAAATCAGTTTATTTATTTTATATTTGAGTTTGATGTAGGATGATTACATGTATAAAACCATGTCATAGATTAGGAATTTTAACCTCATTTTAATTTTTTGTAATTTTTTTAATTTCAGTTGATATTTGTATGAACAATGACTATTGAGGAAAATACCCCAAAAATTATGTTTTTTAATATTGAATGCGAATGCTTCGAACTTATGTTAGATACTTACAGGTACGACACCATATCATAGATTAGAGATTTTAAGCCCATTTTATATTTTTGTAATTTTTTTAATTTCAGCAGATTTTCACATGAACAGTTATTGTGGAAGGCAAGAAATGTAGCCTGGTTCGACGGCTCCGCCACCAGTTGCGACAAAATTATCCACAACATCCTTCACTGGACTAGACTGATCGTCCCTTCCCTCCAGGTTCTCTTCCCTCTGTCCCTATCCTCTACGATTTCCCTCGCTGCCTTGGGGATTGCTCCTCCCACTCCCTTCAACCCCAGGTTCCAAGTGGTGAAGTGGACCAGGCCTCATCCAGGCTGGATAAAGCTCAACGCTGACGGGTCAGCTTTGGGCAATCCGGGCCCATCTGGTGGTGGTGGCGTTGGAAGGAACTCCTCCGGTGATTTCGTGTTCGCTTTCTCTTCTGCCTAAGGGTTTGGCTCCAACACGAGGGCGGAGATTGGAGCTATCCTAGACGGCCTTCAGGAGTGCGCCAAGCTGGGCTTCTCAAAGGTGGAGATTGCAAGTGACTCTAAGTCGGTGGTCTTCTCCATCCTCCATCATGATCTCAGCATGTGGCCCTTGTGGTACTAGAAGTCAAGAATCCGCTCTCTCATGAGCAACATGGATGTACGCATCTCTCACACCTCTCGAGAGGCTAACGTCGTGGCAGATGCCCTCGCCAGATTGGGGAGCGATGGTCAACAGGACAAGATGTTCCGATCGCTGGGAGATCTCCCCAAGCCCATTCGTGGACTGTTCTTCATGGATAGAATGGGCCTGGGCAACTTGAGGGAAGTCTAGCTTCCTCCTTGTCTGTTTGTGTTTCTCTTCTCTTTCCTATCTTACAATGGGTGGGCCCTCCCCATTTTGTCGGTGGGCCTGCCCTAAATGTCCATGTTGTAAAGTGTTCAGCTTTTGTTGAAATGAAAAGTTAAGTTTTCTTTATATATATATAAAGTTACTATGATGGATTTAAAAAACCCAAAAATTTATTTTCTTTGTTTATTATTGAATATGGATGCTTCAAATAGATATAAGATTCTTGCATGTATAACAACATGCCTCATTTTATATTTTTTTGTAATTTTTTTATTTTAGATGATTTTCTCATGATCAATGACGATGAGAAAAAAAAAATAGTTATTTTTGTTTATTATCGAAAATGGATGCTTCAAACAAATGGGGGATACTTACATGTACAACACCATCCCATAGATTATGGATTTTGACCACATTTTATATGTTCTTTTAATTTTTTAAATTTCAACTGATTTTCACATGAATAGTGCCTACAAGGACAAGAAAAAAAAAAAAAAAAAAAACCTTGTTTGTTGCTGAGTGTGGATGTGGATGCATTAAAAAAACGTAGGATGCTTACATGTATAACATCATGCCATAGATTAGGGATTTTAACTCCATTTTATATATTTTGTAATTTTTTTAATTTCAGCTAATTTTTATATGAACAATGAATGTGAGGGGAAAAAAAAATCCTATGTTTATTTAATATTGAATGTGAATGCTTCAAACATATATAGGATGCTTATTACATGTACGACATCAGTCGCAGATTAGGGATGTTAACCTCATTTGATCATTTTTTTTATTTCTTCTTATTTGTTGTTTTCCAAATGAATAGCGTAAAGCAAACTAATGTATAAAGTGTATACTAAAGTCTAAACTCCAAAGCATTAAAGTCTAAGTTGTCTAACTCTAAAGCCTTTAAACGAAAACAAATCAAGCTCCTCACCTGCCCATAATATAAACAAATAAATATAGTTACTATACATATAAATGGTATCAACATGAAGTTAAAATAAGTAACAATTTTTTCACATGTTTATCCATAGTCATTATTCATTCAAAAACAACAACAAAAATTTAAATTTAAAAATAAAAAAAATAAAAAAATAAAAAGGTTATCAAATGGGGTTAACATCCATGATCTATAGGATGGTATTGTATATGTATTACAAGCATCCTCCATCTGTTAGAAGTATCAATATTCAATATTAAACAAATAATAATAATTCTTTTGGAGTTTTTTCCCTCCTAATCATTGTTCATGCAAAAATGAGTTGAAATTAAAAAATTACAAAAAATATACATATAATTGTGTTAAAGTCCCTAATCTATAGCATGGTGTTATGCATGTAAGCATCCTCATAAAATATTTTTTTGTGGTTTTTTTTCCTCATAGTCATTGTTCATGCAAAAATCAGCTAAAATTATAAATATATATATAATATATATTATGGGGTTAAATTTCAAATCTATGGCATGGTGTTGTACATGTAAGCATAATACATGTATTTTGGAGCATCCACGTTCAATATTAAACAAAAATAAATAAATTTTTTGAAATTTTTTCCTCATAGTCACTGTTCATGTAAAAATCAGCTGAAATTAAAAAATTACAAATATATATATATATATATAATGCGGTTAAATTCCCTACTCTATGACATGATGTTATACATGTAAGCATCCTACAGCTATCTGAAGAATCCACCTTTAGTTATAAACAAAAATAGTAATTTTTGGGGGGGTTTTCCTATAATAATTGTTCATGTGAAAATTAGTTGAAATAAAAAATTACAAAAAATATATAAAATGGTGTTAAAATCCTTAATCTATAACATTGTAACTTATACATGTAAGTATCCTACATCTATTTTAAGCATCCACATTCAATACTAAGCAAAAATTATAATTTTTTGGGGCTTTTTTCATCATAGCCACTATTCATGCAAAAATTAGCTAAAATTTATACACACACACACACACACACATACATATAATATAATATCAAATGAGGTTAAAATCCATAATCTATGGCATGATTTTGTACATGTAACCATCCTACATCAATTGGAATCATCCACACTAAAATATATAATAAGTAAACTGATTTTTCCCATTTTCTATTTAAAAATAACAACATATATATATATATATATTATAAAAAATAAAAATAAATAAAACTAAATCGACCACTAATCTAGCAAGATGTGGTTGATATGGTGTTGTAATCTTCATAGAAACTATATCCAGCAAGAAATTTAAAAAAGAAATGAACATTTACCTCTTTTTCCGATTTTTCCCCAAAACGGCCCACAAAGCTTCAATCTGTCCAACTTGCTCTAATCTAAAGTTTTAATCCTTAATGTGTGCATAATGTTGATCGATAATGCCTTAGGAAAGATGAGAAATGAAGAGCAATTGCAAAACATTGAAAAAATGAGGATTTTGGGTGTTTTGATTTTTTATTTTTTTTAAAAAAAAACACAAGGATTAAAACTTTTACCAACATAATGTATCCCCCAAATGAACGATGCTAACTCTGCATCCCAATAACTTCCATTGAGTTCTTTCTTTAACCAAGCCCAACAAATGTGTTGCCACTTTCCCAATGCATGGTGGAAGGCCAAGATAGACAGATGAAGTTTCCCTTTCTTACACCCAAATAGTTGTGCATAGTATTTGATCTCATCTTCACTTAGCGCACTCCCAGAAGTAAGCCTCTGTGGACATTTATCTTCTGACCCAATACCACTTCAAAGCAAGGAATAATCTTGCACAAATTATCCACCTACCTCCCATCTACCCCACAAAACAAAAGCATGTCATTCGCATATTGAAGATCGGTAATTTGAAATTTTGTGTTTTCTACCACAAAACCTTGGATGAACCAAGACTTCCTATCCTTTTCAAGCATCCTGCTAAGAGCCTCTCCCATAACAGTAAAGAGAAAAGGAGAGAGAGTGAGAGAGAGAGAGAGAGAGAGAGAGGTGATCACCTTCCCTAAGGCCCCGAGAGCTCTTTAGAGGATCCATAGTGTGTCAATCCCATGCATTACATCATCAATCTTTGCCATTTTGTTATGAAAACTATTCTTTCCAATATATATATATATATATATATGTGTGTGTGTGTGTGTGTGTGTGTGTGTGTGTGTGTGTGTGTGTGTTAAAAGTTCCCAACCCACATAACCATATGCCTTCTACATATTGAATTTGCAAATCACATCCAACATTCTAGTACCATATCTAGAGTCAATGCACTTATGACTTATCAGGGTGTCATTCAAGATTTGCCTACTGAACAAAAATGCCCCTTGAGCCTTCGATGTAACATGTACAAGCACCTTTATTAATCTAAAAGCGAGGATTTTGGCAAGGATTTTATATGGGTTGCCTATTAAACTGATCGGTCGATAATTTTCTAAGCTCTCTACACCATGGGGATCGAGAAGACAAAAGTTGCGGCAAGGTCCTTGGATAGATACACCTTATTATAAAACTCAGAGAAGAAATCAATCAAAGCCCCTTTGACTATGTACTATAAAACTTGAAAGAAGGCCATAAGGAAGTTGTCCGAACCTGGGCCTTTGTCCCTCCCTTGGGATTTGATGGCTTTGAGCACCTACTCTTTTTCAATTTGTCTCTCCACCCAAGCCATGTCCAGTCCTCTATACAATCACATGCAATACCATTTAGGGTCAACCAAATTCACCCGTCCCCCTTGAGAGGAGTTTTGTAAAAACTGATGTCTCCATGCATATTTCATATTTTCTTTCTATCTTGTTTCCTATGCTCTTAGGCAATGGATGTGGTTGTTTCTCCTCACATTTGATATCCCACAGAAATAACTTGTGTTCCTATCACCTTCCTTTGAACATATAGCCCGTGACAATTGACCTCGGGACTCTTCACTCACCTCTAGAGAAATGGGAGAGTGATAGAAGATGACTCTAGGGAGTCCCTGATGGATTGTGTTAGGGAACAACTCATCCCACTCCTTGGAGATCAATAATTTGTCTAACCTGGACATAACAAGTTTATCTTGATCATTGGGCCATGTGAATCTGGTTCCCATTAGCAGAAGGTCGATGAGGATTCGACCCAATTGGAAAACTCCCACATGCTCCTACACATGATGACCCATTTTCTCGTTAGGATATCAAACAACATTGGAGTCGGCCCATAGACACCATGGGACCTCCCACCTGTTTCTAAGTTCTAACTTCATTAAGCTTTTCCCACCAACTGATTTCTAATACTATGATCATCAGGGCCATATATTGCAAAGAACATCCATTTTCAAAGCCACCCAATCAAACTATCTACGAGCCCACAATGAAGCCCTAATACACCTATCCCATTTATGCATCATGGTATCCTGAAATGTGACAATTTGAGGTTCTTGTAGTTTCAAAATTGCCTTACCTAACTCCTTCTGGCATGCTGGCCCAATTCCCTCACATTCCACGTAATTATCTTCATGGAGAAATTATTTCGAGCACCTGTGCATTTTGGATGGCTAAAAATGAGAATGAAGATGTAGGGTGGAAGTATAGAGTAAGGATAGGTGGAAGTACCGGAGTAGACAGCAAATAATGTGCAAGTTTTACATTATTAGTGTGAGCAGAGGCATAATCCGATTAAAACAACACTTGGCCCGTCAAAAGGGTCAAGTTTCAGGGTGCCCAAGTGTCCCTCAGGCAGTAAGGGGGTAGATGAAGAAGGTAAAAAGGCAATTAGGGATAAAGAGAAGAAGGCTACGCTTGACCAATGTAGAGCAAAGGTGTTTGGGGATCCTTGGCGTTGCCTAATGAGGACATTGAGTCAAGGAACGATTCATATAGTGAGGTGTCAATTGCGAGGAGGGAAAATTTACGAGCTCACCGTGAGGATGAGGAGCAACGTCGAATGTTTGGGAGGACTGGTTCAGTTCATGATGTGGGTAGGGGGAGTGGTAGTGGGCATGATAGCAGAGGATTATTTAAAGGCATTAGAGTGGGGTTACGTCGTGCATTTACCACCTGACCACGAGAGCCACGCCCTTCTTAGCCTAACCCCCCTACTGCCTATTCAAAATCTTGATGACGAGAGGGAGCCATGAGCACCTCCTGGGGATGAAATGGTGTTTAAAAAGGCCACTAGCACGCAAAAGAAATTGAAACATGTGGTTAAAGCAAATAGTGAATAATCTTGGAAAAGCGGGTGAATAATAGTATTCATCCACATGTTGCCGATTGCCCATACTTTCAGGTGTTTGTGGATGCAACAGTTGATGTTGGACTTGGGATTAAAGTGCCCAGTTCTTATGACATAGATTCAAGGTATTCAAATGAAGTGTACCAGGAAGTGTAGACTTATGTACAATCATTTAGTAGCATATGGGCAAGTAGAGGATGCACAATCATGTGTGATGGTTGGACTGGCCCAACCAGATTGAGTATGATAAATTTCATTGTCTACTCCCACTTGGGTACAGCCTTTATTAGAGCCATCAACTCATCTGATGAAGTGAAGAATGATGAGCATGTATTTGGCCTGATGGATAGAATGGTAGAAGAAATTGGGAAAAGTAATGTGGTGCAAACTATCACTGATAATGAGACAGCATATAAACTAGCAGGAATACATCTTATGGTGAAGAGGCATCATCTATTTCGGTCACCTTGTGCAGCACACTGCAGTGATCTCATCCTTGAGGGTATTGAAAAGAAGCCTAATGTGTCGATACTGGTTGAAAAGGCAAGATCGATCACGACATATATTTACAATCACAATTAGAGAACTGCTCTTATGAAGAAATTCAGGGGCGGTCGAGAGTTGTTAAGGCCAGGAGCAACTAGATTCGCCACGAAGTTCATAGCCATTGAGAATCTATACAATCATAGAGAGGCACTTAGCGAGATGGTTGGATCTCGGCAATGGCTCAACTCGAAGTAGAGACAAGACGAGTAGCACGCATGTGGAGATGTGTGCAATTTTAAGAGACAACAAGTATTGGAAGAAAGTCAAAGAAATTATGAAAGCAATGGAACCTTTGGTAAAGGTTCTTTGACTGGTGGAAACTGGAAAGTGATGATAGGCCGACAATGGGCTTTCTTTATGAAGTGATGGACACAGCAAAGTTGTCAATTAAACATGCTTGTAAACACTACAAGGAATATTGGAAGCTCATAAATAGGTGATGGAATAGATAGATTCACCGTGATCTCCACACGGCAGGTAAACATAAGTTATAGTGATTAAATTTAGTTCTTCTTTTTTCCTTCGGTTCTTTATGTAGTGTTGATAACTTGATATGTTCTATTATTCTCTCTTTTAATCAACTTGCAGGCTTCTTTTTAAACCCACAATTCCAATATGCGACTACATATAAAGATGTTGATGAGATTACTATCGGTTTGAAGAATGTTTTAAAAAGGTTGGAGCCAGACGTTAACCAATAGGTTGATTCTATTAATGAAGTTAACAATCATTTACATATATAGATTGTATAACGTAGAGTTTGAAAGTTATGGTACTTATTATTAGCTACTATTTCACAAGTAGAGATATATGAACTAGCAATGGGCAGCTTTGGAGATCTACTTGCACGAGCTACAATACAATGAACGAATCCAGGTAGGGGTATTAAGTTATAAACTATAAAGTATGTTTACAAATTTAATAAACTAAATAACTAATATATGATACATTTCTTTGTTATTTATGTAGCTCAATGGCGGGTCAATTATGGAGAAAGTGCACAGACATTGAGGAATATCGTAATAAGAATCCTGAGTCAATGTACATCTTCTACTAGTTGTGAAAGAAATTAGAGCAGTTTCACCTGCATCCACACTAAGCAGCGAAATCGATTGAAGGAGATGAAGGTGCAAAGAAATATGTTTATCCACTACAATGTGAGGCTGCGTTAGAAAAACATGAAGAAAGCAAAAGGATAAGCTGACAACCAAGCGTAATATTGTCCAATAAATTTAGACTATATCTTTGCTGAAGACGACCATCTTCTTCCATGGCTTGAACAAAGGGAGAAAGGCAAAGAAGCAATTAAAAGTGAGGAACTTGAATACCTAAAACTTGATGCAAAAACTGCTAAAAGCCATCCTCCAGAACCGATTATTGAAGAAGCTAACGAAGGTGGCCGTAGTAGCAATGCAACTCATACTGATAGTCATAACAGTGCTAGTAATGGTGGTGGTGGTGATGCACATGCTGCTTGTGTTGCTCAGCACACCATATAGTCGTCTACAAATCGTGAGGCTGATGAGCACCTACGTGATACACGAGGTTGGATTTATGAGTCTACTAAGTCACGATACAGCCAACCAAGGGGGGAGGAGTATCATGGAGAGGCTGGCACCAGTGGCACTCGTAGAGCACTGGGACATCAAGAGGCTTACAAGCATTATGAATATGGTTACGGTCCTTACGGATACACGGAGCCTGTTGCGCCACTTTCGTGTTGGAGTAGTCCTCCTGATCATCAATATGGATATGGATATCTGGATCTAAATTCTAGTTATTCGTTATCGATATCACAGTCTCAGCAGTATGGCTATTCGTCTGGCGGTGGTGGAGATCCTTACTCGAAATCTAGGTCGATTCCTAGTCAGAATCGGTCTTCCTCAAGTTTCGTTGACCTACTCTTTCCATCATGCTCAAGTTATTATGGATATGTAGCAGCAGCACCTGTTGCACAACCACAGGCACAGATGCAATTGGATGATGACGAGGACATGGAGGTCGACCAACCACAAGCAGCCAGATTTTCATTTTGGTGGCGACTAAGCAATCCATGGTTTTCCGCTCCCCTGTCAAGGTTGAATATTGTGCAATGGCCCATGCATCATGTGAACTATCATGGTTGAAAGCTATTCTTCAAGATACGAGGTTCACGACATCATCCCCAATTCCAATAGATTGCGATAATCAAGCAACCATATGTATTGCATCCAACCTGGTCTTCCACGAATGCGCAAAGCATATTGAAGTCGATTGTCACTACTAACTTCATTCAGGAAAAAAAAAAATAGCTATCAAGCTTCTACATACGCCATTTTTTCGTTCAGAAGATCAATTAGCAGATGTCTTCACCAAAGCCTCATCAATAGTACACCTCAAGACCATCAGTATCAAGCTCGACATGAACAATATCCAACCACCAGCTTAAGGGGGAGTGTTAGTGTACACATATTTATGTACACCTGAGGTGTACAAAGCACCAATGGTGTACATAGATCCCTATGCACCTGCGATGTACCGTATAAGAATAGGTTTCCTAATATGTTTAGTTTCTATCTTTTTTAGTTTCCTAATTGTAATTAGGGTGATATTAAGTTATAAAAAATTGATTAAGGGGGGAAAGGGTAATATGTGCAACACCCTTCTGATCTTCTTCTCTCTTTTTTTATCTAACTTTTCAAGAAGGGTGACTTGACTACTATTTAATATGCCAGTACAAGTATACATGCAAGTCGTGAATGATTAAACAGGCATATCATAAGGAAGAGTAAACTAAGGAAGGGAAGATTGCACAATACAAGATTAATAGCAATATCGAGATTCAAAAAATATCAAGTGAAAGTTTTATAGCTATTTGCGATTAAGGCTTAACAAACTAACTCATCGCCGTTAGGGCCGGGCATCGGTCCGAGTCGGATTGGATTGGGTCCAACCCAGACCGATCTGGACCGATCCGAAATGTCATTGGCCTGACCCGAACCCGATCCGATCCAGTACTGAGTTCGGGTAGCCTGACTCGGACCAACCCGAAAACTCAATGGACTAACCCGATCCGAGTCCGACTCGGTCAGGAAAACCGAGTCGGATCGGATTGGGCACGATTCGGATCGATAAAAATTTAAAAATAGTTTTAAAATTTTTTTAAATAGTAAAAAATACTTTTAAAAAAATTAAATATTGCTTAATATATCCGGATCGGATCGGATCGGATCGGTCCGAATCGCATCCAATCGGATCGGATTCCGGATCGGGT
The DNA here is from genome assembly GCA_030180095.1 of Magnolia changhungtana. NCBI lineage: Eukaryota > Viridiplantae > Streptophyta > Magnoliopsida > Magnoliales > Magnoliaceae > Magnolia > Magnolia changhungtana. The sequence goes on along the minus strand of JASAUF010000552.1, from coordinate 6,250,449 downwards.
CGGGTCGGGTCAAGTCCAACCCGAACTTAGCCCGAAAAAAATTCAGATTTGGATGGGGCTACCCAATCCGCACCGATCCAGCCCGTCGGATCGGTTCGAATAGGGCTGGATCGGGTCAGATCCACCGGATCGGACCCAATTTGCCCAGCTCTAATCGCCGTCATCCTCCTTTTTAATATCAAGGTTCATAAAAATATCAAGTGAAAATACTATAGTTATTTGTAATCAAGCCTCAACAAACTAACTCCTCAATACCAAGGTTCACAAAAATATGAAGTGAAAATACTATAGATATTTGCAATCAAGGCTTAACAAACTAGTTTCACCTAGTCCTCACATCGAGGTTCACAACAATACCAAGTGAAAAATAGCAAAGCTATTTGCAATCAAGGCTTAACAAACTAACTCCCATCATCTTTAAGAGTCTTGTTTTCCTATAAATCAATTATGTTAGAAATTATAAAAATCATTCCTATAAATTAATTACCTCAAAAATTATAGAAGTATCCTACACTACTCCACAACTATGTGAGGACTACTCGATGTAATGGCAAAAGAAATTGCAAAAGCTAACTATTATGTTCAATATAAGCATGGGTATCATCTCCTGCATTTTTCACAACAAGTGTACAGGACCTGTAATGATATTTTTGTAACGTTCAAGAAATGATCTTTTGCATTTAAAATCATTACAAACTCAAGTAACATGTTAAGTTCCAAAAGAATGCATGCTTACCAAAACTGCCATCTGAACTCGATAAGATGTTTTACGGTATTCACGAATAACTTGACTTATTTGAGAATGTGTCCGCCTTCAACCAATAGAAAAAGAGAGAGGGAGAGAGAATTTAAAAATTATTCGAGCAACAATACTAATTTGCACAAAGCGACTTAATACTTACGAGGCATAAAAAATGGTGGGTGTTGTGCGTTTCCTCTGGATTTTGTTGTTTGTCATAGGTAGAGATTGCTCTATATTTCCTACAAGATATCATACCAATAATACAAATTTCGCAATGCCAAAATGATTTTAACTGCAACTATGGTCATATGATTTTCCATCTATCAAATACTTGTAAGTGTTGTTGCAAGAAAATTTAGAGAGGATTGAATCATGTAAAAAACAAAAGGTGTAAACAATTAAAAAGGATGCATGCTAACAATCCTGCAAGTAGCTTGAGAGCATGGTGTCTCGTAATGGCCGTTACGGGGCCGTAAAGGCCGTTACGTAAAGGTAACGGTGGCAGCTGTTATACATTACAGGGTCACACCGACCGTAACAGCCGTTATAACCCTTGAAACAGTTACGCCCCCCATAAAAGGCGTAATGGCCCCATAATAGTCAATTATGGGGCCAATACAGGTTTTTCAAATTTTTTCAATGAAAAAGGAGAGACCATAACAATCGTTACACCCCTTATTGTAAAGGTAATGGTGGTGACCATTACGGTCACTATTACCATTACAAAATACCTTGCTTGAGAGCATTTTTTTTCTCTTAAAATCATATGGAAACTTTGAGGAATATTCTTGATGTGAGAAGCTCATCTTTACCTCTAAGTCAGTTCCAAGCATATTTCTATATGACTCAACAAGTAAATATAAAACAAATTTTCATAAGATGAATGCCCCCAAGCATGAAGAAAATGAAGTATGGCAAGGGGTGGCTATAAGCGACCATCACTAAATCTTAAAATTAACGTTAAGCATTGGCAAAACACAAGCGGGCACAACCACAAAGTGATGATGAAGGCAAGCTAGAAAGTAATGTACAAAAAAAAAAAAAAAAAACCTTCCAGAAGAACATAAGAGACATCGAGAATAAAGGCCGAAAAAGGCTAAGTCAGCCTCTGCACCTAAATGAATTGGAAAACAAAAGGCATGAAGGAATTTCTTTTGATTTGCAAAAAGACACAAGGGATGGGTGGCATTGGCAAAAGGAGGTTAACCCCTTGATGGCTCTAGTGCCACTATCTGACTAAACTCACCACATCAAAAGAGGTCAATTTTCCACAAAGCCTACTTCTATTCAAAAAGATCTTGAATATAAATGGACATGAAAGCCATGTATCCATCTTTAAACCCCACAAAACAAGGGACAACAGTCAGAGGACAATCAAAAAAGACCTTTTTGGAGAATACTTTAAGATTGGTCCCCATCACTTTCATTGTAAGGAATCTATCTCAATAACTATTAACCAAACCTTGGTTGGTTGACAATCAAGAGAAGTGGGCTTTTATCAACTAGTACATCAATGAGTTCTTCAACCGCTGTCTTAAACTTTCCACACACAATGTACTACTACTATTTCCTTTTCATATGAGAACAAAATATTGTTGAAATGTCCTCCTATATACTAGGAATGTTCCACCTGTCATAAAGTACATGTATGACGTAGCTCACCCCAACATGCCCCCTGGCTCATCAAATCATCAAGGTCATACACCACAATAAGCATCTACTGAAAGCAATATTTTCCTTGGCCATACTCCTCATGCACCACATTTGGGTCACCTGTGGCATCTAGTGGCTATGTTATCTAGACACACCAAAATGGGTCCCACATCTACATTGGAACTTCAATTTGAAGTATTACTTGGGTAACACGGTTTAGCTTCAATCTTTTTCCCCTCTTTTGAATGATGTTAATGGAAGTGGATATGGCCCACCTAGCTCTTATTCTCTTATTATCTTTTGTAGGATATGTTGGTTATGTTTACTTTTGTTACTTAGAGGATATAATTGTCATATTGCATTTGTTTAGTTATAAAAAGGGAGAGAGGGAGAGGTCTTACCGAATTAAAACTTTCCTCTTCTTTTCTCCTCCTCTTATTCTTCTCATCTTTCACACACTACATGGTAACAAGCAGATTATTCTACATGGTATCAGAGTAATCTTGTTTCTGGGCTAATTCATCTTTCTCCCATCTATCATATCCTTATTTACTTCTTTTATTGTTGGGCTCTCTCATCCCTCTTGTGCTAAAAATCTTTTAAGAAACCTAGGGTTTCTTTTCCTTTTGTTGTTTTCAGCCTTTATAATGGCCCTGCGTGAGAAAGGGATGAAGTGTTATGATCATCACCTCTCGTCAGATGTGTGAACATGTAGACTGATTGCCTTTGTCAGATGTCGTGTTTGTGATCATCGACCCTTGTGATTGGTTGGAACATATGGATGTGTGAGTTGGTTGTTCTCTTCAAGTGTGGTGTGCATACCGTGTAAAGCATACAAGTTAAATGTTCATTGGCCACAAAAGTTCAATCTATGTTCGTATAAGCTTGCAGTATATATTCTAGTCCCTTATCCCAGATGGAAGTGAGAAGTGATTCAAGAACAGGATTCATAAATCCATCTACTTTTTTTAGTCCAAATAACCTCTATAAAATTAAACGGAACAAACTATCTCCAGTAGTCTAAATCCATTCAATAATTTATAACGACAAAGGAAAAATGAAAATATTTGACCGCAAAGAAACCCAATGAAAGTTATAGCACATATAAACAATGGATCCAAGAGAATGCTCACATTATCACACTGGACACGGCTGTAGAATAATATGGAATCATCCATTAGTGCCAATGTGATGCTTTTGGATACTGCAAAGGAAGTGTGGGATACATTACGAGAGATGTATTCATCCAACAGAATTATCACTCATACATATCAGTTCTATGAAGAAATATTTGAGCTCCAACAAGGCAACAAAATGCTAGGTGAGTATTATTCCAAACTTTAAGGAATGTGAGAGGAGTTGAATGAATATCAACCCCTTACCACTAATTTGGAGAAGCTACATCAGCAACAAGATCCAATTTGAAACATGAGTGTGAACTCGTTCGTGCATAGATCTTGGGTGAAAAGGGTGTGCCATCTCTGAATGAAGTGTATGCTTGCCTTGGGGCCAATGACAAATTTGCTTTAGGATCCTTTATCGATTGAGGTCGCGATAGCAAAGGTAATCAAGGCAGTCGTGGACCTAGAAAGTGCATGCATTGTGGGCTCACAAATCACTCAGTTGAAAAATATATAGATATTCATGAGAAGCCGCATGAGCTAATCAGGCATCCTATGTTGGAGAGTATGGTGAGCCTTCTCCAGCTAATTCTATGTCTACAACTCAACAATCATGAGACTCACTCAAGAGGAGTATTCCAAGTTGCTAAAAAATCTGCAAAATCAGCATGCTCCTGCTACTTTTGAAACCACTTTCACCAAAAGAAGATTGATGGAGGACATAAACATAATGAGTTGTACTATCTTGATCGTGACATTATTGATGCAATAGTACAAAAGAACATCTCTCTATACTAGTGGCACTACCGTCTCCATCATCCGTCCTTGAGGATTCTTAAAAGTGTTAGTCCTTCCTTCGAAGTTTGTGTTAAATCTAGAGTGTGAAGTGTGTGAATTGAGGAAACATCATCGTGCTACTTTTCCACCACATGTGAAAAGTGTAGCTTAGTTCCCTTTATTTAGTTCATTTAGATGTTTGGGAACCAGTTAAAATCTTCAGTAGTCCATGGTATTAGTATTTTGCTACCTTTGTTGATGATTTTTTTGTAAATGACTTGCATTTATTTAATGAAAGACAAATCTGAACTATTCTCTATTTTTAAAACTTTTCCCTTGGAAGTGCAAATTCAGTTTAATTTAAAAGTGTCTATGTGTTATTCCGATAATGCCAAGGAATATATGTCACAAGCCTTTAGCCAATATTTTTTTCTGAAACGGGAATCCTACATCAAACATCATGTGCCAACAATCCACAACAAAACGGTGTTGCGGGACGGAAAAATCGTCACCTACTTTAAGGAACTCGTGTTCTATTACTTCATATGAATGTTGAGTGTTCCTAAAAGTTTTTGAAGTAATGCAGTGCTCGCAGCATATTTTCTAATAAATCAAATGCCCTCAACCATTCAAGTGGGTCAATCACCAAATCATATTTTACTTCCAAATACTCTGTTGTTTTCTTTACCCCCCAAAGTTTTTGGATGTGCATGCTTTGTTCATCAATTGAAATCGAGCCATAATAAATTAGATCCTAAAGCCATTAAACATCTTTTTCTTGTGTACTCTCATACAGAAAAAAGGTTATCATTGTTGTAATCCTTCTCTTCGAAAACAATATGTATGTGCAGTTGTTACATTTTTCAAGTCAACTCTGTTCTTTTCAAAAGACAATAAATCTCTCGATGTGGAAGTTGTGTCTTTACCTATTATAGTTAAAGAAGATATAATCATATCTCCTCCCACTGTTGATTCCACCAATCTCATTGTGCCTATGCTGCTAGTCTAATCATGACAAAAATGTACAGATAGTACATCTAACCACAATGTGTTATCCACCATATCTTCTTCCAAGCGCAATAATCCAAGTACGTCTAATGTTCTTATTGCCTTAAGGAAAGGTTAGTGTGCTTGTATTGATCATCCTATTAACAAATATGTCTCCTTTCAATGTTTGTGTCCCACTTTCCGTAGAGTTGCTCTATGCTTGTCCTCTAATTATATTCCCAAGTCATATTAGAAAGCATTGTTGCATAAGAGGTGGAAGCAAGCAATGGAATAGGAAATGGTTGCTCTTTATCACAATAACATTTGGGAGCTCACCAGTCTGCCTTTCAGGAAACATGTTATTGGTTGTCAATGGGTGTACACTATTAAGTTTCATCCTCATCAAGCAATTAAATGTTTGAAGGCTCACTTGGTTGATAAAGGATACACTCAGACCCTTGGTGATTATTATACTTAAACATTCTCTCGTGTTGCCAAGATGATTTCCATTCATGTTATTCTTATATGGTAGTTAACGATAGCTGGTCCCTCTTCCAATTAGATGTCAAAAGTGTCTTTCTTCATGGTGATCTCACGAAGGAGGTCTATATGGAGCAACCGCCTGAATTTGCTGCTCGGGAGGAATCAGATAGTGTGTAAACTGAAGAAGGCGATTTATAGGCTGAAGCAATAGCCATGTGCATGATTTGACAAATTCAATAAAGTTGTTTGAACTATGGCTTTGTTCGAAGTCATGTTGATCATTCCGTCTTTGTATGGAAAGGCAACTCAAGTCTTATTGTGTTAGTGGTATTTGTTGATGATATAGTCATTACAGTACCGTGTTATGGTGAGCTACTACAATAACAAGCAAATTGTTCTACATATAATAAAGGAATTTTTAATGAAAGTATAAAGGCAATATAGCTTTAACCTTGATGCAACAAAGAGATGAAGGTAAGTGACCATCTTGTCACTCCCTCATTAATAAGAGAATCAGCAAAACCGTTGGGCCCATTCGACGAAGTTGAAAAGGCAACAACCTATTTGACAAAAAAAGGCGTAATGTCGACTTCACAAAAAAAAAAAAAAAAATCTCCACACAGCAACAACACTAAGGGAAGTCAAAAGCCCACTTGATGTCATTTCGAGAATCACACTCAATAGCAGATTCCAAGAATACAAAGCATTCCACATATATGGCCCTTCCCTTAAATCCAGGATTATTGTCTCATTTAGACCCACCTCACTCCAAGGCGGGGAAAAAGCCTATAGGATTGTGCCCTACATTCCCAAAACTCCCAAACCTACACCTGGGTTCCCACCAGATCAAACGTCAAAGTTGAGCTTCAAGAACCCCAGAAGAAGAGGCTTCCATTTAGCACTGCCTCCCCCCTTCTCTCACCATCGGGGAAGTTAACTCGTTTACTCTTTCTTCCTGACCAGTCCGTCTATGTATTTTAGCTTTTCTCAGGTAGGATTAAGACATCTACCTTTTGTGTATCATATTTATCTCCTTGTCAACTTCCCTCCTTTCTGGCCCTCACAATCTCCTCAAATTCCATTATAAAATTTCCACATCATCCTTATGGGCACATAGATACAACTCACAACAAATTTCTGTCCATCTAAGAGCCCAAACTTCTGCTTCAACTGGCATGGCTCACTACTATATCACTGATAACTCACAAGTTCAGAATCCCAAAAGAATCTGGAATTCAAATCATGGGAAAGGCGAAGCAGCGGAGCCCTTATCCAGTATCCAACACGAGTACTCCAGTTTTTTTAGGATCGTGGTACCCTGTTCCTCTAGCTATTTTTAAATTGCCCATTGGACATTTACTAAATCGGGGCTCAGATTACTTAAACCACTAGGACTAAACGTTTTTACCCTGTCAATTTAAGATATCTATTGCTTTTATTCATGTCAGACTCATGCAGTGAGCATCAAACGTAAAATTTCAACCATGAAACGTCATAAATTCTGCAGAGCATCTGATACTTCCAGAAAAATCATTACCATCACCACCATCTGTTACTTCAAAAAAGCATGTGCTAAATTTCCAATTGGGTTTGCTTCCTTTAGATCTAAAACATAAGTTTTCCCCATCGATTTTCCTTCACTTCTTAAAATTTCCAATTGAGGATTAGTACGATCAAACCCGTCATATGAAGAAACTAACTAGACACCTCGTAAAGGATGATGGTAGGACCCACAAGCACAAGACATGTGCAATTTGCAACTATGTGGGCCCCACTCTACATGTAGAGCTCACATTTCAAGGATCTAGACCATTCATCTTGTGAGATCTGTTATACATGGATTCATAGCCCAAATTTCTCCTCTATCAGAAACTTAACTGTCCTGTTAATAGCCTTAAACCAGATGGTTTAATCAATGATCCACGTCAAACAAAACCAAAGAAAATTCCATGAATCCTTAGGGTAAGTTATTACAATAAGGAGATTTTTGAACCATAACCCTTCCAGCACTGGTAACACCAAATCAATGAGCTGGTTACGGTGCTCCAGATCATCAGATCGAGAAACCCAAACAAGCAATCTCATAGGAAAGGGGGAGGAATAGAAGGAAAATCAGGACAATTCAAGTGGTTTGGATTGAAATTTGCAATGCCAAACACTTATCCCATTCGAGAGGCAAGGAGCTCTCTCAGCTCTCTCTATAAACTCACAATTTTATTTAATTTCAATCCAAACTCCTTAGACTCATCTTTCTCTTTCTTCCCCTTCTTTTCTGTGAGATTGTTGCTTGGGTTTTCCCTTGATCCGACGGTCCGGAAATCCATCGCTTGGGTGGCAGAAAAAAGTGGGCCAACCTGTAGCCTCTCGATTTGGAATATAAAAAACGTTAGCTGCGAGATATGCATCTGAAATGAATGCTCACCTGATGGATCAGGTTCAAGAACAAATCCACCGCCGGATAGGTAAGGATCGGGAGTGGGCCCTGGAGTCGGTGTCGGGTGAGAGAGATTGGAATGCTGATTCTTGGATCGGTGATTCTGCTGCCAGGAGAGGGCAGAGTAGAGGAGGGAAAGGGATTTCCCAGTTCCCGTTGGGGATTCGAGGAGGGCGTGACAGTGGCCCTGCCGTTGGGCGCGGTCGAGGGTGGAAATGACTCGGCCCATGAATGCAAGCTGCGAGCCGTAGGGTTTGTATGGGAATTTGACGGGGAGTCCGCCGATCTGGTAGACGTTGGCATTCTTCTTTTGATTCTCAGGTTCCATCTCTTTCGTCGAATTCGCAGATTCCATCTCTCTCTCTCTCTCTCTCTCTCCCCTCCAGAAGGATGGAGGAAGAAAAGGGCGGGGCTGATTTTAGGGCGGGAAAAGGAATTATTTGATGCTCCGAAGTATGAGGTCTAAACGAGCCGGGTTTGGTCGGACGCGAGCCCCCGCAAGAATACGGGCCGGGCATAGCTGACCCAGGCGTGAGCCCAAAAAAAGAAATTGGTCGGGCTGGTTCCAACGATTCCGACGGACACAGAATGCCCGGTAACCGAATCACTTGATATATTCGTAGTATTCCACAATGAGGGATTTTGATGGGCCACGTGCCATTGTAAAAAATGGCCAATGGAGTATATATTGGACTAAATAACTTTTAAAAATGTTTTGTGTGGCCGCAGTCAGCATTTTACCCAAGTCCCACTAAAGGTGATGGAGTATGTTGGGTGAAAAAATAGTTAAGTTATTAGGTGGACTTATGGAATGGACCAACTTTACTCACCAGCAAGGACCCTTGGAGTTCCAGGCCGTAAGGTGCGTTTACATCCAAAAACATGCTGACCTTCCAAGAAGTTGATGCAACTATAAGGATACTCAAAGAGAATGCAACTATAAATATACTCAGATGGTCAATTACCAACCTAACCTGTAGGTTAGCCATAGCTCGATCATAGCTCAGCTATAGCTCGGGGACAACCTCCGAAACAAGGCAAACGCCGATTCAATGGAAAGCTTAATATAGCTTATACGATCTCCTCCCATATCAATAGTCTGGGGATCTCTCCAACAGCATGAAAATCTCTCCCAAGATTTTCAGAGGATCAAATCTGATCTCGAGAATCTCAGACGACGATAATCTCGAGAGGATCCCGAACGAATCTATAAGCGGATTCGTATTCAACTTATCAGGAAGGACTTCTCATGCCATCGTCTTCCTTCTCTTATAAATATAGGTATCCCCAACCAATGTAAGGTACGTATTCAAAATTCCTATACTCGACTGGTAACTCTTTTCCTAAAAAGATCCTTCCCTACAAAAGACCCCAAAGTCCTAACTTAGGCATCGGAAGGTCCCTTGTACAAGTCAAGGTCTCCTTTGTCTCTTGCTTCCATCTGTGCAGGTCTTGAAGGGTCGACCGTGGAAGGTCTACCGCAAAACTGCATTAACAGTTTGACGCTGTTTGTGGGAACGACGTCTTAAGTCGTTCCTACTTTATCAGATTAAGCTTCAAATATACTACAATGGCGAGAGAGAAGAAGAGAACTTGAGCCTCCCTAATTGTTGCTCCAGTTACACCCGAATACACACCGCCACCCCTGTAACAACCTGAGCAACCAGAAAATCACCAAGGCTCATCCTCACAACATCAAGGGAATTCCGGTTCTGGGAGGCAGGGTCAGCAATCCCGTGTAAAGGGAGGTCAGTTGAACTCCCTCGAAAAAGAAGTCGAAATGATCAGAGAGAATATGAGCTACATGAGGCAATGTTGGAGCAACTGCAGCCCCAGCATGTGCAGAGAGCCGATAGGGAGGATGAACAAGTAGGCAACAGCCCTCTTCAACCTTCCTGCACGCGAGCAACCTCTCCGAGAAGCCGATCACTCTCTCAAAAGAGCTAGCAAAATAGCTTGGCCAGACCAGTCCCACCTCACATTTTGAAAATCGTGACTTTGTCCGCTTTCAACATATGCCATGAGCTAGATCGAAAGAAGTGTGGTAAGGCCCCAGTCGAAACTATTGCTAAAAGTGGATCAAATTGGAGACATGCAGCAAGCCTACAGAACCAATGCGCCGACGCAGGCCACAATTAGAGGTGCACACGAGTCCAAAATACTCATTTACTCGCTCGACTCGACTCGGAAATACTCGACTCAACTCTGCTCGAAGTGAGTTAGAGCCGAGTACGAGCAGAATTTAGGTACTCAAAATGAGTACGAGCCGAGCACGAGAATGAACGTACTCAACTCGATACTCGACTCGGTACTCAACTCGGTACTTGACCAGGGGTATAAATACCATTCTATTACATTTCATGCCCGCCCATTCAAACTTAAAAAACCCTAACCCCCCCCCCCCCCCCCCCATTACCATACCGGCGCCCAGCGGCCATCCCCATCCGGATCTCTCTCTCTCTCTCTCTCTCTCTCTCTCTCTCTCTCTCCCCCTTCTGTCGCTCGTCCTGCCGTCCCTGCTCGCCCGGTGCCGCAACTCCTCTCTGCCACTCGTCCGTGCCCGTCCGGTGTGGTAGATCTTCCTTACTGTCAGTCGTCCCTGCTGCTCGACCGTGCCCTCTCCAATGTCGGTCGTCCGATCCCTGCCGCAACTCGCCCAGTAAGCACCTATCTAATGGGCCTGTTTTGGACAGTTACATTTATAATTTTTTTTAATGCAATATTTTGGGGCTGATTTAGATGTAATCTAAGCTCTAATAGTGGATTTCAAACCACTGTGAGGGAATTTGAAACCCCCATTTACTTTGAGACGCTAAAACACCAAGGGATTTGAAATCTCCTCAAATTCCCTGAATCCATAGTGTCAAACGACCCTTAAGTGTCTGATTTTTCTCCCATTTCTCTTCTCTCATTATGGATGACAGAAGATGAATTAAGTTCAAGTCAGGTTTAGAGGCTAGAAAGCCGTATGGCAATTGGCACTCGAAAACTCTACTCGAACTCGACTCGGAATCTGCTCGTACTTGACTCGGCTCGGGCTTGCCCGAGCTAAGCCGAGTATGAGCTGGGGCTGAGCATACCGAGCACAAGCACAATAGAGGGCAATACTCGACTCAGCTTGACTCGTGTACACCTCTAGCCACAATAGAGGAATCTGATCCCCCATTTACTGCTGACATTATACAGGTACGACTGCTGGACAAGTTTCAGTTGCCCCATATCACTCCCTTATCGGGGAATACCGACCCGTCGGAGCACATGGAGTCCTTAAGAGTCTACATGGAACTCCATGACGCCTCTGATGCGATCATGTGCCGAGCCTTTTCCTTAACTCTGGCTGGAGCTACTTGATTGTGATTTAAGCAATTAAAGCCGAGCTCCATCAGTTTATTCTCTCAACTCAGCCAGGCTATCGTCACGAACTTCATTAGAGGAAAGAAGAGGCTCAAAACACCTACCCATCTACTTCTGATCATTCGGAAAGAAGGCGAGCTCTTGAAAGACTACATCAAACGCTTCAATCTGGAAGCCTTGCAGATCCACAAGCACTCAGAAGAGCTTGCCCTCAACGCCTTCATTACCGGATTACAAGATAAGCAACTCCTCTTCTCATTGGATAAGAATCCCGCTACAATGATGGTCGAGCTACTGAACAGGTCGCAGAAGTACGCAAATGCTGAGGAATCTCGGATCCTACAAGAGGTCATCCAAAACAAAGTTCCTCCGACCAAAGAATAGCCAGCCCGGGCAAAACCAAGCTTGGCTAATTCGAATAAGAAAAGGAAGGATGACTAATCGCCAGACAATCGTTGCCCGAACAAACGGGCCAACAGTAAGTTTAAGACTTACACTCCCCTCAACAAAACTCTCGAACAAGTTCTGATGGAGATCCAAGATAAAAGTCTCCTTAATTGGCCGAATAAGATGAAGTCCGATCCTATAAATAGAAGTAAGAACAAATATTGTCACTTTCATCGAGATCATGGACACAACATGAGTGATTGCTTTAATCTTAAACAGGAGATCGAAGCACTCATCCGTAGCGGCCATCTCAGGGAGTACGTTAACAACAGAGGAGACTATCGCAGCGAAAGATGACCAGCCTGTCAACAACGAACCTACTGTAGAGATTTGTACCATCTTCGAGGGCCATGGGGGCGAAGGAGACTTAAACAATGCTCGAAAGGTCTATGTCAAAAGCATTGGTCGTCCCGAAGATGAAGTCCTACTAATCAGGAGACCTCTAAAGGAACAAAAAGTGGAGACCCACAGCCTGACCTTCACTGAAGAAGATGCCTGAGGAATCTATCACCCACATAATAATGCGCTTGTGGTCACCCTGACCATAGCCAATCGGAAGATGTTTCGTATCCTCGTTGACACTGGATCATCAGTCGATGTGCTCTTCACTCAGGCGCTCGACAAAATGGGGATTGGTCGATCTCTACTTCGGCCCATCAGGACCCTGTTGCTCGGCCTCTCAGGTGGGAAGGTCATATATGAAGGGACAATTCAGCTCCTGCTTACGCCTAAGGACGATCAAAACCAAGTCACCACAATAGTCGACTTTTTGGTAGCAGATTGCCCGTCAGTCTACAATGCAATCCTGGGCCGACCATCGCTGAATGCTCTACAAGTTGTGGTCTCGACCTATCATCTGGCCATGAAGTTCCCAACTAAGTAAGGGGTTGGGTCATTGAAGGGCAACCAACATGACGCCCGACAGTGCTATACAGTAGCATTGAGAACATCGCACTAAACAATGACTATGACTTCACTGGATCTGTGCGAAGAATCTGAAGAAAGAGGTCACCCTGTGAAAGACCTCATTCCCGTTCCACTGGACGAATCTGCCCCTTCCAGAACCATTCAAATTGGGTCGTCCCTAACAGCACCACTATGGGACAACCTGATAGCACTCATTCGACGTTACGCTAACGTCTTCGCATAGTCCCATGAAAACATGCCCGGCATCGACTCCAAAGTCATCGTTCATCGGCTGAACATCGACCCTACTCATTGACTGATTCGACAAAAGCCTGGATGCTTGGTCTCGAAAGTTACGCGATGATCGGAGAAGAAGTTGACAAACTCCTTAAGGCCAGGTTCATCGAGGAAGTTTATTATTCAGACTGGATTGCCAACATTGTGTTGGTAAAGAAAGCAAATGGGAAATTGCGGGTGTTTGTGTGGACTATACGGACTTGAACAAGGCTTGTCCCAAAGATAGCTTTCCTCTCCCCCGAATAGACCAACTAGTCGACAACACAGCTAGGCACGAGCTACTGAGCTTTATAGATGCTTACTCCGGTTATAATCAGATTGTAATGCATCCACATGATAAAACCAAAACCACCTTTGTCACTGACAAAGGTCTTTATTGCTAACGAGTCATGCCTTTTGGATTGAAAAATGTAGGTGCCACTTATCATCGATTGGTCAACAAAATGTTCGCCCAACAGATAGAGCGAACAATGGAAGTGTATATCGATGATATGCTCATCAAGGGCATCAAAGTTATAGACCATATCGTTGATCTTAAGGAAATGTTCCTCATCCTTCGTAGGTATCGAATGAAGCTAAACCCGAGCAAATGTGCTTTCGGGGTTAGTCCGGGAAAGTTCCTCAGCTTTTTTGTCAGCCAGCGAAGTAACGCCCTAAAAATCGGGGGTCGAGCAGGAGCCCAATTTCCGAGTTTCAACGCATCACTTATGCAACATAGATAATGATGATTTAAATGTTGTCTGTATTAGTGCATAAAACATGAATGAGATTAAGCTAAAACAGTTGAATTATGCAAGCGGAAGACTAAGAAAAATACATGGAACGTAAAAACCACTGTAAGTCCAAAAGTATGTACGCATTGCCAGGTCAAATAGTTACAAGTATTATTTCAAAATATAAAATGTCAAAATGTGGTGGTCCACTACAAAGTATAAGCCCTGAAGCCCCGTCGATCAGAACGGTCTACATAAACCCGCCTGAATACTGCATATATGAGAATGCCTCCTCATCATCCTCAAAGTCTGGCTCCGCCTTGCAGACTGCGTCATCATCTAAAACTACAATAGGGTCTGGTTAGTGTTTAAAACACCGCCCCAGAATGTGGGAGTGAGTGATCAACTCAGTGGAGCTATAAAGCAATGGTTAACATGTTATCAATTCAGTTAAGCAGTAATGATAAAGCAATACAATCAAACATCCCTAAGTACTCTGATTAATGTAAGAATGGTATGTATTAATGATGCATGCCCTCGCCTGCACTCCCTCTGCGAACTTCATCTCACGGTCACGACATGCAATCACTTCCTCAGTGCTCAACTCCAACGCTAAAGGCACATGCAATGCAGTGCATGAGCGTGATTACCATGTTCTTATTAGTCCTTTTCATACAGCAAGATTGGAAAACTAAAGTACCTCCCTTATATCATTTCCCAAACAATGATCCATTATAGGGTCATCAGTCCTAGTAAATCTCATACGATGTTGCGGTTCTAGGTCACTACAAAGGGCTCGTCACCTCGATGCAGGCCTAGATTATACTCTAGTTGCTATAAAAAGGCTCATTACCTCAACGCAGGCTCAGATTATGCTCGAGGTCACTACGAATGGCTCGTCACCTAGTCGTAGGCCGACAGCTCGAATACAGCATCCCATACCACCGTATTCGGCTCACGAGCTTAGGTTGCTCACTGGTCACTACGAGTGGGCCCGTCACCCTGACGTAAGTCGACAACTCGACCACGGTGTCCCATACCACCATGTCCGGCTCATGAGTCTTAGCGGATCGAGGTACCAAGGTTAACGGGGTTTTCATTGGTGAGTTTGGTACCTTAGGTTCAGGCAGCAGCATCTATACATGGTGAACATACATCAGGTCAATTGGGTTACTTAACGAGCTCGATTGGTTCGAGCACACCTCGAGTTAATCGACGTGAAGTGCATAAGCACTCCGTGTGGCCTAACCACTACCGACAACCAAAGTATGGCTCAGATTCATCGAACACATTCCGTGTGGCGAGACAATCTCAGCCACCCAATTAGAATCCGTTACCGATTTCCTGGACTATATCATAATCCCAACCGCACTTAAACATAACAAGGAATCATATATGAATAGGCACCTCAGCATTAAACTAATCATTCAAGTGATATAAACCATTTGAGCATTTCATGAAACATAACATAGACATGATTTCACACATATGCATTTCATACATAAAATGGACAATATAATGTAAGTTACATGGAGGGATTTATACACACAGTTAAGGTAGTTGAGAATCTTATCTCAACACCCATATAAAGTATAATTTACCAAATACTTACTCATACAGACATTTTTACAAACACTTAGACTACACACTTCAACATACATGACGTATGTTGACCACAACATATATTAGGGCAACTCCTTTCACCAAGGAGTTGTCACGCACGCAACCACTATGTATCCACAATAGATAAACATGGCAAGCACGAATACAAATTTCATGCTCATTCAGACATTTCTACAAACACTTAGGCTACACACTACAACATACATGACGTATATTAGCCATAACATATATTAAGGCAAATCCTTTCGCCAAGGAGTTGTCGCATATACAACGATCTTATATCCACGATGGATAATCATGTCAAACATGAATCCAAATTCTACACGCATTCAATCAATTTGATAAACACATGGAATACACTATATTCAATATAGTTCATATATATTTTTAAAGCAAATCAGGCATCGCATTTAGCATGCGAAATGGCACCCACGTCAATTATAAATCATTAACCGCCATTGAAAGCCTTGAAAACTATAACCTAAACGTTTATAGTCCGTACCTTACGCTGGTAAATGCGTAACGAATTCAGTTTAGACACTAAGTCTTTGTCAACAGTAGAAAGGCAACCTATAGCATGAATTAGGTTAGCTATTTCATCACTTACACTATCTGAAACCCTAAAATAGATTAGGATTAGGTTTTCTTACCTAAGAACGGGATCAGAATCACCCAAATAGTGATATAGCAATAGTGGATAAGCACGTGGAACGACGAGATTGAGTCCCGAGAACAATCTCTCACACACTCTCTCTTTCCCTCTCTTTTCTCTCTTATCTCTCTAGGGTTTACAAATTCATATGTGAAGGGAGAGAGAGGGTTTAAGACCCTTATATAGGCTCACAGCTCAATGGCCCCAGGCCATGGTATACTTAGGTTATAGCCAAAACCCATATGTTTCGGCTAACGGGGCACTTCTGGAGGCCCCTTTTTTGTGTGCGGTCGGACTTAAGCTCCCTGGCATTATTATCTAGGTCGAGTTAAGTTTTCAGTCTAATCGGATTTGTAGATCGACTGTAGCAGACCAATTTCAGTTCAACGGTCATCACCACTCGATCAGGGCCACAAGTACACGGACATGTGTTGGAAAATTTTTCTGATCCGAGGGTATATTTGGGTCAGCTTCTGACGGTCTCAAAGCTTAAATTTGACCCACAAGTGAACGGCCCAAATCACTTAAATCTGAGTTCAATTTCTAAAGATATTCGCATTTCTTATACACTTTGCTCTGAGCTCAAGTTATGCGTTTCTGGATATCATTAGGACTTGATTTTCGAGATGGTCGTCAAGCCCAGTAAGGCAGTCATAAGCGTATAGTTTCATAGTCATCGAACTTTTGACGCATGGTCCAGGTCCGATATGAAGTTTCAATGTGCTCCCAAGAGCAACAGGGTTTAGAGATTAATTCTAGATTTTAGAGCAATGTAGCGTTAATGGTTCTATAAGTTTTGGGTCTTGCAGTTCGTATTTAAAGTGATTAGTGCTAATTTCACAGGTAATCTAGTTTAGCACATGGTAAATTTCATCTAATTTCTAAAGCATTTGGTCCTGAGTGATTTCTGCCTGAGGTGGTACTCGGGTCTTTGTACATATTTTTTCGAGATGTTATAAGCGAGGAATTGAAGCAAATCCCGAGAATATCAAGACTCTCCTTGATATGCAATCGCCAAAGATGACCAAAGATGTTCAATGACTCATAAGGAGGATGGTTGCCCTAGATCGCTTCGTGTCTCGAGCTATAAACAAGTGTCTCCCCTTCTTCAAACAGTTGAAGGGGAAATAAATGGTAGATTAGACAAAAGAATGTGAGGCGGCCTTTCAGCAGCTCAAGCAATATATAGGGTTACACCCACTTCTCTGTAAACTCGAGCAGGGAGAATCCCTACTATTATACTTAGTTGTTTCTAATACAGTAGTCAGCTCAGCCTTAATTAGGAAACATGAGGTAAAGCAATTTCTAGTATATTACATCAGCAAAGCTCTAGTTTCAGATAAGACGAGATATCCAAGCCTGAAAAAATTAGCCTTGACATTGGTCATCTCCTCTCGACGCTTGCGGCCATACTTCCTCATACCATCACCATCTTGACTGATCAACCACTACATCAAGTGCTCCAAAAACCTAAAGCTTCGGGACAACTAACTAAGTGGGCAATCGAGCTAAGTAAGTTCGACATCAAGTATTAGCCCCGAGCAGCCATTAAAGGTCAGGCAGTAGCCGACTTTATCATCGAGCTAACCTTCACACCTGAGCAAACAACCGACCTACCAAGGCTAGAGCCCGTCCCAAGTGTAACCCCTGACCAAACATCTGTCGAATTGTCCAACGCCCAGACACTTCCCGACCCACCCAAGTTGACACTTTACATTGACGAATCATCAAACTCTAAGGCAAGTGGGGTCGGGATAGTCCTTGAGACACCAAACCATACATGCATTTAATATGCCTTAAGATTTAGATTTTAAGCCTCCAACAATACAACAGAATACGAAGCGTTGCTCATCGGACTTAAACTGGTAGCTAACATGGGGGCTCAACACCTCAAAGTCTTCAGCGATTCACAATTGGTCGTCAATTAAATAACTGAAGCATACCAGGCTAAGAAGGAATGCATGAAAGTGTATCTACAGAAGGTTAAAGAATTGATCGAAATGTTTCAAAAATGTAGTGTGGCCCTGATCCCTCGGGTTGAGAATTCCAAACCGACATGCTGGCAAATCTAGCCACTACAGATAAAGATGACATTTTGAGATCCATCCCAATCGAGTTCCTTACATGACCTATTATCGACGAGGCCGACCTCGCTGTAGTACTTCTAGTAAGCTCGGAACCAACTTGGATGGACGCAATCATCGAGTATCTCAAAGAGGGTAAAGTACACGAAGATCAGATGGAAGCACGTAAGTTGTGAACTAAAGTGGCCCGCTACACCATACTCAACAACGTCCTCTACAAAAAAGGATTCTATCTTCCCTACCTCAGATGCCTCCGACCGGAGGAAGTAGAGTACGTCTTAAGGGAGACCCATGAAGGGATCTATGGAAATGACTTCAAAGGCCGAGCTTTAGCCCACAAGGTCATTCGACAAGGTTATTATTGGCTAACCATCTAATCTGATACTCGGCAATTCGCTCGAAAGTGTGATAAGTGCCAACGCTTCACGAGAATACCTCGGCAGCCACCCGAAGAGCTCGCCCCGATGACCGGACCATGGTCATTTGCTCAGTGGGGAATCGACATCATTTGTCCTTTCCTGACTGGCAAGGGTCAGACCAAGTTCGCCATAGTAGCAGTCAATTACTTCACAAAATGGGCTAAAGTTGAACTATTAGTGAAGATAATTAAGCAAAAGATCACAGGCATCGTCTACAATAACATCATATGCAGATTCGGAATTCCTGAGACCATCGCCTATGACAATGGAAAGTAATTTGACAACAAGCAATTCTAGGGGATGTGCGATAACCTTGAAATTTGCAACGTTTATTCTTCGCCACGATATCCTCAGGCAAATGGATAAGTCGAAGCAACCAACAAAATCATTAAGCATCATCTCTGAACTAAGCTCGAGAATGGCAAGTGAGCATGGGCTGAAGAACTCCCCAAAGTCCTTTAGGCATACCGAACAACTGCCCAAACGACTACTGGGGAAACCCCCTTTCCTTAGCATATGGAGCATAAGTAGTCACTCCAGTAGAGATTGGACTACCTATAGCTCGACTAGATTCATTCGACGAACAAGTAAATATTGAGTTAATGGTGCTGAGTCTCGACCTTCTCGAAGAAAGGAGAGAGCAAGCTCGGATCCGAACCACCGTCCGTCAGCAACAAGTAACGCATTTCTACAACACTAGGGTAAAAGTTAGAAGATTCTGAGCCGACAACTTATTCCTTCGAAGGACATTCTAAAGCACCAAGGAACCTGGATCGGGGACCTTGGGGGAGGGACTGTACGTGGTAACAAGTACGAGCCGACCTGGCTTATACCGACTAGAAGATCTGGATGGTCAGCTCCTACCACATCCTTGGAATGCTGAACATCTAAAGATTTATTACCCTTAACAGATAAGCGGGAAGCTTATTGTACGACTAACAACTTTAAGCTAGTACTAATAAAGTTGTCACAACATGACTTGACTTACTATGTCTACCGGATCCGACCTATCGGATCTGATGAAGGTCTAACCAAAGTCTAATCTACATCCGACCTATTGGATCTTGTCAAGATCTGACCAAAGTCCGATCTACATCCGACCTATCAGA
Organism: Magnolia changhungtana; assembly: GCA_030180095.1. Lineage (NCBI taxonomy): Eukaryota > Viridiplantae > Streptophyta > Magnoliopsida > Magnoliales > Magnoliaceae > Magnolia > Magnolia changhungtana. Next base: position 6,230,648 of record JASAUF010000552.1, on the reverse strand, counting down.
TCTGACCAAGGTCCAACTTATGTCCGACTTATCAAATCCAACTAGGGTTCAGCCTATTCGAATTAAACCCGATCGGATCTATTCAAAATTGAGTGCGATCTACTTAATTTAGAAAAAATCTACAAGGAAGATCATTCAAAAAATCGTTCAGAAAATGAACAAATTTTTCATTGATAAAACACTGAAGGGCATGTTTACATCAGTCAAAACCCCGGAGGACACATTTACATCAGTCTACATTAACACAAAAAGGGAAAGGTATAACAAAGCCAAGAAAATGTATTGTTAAGCCAAGGAAAGGTATTGCAGAGCCAAGGAAAAAAGCACTGCGAGAGAAGTCCATCTTCAAGCCTCGAGGGTCTGTTCAGGAGCCGCCTCATCGCTCGAGGTGTTAGAGCCAGATTCGGCCTTGTCAAAGCCAGAGAGATCCAGCTCTGGGAAGGCCTCATTCATGGTCTCGATGCACTTGGCATAGCCTTGACGATAGAGGACATTTTTGTCATCTGTATACGCCTGGGAAGACTCAAACTTTTTAACTGCATCTTCCCGAGCTTTACCCAGAGTGGCTCAAGTCCCTGCCTTCAGCTTCTCGAGCTTCACCCTGGTCTCCCCGAGCTTTGCCTTCAGCTCGACCTCCCACTGAGTTGACTTTGCAGAAGCCTCTTCGAGAAGCTTCCTCTCGACCTCTAGCTCGGCCTCCGCAATTGTAGTCTAAGCTTCCGATTGCTCGAGCTTTTGGCTGGCCTCGCCTACCTGCTCCCGAAGCTGAGCAACCTCAGCACACGCCTTCAGCATGTGCGGGGCGAGCTGCAAGACAAAAAAGTTAGGTGAAGTCGACCAACCGAAAAATGAAAAATGACCTAATTTTGAAAATGTGCTTACCCTAAGGAGACTCGTTGTCACAAACGTGAGAGTTGATTCTGTTGAGGAGTCAAACAAATTACTGAACTCTGCCTCGGGCACATGACGCTCTACGCAAGGAATTGTCTACTTAACAATTAAATGGAGACCCCTACTTCGCCCCTCTTGCGCTCCAGAAGGGCGAGCTACCTCTTCTGCCCTTGGAGGGCAAGCTTCCTTAGGAACCCCCTGCGCCTCTACAGAGGAAGTTCCATCCAAAACGGCCGTCCCCACCATTTCAGCAGCGTTAGAGGAGGGCTCCACCTCCATTCCCTCTCCTTCACCTCCAACACAACTGGACAGGAGGGGCTGACCTTCCCCTTGCTCTTGGAGGAGGTCTTCTGCCTCTTCCTCTTCGGCGCTGCTAACTCTTCTCGGGAAGGCTCCTAGAGCTTAGAAGTGGGCATGAGCATAGGACGAGCTTCAAGCATCTCTACGATCGAAACACGAAGAAAATCAACGAAAATTTCTAAGTTTTGAAGCTCGGCTAGAGGTCTTACCGAAGTTCTTACCGGTGAGGGCGAGGTCCAAGCTCGACTTAAGGAGTAGCTCAGGTTGGAGAAGAACTCTCTAAGACTTTTTCTCTTCCTTTAGCACTTTCACCCCTTTGATCCGAGCAAGCGATCCATTGTCAAGCAACAGAGGATGCTTGGGGATAACTGCAATAAAAAGACATGTACGAACAAAGTTAAGCAAACTACGAAAATTGACCAACTAAGGACGAGCTAAAAAATAACTACATCCGAGGAATACTTACTTGGGTCGAAAAATGCTGTGGGGACCCAGTGTTGATCCGAGGCTAAAGGTATGTCGGCTACCTCTTAGCACTCAGAAGCCCAGAACCGCTTATCCCTCCATTTCTTGTTAGTCGACGAAGGGTTGGTAATAAGGCCCCCTCTAGTCCCCCGCCAAGCGGAAAGATAGTACTAGCCGAGCTGTAAATCGTTCAGCTTTAATCAGTACGATGGATGGACTACTTAACGGTCAGCTCGGGTTGCTCTAGCTCGGACCACAGAACTGTGCAACCAATTAAATCCCTCCATCCATTGCGGATCATCTGTCTCGGGGCCAGATTTAGGCGGGCGAGCAAATGCCTCACCAAACCTTACAGAGGAAGCCGCAAGCCACATTGAAGGGCGACTTGGAAGATCGCGATAGCTCCCTCTAGGGGTTGGTCCAGAAGATCGTCCGTTGAAGGAAGCTGAAGGACTACTGACTCGAGAATGTGATATCTGAGTTTGATCCGAGCCAGTCCCTCCTTAGTAAGGGTTGAGGGCACTAGACCCCTTGGTCCCTCCTCGCCATCAAACTCTTCCGGGTCATCTTCACTGGAAGGGTCACGTTCTACATTTACCGGCCTCTCTGCCGGGTACTGCTCCATCGCCCTTGATGCCAGGAAATCGATGTATGCCATCATCACCAATGGTGTGGTGGGTTCGACATCACCCGAAGGCTACTGGCCCCACTATCGCCGCTGGAGGCCCCCTCCCGTGAACTCAGAGAGTTTGACATGGTAGCTTTTTATAGTTGTTGAGGGTCACTGATTAAAGGGAGAAAAGAAAGGAGGAGGGGCAAGAGTTTAGAGCTCACCGGGAAGAAACAAACACCCAGATGCTGGTGATTATAGTCATTGAAAATCGCATGTTCAACCCCAGCAGAGACAACCAGACAGGGAAGGCAAAATGCAAATAAAAGGCGACAAAGGGTTGGGGCTTCCCTTATATAGGGAGGCCACATGGTGTCACTTGAGTATGCCCATCAATGTTGGGCCATACGGTGTCCTTTCGACTACCCCCTGCTGACACATGGTGCGACCCCATATGTTACTCGACCCTAATATCGAGTACTAAGCCACGTGTCGCGTCCTCATTGGTCTGTCACGAAAATGGCATCCTAATGCCCCACGTAACCTCGAACCACAAAACGACACGCCGTGTTCAGTTACTAACACGCCTCGAGTACCATACTGGCCACCATACCTAACATTTATGACTACACAACCTAACCTAAACTGTATTATGCTTACTTTCTGAGCCACTTTAGATTGGCTCAAAAAGTAAGGGGGGCTTACTATTAGGTGAAAAAAATAGTTAAGTTGTTGGGTCGACTCATGGAATGGACCAACTCTACTCACCAGCACGGACCCTTTAACTTCCGGGCCCTAAGGGGCATCTACGTCCAAAAACAGGTCGACCTTTTAGGAGGTCGACGCAACTGTAAGGACACTCAAAGAGGATGCAACTATAAGTCCACTCAGATGGCCAATTGCCGACCTAACTTATAGGTCGGCCATAGCTTGGCTATAGGTCAGCCATAGCTAGATCGTAGGTTAGCTATAGCTCGGGACAACCTCTGAAACAAGGCAAACGCCAATTCAACGGAAAGCTTAATATCGCTTATACGATCTCCTCTCGGATTAATAGTCCGAGGATCTCTCTAACAACCTAAAGATCTCTCCCAAAATCTTCAGAGGATCAAATTCGATCTCGAGAATCTTGGATGATGATAATCTCGAGAGGATCCCGGACGAATCTATGAGTAGATTCGCCTCCATATCAGGAAGGACTTCTTATACCATCGTCTTCCTTCTCTTATAAATAGAGGTATCCCCAGCCAATGTAAGGTATGCATACTCATACGCATTCAAAATTCGTATACTCGGCTGGTGACTCTTTTCCTAAAGAGATCCTACCCTACAAAAGACCCCAAAGTCCTAACTTAGGCATCGAAGGGTCCCCTGTACAAGACAGGGTCTCCTTTGGCTCTTGTTTCCATCTGTGCAGGTCTTGAAGGGTCAACTAGGGAAGGTCTATCGGAAAACTGCATCAACAAAATCACTGAGAATATCCCTCGTTACCTAACATGGATGCAGGTTACTTATAAAAGCCTTTTGTGGAACTTTGTATGATGGGAAGATAGGTGGGGCTACCATGATGTTATGGACTCTCACCTTTTAAGGAGGATGATCCTAGGATCTTATAAGGAGAATTTTTAGCGTGATTTTTTTTAAAAGGAGCATAACCACAAGTGTACCCAAGTCATAAAACATCATCACCACATATCCACTAATATAATATCTGAGTACAATACTAAAAAGGGAAATATATGACATGACAAAATTCTAAAAGATCAGGCACATGCTCATACTTCATTGTTGTTGCGGTCTAGCATAACCTGCACATAAACAACATTGTAAGCTTATTACGAAGCTTAGAGAGTGTGTGCATGTGTGCGCAATACATGTGCCAAGCATACAAAAATCAGAGTAAGCGAAAATGATAGAGGGCTAAACTGGCAAGTCTATAAATGCTATCAGCCATACTCAAGCTATACGATAAGAAGGCCTACATGGCCAAATGTCATATGCTAAATATGCAATGTAATGTGTCAATCTTCCACTAGTCCACATGTCAGAATAATTATCAATTTAATCATCATCGGGGTCTAGTACACTTTTGACACTTGTTGCCACCCATCACGCATAAGACCAAGCGAGTGCAAAAGACCTCATTATCTGCATCGTCAATGGTACACAAAACCACCCGATCCATCGATAATGAACCCATTTCATGAGCTAGTCAAACTCAACCTAGCATATAGTCCTCTACACCCGGGCAGGTAAGGTCAAACCCCATTCTAACTGACCTCGACACAGTGGAAGACGTGGCCTACCGGTATCCAGGCATCGTGCGCTTGTGAATCCACTTGGTCTAGACGTTAAAGCATCCTACTAGTACTACAAGGTTTAAAAACTTTCACCCAAGGATGCCTGTGATGCCCTGTAACCTCAGTAGTTTCCGGTGTCCATCATCCGCCAGCCACAATAAGGCTACGGGACCACCTCCCCGGTGACTTTAGGGAGTAGATGTATGTGTCACACAGTGCAGAATGCATGAATCACACTATCCAAGGCGTCCATCAAACATGCACTATCACGCGAATCATGCGGGGCGACCCTGTCTCTTATAGAGTCCCTTAAGTATCTGAAGTCGAACGACATATACTATGAACAATCGTTATCCACAACATGCATACAAATAATGCGATTGGACATATAACTGGGCATGATATCCATTACACTAAGCATGTTATCAGTGTGTCCTACCAGGCTAAATACATGAACATTTTATCAGACATTCATGAGATAATCGGCCTTAATTGGCACGTTATATGCAAATAGTTGGAATCGAACGACAGGCCTCAATAGAAATGTAAAGGTCCATGTGGTATGGCCCACTTGAGACTAGAATTGGCTTCTTATGTAGTCTATAAGGCATAGGTAAAGTACATACACCAAGGCAAGGTCCACTGGGAGTGACTTGAATGGACGTCCACATGTACAACATGTATGTCACTAGGCTACCAATCCATTTGGGCACATGGCCCAATAATGATGTCCCAAAATAATCAAATTATCAATGACATTACTATTATTACTTTAGTAGAATGATTTGTATTGTTTGATCATTGCTAACGTAAATCGACGGTCACAGAGATCATTGGTTAGTCACTAGGATGTGATCCTATGCTCATGGCCCATCTGAGTCTTAGGATTTCATCACTTCAGGCAAGGTATATGCTTAGATAGATTTAATATAATTATAGTTTCAACATTCACACAACTACTAATTTAGTGATTTGAATCCAAGATGCCAAACATAACCAGGGATTCCCAAGTCCAAGGGATCCCAAAACCAATAAATCCCAAGTCCAAGAGGATTCTACCCCCGTATTTCCTTGTCATGCGGCTCACCTAAGATATGGATTTACCTAAGTTTTGGGCTCAAGCCCAAACATGATTTGACAAAATGGATGAACGGAGTGGATAAGATACATACATCATGTAGGGTCCCACGAGTGGCCCCACTTTCACTGTAACACCATAAAAATTAGGGGTCGAGTAAAGCTTAACTCCCGAGTTCCAACGCATCACTTATGCAACATAGACAATGTGATTAAATGTTGTCCATATTAGTGCATTAAACATGAGTGAGATTATACTAAAACAACATATCATACTCCGGAGATAATTAAATTAAGCAAGTGAAAGACTGAGATAGGTATATAAAATATAAAAGTGTTTCTCAATCCCTAGAGTATGAGTATGATACCAGGCTGAATATATACATGTATTGATCTAAAATTTACAAAGTATCCAAGTGTAACTATCCAACAAATCCATGTAACCCTATAATCCCGTCGAAGCAGCACGGGGTGTACATAGACCCACCTGATAGCTGGACATAGGAGAATTCCTCCTCCTCGTCCATAAAGTCCATTTAAGCTGCATAGACTCCATCATTACTTGCATCTACAACAAAGTCTGAGTGGTGTTTAAAACATCATCCCAGGTGAGAATGAGTAGCTAATTCAGTGGAACTATAAAGTAAAGGTTAACATGTTATCAATTCAGTCAAGCAGTAATGATAAAATAGTACAACAATCATGTCCTAAGTACTCTTGTTAATGCGGGAATGATATGCTATAATGATGCATGCCCTCGCCTGCGCTCCCTCGGCGACATCATCTCACAGTCACACATGCAACACTCCCTCCGTGCTCAACTCCATCGCCAAAGGCACATGTAATGCAGTGCATGTGCATGTTAGCTAAGTTCTTAATTAGACATATTCATACAGCAGGTTTAAGAAGCTAAGATACCTCCCTTTATATCATTTACCCAAACAATGATCTATCTAGGGTCGTCAATCCTAGTTAATCACATACGATATGTAAGTTCGAGAGTTTACACTTTAGGTCGCTACGAGAGGTTCGTCATTGTCAGCATAGGCCTATCTTGTACTCGAGGTCACACCACCAATGCCCTACCAACTGACAGTCTATTTTTGAAGGCTCGTCACCAACCCGATTGAGGACCACAGCTAGACTGCGTCGGGGGTAGGCCTCGTTTATACTCGAGGTCACTACGGGAAGGCTTGTCACCTTAGTATAGGCCAACAGCTCGAATACAGTGTCTCATATCATCGTATTCAGCTCACGAATTTTAGGTTGCTCACTGGTCACTACAGGGAGGCTCGTCATCCCAGCGTAGGCCGACAGCTTGACCACAGTGTCCCATACCACCATGCCCGGCTCATGAGTCTTAGCGGATCATGGTACCTTGGTTAAACAGGCTTTACATTGGTAAGAGGTACTTTAGATTTAAGCAGTAGTGTCCATACATGATAAACACATATTAGGCTAATCGGGTTACTTGTCAAGTTCGATTGGTACGAGCGTACACTGAATTAATCAACATAGAATGCATAAATACTTTACGTGACCTAACCATTGTCGATAATCATCATACAACTCGGATTCACCGAACGCATCAAATGTGGCGAGACTAATTCAGTCACTCAAACAGGAATTGTTACTGATTGCCTGGACTATGTAGTACGGTAGTAGTCCCAATCATACTCAAATGCAACATACGGAGACATCTGATAATCATATAGTCATTTAACAAACAATCTAAGTACAACGTTCATTTAAGTATTTTATCAAAACTCATAGAACATGTTATCATACATAGGCATGCTATACATGAATCATATAGGGATGATTTACAATACATAGAGAAAACTTATTCATATGACTAAGGAAACTAAGGATCCCATCTTAATGCACTTAATGAGTACAATCTATCAACAAAATTTCATTCGAGCATTTTTACAAACACTTAGACTACACATTTCAAATATATGAACTGGACTTATTACGACATGAATTATAACAATTCATTTCACAATAATTGTTATAAAGTATATAACATACAAGTATCTAAGATTAAAAATCATATAAAATACAAATCAGAAGTTTACACTCATTCAAATATTTCCACAAATACTTAGGCTACACATTACTGCGTACATAGACTAAATTAATTACGGCATATATTGTGGCAAATCCTTTCACAAGGAGATTGTCATACACACAACAAACATGAATTCTAGGTTAATAGTCAGGGCAAGTACAAATCATAATTTCATATTCATTCGAACATTTCAACAAACACATATAATGCATCATATATTCACATAGTTCACACACATGTATGGATTATCAAATACATCTTAACTGAGATCATATGGTGGCAAACAAGTCATACATAAATCATTAGCAGACATTGAAAGCCTTAAAAACCATTAAAATCGCTAACTGAACGTTGCCTAGAAATCTAAGGCCCTTATATAGGCCCAGAACTGATGGGAATAGTCTCAGGGCCAAGGTATACTTAGGTTATAGCCAAAAGGCACCTGCTTCGATCTAACGAAGCACTTATGGAGGCCCCTTTTCTACATGTGGTCAGACTTAAGCTCCCTGACATTAGATCTAGGTCAAGTTACGTTTTCGGTCCAATCGGATTTACAGATCGACCGTGGCTAACTAGTTTCAGTTCAACGGTCACTGCCACTCGATCAGGGCCACAAGTACACCGACATGTGTATGAAAATTTTCTTGATCTGAGGGTGTATTTAGGTCAGATTCTGATAGTATGAATACTTATATTTGGCCTACAAGTGAACGACTCAATTTACTTAAATCTGAGCACGTTTCCTAAAGATATTCGCGTTTCTCACACACTTTGCTCCGGGGTAAAGTTGTGCGTTTCTGGACACAGTTAGGACTTGATTTCCAAGATGGTTGTCAAGCTCAGTAAGGCGGTCATATTCGTATAGTTTTGTGCTCATCGGACTTTTGACATGCGATCCAGGTCCGATATGAAGTTTCAAGGTGCTCTCGAGAGTAACTGAGTTTTGAGATTGATCATAGATTATAGGGTAATGTAGCGTTAATGATCCTACAAGTTTTGGGTCTTGCAGTTCGTATTTAAAGTGGTTCAAGCTAATTTCGCAGTTTATCTAGTTTAGCACTTAGTTAATTTCATCTAATTTCTAAAGGATATTGTCCTGAGTGATTTCTGCCTGAGGTGGTACTCGGGTCTTTGTACGGATTTTTTCGGGACGTTACAATCTCATACTGAGCTAATCTATTTTTAATTTTGTGAGCTTCTAGCTTATCCTCGAGCAGCTCGCCCTGTCACATGTAGTGCATGATCAGGTCCATCCAGCTCGACAATTGATTTATCTGGAAGGTCTTCTTTTGGTCAGGCTACTTAATACTGGGCTTGGACAAGAATTCAATTGGTATGGCCATGGCAAGGTCGTCATTGTTGCAACCAACTTGGCTAGGGCGTCTGCTTTGGAATTTTCTGACCTAAGGAACAGGGTGGCCTCATACTTGTTGAATTCTTTGAGCAAGTCAAGTGTTTTTTACAGATACGCGATCATTCTCCCTCCTCTATCTTGGTCTTTTGTAGTGACCTGGTTGACTATGAGCTGGGAGTCACCGTGGACTTTCGATGCTCGAGCTCCCATCGCCTTGGCAAGTCTGAGCCCGACAATGAGTTCTTCGTATTTTGTTTCATTGTTATAGGCTGAGAACCCAAACCTTAGGGCATACTCTACATTGGTCCAATCAGGTGTTACGAGGATAAGTCATGCCCCACTTCCTCAGGAGTTTGATGACCCATCTACGTAAAGGGTCCATTCCTATAGGTCGACCTCTCATTCGTCCTCTTTCTCTTACGAGGGAACATCATAGGTAAATCCGGCGATGAAATTGGCAACAACTTGTCCCTTTATTGTTGTCCTTGGCTGGAATATGACGTTAAACTTGCTGAGCTCAATTCCCACTTTGTCAGCCATCCTGACGCCTCAGCTTTCTGTAAAATTTGGAGTGGTCGATCGGTTAGAACCACAATGGTGTAGCCTAGAAGTATGGTCGGAGGCATCGAGATGATATGATCAGTACTATGGCTAATTTTTATATGTTTGGGTATCGTGTCTTGGCTTGGACCATAGCTTTTCTCAAGTAATTGACTAGTAGCTTCTTGTTTTTCTCCTCATCCATTATGGTCGAGCTGACCACTGTGGTTGACACTGCCAGGTACAACAACAGTGGCTCTCCTGGCTCTGACTTGGAGAGTAGTAGGGGACCCCAAATACTTATTAAGTTGTTGGAATTCTTGCTCACACTCATTCGTCGAGGTCGGCTTTATGTTTCTCTTCAATTGTTTAAAGAACGAGAGGCATCTGTTCGTAACTCTAGAGATGAAATTGTTTAAGGCTGTTATCCTGCCTCTGCTTGTGAGGCATTGGATCTCTTTTGCATTTTTGGGGAGCTCATATCTAAGAGGGCTCAGATCTTGTTGGGGTTGGCCTCTATCTCTCTCTGGTTGACAAGGAAACCCAGGAAATTCCCTAAGCTAACGCCAAAGGCACACTTATTTGGGTTTAGCTCATCTAATACTTCTTTAAGATTGTGAACATTTCTTTCAGATCTGCCACATGGTCTTTTGTCTTGGCACCCTTGACAAGCATGTCATCGATGTAGACTTTCATTGTGTTGCTGATTTGCTTAGCGAACATTTTGTTGACCAGGCACTGGTAGGTTGCTCTGACATTCTTCAGTCTGAAGGGCATCACCTAGTGGCAATATAGTCCTTTGTCAGTGACGAATGCCATTTTTGTTTGTCATATTTGTGCATGGTGATTTGGTTATATCCTGAGTGTGCATCCATGAAGATGAGGTGCGCATGCCTGGAAGTATTATCTACCAACTGATCAATCCTCAGGAGGAGAAAACTATCTTTTCGACATGCCTTATTCAGGTCGGTGTAATTTACACAGACCCGCTATTTTTTGCTAGCATTTTTTACTAGCACAACGTTGGTCAGTCAGTTGGGGTAGTGAATCTCCTCAATGAACCCATCCTCAAGGAGTTAACAATGGTCGTGTACCCGTCAGGGTTAAACGCTCGCCTTTTCTGCCTCACTAGTTTGTGATCGGGGCCCACATTTAGTCGATGGACCATAACCTTTGGATATATGCTGGGCATATCCTAGTGGGACCTAGCAAAGACATCGGCATCTTATCTTAGCAGGTCGGTTATTTCCACCTAATTTCCTGGCTCGAGCAATTATCCGACCTGGACAGTGCGGGATAGTTGAACTCGGTGAGTTAAATTAAGACGAGGTCTTCCATCGGCGATTCTCTTTCAACGGTTTCCCCTCGCGGGCCCAAGGATGTAATGTGCATTGTCTGTTGTCGCTACTCGTTTGCTCGGAGCACCGTTGAGTAGCATTGTCGGGCCTCATGTTGATTGCCCTTGACTTGGCCAGCCCCGTGCTCAGTCGGGAATTTCATGGTGAGGCGATAAGTGGATACCACAGCCCTCACGGTGTTCAATGATGGCATGCCCATAATCACATTGTAAACTGAGGGACAATCTACCACGTGGGAATTGATCATGGTGGTGGTCTGGTTAGCACCCTCATCATTAGTTATTGGTAGTAGAATGCTCCCTTCAGAGGTCATCTTCTCACCCACGAAGCCGAGTAAGGGTGTCTGGACCGGTTGCATTTTGGATCTTCCGACCCCTATTTTGTCAAATGCGGTGGCAAACAAAATGTGGGTCAAGTTGCCAGTGTCGACCAGTATTCAATGTACCTTTTTATTGGCCAAGGTTATGGTAACTACCAGGGCGGCTATGTGCGGGTGGTGGAGTCCTTGAGCATCCTCTTATGTGAAGGTCAGGCTGCATGAGTTCAACCTTTGTTCCTTCATGGATCTGCTAGTAAGGTAAACATGATGCTCTTTTTCGTTGTTGTTTGTGCTTCGAGCATGGGCTCGGCGTGCCCAATTTGAGTCTCCTCCCACTGTTGGTCCGCCAAAGATGTTGCATATCTCACATGTTGCTTCGTTGTTATTGTGCTTGTCACATTGCTTTGATTGCCTGGTTGGCCGATCTTCCCTTTCTTTGTCAACGAACTCAAATAGATGTCCCTTGCGAATAAGGGATTCAATCTCTTCTTTTAGGTCAAAGCACTCAGTTGTGTTATGCCCCATGATCTTGATGAAAATGACAGTACTTCCTCTAATCTCTCTTGTGAGAGTCGGCCTTCATCTTTCTTAGCCATCTCAGCATCTTTTTGTCCCGCACTTCCATAAGTACCTGCTTTGGTGTGGTGTTCAAGGGAGTGTATATGTGGAAGCGGCTTTCCAAACATCGGTTGGGTCGCAAGCCATTTCTTTAGTTGTTTCCCTTTTTTCTCTTGGGGCTGGCAACAGGGGGCTCCCCTTCTTCCTTTTGCTTCCTGTATCTTATTGAGCTACTCCTGCGACAAGTGGCCTTCTGCATGCTGAACAATTCTTTAGCATTTAAATACTTTTGAGCTCGGTCGAGCAAGTCTGCTTGTGTGGTTGGGGGATTCTTCCCGATTGAGAAAAGGAATTTCCCTTGTCCGAGGCCGACCATCATGGTGATAAGAGTTATCTGGTTAGAGTAGCCATCTACTTGGACTGCTTTAGTGTTAAAGCGCACAATGTAGTCTCTTAAAAGCTCGTCCTCCCTGTGTTATTATAATGTGGTGAGTTGTGGGCTTTTTTCACATCCTTTACATCGATGAACCGAGTGATAAAGGCCTTGTTGAGCTGGGTGAATGAGCTGATGGACTTGGGCTTCAAGTGTCTATAACATTTCCGTGCAACTCCTGACAGTGTTAGGGAGAACACCCTACACATTACAGGTCCGGAAGCACCGTGGAGCTCCATCCATGCTTTAAAGGACTCTAGATGCTTATTCGAATCCCCTGAACCTGAGTAGGGAGTTATCTAAGGCATTCAGAACCAAGATGGTAGCTGAAATTTCATGATGTCATTCATGAATGGGGGCTCGATTTCTTCGAGTAAGGCATCTACAATGGCAGGGGCCTTGGCTTGAAAAGCCCGTTGGATGTCCCCGACCTTATCTTAGATTTCTTTTAGTTATGCCTCCCACGGGACCTCGTTCTCTGCCGTGACTTCTAGGGCCTTTCCTTGAGCTCACCTTCTCTTCTCCAGTGTATGTCGTAGATTTAACTCACCAAGCTCGGTGGTTCCTAAAGTCTCTGTGGGAATGCACTTACTTACACTGGCCGATCTTTTGCTACATATGATTCGGGAGGTGCAAGCGGAGGGCGGGATTGCTTGGTCATTGACCCCAATTATGTGTTTTGGTCATCGAGGAGAGGGTGTTGCCTCTATAATATTCTCATAATGCGTTTGATTTTGCCGGTTAGAGCTTCGACTTGGTTTTCCAAAGAGACGAGACTACTTCCCCTATTCTGGGATCTTCGTGTGATCACCTGTGAAGGGGGTCAAGCTGGGGGCCTGACCGTGGAGTCTGAGGGTTTTCAGGATATCCCTCTAGTATTGGCTCGACGATGGCGGGCAATGCTCTTCTTTTTCCCTTAACCATCGAGATGGGAGAAGTAGAAGGGTGGTTAGGCTCACTGGTGTTGGAGGGAACTTTTAATGGCTTTGCTATCGATCCCACATATGGTGCCAAACTACTATCGCTTAAATCTGGTTGAACCCGCAGCTCCACCCATGGATCATATGAACACCTACACTTAATGGAGGGACAACAAACAACGGGGGCGCCGGTTTTGGCCAGGAACCCTCCGATGCCTAAATCAGGTGGATGAACCTAAAGTAGGTTTGCCTGGAGTCGAGATTTTTGTGCATACCTCTCCTCTAGAGTAGGATGGTGTATTTATGTGACTTTTGTGTATCTAAGTAGATTCACTGGAGGGGCCCATATTGGAGTCGAAATATACTCTCGATAAAATCTCCAATTTTTCCTCGATCAGCATGATTTTCGGCTATGACCTCGTCGGACCGATCTTATTTTTTTATGTTGCAAGATTTTCTCCAAATCTTTTGTTTCAAGGTCAAGGCCAAAGTCAGTATCTGGGGTTGAGGTCGATGTTTGAGTTCGAGGTCGGTATTTGAGGGCAAGGTCGATCGATGAATCTTAGTACAGAGCTTGATCGATTGGTTTGGCTCAGCCGTCGGGTTTTCTTACTCTACTCATCTTCCCTGGCAGTAGACACATCGATAATTCGAGGAGTCTACTCTAATGGTTCTCTGCCATGTGTCTCATGCGTCTGGTCGATTCGATTTTCCCCATAACAGATAGAACTCATGCATTAAGGTGGCCCTAACTAGCTCGAGTGTAACACCCCGGATTTTTTACCAACTTGGAATTAGATGTCCTTCAGCAATGGGTCAATCCTAACACCTGATTAACTTCTCAAACACTCAATTTAAAGGTCTCAAATTTCTTCTTCAAACCATTTTCCTGAAAACCTCATTTTTCCTTCACAAATCTCATCTCTCACTATCTTATCCTTCAAACTTGTTTAAGTGCTTTCATGTTAGAAACAAATCTTGAAGTTTAGGTGAATATAACGACTCGGAAAAATAAGGTTATGAAATAACTAACCGAAAGCATGTTATAGGTTACCAAACTGCCGTATACGAAAGCTTAGCGAATCCATCGACTCATTTGATTCTACGACAAAAGGTGCGGACTTTAGGTGTATAGGTTATGGTTTTCAACACTTTCAATGTCAGATAATGATAGATTCATGATCTGCATGCAATTGCACATGTACAAAGTGCTGTCTGTTTTCCTGTTTTTATGGTGCTTTATAACATGCTTTATAACATGCTTTGTAACATGCTTTATGAAATGTTTGTTAACATGCTTGCCTTACTTTGTTTATTATGCTTTACTCCACATGCTTTGGAATATGGATTGATTGCTTTTGGGACTATGATTTTAGTCCAGACAATCGGTACCAGACTTGAGATCGTGGTTGAGATTCATTTCGCCACGTAGGATGTGTTTGACGAACCCGAGTCGTACTTCAGTTGGCGACAGTGGTTAGGCCACGCGAAGTGCTTATGCACTTCATGTCGTCCAATTGATTGTGCGCTCGAGCTAGTCAGGCTCGTCAAGTAACCCGATCTGTCTAATGTTTGTTCACCATGTTTGGATGCAATTGCTTGAACCTAAGGTACCAAACTTACCAGTGAAATCCCTTTTAACCATAGTACCTCGATCCGCTAAGACTCATGAGCCGGGCATGGTGGTATGGGACACCGTGGTCGAGCTGTCGGCCTACGCTGGGGCCATGTGTCTCCCCGTAGTGACCATTGAGCAACCCAAACTCGTGAGCCGAATACGGTGGTATGGGACATTGTATTCAAGCTGTTGATACTTACGGCGAGAGCCGAGTACGGTGAGACCTGTACTCGTGTTGACGGACGACGAGTCCTCTGTAGTATCTTCGAGTATACTCTAAGGTCTGTGATTGGCGACGAGTCTTTCACAGCAACTAGAGTATGAGTTGAGCCGAGTACGGTGAGACCTGTATTCGAGCTGACGGCTAGTGATTGAGCCGAGTACGGTGAAACCTGTACTCGAGTTGACGGCCAACAATTGAGCCGCATACGGTGAGATCTGTATCCGTGCTGACGGGTGACGAGCCCTTTGTGATGCCTTCGCTACGCCTCTCAAACCATAATATCGTATGAGATTAACTAGGATTGACGACCCTAGAATGGATCATGTTTAAGAATGATACAAGGGAGGTACCTTAGTTTCCCAATACTGCTATTTGAAATGAACTAATAATTACTCGGTAATCATGCTCATCATCACATTGCATGTGCCTGGTAGATGTGGAGCACTGAGGGATGGACGCATTCGCGAACGTAAGATGATGTCGCATGAGGGTGGTTTGGCAAGGGCATTCATCATGTCATTTCATACTTACATTAATAAGAATACTTAGAATTGTTTGATTGTACTGCTTTATCATTACTGCTTGACTGAATTGATAACATGTTAACCTATGCTTTACTGTTCCACTGAGTTGGTCACTCACTCCCACGTTACGGGACGGTGTTGTACACACCAACCAGATTTGTTGAGTTTCAAGTGATGGCAATGCTTATGAAGCAGAGCTGGACTACTTCTATGGTGATGAGGAGGAGTTCTCCTATCTGTATCTCTCTGGCAGGTCTATGAAGACCTGATATTGTATTGAAGGGGCAATGGTACTTGGTATAGAAGACATTACACTTCCTCGCCCTAGGTATATTTTAGAATTGTACTTGTAATTAACTAACCTGGTAACTTTATCACACTCTGGAGACTCACCACTGTTTTTATATTATATATATCTATCACAGTCTTCCGCTTGCAAATTTAACTGTCTCTGGAGTATGATATGCTGTTTTGGCTTAATCTCACTCATGTTCAATGCACGAATACAGTCAACATTCGATCATCATTCATTTTGTTGTATAAGTGATGTTCTGGAACTCGGGAGTTGAGTTTATGCTCGACCCTCGATTTTCAGGGCGTTACATTGAGACACGCGGGGTAGTCCTCAAACTGGTCCGACTACATGTCTCTCGCCTTGAGGCCAACCCAATCTGGTCATCCCTTCATGCCCTTAGGACCTGATGTGGCAAGATAATTTGGCCACATGTTGTGATCATAAATGGCCGGGCTAAGTATGTACTTGACAACTTTCAAGCATGGTTGCACAATCAAACCTGCTACTAGTAGATGCGGTTTATTTTTTTTTTTTTATTTTCTTTTACCTTTTCTTCCACTCATGGCTGGGGTGTGAGCTCTTTTTAGCTTTTGCTACGTATTTTTGGGTCAACTAGTCTTTTGGAAGTAAAATAATTATTCTTATTCTTAACAAAAATTAAAATAAAATCAAAATCCAACGACTCCCATCACCAAGGAGATCTGATCATTTAGATGTCAACTCGGAACCAGCGATGTGGGTGAAACCTGATCATATGGCTCATCGCGACGTGGGTGAAACCTGAGTGTATGGCTTACCACGATGTGTTCATTATATATCCATGCAATCCCTCTATTTTTATAACTTATTTTATGTAACACCCTGAAAATCGGGGGTTGAGCAAAGCTCAACTCCCGAGTTCCAATGCATCACTTATGCAACATAGATTATGATGATTATTATGAGTGCATTCAAACATGAGTGGGATTATACTAAAACAACATATCATACTCCAGGGATAACTAAATTGAGCAAGCGGAAGACTGTAATAGATATATAAAGTATATAAATGTTTCACAACCTCGAGAGTATGAGTATGTTACCAGGCTGAATATATACATATATGGTTCCAAAATTTACAAATCATCAAAGTGTAAATGTCCAACTAATCCATAAGTCCCTGTAATCCCGTCAAATCAGCACGGGGTCTACATAGACCCGTCTGAGAGCTGAACATAGGAGAATCCTTTCTCTCCGCCAACAAAGTCCAACTCCACTGTATAGGCTTCGCCATCACCTACATCTAAACCAGAGTCTGGGTGGTGTTTTAAAACACCGTCCCAGGTGGGAATGAGTAGCTAATTCAGTGGAACTATAAAGCAAAGATTAACATGTTATCAATTTAGTCAAGCAGTAATGATAAAGCAGTACAACAATCATGTCCTAAGTACTCTTGTTAATGCAGAGATGATATGCTATAATGATGTATGCCATCGCCTGCACTCCCTTTGCGACATCATCTCACGATCGCGGCATGCACCCCTTCCTCTGTACTCAACTCCAACGCCAAAGACACATGCAAATATGATGCATGTACGTGATTAGCCAAGTTCTTAATTATGTTTATTCATACAACAGGATTGGGAAGCTAAGGTACCTCCCTTTATCTCATATACCCATACGATGATCCATCTAGGGTTGTCAAGCCTAGTTTATCACATACGATAGATAATTTATAGGGCAACGTCACCCCTGATTTTTTTTTAAAGTGGTGGACAGGCAAGTTCAGGTCACTACGAAGAGGCTCGTCACCATCAACATAGGCCTCAGTTTATACTCGAGGTTACTACAAGAAAGGCTCGTCACCTTAGCGTAGGTCGATAGCTCGAATACAGTGTCTCATACCATCGTATTCGGCTCATGAGTTTAGGTTGCTCACTGAACACTACGGGGAGGCTCGTCGCCCCAGCGTAGGCCGACAGCTCGACCATAGTGTCCCATACCACCATGCCCAGCTCATGAGTCTTAGTGGATCAAGGTACCAAGGTTAAACGGACCTTTCACTGGTGAGTTTGGTACCTTAGATTTAAGCAGTATCGTCCATACATGGTAAGCATACATTGGGCCAATCGGGTTACTTGACGAGCTCGACTGGTACGAGCGTACGTTGACTTAATCGACATGGAATGCATAAGTATTTCGCATGGCCTGACCACTGTCGACAAACAGCGTACGACTCGGATTCATCAAACGCATCCATCGTGGCTAAAACAGTTTGACCACCAATCGTAAACCATTACCGATTGCCTGGACTACATCGTAGCCCCAGTCACACTCCAAACAATAGCATTCACATGTGATAGTCAAAGACAACATGTGACAACCAATCTAAATATAAATCTTGCTTGAGCATTTCAACAACCACAAACTACACATGTTATCATACATAAGCATCTCATCCGTAAATCATATAGTAGTAAGATAAGTTACATAAAGGAAATTATAATTATAGATAAGGGAATTGAAAATCCTATCTCAACACCCTCATTACGTTCATTTAAACAAACATTTTCTCATTCATGCATTTTATCAAACACTTAGACTACACATATTACATACACGTAATAAATTATTTTAAAACACATTATAGCAAATCCTTCCACATAGGAATTGCCACACGTACAACAATCATGTATTCCCAAACATCAATCATAATAAGCATAAATCATAATTTTATATTCATTTGGACATTTCAACAAACACATATTATGCATTAAAATCAACAGAGTTTACATATATGTGTAATATACGGAAAACATCGTATCTAAGCACATGTGATAGCAGTCAAGTCAGTCATAAATTATTAAATAACATTGAAAGCCTTGAAAACCATAACCTAAATATTTATAGTTCATAACTTTTGTCGAAAAACTCGTTTCGAACTCGGTTCGTATACTACGTCGCCGTTTACAGCACAACGACAACCTAGACCATGAAATAGGTTAGCCATTTCGCCATTTACTCTATTTGAATCCCTAAATCGAGATTAGGGTTAGGATTTCTTACTCAAATCTTAATCGAAACAAGTTGTGTAACGTAAGAGAGAGGTGTATCGGCACGTGGTGTGGCGGGAGAAGATCTCGACAACGATCTCCAAGAATCCCTATTCCTTTCTTCCTCTTTTCTCTCCTTTTCTCTCTCTTTCCCTTAGGGTTTTGAGCAATTTCGTATATGAGAGAGGTGGGGTGAGATAAGGGCCTTATATAGGCTTATAATTGATGCAAATGGCCCCAGGGCCATGGTATACTTAGGTTATAGCCAAATAGCGGCCGTTTCGGTCCAACAAAGCACATCTGGATGCCCCTTTTCTACATACGGTCCAGAGAAAGTTCCCTGACATTGGATTTATGCCAGGTTAAGATTTCGGTCCGATCAGACTAGTGGATCGACCGCAGAGGACCAGTTTCAGTTCAACGGTCATCGTTACTAAATCAGGGCCACAAGTATACTAACGTGTGTTAATAATTTTTCCTGATCCGATGATGTAGTTAGATCAGAATCTGATGGTCTGAAACCTTAAATTTGGCTTGCAAGCGAACTACCCAATTCACTTAAGTTTGAGTTCATTTTCTGAAGATATTCGCGTTTCTCACACACTTCGCTTCAGGCTCAAGTTGTACATTTCTAGATACTGTTAGGACTTGATTTTCGAGATGGTCATCAAGCCCAGTAAGGCGGTCATAACTGTATACTTTTGTAGTAATCGGACTTCCGACGCGCGGTCCAGATCCGATACGGAGTTTCAAGATGCTCCCGAGAGCAACTGAGTTTTGAAATTGATCCTAAGTTTCTAGGTAATATTGGGTTAGTGATTCTAATAGTTTTGGGTCTTACAGTTCGTATAAAAAGTGGTTCAAGCCAATTTCACTGATTGTTTAGTTTAGTATTTAACTAAATTATGCCCTAATAACGACATAACATGGTCCTAGGGCAGTTCTACGCCCTTTTCTGGCACTTTTAGTTAGTATATTATTTTAATTATTTTTCTAATAGTTCATCATTAAGTCTACTTCATCTTTACCAAATTTCATTAGATTTCGTGTTGTATAAAAACTTTAACAATTCTAAAAGCAGCAGTTGTCCAAACTAATAATTTTCGGATAGTTGTCACAATGACCTATATTTAACTATATTAAAATTTTTATTATATTTTTTTTTACTTATTTTTATATAAAACTAGACTTATTGATCTTCAATCTGACTTTCGAATCACCTAAATCAGAGTTATATTGAGAGAGATATGACTTTTTGAAGTCAGGCTAAAAATTACAGAAAATTAGGTAGAAAACGAGCTGCCTGGCCTGCTGTGGCCCGCTCAGCCCGCTGGATGGCAAGGCCATTGCCGAATCGCTGTCCTGTTTGGTGGTAGTTTTGCCACCCGATATTTGAAACATGTGTATTTTGCAAACTGGAATGAGTTATTTGACATACAATATATGTTTTTGGGGTAGGAGAAGCTGATATATCCAAATAGCCTACTTATTTCATAAGATTCCAAAAGGTTAATGGTAAAAAATATATTTTATTTATTCATTTACTATTTATAATAAGTTTTAGTTTAAGTATTGTTCTTCATCACCTAAACTTTAGGATTTGTGTTTAATATGAAAATACTTAGAAAATTTTGAAGAATAAGGTGGTGAAATGTGAGATTTCGAAGGAAATGGGTTAAAAAGGGATTTAAGACTTTTGGATTGAGTTCTGAGAAGTTAATAAGGTGTTAAGATTGACCCATTGCCTAAGGACGTCTAATTCTAAGTGGCAAAAATCTGGGGTGTTACATTTTAGGATACGGTCCCAGAAATGAAGCTGATATAAATTTCGACTGATTGTGACTTCATGCTTGACTAAGTTCCTTGAGGATCAGGCTAAAGTGGCTCCTTTTATGAGGTACATGGAGCGGTTGATTTCATCGCCTCAACTGGTCGAGTTATTGTTTTGATATCAGCTGAGAAACTGTTGATTGGAGTGATCACCGAGAAATGGTCCCGGTCAACACCCATAGCTTCCTTCTCGAGGAACTTGAGGATGCTTTTGTCAATGTTCTGTTGCACTTTCTTCTTGAGCACAATACAATTCTTAGTAGAATGTGTCTCGGCATCATGTCATTTACAATAGAAACCTTTTTTAGTGCCTTGGTTAAGGGAATCTTTTGGTGGTCATGGGACCTGATAAACTTGCTTTACAAGAGGATGTCGGATATTTTATCAACCTTAGAAATATCGAATGCATACTTCCTAGGAGCCTCGGGGGCACTCTTCCTTAGGCTTACCGTGTGCATGACTTTTTACCTAACCTTCTTTAGGGCTGAGCACTCGCACAACCACATGTCAATTATCTCGGCCATGGCTACCTCATATTAGACGTCATGGTCTTCGCCCGAATGCACAGGAACAATTTTCAAAACGGTCAGCTCATAATTTAGATCACGATAAAATGTACCTTTAGATGCATTCATCCATTGTTGCTCCTCTCAAAGGATTAGCTCGTATATGGTAGTGCTAGTTGATAACTCAAATAGGTCTTTAAAGTACACTCTTTTGAACTTATTACGAAGCTCAAAGCACAAGCCTTCCAAAACCAACTCGACAAACTCGACCTCTAGGAGAATCACAGGGCAACAGTTCCTCGCGCCTTTAAACTAGGTGATAAATTACTCGACCGACTCCTACGACAGTTGCCTCAACCTAGATGTGTCAGTCATAGATAAAACTGCATGTGAAACTTTTCTTCCATCTCGTTTCAAGTTTGGACCAATTTGGCCAGGAGGTTGATGTACCACGTGAATACAGTCCCCATGAAGGAATTCTTGAACAACATGAACTTCATAAAGTTGTTATTGGACACTTCTCCATATCGCATAGTGAAATGGATGACATGTTCGATTGTTGAAGTTTCACCGTCTCTTAAGAAAAGAGTGAACTCGAGAAATTTGAAACCTCTAGAGAGCTCGTAATGCTTGTCAACTCACTCAGGATAGGATTTTTCTATAAATCAATTGAGCAATTCATTAGTTGTTTGCTTGGACCTTGTACTCTTGTATGAGTCCTATAATGTCGCCTTGATCGAGTGGGTGTTGCGGGCCCAAGAGCTCTTCTCAGTCGAGATACCTTTATGGCTGGCTAGGGTATGATCCTTGTGCCTCGTGGCCAACAACTACTAGGGGAGGCATAGCCGGAGGTTACCCCTCAAGCACTTATGTCCTGTAGTAGGCTCGGTAGATGGACAAACCTGCTGGAGGTTGCCTCCGATACTCGATCCTCTGGAAACCACTGTAGATGGTAGGACTAATCAGAGGTTGCCCCCCAAGTTGTCCGGGCGCTAGACCATGCGGTAACGGTCCCCCCCAAGTTATTTGCATCGACAGGGTATTCCCCAGGGTGCATAATAATTCTATCAGTTGGGATATTTCAAATGGTTGTATAACCGACCATCTCGATCATTCCTCATCACCAATAGGGCTGAAAGTTGGGCGGGTTGGGTCGGGTTGGTGCTCAACCCTAGCCCAACCCAATGTTCCTATACCTCAACCCTAACCCAACCTAACCTCGGGTTGGGAATTCTCAACCCAAGCCCAACCCAAGCAAGCTCGGTCAGGTTAATCGGGTTGGTCAGGTGGATACATGCTAATATTTTCATTATTACATTAGTTTATTGTATTTCAATACACATCTTATTTTTTATATCTATGATTTTATTAATTATATGTGTAGTTATTTATAGTAAAGAATTTCATTTTTTTTAAACAAACAAGCTAAAATGTAGGACAACTATTTCTTTAAAAGTCATGTTGTGTAGCACGCAAACTATTTGGGAGAGAGAAATCTGGCATATCTTATTAGCTTGAGTCATCGGAAATGATGTGGACCAATGAGACCCAAGAACACTGTAATTTCCTATTCCTTCAACACAGACGATCCACACTCAATTATAATTTATTAGTAACTCATATATTGATCGGGTTCGGGTTGGGTTGGGCAACCCAAGACCTCAACCCGAGCCCGACCCAAGTTTTTTGGGTTGGTGTTTGTATGGCCCAAGCCCGAGATCGGACTCGACACATCCTGCCCAAGCCCAACCCAATGTCAGGTCGGTCGGGTTGAACCTGCCCAACTTTCAGCCCTAATCACCAATAGAAGTAGTGAAGGTCAACCTTGGGGTTCGATTTGGCTAGCTCTAGTTGGTAGCTTAGTTGGCCATTATGCCTCTTGTTTAACAGGGTGAGTGGGGGTATAGCAGATGTCACTGATTTTGAGTCTCATAAGGAAACTCTTAGCCATTATCTCAAATATCTCTAGTTGTGCCTTGGATCCTCCGGCAATATGTTGCATGTATTCATCCATTCGAAGGAAGAACACAAAGAGGTTGTTGGGGGTTAGCCGGGAAAATGACCATGCATCCA
Source organism: Magnolia changhungtana (assembly GCA_030180095.1). Classification (NCBI taxonomy): domain Eukaryota; kingdom Viridiplantae; phylum Streptophyta; class Magnoliopsida; order Magnoliales; family Magnoliaceae; genus Magnolia; species Magnolia changhungtana. The sequence goes on along the minus strand of JASAUF010000552.1, from coordinate 6,207,348 downwards.
CGTCGACAGCGAGCTCATATTACTAGCACAATTCTTGTAGCTCTTTAGCAGTGCAACAACAAAACTAAACTTTAAAAAAAAAAAAAAAATTTTAAAGGAGGCATCTTGTTCTATTGAGAAATAGTAATGGCAACTTACTAGGTCTCATGAGGTGTGCCAAAATATATGTTTGTGCAATTTAATCAAACATAAGGTACATGTGTGATTGAGGCCCTATATTTAGATTTCGGTGAGTTTATGGAGTGCGGGCATGCCAAAGTCGTACTCAACTCAAATATTTGATTGAATGTTGGTGACCCCATAGTGAAACAACTAGGTAAGACCGGCTTGAGAAATCCAGCTATCGAGCCAACCACCGACTGTCATCAGTGATCAAGCGATTTACGAAAAGGGTAGGGGTGAGTCATTCTTAACAGATTATTTTTGCCTTTGTCTAAGGACTTGTTCTTTCACCAACAATTGCAACCAATGCATTTCTCAAATGGATAAAAATTGACAAATAAATAAAAATAAGGCTAAAACAATGCTGATTTTTAATAATGAGTGAATGAAGCTTGTTGTAATCAATAGAGTAATAAAATAAATTAGAGAAATAAACCAACAAGAGATAAACACCTAATTTGTTTGTTGCTCACAACCCCAAGTGTAGAGTCATGATGTAGTAATAATCTCAGTAAGACCGAGGTCGAATCCATAGGGACTGATCTTGTGCATTTCTGAAATTAACTAGAAGAAAACGTAAAACTAATTCTGAAGTGATTGAGAGAGTAATTGTGAATTAAGTAATTAAAACTAAGAATTTAAAAGTGGAAACTAAAGTGCCAAGGATCCACTTGTAGTGATCAGGGAGCCCTCTTGCTTGATTCAAGTAACACAATTAAAATTGGAGTCTTATTCTATCTAATTGAAAAATATATCAATAAAACCAAATCTGAACTTCCATTAACCCAATTCTCGATAAAGGAGAACTATGATAATTGGCAGGGATTACATCACCAAACCACGCCCAGGAGATAATGGCAAACAGTAGGATTTACCAATCTCATAATCTCAAAGCAGGAGAATTGTGAAGATTAAGAAGGATTCCATCACCCTACCTTGCCCAAGGGACGATGGTGAACAACAGGACTTACTAATTTCACAATCTCAAATCAGAAAAAGAAGATACTCAAAGATATTGCAGATCTACAGTAATTTTAGTCACAATAAACCATTAAAAACTGAATATATTCCTTATATATCAAATTAGAATCCATGGAGTGCAACATAAACATGAATCAAAGCAATAGAAGCATCCCATCATGCTACAAGCTTCACCTCTTAGCCCTAGCTGAGAGGTTTAACCAACCATAGACATGATTGGACCAAAGTCTCTTAAGAAAAACATGAAAACAACTAAGGAAGAAGAAGAAAAACTCTTGGCGATGGCTTCTCCACCCTTTTGCTCCACTCCTTAAATCCTAGAAGATGCTTAAGAACATCCTAAGGAGTCTTATTTATAATTGTGGAACTCCAACTTTCACACCTAGTTGAAAAACTCTAGAAACTGCCTCAAATTTACGCAGTTTACTAAAATAGACTTCACTCTGTGCAGTTTTCCAAAATAGACTTCACTCTGTGCAATTTCACAAAATGACTCAGAGTTTTAAAATATGTTTTTTAATAATGATTTCAGGATTCCTTTTCTTCACTTCAAATCGTTGATTCTCTTCATTCCTCACTTGATTTTCTTGGATCTTTGGCATGTGAATTCTTCAATCTTGGTCTCCTAAGATCTATCCCTTACCTTGGTGCTTCTTGAGCTCAAATCTATGCTTTTAGCACCCTTTTCAATTCAAGCTCTTAAATTCACCTTGCAACACAAACATAAGTAAAATAGAACATTAAACATTATCATATTCATAAAACCAAGATATAAATGGGGGATAATATACAATATTTGACCCTCAACATCTGTAAGAACAGATGATCGAGGCGAACGGTTAGTGTAATGTGACTAGAAAGATGATCGCCTAAGGAATCAATTGATCGGCATCCAACAACTTAGGGTTATAGATGTTTAATATAATCCTATGGTACTGAAGCGATGACATTAGATATGAGCGATATATGATAAGACTAAGCTGTGCTAAGATAAACATAGAGATAAATGTAAAAGATAAACTGTGCTTGGTGTGAGCCCCAAGTTCTTCATCACATGCTCCTTTTATATCTTATGGAGGCGGTAAAACCCTCATTGAGTTTCCTTGCCGATTTAAGATCCCTCGCATCTACGACATGCATTTCAAATAAGGAGATCTTCGTAAATATAAAACCGTTGGTTTTTAGATCTCCACTTTTATGTTGATGCATCATATTATAAACCTTTAAGACCGTAATGCATATAGATTTGGGATTGATCAAATCCATCTCTATCATTCATCCCAGACCTCGAATAGACCAAGTCATTGTTGCATTTGAATGACCCACTTGGTGATGTCTTCTTTTCCACAATCTCGGTCCCTTCTCATCGTAAAATTTGAGGGACTAGATCCACGAGATCAAGCTCTCCAATTCTTTTAATTCCAATTGATGCAAGGCAAATGACCCAATTTGTCAGTATCCACACTCTTTTGATTTGGGTTTGTGTTACAACCAATCTACTTGGATATCAATATGATCTTCGAATATTCGGAACCTTTGTAATCATTGTAAAAGTTCTGAATAATTAAGGAAAATCTCCCATTTTAGAAGGATTGTAAGAGACAGCCTTAGTGAGTATATCGTAGCCAGATACGTGGTTGGATTCTTTCTCTTGGTGGGTATTTTTATAGATGTGTTGAGTACATTGGCTCATTAATACGACATGCTAATTAGAACCATGTGTATGCAACATGTTGCTCTCCTAAAGGCATACACATGGTTCTGCACCATCGCATTAATGACGGAATTCGTATTGTTGAATGAAGATCAACAAAAGATATCTTCGGGCGCAAACACAATTCCACCAATACTAAACCCATAGTGACAACATGTGACTACTTCTCATTGGTCCATGTTGATATGACGAAAATGTTTGGGATTAATGTTTGCAATTCTATTATTACTTATGTATTGATTAGTTAAATCATATGAATGCTTGAATCGGGTTGTATGTTAGGCACCTAACTCATAATACACACACAAGCACACTATCAAGTATAGACTAGTTGCATAATTGTCATACATTGAGTAGTCTATGTGATTGGACCCTCTATTGGCTTGGAAGCCTTATAGTCAATTGCCTTACTTAGTGTAAACTGGCATATTAGTTTAAGTTGGTAATTGTGTTTTAATTGACATAAATTTTAATTGGTCCTAATCACTCCCTTTAGGGCCCCCCCTCTAGGACATAGCCATTCATTCTATAGCTTAGCTCCGTTAAGCTTCTGCGCATAGCCATGACATCCCACCATGCAATTTTACACGTCATTTCATGATAGGGCACATCCAAGAAGCTCAAGAGGCAGAAAGTGGTCGAGCAGAAAAGAATGGTAAGAGGGACATGTGTCGAGAGGAGACGAAAAGACATGGAAGACCAAACGTGGCAATGATTTAGCTGTCATAGTCGTTGAAATAAAGAGAGAAGCGCTCAGAGGACGTAGGAGAAATCTATGAATAACAAGAAGTTCAACAAAGAAAATCGTATCATACCAATCCAACAAAACCAAATAAATTTATCTTTTCTTTCCTTATCATATCTTAGCTCTATCATAGGAGTAGCGATAATCCAAGTCTACGCTTTTACGTTGGACTATTTCTGTTGATGTATAAATCCGACCCCTTGTACCACTGGAGACCTGCAAAACAAGACAAAGATGGAGACCCTGGCTGTAGCATGGGACCCTCGATGCAAAAGTCAAACATGCAAGCTAGGTGTAGTTAGATGTAGGGTTTTTGGGAGTATTTTCTGGGTTGAATTGTGAGTACCTTTCACCATTAGGGATCCTCCTATTTATAGGTAAGAGGTGGCGGTGGCGTGAAAGGAGATCTCTCTGTTTAGCAGGGATGTATAATAAAGGGATTCAGATCCTTGGCGTATTGTGATGATCTTTCGAGATCTTTTGCAAAGATCTCGGATAGACCTATGTTGCAGTCGTCTCCCTAGATTATTGGCCAGGATCTTGGGTGAGTAAGTTTGGTAAGATCTGGATGGTTGGTACCAGGTCAGAACTAGTAGAAAGTGCATGGTAGGAAACCGAGGTGAAGAGTTTGAGGTGAATCATATGGTTGCTTCTGAGGGCGGCTCGCCGGTCTGAATTCTCTTGTGAATCGTGGTCAGGCTTTCCTTCGGTATCAAGCGCATGGTCACCCTTTTGATCTACCATTGTTCGAGCACGGGGGCCGAGCTCCTTTCCTTAGCGGAATGTAGGCGAAATTCGGGATGACCGTTTCCTTAGTAGGGTGTTGCTACTTTCTGGCCGTTTAGGGGTTCATTGGTCATAAATGGTATTAGTCGAGCTCACGTTGTACGCAAGTGTCCGACCTAACCTTGTCTTATTGGTCAATCTATTTTTACCTATAACAGAAGCCCCTCTACTTTCGAGCTTGTGCGGCAGGCTCAAGAAGTAAGTCGGTGTTGGTGAAGTTGGACTCTCTTACGCTTGGGGTGTTGAGCTGCACATCATCAATGCTGGATAAGGCGGCGTGCATCTGAATCAGGGCGTATTTGCAATCATGACACAACACGCTCAAGGTAGCGTGTTGTGGCTCGAGGTCATGTGCGCGGTCAGGATGCCTGTTTAGTCCTCAGCTTATGGCGTTCTGACGCGTGGCGTCTTCCGAAAAATCAGGTCGACCAGTGAGTGGGAGAGCTCCACGTGTTCGAGCGTGGGCGTCGAGGACTCATTTTGGCTGTCGCAATAAGTGTGAGCATTAAATGATATACGACCGAGTCCCCTATGAAAGGGGGTACCCTAGCATTGTTATGCCCATTTGCTCCGTCGTCTCTCTACCTCTCTCTCTGCTTCTCTTAGACTTAGGCAATTTTCGACGATCTTCGAAGGGCTCCTTCCCCTTCTCTAGTGAGCTTCATCTCCCCCGACCCTTCTCCCTATTTTCTTTTTCTTCTGGGTGTCCGGCCTTCGATAATCATTCCGGCCAAAACTAAGAAAAATGCCAAGTTCGTCGGACCGGTGGGGGGAGTTGTTCCAGCATGATGAAGGGCCGGAAGACTCTAATCTCCTGGAGAATCCGCCAGCTCCTTTGGTGATGATGAGCGACAAGGACTTTCAGGCGTCCCACGGGTCGAGGATGGCTGCCCGGTCATTGGCTAAGCGACCAATGGACATTGAGGGGCTGCCCTGGCCAGGGAGGAGGCTAGTCAATCTTTGTCGGAATTAGAAGAAACTGGGCTTATTGAGTCAACATTGACGGAATCCACCCTGGTGCGGATCAGGTCGGAGTACCACATTTCAGACTCTGTGGTGCTCCGAGCTCCCATACTTGGTGAATTTCCAAGTGACCCGCATGACAACGAGATGGCCATATTCTCAGTCGCCCTCCAGTGCGGCTTGAGGCTCTCTCTCCATCGTATAGTCATGGACGTCCTCTTGCGCATGGAGTTAGCTCCTAAGCAAATAATCCAAATGCCTGGAGGGCGCTAGTGTGGTCATTCATTCTCTGGGTCGAGCTTGAGCAACTCGAGCTGACCCTGGATGAATTCCTCCACCTATACCGGGTAAAATCCAACCCTTACAATGAGGGCTGCTATTATTTTTCGGCCTAGCCAAAGACTGACAAGGCTATAATCATGGACGCCCCGACCTCGAGTAAGAACTGGAAAAGTAAGTGGTTACGGGCGTTGGGAGATTGGGAGGCTCCGGCAGCTTCCTGGCTACGTCCTCGGGTTCCGACTCTTTTTGCTCAACCATGTCGGTATGTCCGAATTGATTTTTCCCTTAGTTATTTTTCCTCTTATTTATTTATTTATTTAATTTTATTTTTATTTAATTTTATTTTTTTAAACTGTAGCTTTCTTTTGACAGCTCTGCCTAGATATCCTGTTGGAGTGAGCGAGTCAGAGCACGTCCAAATAGTTGAGGCGAGGTTGGTGGACGCCCGGCTAATGTCTTGGAAGCGGCTGATCATGCCTGAGTTGCTTTTTAAATAATGTCTTGCCTCATACATATCAGGTATACTCTAGTAGACAGTCGAAAATTATTTCATCCCTGTCTGTTTGTTGATCATTCTCTTTATCGTCTGGGGATGCTTGAGCATAGTCGCTGCAAGCGTTGTGCTCCTTCTGGGACCCAAGGTGGCCCATAAGGAAAAATCTTCAAAGAGTAGGAGAGCCATCGCCCCTTCGTCTATGACATGTCGATCGAGAGCAGCTGCTGACCCCACCTTTACTCCCGCCACCGCCCCTCCAGACCTGCCAATGGTCTCTGAGGTGGTTGAGGTCGCTCCGGAGGCGGCCTCCGATGCTGAAGCCCAACCTTCCAAGGTTCGGGCAATTCCTGGTTATGAGGCCCATCCCCTTTCAGCCCAAGCTCAGGTGGGCAGTTCGGCTGGTGGCCAAGTGGGCAAGACCCGAGGAACCCTCACTGTTTTGTCTGCTTGTCATGAGATGTGACAAAGTTGTTTTTTGTCTTGTTGTTTCCAATTATCCTAGTGTACTAAAAAGCCCTTTCATGGAAGGGAAGGTGCAACCCATTTTTAGAAGAAGAACCACACCCTTTGATAATCACTTGATCATCTGGTAACAATCTTCTGGGAGAGGTTAAATATACAACCTATCTTCTTAGGTCCCAGACATTTATGACCGCATTCAACATATTTACATATGTAATGCTTTGGGTCAAAGTTTTTTCAATTTAAATTGAGTCACACAATAATTATGTCACACACACGCACGCAAGTGTCCAAAACTAAACCAGTGCAAACAAGTTTCATGATGACTTGGTTCAAAATATGGCTGAGCCCAATGACCAACTGAGTTTCTAAGTTTTAGTACAATTAACTTTCAGGCCACAGAGCCAACGACAAATGTGACAGCATCTGGATTTGGTCATGACTGACCAGAATCGTCCTATCATCGCACTTGCAGGTCATGACCCACCAGATTAACGGCTCCCTTCACCCACATGTTTGAACTTTGAACAATTGGGGCTATCGACGTCAAACGTCCCGAACCTATCACGGCAATTGTGCAACTCATCCAGTGGAGCCGGCCAGTCCACTCACAGGTGTGCCCCCACCTGGGTGAAGATTCAGTCAGGTACGGACCTATGACCGTTGGGCCCACCTCGATGTATGTATTGTATATCCCCACGGTACATCCGTTTTGCAAGATCGTTTTAGAGCACGAGCACACAAAATGATGCAAATCCAAATCTCAAGTGGACCATACTACAGGAAACAACGGTGATTGATCACTGAAAACTTCTTGTGGGCCACAAAAGTTTTGGATCAATCTGATATTTGTATTTTCCCTTCATCTAGAACTGTTTTACTTTATCAACAGGTTGGATGGCAAATGAACATTACGGTGGGTCCTAGGAAGTTTTCAATGGTAGGCGTTCAATCACCACCGTTTCATGTGGTGTGGTCCATATGAAATTTGGATCTGCTTCAATTTTCGTCACGCATATAAAATGAGCCGGAAAAACAGATGGACGGCGTGGATATACAACACATATATTTTCACGTCCCGACCTGACTGAATCCGCACCCTTCTCGCCCTCTCCTCCTTCAGACAACGCTCCCACCATCTCGTCAAAAAACGGGGAGAACTCCTCCAATCTCTGCCAATGGCGCCTCGATTTCTAGGGTTTCTCTCTCTCGTCAATAGAACCAGGTACTTTTCCTTCTCTTCCATCTCCATATCTCCCTTCTCATCTCTCGAGCTCCCTTCAAACCATCTGGAACTCGAAAAACCATCCCAGAATCCACCTAAACCCTCGCATCGAATCGACGAACAGTTCGTCTTGCAGGAACTCTCAGATCTCCTCCGAATCGACGCTGAAACCTCGAACGATCTCCGATTTCTCGAAAATCCCATTAAAAATCGCGCTGGAAGCTCAAATCTGCTCCCGAATGATGCTGAAATTCCAAGCCATCTCCAATTCATTGGAGATTCTGTTGAACAATGCGTGGATGCTAAAACCTCAAATTATCGCCAATTTGTTGAAAATCCTGCTAAAACGCCTGTTGTCAGCAGAGAAATGGATGGCTTTTTATCGCCAGCTGAGAAATTGCGTGGAATTTTCCTTCAGAAGTTGAAAGGAAGGGCGATGATAGAATCTGCTTTATCGGCCACCAGTGTTGATTTAACGGTGGAGATTGTAGCAGAAGTAGTAAATAGAGGGAATTTAGGTGGACATGCAATGGTTCTGTTCTTTAATTGGGCAGTCAGGCAGCCTAAAGTAGTGAAAGATTTAGAAACTTTCCATACAATCCTTAAAGCACTGGGCAGAAGGAAATTCTTTAATCACATGGAAGAAGTCCTGTATCGTATGAAGAACGAAGGGACGGAAATTAATGATGTGACCATTTCAATTGTAATGGACAGTTTTGTTAGGGCCCGCCGAGTGGCTAAGGCTGTCCAGTTTTTTGAAAGATTAGGAGAGTTTGGAAAGGACCGTGATTGCGAGTCATTGAATGCACTTTTAAAGTGTCTCTGTCAGCGGTCCCATGTTGGAACTGCAAATTCGATTTTCAATGCAATGAAAGGGAAGGCAGCTTTTAATAGAATGACGTATAACATTGTCATTGGTGGGTGGTCAAAGTTAGGTAGGGTGGGAGAAATTGAGAGGAATTTGAAAATGATGATAGCTGATGGATTAAATCCAGACTGCCTGACATTTAGTTATCTTCTTGAGGGTTTAGGGAGAGCTGGTCGAGTTGACGATGCGGTCGCAGTCTTTGAAAAATTAGAAGAGAAAGGGTGCATCCCAGACACCATTATTTACAATGCGATGATCTGTAACTTTATTTCAATTGGAGACTTAGATGAATGTGTGAAATATTACAAGGGCATGTTGCAAAAGAATATTGTACCGGACATGGATACTTACACCAGAATGATTGGCTCTTTTATCAAGGTCCGAAGAGTGGCTGATGCACTTGAAATGTTTGATGAGATGTTGGGTAGAGGGATCCTTCCGAGTACTGGGACAGTTACATCTTTTATCGAGCCTCTGTGTAGCTTCGGCCCACCTTATGCAGCGATGATGATGTACAAGAATGCGAAGAAAGTGGGATGTAGAATATCATTGAAGGCTTACAAGCTGTTGCTCATGAGACTGTCAAGATTTGGGAAATGTGGAATGGTGTTGAAGGTCTGGGAGGAGATGCAAGATAGTGGTTTTTCTTCTGATATGGAGGTTTATGAGTATGTCATTAATGGGCTTTGTAATATAGGGCAATTGGAAAATGCTGTGCTTGTCATGGAGGATGCAATGCATAAAGGATTTTGTCCTAGCAAGGTCATCTATAGCAAACTGAATAACAAACTACTGAATGCAAATAAAGTAGAGAGGGCGTACAAGCTTTTTCTGAAGGTTAAAAATGTGCGGCGATATGAAAATGCTCGGAAATATTCGCGAGCTAATGGCTGGCATTTCTGACCATATGCATTTGTTGAAGAATGCAGAAGGTTTCAATATGCCAGTACTATTTCTTTTCCACAGCAATTCACTAGCTTGCACATTAAATCTGAAAGTCATCTCACAATTTCTGCCCAAATTACTACCTTTTCAGTAGGTCTCTCTCTCTCTCTCTCTCTCTCTCTCTCTCTCTCTAGATGGCATCCATTGAAATGCAGAGTTAACTAGTTTTGTTGGATTTGTTTGTAGGGGTTCTCTTGTCTGGATTTAGGGCTGGCTTTGAACAACATGGACCCCCTTGACTCTTTCTCCTACATGACTCGGTAATTTTTTTGAATTGAAATTCATGTAGGAAATGTTTAACTTTTTCTTTGAGTCTTCCACTTCATCTTTGACTATCTTTTTCTAGGATCTGTGCTTCTAATGTTCCTATTTCTATTCCCTCACTTTTTGGATACTCCCTACTAGTGCTTTTCTTTGTTTTATTTTAGCTGGGCTGTATTGTTTTCCCTTGTAGAGATTCTCATCCCCTTTGGTTTGATCGTTTCTTTTCTTTTTCACTATTATCTTGAAATTTGTGTTTTTTTTTTTTCCAACTATTTAAGGTTGTTTTGTTTCCCACCCATTGGATTGTAGGTACCCGCAAAACTGCTCATGCTTTAAAACATTTATCTTGTGAATTAATGGTGGAATTCCATTTCTTTTTTTCGTTCTTCTTATCTTTAGTCCTCCTCATTCCTTTTTTTTTTTTTTTTTTCCCCAGTTGATGATGTTGTGATTATTTTGCCCACACATGGAAGAAGTTGATGACACCGTTAAAAAAAAAAAACAAAAAAAAGAAACTAGTTGATGACTTCAAATTCAATAGCTTCAGGTCAAAGGGATAAGTGGGTTATTCAATAATATGGTCAACTCTTATAAACACATTGGGGGTGCTTAGAGAAGCCTAAGGTAGACCTTTGGACATTTTAGCTAAGGATTGTAGGCTAATCAGTTTGGTGAATGATGTGGGCAAATGTAGATTGGGAGTTTGGATTACATGTTGGAAATGTTAGGTTTTGGAAAGAAATGGAGATGGTAGATGCAAAAATGTATTCAGTCGGGAACCTTCTCCATCTTGGTCTACGGGTCTTCAAAAGGTTTCTTCAAAGCCTTAAGAGGCCTTCAACGTGGTGATCCTATTTCCCCTTTCTTGTTCTTAGTTGTTGCCTAAGCTCTAAGCTATATGCTGGATAAAGGGCAGGAGATTGGTCTTATCTAGGGCTTCAAAGGAACAAATACATGTGTTTGGATTTCCCACCTCCAGTTTCTTGATGATACCATCCTCTTTTGTGATGTTGACAAGGGAGTGGTGGATGATTTGCAAAAGATTGTGAGGCGCTCTGAAGTTGCATTGGGCCTTAAAATGAATACTTTAAAGAGCGAGATGCTGGGCATTCAGTTGATGAAAGAAGAAATTGTGAGTTTCACCAAAGTGTTTGGATGCTGTACGGGTTCCTTTTTGTCTACGTACTGAGGTCTCCCCTTGTGCATTGGTAAGTTGATAAAGCACATTTGGGATAAGGTGATAGAAAGGGTCAAGAGGAAGTTATCGAGATGGAAGAGCCATCATCTATCCTTGGGGGGAAGACTTATACTCATTAAAGTTGCCTTATCCAATATATTCATCTACTTCGTCTCTCTCTTCTGATGTTTGAAATTTGTCGTGGGTAGACTGGAGAAACTAAGATGGGATTTCTTTGGTAAGGAGCGGGGGAAAAATAGAAATCCCATCTTCTCAAATGGAAAGAGGTTTGCAAGCCTTTGGCTGAGGGAGGGGCAGGTATAAGGGAATTGGATGCAGTGAATCTGGCTCTCCTTGGGAAATGGGTGTGGAGGTTTGACACGAAAGAAGGGAGGCTTTGGAGAGAGATGACAACCATTGAATACGGGGTGCAAGAGAGGGGATGGTGGATTAGGGATTCATCCCTCTATCGAGTGTCTAGACTTTGGAGGGTTGTCTCCATGGTGGTGCCTAAGTTCAAGGACGGATTGTCCTTTTTGTTGGGTGTGGCAAGCACATCTGCTTGTAGGACATATGCAGTGGTGATGAATCACATATGGAGAGGTTTCCTAGCTTATCCCGTCTGTCTCCCACTAGAAATATTATATTAGCTCACTGTTGCTCTGTTTGGGGTGGTATGGTGGTTTCGTCTCCTCCTTGCCTGCCTGATCTCTTGGACATGGTCGCGGAGGAGTTTGTCAAGCTCTAGGATCACTTGTAACATGCGATGGTGTGGCACATAGATAGGTTGGGCTATATTCCAGTCTGATCCTTTGACAAGTTACTTCGGAAGCCAACCTTAGAGACGTTGAGGGCTCACACCTTTTATTCTTGGTGTTTGTTTGGTTGGCGGGAAGGAAAAGAGTGCTCGCTATCGACAATCTTCAAAGTAGGTCTATGAGCTCTAATGTTTGCATCATGTGTATGGAAGATGCTAAGTCAATAAACCACCCCTTCATCATTTTGCATTTGCTCACAAGGTGTGGGCTTGCTTCCTCGGCCTCATTAATATTGCTTGGGCGATGCCGTACTCCATTGATAATCTCCTTGTAGCATGGCATGGCAAAGGATCTGGGAAGGAAAAGCAGTGTGGTAGCGAGTCCTAATGGCAGTACTATGGGCTATATGGGGGGAAGGGAATAATTGCTGCTTTTACAATAGAACTGCTCCGGTTGAAGATGTCATCAAGAGAGTAAAGCTTGATGTTGTGGATTGGACGTCCAGCTTAAAAGTCGTGGACGTTTGTAATACATTAGCTTTGCTTTGGACGTGATTTCCCCGTCTTTGTTTTTGCTTTGGCGGGTTCTTTTAATAGAAATACCATTTGCCTTTCAAAAATAAGTCATCATTATACTAATATTTATAATCTATAAATGACAATCATATTGTCACATGAATGGTGTTCTATAAACATATTTGTGAGCTCCTTGCTTTTCTTTTCAGTCAACTAGTCGAGTGCTTCCTTTTCACTCCTAGTCTGATGATTGTATATTTGTGTCCCTTGGTGCCACCTTGGCTGCCTCTGTTTATTACCTGATATGGGGGCACTACGTGTGTGTGTTTGTCATTCTCACTGGTATATTTGACAATTGCTTCATGACCCTCCTTCACTTGCTTCTGCCTAGGGGTGTGCCTGCATTAGTTAAGCTGGGGTGTAATAATGGGTGAAAACTGAAACCATCACGTGCGAGTGTTGTTAGTGCGAAACTCTGTCATGGGCCATGGCTTGTTAAGAACTTTGGTAAAAGAGGAAGGTTTGGTAGGCAGACAACCATAAAACTTTTGCCAATCTGCCAATTTAAAAGCCGACCTCAAATTGCTACGAGAAAAGCTAAGATTGTGATAATAATGATTGTATAAGGTATGGAAGTCGATCCTCAATTGTTGGCACAAGGCGATGATGATGTATAAGCTGTAGACTCTTTAACAGCTCATAATATACAAACCAACCTCAGAAATTTTTATGCTTCATACTTCATACCATGCCTAACGGAGAACTTCACATTCTTCACAAGTGGTTCAAAACAGTCCCTTAATATATTCGGCAGACTAATTTGTGCACTGTTTATACAAAGAGAATGCAGAGCGTGGTGGATATGGAAATTTTCTTTCCTGATGTAGCATCTTGGATTTTCCTCAAGGTGTGTTTATAGAGCCCTCACTGTGCTTCGTGGGCTTAGTTTATGAGACTGACCCTATGCGAAACATCCTCGATGGTTATCTAGCACCGAGTATGTGCACTAGTATTGTACTATGCATGCTATTCGTCCTCTGATGACTTTATAAATCCAATGTTGATTGCATAGAATCCTCCAATGAGTTCACTGTGCTCTCTTTTAGGGAATTGTTTGCATATAAGTTTTGACGAAACAAGTAATTTGGGTTTGTTTCAGTTGTTGATGCAGGTTTATAGTATACAAAGCGATTGACACATGAGTTAAGATGTTGTCTGCTGCAGTTTAAGGATATTTCATTTCCATACTTATAGCATGCCTGGGGTCCCTCTTTATCATAGAAGATACATTTACGTTAATGATGAGCAAAAAGGACCTTTTCAAGCAATCGACATTCACCATGTTTTCATCCGAAAGAATAGTGCAAGGGATGTCCTACTATTATGCCCCATTGTCCTTCTCTTGCTGGCATATGCCTGTTATCTGTTCATGGTAAAGGTAATTAGTGGTCTCTCTTTGCTATGCTCTTCCTCACTCTTGTTTGTTACATTTCTTGGCTTTTGAATAGAGATTCATTTAATTGGAGAATGACCTCATTTCAGCCATAATATCAAATGGATGTTTAATTTATGCTTGCTTTTGGAAAACTGGTGTATGGACAGCAAGTTTTTAGTGCATACCTCTCATTTGCATCAAGTAATGTTCCATAGCTCTTAATGCATACCATTCACTCATTTAGAAGTATGATGTCACTACCATTTTGGCTTGCTGACATGGTCAGCACCATTATTTATTATGTCTAACATGGCGACTTTGCAAATAACAGGAGAGACCTGGCATTGGTTTCTTTTGGAGTATTCTTTCAGGTGCCTTTCTTGTGAAATCCTTGCATTGGAAGACCATTAAGAAAGGTGAGATGTTGTCCATCAGTGTTGCTGATGCTTTGACAATATTTAGTTGCTCATGCTTTTGCAATCGACTCTATTACATTTTTACCTTGTTGTTTCTTTAATGTACACTTTTCCAATAGAAGAAAATTTACAAATAGTTGGGTAATGGCAAAACTTGCTTCCCCTTACATCCTCTTTTTTTTTGGTGAAATTTAAACTTAACATAGTCATCAAATTTGCAAATGCTCTCGTTACATGTGAATTTCTATATGGATTCTATGCAAAAGGTTTATTTTTTGGAGACTTTAATATTGATTATTGTTATGGTGTCATCTAAGAGCACTCACTTTTAGCATTCAAACATATTATGTGGTTGCAGTCCCATTGTTGGTGTAACCTGGTTATTAAAACAGCGGGATCTCCATGAGTGCCAATTGATTGCATGAATTTTAGGCCGATTTGGGGCATTGAGTGGTCCCCTAAATCAGCCCCAAATCGGCGACACTATTCATCCGAATTTAATTTCAATATTTAAAAAATATTTATTTGGGGAAATGATGTGAAATGGTTAAGGATATGCATTAGTGGGACGAGTGCAATAGCTTGCATGAATTTGGGGCCGATTTGGGAGTATTTGTGTGCTTCCCAAATTGGTGACACTATTCATCTGAATGTAATTTTAATTTTTCTTATCATTACTTGGGGGGAGTGGTGTCAAATGCCTAGGGATGTGCATTAGTGGCATGGGTGCTATAACCTGCATGAATTGTGGGCCAATTTGTGATTAATCTAAGCTTGTCAAGTTAATAAAATCATCAGACAGGCTAAGATAGAATTCTCTTCAAAGAGTGGATCAATACACCATTATAAACATGTTCAAAACCACAAAAGAATATATATATATATATATATATATATATATATATATATATATATATATATATATATATATATATATATATATATATATATGGAATCCTCTAAATATTTACAAATTTTCTTGTATTTTTTTTTCTCTGAGATTGTTTAGCCAAGATTTAAAAAAAAAAAAAAAAAAATCATTTTAGGGGCATAACGGCCGTTATGCCCCCTGTTGTGGCCATAATGGCCGTTACCTGTAACAATAACAGTGGGTACTGTTATGTCCTTCGTTACCATTACGCTGCACCTTGGTTAGCAGAAAAATGAGTTTATCAAAATACCGTACAATGCAAGTAAAAAAACATAAACGAAAATGAGTGACGTAAATCACCACAAGAACAAATTCCCTAAAAAAGTATGAAAAATTGATTTTTTGAAGAGTTTTTTGGGGAATTTATTATGAATTTCCAGGTTTTGGCTTGATATCGGCGATAATATCGCTGGTGTCATTGAGTATTACCATTAGTAAGGAAACAATGTGCAAGATCTTGAGCAAAATATCAGGGATATTGATATTATTGCCAGATGTCAATGATATTATGAAAAATATCTGTGATATTTGGAAATTTTCTATTTACTCAGGTTCTCAGTCCTGCTTACCCAACGATATTGAAATTATCGGGGATATTATTGATAATTGGAACACTATGCATACTTATGGGTTTCTACTTCTTTTCTTGATAATCTTTAGAAAAAAAATGAATTAAACAAATTTATCCCACCTTTGGAGTTTCGGTCTGAATCCTTTCTCACATTGCGATTTCTCAAGCAAATTCATGTTTTGATGCAAAACTACTCGGGTGGAGTTGTTAGAACACAGAGAAATACAATCACCAAAAATATTTGGGCAAAAGAGCTCTTTTTTAAAAATATCTAGATTTATTAATTTATTTTTTATTTTTTATTTTTAAATTTCATTGAATATCTCAATAGTCACTAGTGTCAATCAATTCTTGCAGACAGTTTATACGAATGAACTTGTGCCGATATAGTGATGTATCGATAATATCGGCTAACATTATTGATACATTGAATACTGCCGAAGAGATCTTCTTAATGGGGATATAAGGTCCACTGGTAGGCTCATGGGTAGATTGCACGAGGTCCGTTTTGTTCTCTCAGTCAAGGACATGAAGGCCACCTCTAAAATCTAAATCCTTCGTTTGGGTGATTTTTTAACATGACGGGGCCTTGTCTCCATTTGGATGCCTTCCACATTGGGTCTAACCATTCATATGGATTGACATGGCAACAAAACCCTCACCATTGAAAATCTCAAAGAGAGGAGGATTGCAATCCTAACACATGCATCATGTGTAGGGACACTGGGAACAAGGTATTCCGTATCGATAATGGTGGTTGTAACGATCACCACCATTACTGATATGGGGGCGTAACAACCGTTATGACCCTCGTAATGGTTGGAAATTTTCTTTTGCCCAAAAAATTCAAAAAATTCAAAAAAAAAATCTAGAAAATCCATAATAATGTAAAAATTCTAAATATGTATTCATTTTTTTCTTTTTTGGTTTAAACATGTTTATGTTAATGTAACTGTAAACTCTTTGGTGAGAGTGTTGTATTGGGTTGTCTAGTGAATTTGTGAAAATGATTATGTCTCTAATATTTATACGTCACAATCAAACACTAGAACTAGAAATCAGAAAAAAGTATAAATACTACTTTTTTAATTTTTTGAAAAAATGGCCTCCAGAGCTTTCATTCACTCAAATCACTTCAATCTAGGTTTTAATCTTAAAAACTATAGTAAGAATGGTTGAAATCTGTTGTAAAATAATCTAGAAGAGTTTTTGGAATGAGAAAAGTGAAAAAATGAGGAGAAAAATGGATTTAAATAGAAAAAAGTGGTCGTTTTTCAACTGTTACATGGGTAATGGTCGTTATGCCCAGTAATGGCCTTTACGACCACTGTAACGGCCGAAACGGTCCCAAAAAAGCAACTGCCCTGTTTCACCCCGTATCGCGTAATGGTCATGGTTGTTACCTATACGTATCGGCCTTTATGCGCGTATCGTAATGGATACGGAACACCTTGGTTGGGAATTGGGAAACCATCTTTTCCTTCATTGCAAAGTTATACGGGCTGTTTCACTTCTTTAATGTCTTTGGGATCTCCTAGACTCTCAATGACTCCATTGCACATCTTATCATAGGATGGGGCTAGTGGGTATGAGTCCTTCCTAAGGAAATGTTATTTGGAAGATGGAGCCAGCCACAATTTAGGATCTCTTTCTTCTGATCTTCTTAGGGATTTACGCTATGTAACTTGAGAAGCCATCTAATTTGATGTCTCTTCATGGCTCCTTTCTAAGCGGGGGGGGGGGTTTGCGAGAGATGATTTCAGAATCTTTGAGGACATAGGTGAATCAGAGGGAAGCATTAAAGCAAAGTATTCGTCTTATGCTGGTTAGATGGGTTATATACCTCATCCTGAATTTAGAGATCTCTTTTTCTGATCTTCTTAGGGATTTACAACTATGTAACTTGAGAAGCCATCTAATTTGATGTCTCTTCATAGCTCCTTTCTAAGCGTCTCTGGATGCCGAGGAGTTGTATCTCTTTGTTGTGTTTGTGAGAGATGATTTCTCATAGTTTCTTTGCTTTTTGGAGTTGTATCTTCTTTTTTCTCAGTTCTTAACTTCCAACAACATTTTTTGTTGCCATTGGAAAAAAAATAAAAATAAAGCTAGGACGTTCTATTCCCTAAGGTGCTACAGTAAATAAAATGAAAGACACATTTCATAATCAACGTTAGTATGAAAACCAGCTTTACATCCCACATCTTGGTTTTCATATCCCTTGAGACAGAGTTTAAATGACACCTTAATTTTCTAGCATGCATTGTTATCATTATCCATTCACTTTGTTTTCTGCCTGAACCATACAGAGTCTGTCGTGGTTATGCCCGCATTTGGAGTGCAGCTCGAAACACACTATAGGAGGTAATTATGTTATCTGAGTTGAGAAGTTAAATTGTTAGTTGAGATGAGATATTTCTGTTAGGAATATTAACTCCTGCCAAGTATATTGGTCTCAGCCCCGTACAAGAGATGTATGGAACAAATATTTACTCTCAAAGTTAGTGCCATAGTTATGTTGGCTCCTGAAACTTATGCCTTAAAAACGTCAAATCTTGTCCGAATATTCTAAACAACTCTCCATGAAGATCTGCTTAGCTGATGCAATAAGCTTGATACATTGATGCAGAAGACTATCAGTAACTCCATCCCCTGAGAAATATTTTATAGAGTTTGTTGACATGCCGTTCTTGTAAATATTCACATTACTCGCTTGGCTCTTGGAAATCCAGCCCTGGGAAATGGACTCCATGAGGGGCTGAATTTGTGTTTGGGTCCTAGGAAAGGGTGGGAAATGAATTCCCATGGGAATCCAATTCCCAAAATGCGCACCTTGAATGATTTCCCAGCTTTAAGATGGGTTGTTGAATTTGGGGAAATAGATTCTCATCTTACAGTCATATTGTTAAAAAGGATAAAAAGCTTCACATCTCCTCTCCTCCCCATCCCCTATATCCAAACACAAAAACTGGATTCCTGAGAATTTCTTTCAAGTATGCCAGCACCTTAGGCAAAATCTCTTTCACTGGGAATGTGTTTCCTGCAACCAGATTCACTAACCCTTCTAAGATTCCAGGGAGTCAAACGACACCTTAGATAGCATCTTTCTTTTTCTTCTTCTTCTTCTTTTTATTTATTTATTTAAATTATTTAAATTTAAATTTTAAATTTATGAAATAGCTTCTAGATTGGGTAGATGGAATACCCTCCACTCGTTCTAGGTTGTCCCTATGAAAACTAGAGGTTTTCGGAGTTGGGCTTTCCAATCGCTATTGTCGGAGCATAAACAGTTTTGGCATTGTAGCCAATGCTATGCATATGGGAATTACACGCTTCACCCATGGAGAGTTGTGAATGGCATTTTGAACTGAAGAGTAGTTTGCGTGCTTGTGTCTGTAGTGGCATTTTCTATGCAAGTAGCCAGCTAGCTTTCAGCAAATTTGACCTTTGAGGGCATAAAATCCAATAGATGCAGCAATGCTATTTCTAAATACATGAAGCACAATAGATGCATGCATGGAGACAAGCACACCCGATGATATCTAATAAGGAATAATCCAAATTATACCATGTACTGATGTACATAGCAAATTGTGGCTGTCAACTTTGCTCCAGCACATTTCAATGAGTACTTTGATGTCTCCACGAAACATCACAGAAGTTGTGTTTACAATCATGATGGAGTAGAATCAGATACCCTAGCCAAACTGTTGAAACATATCATCTTGAAAACAAAAGAAGCTTGCTTGACATGTAGACAAGCTTCAGGTTTTGTCCTTGTTAACTTGTGCCTGGATCAATAGGCTGTACCACCATCCTAACCTATTTGACAGATACTTGATGCAATGTCAATGGCTCTCCAAGATCAAGAGTCTGACTTGTTTATGTCAACCTGAAAAGGCATTGATTGGCGTTTGCTTTTACCATGGGCTGCAAGTTCCTGAAGTTGGATTCTAAGCCGACATCCTGGAAGCATTGCTTTCTAGGACCCACTTGCTATATTGGGTCCCTTTACCCATCTCATGCAGTGACAGCCGAAATGTGGTTGACTTTACCAAATGGAACTTATCATGTCAACAAATGATAGGTCTAGTTGGTAGCATGCCTAGTTGATTGGATCATTGGACTCAATAGAAGGATGAAATGGATCATTTCGTTCGTTTCTATGGCTTTTTGGCTTGTTCCTAGTCCAATGCATCATTTTTTTCTGGTCACTTGCTGGGCTTTTAAAATTGCTGTTATTGGTTCCTATCCAGGTTTGATTCTATGGAACCATAAACACCACAAAAGGCTTTAAGGGCATGTTTTGTTACGTGGAATCCAAGGCAAATGAAAGGAAAAAACAATAATTATCCAATGATGGTTTCCATGAGAACTATTGATACATGGATTCCAATTTTGAGTTCTTTTTTGGGTAGCTAGTGGAAATCTCATGTTTCTCTCACAATAATCACTTTTTTTTTTCTTGTGCAAAGAATGCAAATTATGGAAAAGTGTAATGATTGCTAGGTGGAGTCTAACCTTATCTGTTATTCAAAAAACACAAATAGTCACATCAAAGGAAAAACGTTTTCCACTATTTGGCATGGAATCCATGGCCTTAGATTCTTTAAGATACTGTTTCTTTCAATTCAAGAGAAGTCATGACATTTGTTTGTAAAGGGTGCATCCTCTCTCCTCAATTTGATTTCAGCTTCATTGGTCAGACAAAAAGAAAAGGTTTATTGTTGTGATCAGTGTTTTAAATATCCACGATATCAGCCGACCGATATATCCCAGGATATATCTTGTATCCCACCTGTGGGATCTGAAACGCACAAGCAATATTTTAAACATCGATGATGTCGGTGGATATATCCCACGATATATCTTGTATCCCACCTGTGCAATACGAAACGCACAAGTAGTGCCAATATATCCCGCATGTTCGATCCGGTGAGCATTTTCAATTTCCGATCCTTTTTTTTTTTTGTTGAAATTATGTTAAATCAGTGTCAAATGGTTATAAATCCATTGATTCTTTATATTTCGCATGAAAAATCATGGAGTTAGAGCTTTGATTTTGATATCCATTGGTTCTTCATGTTTTTTTTTTTTTCGAAATTTTCCTTCAATCAACTATCAATTGAGACTAATTTCAAAGTATTTAGGAGTATTTGATGAAATGATCATCATATACACTCTAGTTTTGAAATTTGAGTATAGGTGGTCCGATTTGGTGAAAATTAGAAACGAAATGAAATTTCTCCAATTTCTCCCAAATTGTTTGCAATGTTGCACTCCAAACATGAAATCAAGCATATATGAGGGCTGATCTACTAATTTGTTTAGTCCTTATCAATTTTTGAAAAATAAATTTTTTAATTAAAATTTAATAAAAAGTTATTATTTTTTTTTCAAAATTTCCCTTCAACCAGCTATCAATTGAGACTAATGTCGAAGTATTTAGGAGCGTTTGATGGAATGATCATCACATATACTCTAAATGTTATGCATTCAATTTGAATATAGTTGCATTAGTTCAGTTAGACAACGCATAGCTTAGGACCCCTATACAAAGGAAACCTATTATGTGCACTTCTTTTTTGAGATGTTATGATTTAAAAGTGTGTATTAAGGTCTTTTTTAACAATCCCTGAAGTTTCATTGAAAAATTTAACCACTTTCTCAATGTTTCCCAAAAAGTGTGATAAATTACCCGATACAAATGATATATCCCGTGCGATAACCGATATGTATTTGTATCCCAAGGATGCGATACTTAATGCGATACCGATATTTCGAACACTGGTTGTGATGCATTTTATTCTTTCAGGCTCTGTTATGGTCTTCTGTTTAGATTTTCCTCTCATAACACAACATTATTGAGTGCTATTTCTATTGGTGGTTGGTTTGATATCCAAACTTCTCCCATATCAATGCTCAAATTCAGCACAATCTGCATCTATCTGCTCTGAAGCTCTGATTCAGGCTCCATGATTGGTTGTGTTGTGCCACCAGAACATGGTCTCCCTGTTATAGTTACCATTTAACCTTGAAAAACTAAAATAACTATAGAGCTTTGCTATATCCACATGCGTGTAGAAGTCAGCCAATGCACATGCCACCAAATATGCCAGAGTGGAAGTGGAGCACTGCTTTCTTCCCAACATGTATTGCTTAGGTGCCAGATATTTCCCTATTTATCAAATGCCACTTGGATGGCTGACCCGTATGGACTCCTGCATACAGGGCCTTGATGGCTTTGCTCTGTGATTTTGATAAACTAGGATCTGTTCTATTAATCACTTAATTGTTCCTGGCATTGCCACATTTTAGTTCCATCATTGAGTACTAAATGTGAACTGGATGGTGCCATTTTCGCAGTTAAATTTATTTGTGTTCACCCCTTTCTCCCAAGTGTCTGCAATATGATTTCCCCCCCTTCTTTTCTTGTCTAGTGGAAGAATTGTCCGCCACTTTGTGCCCATTGGAAAAATTCTGAAGCCTGTGCTGAATGAATGTGTGACCCCTGTTACTTGTTACTGGAGCCTAGCTTTGATCGTACGTGGGGAAGCAGAACTGCTGTTAGTTTTCAAGGTATGACTAAGATGTTCTCTGGCCCACGTTTGCAGTTTGCAATTAGAATCAGTATGCTTGCTGTTGCCAATGATGATAGGATTGGTCCAATCCTATCATCATTGACTTCAGTCACTTGCCGCCATGTATGAACGATGGAACAAAACTTACTTCCATCTGACATGTCAGCCATCTTATCTGATTCTTCCATGTTGGCTATGCTTTATTTCTATCTGCCCATTTTCCGGCCAAAAATTGGATGGGTAGGATTGTTTGATGGATGAGCTTTTCACACCAGTGCCCATCCACAGCCAGGGCCCAACAGGTGAACGGTCTGGAACACTCGAAGTTGGGCCCACATTGTACAGAGTGGTGGCCTGATTGAAAACTCAGTAAGCTTGGCCTGGGCAGCATATATTTTCCCTGGATATCCAAGCTCTAGAGTGTGCCATGTCAACATGACAATCAAGCCACCGTAGTAACAATTGGATGGGTGAATTTTCCCCCATTCAAAAGATGGAAAGACAGGGAAATGATATTGAGTCGTATGTGTTTTGGCTTGCTGGGATCTTGAACTCACTTGTGCAGGAATTACATCTCGAACTCGCTTGTGCAGGAACTACGTCCGCCGTTGAAGATGTTGGTTCCTGTTTGGAAGGCGTTGTGTGCTGCCACTGATAGTATAGAGAGAACAGATAAAGAGGCTGATCGATAGAGCTGGATCCGTTTGGGTATAAACTGTTATTTATTTATTTTATAACTTTGAGCAGAGAATTAGTAGTCATGGAAGACTTTCCCTGATATCGGAAGGTTGTAGGTTTGAATGCCATGAGTCTGTACTTGGTTGAGATTTGTTGGCCAAGTTAGGTGTCTTCAGTTGATAATCTTTGGGTTTTATTGATGAGGCGAAAGAACTAGAGTTTTGTTCCACGGTGTTCTAGCTCCCTGTACACCTGGCATACATGCCAGAAATGGGTTTATGGGACATTTGAAACGTGCATAAGGTGGGCCGCCTCAGGAAGATGACTGGTGCAAAGATCAAGCAGCGTGCTTATTAGGTGTGCCACACCCGTAAGGAATGGTGGTTTAAAAGAACTTGCCAACAGTCGTCACTCATTGTATGTGTGCTCCACCTGATCAGTGGACTTTCTGATCCTTCACCGTGTCATCTGCTCGGTGGGGCCAACCTCATTCACAGTTCAAATTCCCTACACATGCCATGTTGGCGGGCATGCTGCATGTTGGTACTTGGGGTGCCAAGAAATCTCTTTGATTCTTAGTCAGAATTACCAGTCTATTTATCAAACTTATTCATGAAAAGAAAACCACTAGCACTGAGATGGGCTGAAAGGAGCAGAAAAATATGATCCTGAATACAATGATAAGCAGTGAATTCAGGTATCCAGTCTGTGCCTGTGGACCCCATGGATCAGTGTGGACGGACCATGGCCTAAAAATCTCGTTGACCGGATAATTTATGTAATCTCAGATAGACTTTGATTTGATGGAAACAGGAACCTTCAATATCACAGAAAGGAAAGGTAAAGGGAATCAGGTAACTCCAAATTTTTTCAATTATGATTTGCCAATCCAAACGCCCACCCCAATACGATGGAAAGGGCTTTACCAGCTCGCCTTTCAAATACTCAACATTCAATTTCATTTTTAAGAATCAAAAACTAATTGCAATTTCTCAGAAACTGTGTATTTATAGAACAACCCAAAACTAATCTCTAACTGATTCTTCCATGAGACTCCAGTGCTTGCAGACCATTATTAGTGCTCCCAGTTGCATTGGTCACTCGGACAGCTCAATTTAGTCCAATTTATTGATCCAGATTGTTCATTAGGTCAAACCCATGTTTCATTGGCTACCATGTAAACATCACTTGGCAATAATATTAACCATTGATCAATGGCTTTTGATATGGACGGTCCTGATTGTACACAAAATAGGTCCAATAAAAAATCTGAATCATCTATTGATTAGGGCCATCACGAATTGATTATGATTCTAAAGTGTAACTTTTGTTAGGGAATCATTGTCATCCTATACATAGCTTTGAAAAGGATAGCTAATAGAAAATAAGGCCACAATCAAGGATGCATTAAGGGCCGCTGAATTTTGGTACTTAACACCCGATCCATATCTCAAGTGGTAGACTGATGATCCTGAATATGAACACAATTTCCTAAACCTAAACTTATAACCTTAACCTAAACCTATTCTCAAATCCCAAAAACTATAACCTAAATCTTAACCTTAACCTATAACCTAACCTTAACCTATAACCTTAACCTATAACCTAACCTTAACCTATAACCTAAACCTATAAACTAAAACCTAAAACCTAAATTTATTCTCAAATACCTAAACCTAAACCTACACCTAATCCTAATCTCAACTCCCTAACCTAAACCTAAACCTAAACTTGAAAACCCAAACCTAAACCAGATCCCGAACCCGAACCCGATTTCCTAAACCTAAACTTATAACCTTAACCTAAACCCATTCTCAAATCCTATAACCCATAACCTAAACTTATAACCTTAACCTAAACCTATAACCTAAATCCTAAACCTTAACCTTAACCTTAACCTAAACCCGATCCCGAACCTGAACACGATTTTCTAAACCCAAACTTATAACCTTAATCTAAACCTATTCTCAAATCTTATAACCTATAACCTAAACTTAAAACCTTAACCTAAATCTGTAACCTAAACCTAAACCTTAACCTACACCCGATCATGAACCTACACGATTTCCTAAACCTAAACTTATAACCTTAACCCAAACCTATTCTCAAATCCCAAAACCTATAACCTTAACCTAAACCTAAACCTTAACCTATAACCTAAACCTATAAACTAAAACCTAAACCTAAACCTAACCTATAACCTAAACCTATAAACTAAAACCTAAACCTAAACCTAAAACCTAAATGTATTCTCAAATCCCTAAACCTAAACCTACATCTAATCCTAATCTCAACTCCCTAACCTAAACCTAAACCTAAACCTAAACCCGATCTCTAACCCGAACCCGATTTCCTAAACCTAAACCTTAACCTATTCTCAATTCCTTAAAGCTATAACTTATAACCTATAACATATAACCTAAACCTAAACCTAAACCTTAAACCTATAAACCTAAACTTACCTAAACCTATAACCTTAACCTAAACCAAAACCTATAAACTAAACCTTAACCCATAACCTATAACCTATAACCTATAACTTTATAACCGATAAACCTTAACCTAAACCTTCAACCTAAACCTATAACCTAAAACCTATAACCTAAAAAACCTAAAACACGAATGTATTCTCAAATCCCTAAACCTAAACCTACACCTAATCCTAATCTCAACTCCCTAACCTAAACCTAAACCTACACTTGAAAACCCAAACCTAAACCCGATCCCGAATTCAAACCTGATTTCCTAAACCTAAACCTTAACCTATTCTCAATTCCTTAAAGCTATAACCTATAACCTACACCTAAACCTAACCTAAGCCTATAACCTAAACCTAAACCTAAAACCTAAATGTATTCTCAAATCCTTAAACCTAAACCTACACCTAATCCTAATCTCAACTCCTTAACCTAAACCTAAACTTGAAAACCAAAACCTAAACCCGAATCCGAACCCGAACCCGAACCCGATTTCCTAAACCTAAACCTTAACCTATTTTCAATTCCCTAAACTGTAACCTATAACTTAACCTAAACCTATAACCTACACTTATAACCTAAACCTAAACCCGTAACCTTAACCTAAATGTAAAACCTAAACCTAAACCTAAACCCAATCCCGAACCCAAATTTGAATTCCTAAATCCTTAGCCTAAACCTAAAACCCAAACGTAAACCCTATCTCAAACCCGAACCTGATTTCCTATACCTAAACCTCAACGTATTCTCAAATCCCTAAACTTAAACCTACACCTAATCCTAATCTCAACTCCCAACCTAAACCTAAACCTAAACTTGAAAACCCAAACTTAAACCCGATCCCGAACCCAACACGATTTTCTAAACCTAAACTTATAACCTTAACCTAAACCTATTCTCAAATCCCAAAACTTATAACCTAAACCTAAACCTTAACCTATAACCTAACTCGAACCTATAAACTAAAACCTAAACCTAAACCTAAACCTAAAACTTAAATGTATTCTCAAATCCTTAAACCTAAACCTCCACCTAATCCTAATCTTAACTCCCTAACCTAAACCTAATCCCAAACTTGAAAACCCAAACCTAAACCCGATCCCGAACCCGAACCCGATTTCCTAAACCTAAACCTTAACCTTTTCTCAATTCCTTAAAGCTATAACCTATAACCTAAACCTAAACCTTAACCTAAACTTAAACCTAAACCTAAACCTAAACCTAAACCTTAACCTAAACCTAAACCTATAACCTTAACCTAAACCAAAACCTATAAACTAAACCTTAACCCATAACCTATAGCCTATAACCTAAACTTATAACCGATAACCTAACCTTAACCTAAACCTAAAACCTAAACCTAAACCTATAACCTAAAACCTAAACCTAAACCTAAAACCTAAATGTATTCTCAAATTCCTAAACCTAAACCTACACCTAATCTTAATCTCAACTCCCTAACCTAAACCTAAACCTAAACCTAAACCTAAACTTGAAAACCCAAACTTAAACCCGATCCTAAACTGAACTTGATTTCTAAACCTAAACCTTAACCTATTCTCAATTCCCTATAACCTACACCTAAACCTAACCTAAACCTAAACCTGAAACCTAAATATATTCTCAAATCCTTAAACCTAAACCTACACCTAATCCTAATCTCAACTCCTAAACCTAAACCTAAACTTGAAAACCCAAACTAAACCCGATCTCAAACCCTAACCCGATTTCCTAAACCTAAACCTTTACCTATTCTCAATTCCCTAAAGCTTTAACCTAAACCTAAACCTTAACCTAAGCCTAAACCTACAACCTTAACCTAAGCCTAAACCTACAACCTTAACCTTAACCTATAACCTATAACCTAACCTTAACCTAAACCTAAACCTATAACCTAAAACTTAAACCTAAACCTAAAATCTAAATGTATTCTCAAATCCCTAAACCTTAAACCTACACCTAATCCTAATCTCAACTCCCTAACCTAAACCTGTACACCTAATCCTAATCTCAACTCCTAATCTTAAACCTAAACTTGAAAACCCAAACCTAAACCCGATCTCGAACCTGAACCCGATTTCCTAAACCTAAACCTTAACCTATTCTCAATTCCGTAAAGCTATAACCTATAACTTATAACCTAAACCTAACCTAAACCTATAACCTTAACCTAAACCTAAAACCTAAACCTAAACCTAAACCTAGGTTTTGAGTTTAAAAGTCCATCCTAGGTTTGAGCATATTACTCATGTTGATTTTGCCATAGTTCAGAAGATTTGTAGGTACATTTTTGATTTCTTCATATATAAGTGTTTTTTTTTTTTTTTTGGTCTTTCTTCCTTTTGAGATGTGTCCAAAGGCATGCTTGTTTGATTGTATCTACAAATGCTGTTTTATACAGGCTGACAAGCTAAAGAAGTCAATGAAGGATGAAATTCATTTTCTCAAGGGAAGGGTTTCAGAACTTGAAAGTGATCTTGTGTCGAAGTCCACAGAAGTTACATTTGCAGTTTCAAGGAAAGAAGAAGTTCTATCTTCTGCATTTGTTGAAATTGACCATCTGAAGGAAGAAAATTCTGTAAAAACGTGAGCATTATTGAATGCATATGGAGGGTGTTTACTGTGTTGAAGTATATTTGTTTCTTGCACATGAGGGCACGCCTTAGCTGTAATTCTTATGATAGGTCGAGCAAAGTGAAGTATTGTTTATTTAGAAATGTGAATGTAGGATGCATTGTATGATTTGATTGCTTTTGTAATAAATGCATTATTTTTTTTTCATGATTGCATTTTATGTACTATTTCTATCAGCATTAAACTTAGATAAGTTATCAATCACAGCAGGTTCTTGCAATGGAAATAGGTCGTATTATTACAATTTTTTTAAAAAATAGCTACAAATATAATCCGTAGCTATAGCTACGACTTTTGTCTGTAGCTATTGGTATCTATTACTACGGATATTATTGGTGCTATTGGTATCTATTGCTACGGATATGATCCGTAGCACATCCGTAGTTATTGGTGGGTAGCTAAAGGTAATGTTACGGATATAATCCGTAGTTATTGGTATATATTGCTACGGATTATATCCGTAGCTATTGGTATCTATTGCTACGGATATAATCCGTAGCTATACCTTTAGCTACCCCGCCAATAGCGAAGGACGTGCTACGGATCATATCCGTAGCAAAAACCAATCTGTAGCTATTGGTATCTATTGCTACGGATATAATCCGTAGCTATACCTTTAGTGTAATGCCCTGAAAATCGGAGGTCGAGTATAACTCAACTCCCGAGTTCCAACGCATCACTTATGCAACATAATTAATGATGATTGAATGTTGTCTGTGTTAGAGCAATAAACATGAGTGAGATTATACCAAAACATTGATTCATACTCCATATCATTTGTATAAAGGCAAGCGGAAGACTGAACTGTATATACATGTATGTAAAGAAACAAAAATCATTTCATTCTCCAGAGTATGAACCCATCTGAGTCACCATATACATATGTTTGTTCTATAAACAAAATGTCAAAAATTAAACTAAGTAGCAATCCCTGTAAAAACCAGTCGATCCTAACAGCCTAGTCGAAGCCGCCAGAGTACTGCATATAGGAGAACTCCTCCTGGTTCTCATCATAATTAGGCTCCGCCTCCTGAGTCATCGGCTCACCTAAACCTGAGACAGAGTCTGGTTGGTGTGCGCAACACCGTCCCGTAACGTGGGAGTGAGTAGCTAACTCAGTGGAACAATAAAGCATAGGTTAATATGTTATCAATACAGTCAAGCAGTAATGATAAATCAATAAAATCAAACACTCCTAACTACTCTTATTAATGCAAGTATGGATGCAGGTATGATGGATGCCCTCACTGACATACTCCCTCATGCGACACCCTCTTCGTTCGCGGCATGCTTTCATCCCTCAGTGCTCCACATCTTCCAGGCACATGCAATGCATGTTGAGCATGATTACCGAGTTGTTATTAGTCCATTTCAAACAGTAGGATTGAGAAACTAAGGTACCTCCCTTGTATCATTCCCAAACATGATCCATTCTAGGGTCGTCAGTCCTAGTTAATTTCAGATGACGGTGTGTTTTCTAGGTCACTGCAAGGGCTGCCAGAGCTGTTACGCGGAATCGTTGCACCACTCCCCCATCACCTTATCAATACAGGCCTAGCTTATACTCACATTACTGGGAAGGCTCGTTGCCTCACCGTAGATTTAGAGTATGCTCGAGGTCACTACGGATATCGTTTGGGAGCCGCTGTGGTCACATACAGTAATCGTTGCACCACTCCCCCATTACCCATCAAGTAGTGTAGGCCGACAGCTCGAATATAGTGTCGCATACCACCATAATTGGCTCACGAGTGTGGTTGCTCACTGGTCACTACGGGGAGGCACGTGGCCCCAGCGTAGGCTGACAGCTCGACCACGGTGTCCCATACCACCATGCTCGGCTCATGAGTCTTAGCGGATCGAGGTACCATGGTTAAAGGGGATTTCACTGGTAAGTTTGGTACCCTAGGTTCAAGTAGTAGTGACCAAACATGGTGAACATACATTAGACATATCGGGTTACATGAAGTGCCTGACTAGCTCGAGCAAACGATCAATTAGACGACATGAAGTGCATAGCACTTCGCGTGGCCTAACCACTGTCGCCAACTGACGTACGACTCGGGTTCGTCAAACACATCTTACGTGGTGATATGAAACTCAACCACAATCTCAAATCTGATACCGATTGTCTGGACTATAGACATAGTCCCAAACTCAATCAATTCTCATCCATAGAATGTGAAGTAAAGCATGATAAACAAAGTAATTCGAGCATGCTAGTAGGCATGTTATAAGGCATGTTATAAAGCATGATATAAAGCATGTTGCAAAGCACTACATCAGTAGGAAGACAAACACATATATTGCAAGTAAGTGGTTTAAGTAGACAACCTCATGGAGGTAATCATACATGTCTCTAGGGTAGTTGAGAATCCCATCTCAACACCCTCCTAAGGCATCAACATCCAAACACTTGCTCACACAAGCATTTCCACAAACACATAACATACACTATTTCAACATACTTAGTGTATGTTAGCAAACATGTATTAGGGCGAATCCTTTCGCCAAGCAAATATTTTATGCACACATAATATATTTATACAACAATTAATCATGGCAAACACATCTCTAAATTATACATGTATACGGTATTTCTTACAATACAGTATTTCTATATACATAGTGTATATTAGTAAAACATGTATTTAGGCGAATCCTTTCGTCAAATATGTATTTTATTCATATATCGTATATCCATACAACAAATAATCATGTCAAACATATTTCCAAAAAATATACATATATGGTACTTTCTATGATACTTAGAATATGTAAAATTCCATATTGTACAACTCTAATCGAAACAGAAATCGGAAAGCACTTTGTACATATGCAATTGCATGCAGATAATGAATCTATCATTATCTGACATTGAAAGCGTTGAAAACCATAACCTATACACCTAAAGTCCTTACCTTGCACCTTGGAATCTCAACGGATCAGCAAGGTTTGATGAGCTTCCGTATTTGGGAGTTTTATAACCTAAAGAGTGAAATCGGTTAGCTATTTCATAACCTATAACCTTCATACCCCAAAACAGATCTAGGGTTAGGGTTTCTTACCTTAAAACGGAGTCGGTATCAACGGGAAAGCGAGAAGAAAGGGGTGGTGTAGCCCGTGTGGTGATTGGAAACAGTAGGAGGGAGATTCTCCCACAACTCTCTAGCTTTTTCTCTCTTTTTCTCTCTTCTTACTTAGGGCTTTTCCCAAATTCGTATGGCTGTGAGAGAGGATGCTCTAAGGTCCTTATATAGCCTGAAAAGTCTCTGAAATAGACTTAAGTTCAAGGTATGCTTGGGTTATATCCAAATCGGCTTTAATTCAGCTTAAAAGAGGGTTTCTGGTGGCCCTCCTTAAGCCAAAAGTCGGACTTAAGCTTACTAACCTTGGATCTACGTGGAGTTATGTTTTCGTCTCAGTTAGATTCCCAGATCACACGTGGCGGACCAGTTTCAGTTCAACGGTCAGCGGGCCTTGATCCGAAATTCCAAATACATGTAAATGTTCCTGAAATTTTTCCTGATCCGAGGGTGTATTTGGGTCAGATTCTGACGGTCTGGTTGCTTATAAATTGACCGCAAGTTTCAAGTCTCAGATCACCATTCCAGATATTTATTTTGTAAAGGGATTTTGTGTTTTCACCCTCATTCGCTCTGGACTCAAGCGAACAGCTGTGGGACACTGTCTGGGGCTGATTTTCGAGATGGTTGTCAAGCCCAGCGAGGCGGTCCTAAGTCCTTAACCTCGTATTATTTGGAGTCCCGATGTGCGGTCCAGACCTGATATGGAGTTTCAAGGTGTTCCCAAGAGCAGTCAGGTAATGAGTTTGATGTGTATTTATGGCCGTTGTTGAGGTCCACCTTGATGTGTATTTATGGCCGTTGTTGAGACCCACCTGGATGTGTATTAATGGCCGTTGTTGAGGCTCACCTGGATGTGTATTTGTGGCGGTTGTTGAGGCCCACCTTGATGTGTATTTATGGCCATTGTTGAGGCCCACCTGGATGTGTATTTGTGGCCGTTGTTGAGGCCCACCTTGATGTGTATTTATGGCCGTTGATGAGGCCCACCTGGATGTGTATTTGTGGCCGTTGTTGAGGCCCACCTTGATGTGAATTTATGGCCGTTGTTGAGGCACACCTGGATGTGTATTTGTGGCCGTTGTTGAGGCCCACCTTAATGTGTATTTATGGCCGTTGTTGAGGCCCATGTTGGTGTGTATCTGTGGCCGTTGTTGAGGCCCATACGAGGTATTCGTGGCCCGTTGTTAAGGCCCACCTTGATATACATGAAGCCTATGTTGTGAGGCCCATTTTGATGTATTGGAGGCCTATGGGTCGAGGCCCAATAGGGTATACATAAGGCCCATTGAATGTGATTCCACCATATTTTATGTGTTGACCTATATGGCGGGCTATGCCTTGGGAGCAATGTTGGTTTGACGTCCACATTGTAAGTATAATGTTGGTTAAATGTCTGCATTACGACTCTCCCTAGGGCCATTAGTAGGCCCATACTTGTTGTGTGTAGGCCGTCTAGGCCCATCTGTGTTGTAAGGATAGTTCATCACCTTATAACATGCTTAGTGTAGCTCTATGATTCATACCCACATGCATCAAATGTATGCTTGATATGAGGAATGTTTGGTTATAACATGAGCCATTGGGCTGAGACATTTACGGGACTCCATATGAGACGGAGTGCTCGACATGAGCGCATGGTATGCGCGAGATTGCTGCATGTTTGTACGGTGTGATTCATGCATCTCACATACATGTTACTTGATCATTGTACGCCCTAGCGACATCAGGGCCGTGGCCTCCACAGGCATATCGTGGATGGCCAGACGGGACACCAGAAATATTTGGTTCTAGCATACGGGCGCCATAGATGTCCCTGAGTGAAAATTCGTAAACCTCCGTGGCCAGGAGATGACTCCAACGTCGAGACCGAGTGGATATATGAGAGCACGAGGGCCGAATACCAGGAGGCTGCATCTCCTACTGTGTCGTGGTCGGTTGGGAAGGGGTGTGACCTTACCCGCCTGAGTGAGGGGGCAATATCTAGGTTGAGTTTGAATAGCTTGAGGATTAGGTCCGCTATCGACTAGCCGGGCCCGATATTGGTAGGAGGATAGTGAGGTCTCTTTCACTTACCCAGTTGTGCCCTCGAATAGGGGTGGCAAGCTGGCGTCGAGTGTAATAGACCCCGCTGATGATCCCAGAGATGAACTGTACTGATGTGGACTTATTGAGCAGGAATTGCATATTCATTCATTCGCTATCCACTCGGGTTGGTGGTGCGTAACTATTTGTTACGTGTACCATCGCATGGCCAGGATTTCGGTTGGGCGCGTGACTAACCTGAGATCAGGAGTTTACCACATTGTGTCTGACTATTCAAATTTAGGTATGGGACTAGTTTGGATAGAAGTCCCTTGTGATGGACCCCATAGCCTGTGATACTTCGTACTATCATCCCGACTTCACATTCCAGCATAGTCATTTCATTCGCACCGCATATTACATTGCATCTGCAGTACTTAGCATTTTGGGTTACTATATTTTTGCACTTATATGTCCTAGATGAGGTTGATGGTATTCATGGCTCGTCAGGATTTGCATATTGCATTGCATCCTCAGCATCTGTTATTGTCTTGTTATGTTTTACATCGCATAGCCTTGGTATGGCTGATGGCATTCATGGACTTACAAGTACACTTCCGCTTACTCTGATGTCATATGTTTCATGATCTTATTAGTATTTCTGTTTATCCTGATGATGTATGATTTATGTGCTTTATTGATACTTAACACTTACCTTACACACACTTCCACCACCCTCTAAGTTTTTGTAAGCTTATGCACGATAGATGCGTGCAGGTGGCGTTAGGTTGCAGCAGCGTTAAGCTTGGAGCATGCAGTTGTCCTCTGGAGCTTTGATTTCGATATATGTATTTTCCTTTCAGTAGTGTATTCAAATGATTATATTAGTGGATATGTGATGATGATGTTGCCTTTATGATTTGGGTATGCTTGTGGTTATGCTCCCTTACAAAAAAAATTTATACTGAAAATCCTCATTGTAGGATCCTAGGATCGAAATCTGGCGTATGGACGCTGGGAGCTGAGAATGGGGTACTACGGAGGCTGTCGGCACCGGATTTGGCGATCGGGATTCCTGTGAATCCGATTTCTGGGTTTGGGGCTTGACAGAAGTTGGTATCAGAGCATAACTTGGGAATACCTGAGGATAACATCACATATCTGTTGATAGGTACCTTACACTCTATGATTGTTGAGAACTTAGAATGGTTAGATCCCCGAGTTCGAATATCTTAGAAATTTTTTTTTGCTCCCTACTGTCAAGATTGTGAGGCTGCATAGTTTCAATTATTTCTATTCCAGGATCCGAGGTTTAATGTGATCATCATAGTGTTGATGAGGCGTATTGGGAGCAGGAGGCTGAGATTAGCAGGCGTTGTCCCCATCTCCTAAGTGTTTGATTATGTTGGCATATTGTGTTCGGATAGGATTTTCATCCCTTGGTTGAGCTCTATATTGGTTGTGTCATATTTTAAATTTTGAGGACGAAATTTTTATTAGGTGGGGAGAGCTGTAAGACCCGTATCCTAGTTCGTACTGTTCCGATTAATCCTGCGATCCTTTCCGTCGAATTCCGGCAACCTGCGACGTATAATCAATATTGCGATTGACCCTAAGTTGTATCTTGTAAATTCATGTCGACTTAATCCAAGACTTGTGTCATTGCGACCACACCGTCGCCGCGGTTCCAACGCCGTGACTCATGCACCGATCCGATACCCTGACCAGAAGATGTGAGCCGGCGTTTATTTCGAAGAAACACCGCGCTTTCTCGATCCCAAGAGAATCTCTACACAATGTCAAATCAATCCCATCAATCAATCAATCAATCAATCACTTCAATGTCAAGTACAAAGCAACCCATGCTTTCTCTCTCCAAAGTCAACTCTTTCTCACCCTCTCTCTTACACACCCATACCTAGTCAAGTACCACATCCATCACCTCACATCACTCACTCACATCTCTCCTTACAACTCTCTCTCTCTCCCTCTCATTTCCCAACATTCTCAAGTCAAGCAAGAGCACCCCCACGTCCAAGCTTCCAAATGAGAAAAGAGAGTTTGTGTGGCCCACCTTTCCCATTCTAAAACCCATCATCCTAGCCATCCATTTCCCATCTCCACCATCAAAGAGGAGCGCAAGGAGGGTGGCATTCCAACGGACCGAAGAGATCAACCGGTGGGTGCTTTGATAGGGTAGTTTTCATGTTTTTATGATGGGCCAAGTGGGGCCTACCGATCAATGGTGTGGATCTCACTTTGGACCCTAAGATGTGGCCGATGGCCCACTTTGATTATTTTTTTAATGTATGATTGGATGCAAGGGAGGGCCCATAGTGTCGGGGTCCCTTCATCACACGTGTGTCCCACCTTCTCTCTCTCTCTCCGTCTCTCTCTCCTTCATTTTTCTCTAGATTTTGTGGTTGTGTGGCCCACTTGAATGGACCCCACCATGAGGCTTGTATTATAGCCAATCCATTTATAAGTGGGCCCACCTTATATGTAATGTACCCATACCACCCATCATTTGGTGGCCCACTTAAACAGGGCCCACCTTGTAGTATGTTAGGCTGTCCAGCATCTAGGGACGCTGGACGTGTTTGGAAAACCATTAATATTAGCTTGGTTTCCAAGCTCATAGGGTGACCCACTTGTTTAGGCCCCATCTTGATGTATGTCTTCAATCCACGCCGTCCATCCTTTTCCCCGTATCATTTTAGGCGTTGAGCCGAAAAATGAGGTCAATCTGACTCTCAGACGGACCATACCTTTGGAAATAGTGATTTTCACCGTTGAAACTCACCTTAATCTTTCTACACGCTGAAAAACGTCCAATATTGGTCTTGATGGACTGGCCTTGGGCCATGGAAACTCGTGGACGGGGTGGATTTGGCTGAAGAGGGCCCCACACATGAAAAACCTTCAGAATTCAGGTTTTCAAAAAAAAAAAAAAACTAAAAAAATATATAAAAGGAGGCAGCGCCTGCTGCTGCGTTTTCACGGGCGAACGGGCCAGGGGCCACGACCCCACATTTGGACCCCACCGTGATGTATATTTGTCATCCACCCGGTTAATATAGTGGGCCACTGATAGGAGTGGGTCCCCTCCAAATTTCAGTCCCATCCAATGCTCATGTGGCCAACATCATAGGAACAGTGCGAATTGAACTCTACCATTGAAACACTTTCTGGGTCCACAGAAGTTTCGGATCAAGATGAAATTTGTTTTTCCTTTTCACCCAAGTATGTGGGACCTTATGAACGGATTAGATGGAAAGTAAACGTTATGGTGGGCCCCATATGGGACCCACAGTGATGTATGTGTTGCATGCCCACCGTCCATACAGACAGTGGGGCCTACCTTGATGTATGTGTTCGTCCGCACCGTCCACCCTGGACGGTGGGACCCCCCTGGTGGGTGTGCATGCCTGTGTGTGCGTGTGTGAGTGTGCACGTGTGTGTGCATGCATATGTGAGTGTGCACGTGTGTGTGCATGTGTGTGTAAGTGTGCACGTGTGTGTGTGTGTATATATGTGTGTGTGTGTGTCTATATATATATAGTATTGTGTTTATATAATATATATATATTATATATATACCAGATGGTGGGCCTCTATGGGCCCCACCATGATGCATGTGTTGCATCCAAGTCGTTCAACCATTTAGCCGTTATTGAGGCCCACTTTGATGTGTACTTGTGGCTGTTGTTGAGGCCCACCTTGATGTGCATTTATGGCCGTTGTTGAGGCCCACCTTGATGTGTATTTATGGCCGTTGTTGAGGCCCACTTGGATGTGTATTTGTGGCCGTTGTTGAGGCCCACCTTGATGTGTATTTATGGCCTTTGTTGAGGTCCACCTTGATGTGTATTTATGGCCGTTGTTGAGACCCACCTGGATGTGTATTAATGGGCGTTGTTGAGGCCCACCTGGATGTGTATTTGTGGCGGTTGTTGAGGCCCACCTTGATGTGTATTTATGGCCGTTGCTGAGGCCCACCTGGATGTGTATTTGTGGCCGTTGTTGAGGCCCACCTTGATGTGTATTTATGGCCGTTGTTGAGGCCCACCTGGATGTGTATTTGTGGCCGTTGTTGAGGCCCACCTTAATGTGTATTTATGGCCGTTGTTGAGGCCCACCTGGATGTGTATTTGTGGCCGTTGTTGAGGCCCACCTTGATGTGTATTTATGGCCGTTGTTGAGGCCCACGTTGGTGTGTATCTGTGGCCGTTGTTGAGGCCCATTCGAGGTATTCGTGGCCCGTTGTTAAGGCCCACCTTGATATACATGAGGCCTATGTTGTGAGGCCCATTTTGATGTATTGGAGGCCCATGGGTCGAGGCCCAATAGGGTATACATAAGGCCCATTGAATGTGATTCCACCATGTTTTATGTGTTGACCTATATGGCGTGCTATGCCTTGGGAGCAATGTTGGTTTGACGTCCACATTGTAAGTATAATGTTAGTTAAATGTCCGCATTACGACTCTCCCTAGGGCCATTGGTAGGCCCATACTTGTTGTGTGTAGGCCGTCTAGGCCCATCTGTGTTGTAAGGATAGTTCATCACCTTATAACATGCTTAGTGTAGCTCCATGATTCATACCCACACGCATCAAATGTATGCTTGATATGAGGAATGTTTGGTTATAACATGAGCCATTGGGCTGAGACATTTATGGGACT
This sequence comes from Magnolia changhungtana, assembly GCA_030180095.1. Lineage (NCBI taxonomy): Eukaryota > Viridiplantae > Streptophyta > Magnoliopsida > Magnoliales > Magnoliaceae > Magnolia > Magnolia changhungtana. The sequence goes on along the minus strand of JASAUF010000552.1, from coordinate 6,169,489 downwards.
CCATATGAGACGGAGTGCCCGACATGAGCGCATGGTACGCACGAGATTGCTGCATGTTTGTACAGTGTGATTCATGAATCTCACATACATGTTACTTAATCATTGTACGCCCTAGCGACATTAGGGCCGTGGCCTCCATAGGCATATCGTGGATGGCCAGACGGGATATCGAAAATGTTTGGTTCTAGCATACGGGCCCCATAGATGTCCATGGGTGAAAATCCCTAAACCTCCGTGGCCAGGAGATGACTCCAAGGTCGAGACCGAGTGGATATATGAGCGAACGAGGGCTGAATACCAGGAGGCCGCGTCTCCCACTGTGTCGTGGTCAATTGGGAATGGGTGTGACCTTTTCCGCCTGAGTGAGGGGGCAATATCTAGGTTGAGTTTGACCAGCTTGAGGAATAGGTCCGCTATCGACGAGCCGGGCCAGATATTGGCAGTGGATAGTGAGGTCTCTTCCACTTACCTAGTTGTGCGCTCGGATAGGGGCGACAAGCTGGCGTCGAGTGTAATAGACCCTGGTGATGATCTCAGAGATGAACTGTACTGATATGTGGACTTATTGAGCAGGAATTGCATATTCATTCATTCACTATCCACTCGGGTTGGTGGTGCGTAACTATTTGTTACGTGTACCATCACATGGCCAGGATTTCGATTGGGCGCGCGACTAACCTGAGATCAGGAGTTTACCACATTGTGTCTGACTATCCAAATTTAGGTATGGGACTGGTTTGGATAGAAGTCCCTTGTGATGGACCTCATAGCCTGTGATACTTCGTACTATCATCCCGATTTCACATTCCAGCATAGTCATTTCATTCGCACAGCATATTACATTGCATCCGCAGTACTTAGCATTTTAGATTACTATTTTTTTGCACCTATATGTCTTAGATGAGGTTGATGGTATTCATGGCTCGTCAGGATTTGCATATTGCATTGCATCCTCAACATTCGTTATTGTCTTGTTATGTTTTGCATCGCATAGCCTTGGTACGACTGATAGCATTCATGGACTTACCAGTACACTTCCGCTTACTTTGATGTCATATGTTTTATGATCTTATTAATATTTTTGTTTATCTCGATGATGTATGATTTATGTGCTTTATTGATACTTAGCACTTACCTTACACACACTTCCACCACCCTCTAAGCTTTTGTAAGCTTATACACGATAGATGCATGTAGGTGGCGTTAGGTTGCAGCAGCGTTGAGCTTGGAGCATGCAGTTGTCCTCTGGAGCTTTGATTTCAATATATGTATTTTCCTTTCAGCAGTGTATTCAAATGATTATATTAGTGGATATGTGATGATGATGTCGTCTTTATGATTTGGGTATGCTTGTGGTTATGCTCCCTTACAAAAAAAATTTATACTGAAAATCCTCATTGTAGGATCCCAGTATCAGAATTTGGCGTGTGGACGCTGGGAGCTGAGAATGGGGTACTACAGAGGCTGTCGGCACCGGATTCGGCGATCGGGATTCCTGTGAATCCGATTTCTGGGTTTGGGGCATGATAGAAGTTGGTATCAGAGCATAACTTGGGAATACTTGAGGATAACATCATATATCTGTTGATAGGTACCTTACACTCTATGATTGTTGAGAACTTAGAATGTTTAGATCCCCGAGTTCGAATAACTTAGAGATTTTTTTTTTTGCTCCCTACCGTCGAGATTGTGAGGCTGCATAGTTTCAATTATTTCTATTCCAGGATCCGAGGTTTAATGTGATCATCATAGTGTTGATGAGGCGTATTGGAAGCAGGAGGCTGAGATTAGCGGGCGTTGTCCCCATCTCCTAAGTGTTTGATTATTTGGCATATTGTGTTCGGATAGGATTTTCATCCCTTGGTTGAGCTCTATATTGGTTGTGTTGTGTTTTAAATTTTGAGGACGAAATTTTTATTAGGTGGGGAGAGCTGTAAGACCCGTATCCTAGTTCGTACTGTTCCGATGAATCCTGCGATCCTTTCCATTGAATTCCAGCAACCTGCGATGTATAATCAACGTTGCGATCGACCCTAAGTCGTATCTTGTAAATTCATATCGACTTAATCCAAGACTCGTATCATTGCGACCGCACCGTCGCCGCGGTTCCAACGCCGTGACTCATGCACCGATCCGATACCCTGACCAAAAGATGTGAGCCGGCGTTTATTGCGAAGAAACACTGTGCTTTCTTGATCCCAAGAGAATCTCTACACAATGTCAAATCAATTCCATCAATCAATCAATCACATCAATCAATCAATCACTTCAATGTCAAGTACAAAGCAACCCATGCTTTCTCTCTCCAAAGTCAACTCTTTCTCACCCTCTCTCTTACACACCCATACTTAGTCAAGTACCACATCCATCACCTCACATCACTCACTCACATCTCTCCTTATAGCTCTCTCTCTCCCTCTCATTTCCCAACATTCTCAAGTCAAGCAAGAGCACCCCCACGTCCAAGCTTCCAAATGAGAAAAGAGAGAGTTTGTGTGGCCCACCTTTCCCATTTCAAAACCCATCATCCTAGCCATCCATTTCCCATCTCCACCATCAAAGAGAGCACAAGGAGGGTGGCGTTCCAACGGATCGAAGAGATAAACCGGTGGATGCTTTGATAGGGTAGTTTTCATGTTTTTATGATGGGCCAAGTGGGGCCTACCGATCAATGGTGTGGATCTCACTTTGGACCCTAAGATGTGGCCGATGGCCCACTTTGATTATTTTTTTTAATGTATGATTGGATGCAAGGGAGGGCCCATAGTGTCGGGGTCCCTCCATCACACATGTGTCCCACCTTCTCTCTCTCTCTCCCTCTCTCTCTCCTTCCTTTTTCTCTAGATTTTGTGGTTGTGTAGCCCACTTGAATGGACCCCACCATGAGGCTTGTATTATAGCCAATCCATTTATAAGTGGGCCCACCTTATATGTAATTTACCCATACCACCCATCATTTGGTGGCCCACTTAAACAGGGCCCACCTTGTAGTATGTTAGGCCGTCCAGCGTCCAGGGACGCTGGACATGTTTGGAAAACCACTAATATTAGCTTGGTTTCCAAGCTCATGGGGTGACCCACTTGTTTAGGCCCCATCTTGATGTATGTCTTCAATCCACGCCGTCCATCCTTTTCCCCGTATCATTTTAGGCGTTGAGCCGAAAAATGAGGTAAATCTGACTCTCAGACGGACCATACCTTTGGAAATAGTGATTTTCACCATTGAAACTCACCTTAATCTTTCTACACGCTGAAAAACGTCCAATATTGGTCTTGATGGACTGGCCTTGGGCCATGGAAACTCGTGGACGGGGTGGATTTGGCTGAAGAGGGCCCCACACATGAAAAACCTCCAGAATTCAGGTTTTCAAAAAAAAAAACCAAAAAAAAATATAAAAGGAGGCAGCGCCTGCTGCTGCGTTTTCACGGGCGAACGGGCCAGGGGCCACGGCCCCACATGTGGACCCCACCGTGATGTATATTTGTCATCCACCCGGTTCATATGGTGGGCCACTGACAGCAGTGGGTCCCCTCCAAATTTCAGTCCCATCCAATGCTCAGGTGGCCAACATCATAGGAAACAGTGCAAATTGAACTCTACCATTGAAACACTTTCTGGGTCCACAGAAGTTTCGGATCAAGATGAAATTTGTTTTTCCTTTTCACCCAAGTATGTGGGACCTTATGAACGGATTAGATGGAAAGTAAACGTTATGGTGGGCCCCATATGGGACCCACAGTGATGTATGTGTTGCATGCCCACCGTCCATACGGACAGTGGGGCCTACCTTGATGTATGTGTTCGTCCGCACCGTCCACCCTGGACGGTGGGACCCCCCCTGGTGGGTGTGCATGCCTGTGTGTGCGTGTGTGAGTGTGCACGTGTGTGTGCATGCATATGTGAGTGTGCACGTGTGTGTGTGCGCGTGTGTGTGCGTGTGTATATGTGTGTGTGTGTATATATATAGTATTGTATTTATATACTATATATATATATTATATACCAGATGGTGGGCCTCTATGGGCTCCACCATGATGCATGTGTTGCATCCAAGTCGTTCAACCATTTGACCGTTATTGAGGCCCACTTTGATGTGTACTTGTGGCCGTTGTTGAGGCCCACCTTGATGTGTATTTATGGCCGTTGTTGAGGCCCACCTTGATGTGTATTTATGGCCGTTGTTGAGGCCCACCTGGATGTGTATTTATGGCCGTTGTTGAGGCCCACCTTGATGTGTATTTATGGCCGTTGTTGAGGTCCACCTTGATGTGTATTTATGGCAGTTGTTGAGACCCACCTGGATGTGTATTTATGGCCGTTGTTGAGGCCCACCTGGATGTGTATTTGTGGCCATTGTTGAGGCCCACCTTGATGTGTATTTATAGCCGTTGTTGAGGCCCACCTGGATGTGTATTTGTGGCCGTTGTTGAGGCCCACCTTGATTTGTATTTATGGCCGTTGATGAGGCCCACCTGGATGTGTATTTGTGGCCGTTGTTGAGGCCCACCTTGATGTGTATTTATGGCCATTGTTGAGGCCCACCTGGATGTGTATTTGTGGTCATTGTTGAGGCCCACCTTGATGTGTATTTATGGCCGTTGTTGAGGCCCACATTGGTGTGTATCTGTGGCCGTTGTTGAGGCCCATTCGAGGTATTCGTGGCCCATTGTTAAGGCCCACCTTGTTATACATGAGGCCTATGTTGTGAGGCCCATTTTGATGTATTGGAGGCCCATGGGTCGAGGCCCAATAGGGTATACATAAGGCCCATTAAATGAGATTCCACCATGTTTTATGTGTTGGCCTATATGGCGGGCTATGCCTTGGGAGCAATGTTGGTTTGACGTCCACATTGTAAGTATAATGTTGGTTAAATGTCTGCATTATGACTCTCCCGTCTTGGCCCATCTGTGTTATAAGGATAGTTCATCACCTTATAACATGCTTAGTGTAGCTCCATGATTCATACCCACACGCATCAAATGTATGCTTGATATGAGGAATGTTTGGTTATAACATGAGCCATTGGGCTGAGACATTTACGGGACTCCATATGAGACGGAGTGCTCGACATGAGTGCATGGTACGCGCGAGATTGCTGCATGTTTGTACGGTGTGATTCATGCATCTCGCATACATGTTACTTGATCATTGTACGCCTTAGCAACATTAGGGCCGTGACCTCCACAGGCATATCGTGGATGGCCAGACGGGACACCGGAAATATTTGATTCTAGCATACGGGCGCCATAGATGTCCCTGGATAAAAATTTCTAAACCTTCGTGGCCAGGAGATGACTCCAACGTCGAGACCGAGTGGATATATGAGGGCACGAGGGTCGAATACCAGGAGGCCGCGTCTCCCACTGTGTCGTAGTCGGTTGGGAAGGGGTGTGACCTTACCCGCCTGAGTGAGGGGGCAATATCTAGGTTGAGTTTGACCAGCATGAGGAATAGGTCCGCTATCGACGAGCCGGGCCCAATATTGGCAGGCAGATAGTGAGGTTTCTTCCACTTACCCAGTTGTGTGCTCGGATAGGGGTGGCAAGCTGGCGTCGAGTGTAATAGACCCCGGTGATGATCCCAGAGATGAACTGTACTGATATGTGGACTTATTGAACAGGAATTGCATATTCATTCATTCACTATCCACTCGGGCTGGTGGTGCGTAACTATTTGTTACATGTACTATCGCATGACCAGGATTTCGGTTGGGCACGCGACTAACCTGAGATCAGGAGTTTACCACATTGTGTCTGACTATCCAAATTTAGGTATGGGATTGGTTTGGATAGAAGTCCCTTGTGATGGACCCCATAACCTGTGATACTTTGTACTATCATCCCGACTTCACATTCCAGCATAGTCATTTTATTTGCACCGCATATTACATTGCATCCATAGTACTTAGCATTTTGGGTTACTATATTTTGCACCTATATGTCCTAGATGAGGTTGATGGTATTCATGGCTCGTCAGGATTTGCATATTGCATTGCATCCTCAACATCCGTTATTGTCTTGTTATATTTTGCATCGCATAGCCTTGGTACGGCTGATAGCATTCATGGACTTACCAGTACACTTCCGCTTACTATGTTGTCATATGTTTTATGATCTTATTAGTATTTCTGTTTATCCCGATGATGTATAATTTATGTGCTTTATTGATACTTAGCACTTACCTTACACACACTTCTACCACCCTCTAAGCTTTTGTAAGCTTATGCATGATAGATACGTGTAGGTGGTGTTAGGTTGCAGCAGCGTTGAGCTTGAAGCATGCAGTTGTCCTTTGGAGCTTTGATTTCGATATATATATTTCCCTTTCAGCAGTGTATTCAAATGATTATATTAGTGGATATGTGATGATGATGTTACCTTTATGATTTGGGTATGCTTGTGGTTATGCTCCCTTACAAAAAAAATTTATACTGAAAATCCTCCTTATAGGATCCCAGGATCGGAATCTAGCGTATGGACGCTGGGAGCCAAGAATGGGGTACTACGGAGGCTGTCGGCACCGGATTCGGCGATCGGGATTCCTGTGAATCCGATTTCCGGGTTTGGGGCGTGACAACCTCATGCAGTGGAATCCTGCCTATACTCAACAGGTATGAGGTGAACTAGTTATGGATGAGGTGCCTACAGACGAAATGATTTGTCATGGTTTTCTGGCAATTTACGACGGGATGACTGTGATAATGGTCGTGACCGTTGGAGTATATCCGATGCCAACAACTTCAGAGACCATAACCAACATTATTTATCTGACAAAAGCAAGGTCGCTTGATGCTTTCTTTAATACTAGTGAATATTTTTTTTTTGTACGGATTTCCATCATTATTTAACTGCACAAATGCAGCCAATGGGAAGCTCGTATAGGGCAGTTCTGTTCACTCCCCAAGTATAGGGTTGTGATGTAGTAATAAACTCGGTAAGACCGAGGTCGAATCCACAGGGACTGAAACCTGTACGTAATCTGAAACTAATTAGAACTAGAACTAGCCTAAGATGAAATCTAAATCAAGTGAATTTGAGGAATAATGGTGAAAATATTAATCTAAAACTGGTAAAATTTAAAGGTATGAAACTAGGGTGCCAAGGATCCACTTGTAGAGATCAGGGAGATCTACGCTTGATTCACGAACTCAATGGACTTCGAGTCCCATCTTCATCCAGTTGGAAGATATGTCACTAAAGCTCGATCTGAACTTCCATTGATCTAGTTTTCAAAGAGATGAGAGATGAGAATTAGAGTCGATTCCATCACAAATCCATGCCCATGAGACAAGGTGAACAACAAAACTCAAATCAATCCACAATCAGTCAGAAGATGTATGAAATTTAGGAAGGATTCCATCATCCAACCATGTCCAAGGGGCAATGGTGAACAACAGGGTTTCCTGATTTCACAATCAAAATATAAGGAAGAAGGAAATACTCAAAGCCATCGCAGATCTATTGTAATTTAAGTCACAACAAACCATTAAAAACTATGAATATTTCAATTAATCAAACTAGAATCAAACATCAGTCCATAACATGAATCAAAGCCGTGGAATCGGTCCCATCACACTACAAGCTTCACCTCTTCGCCCTAGCCAAGAGGCTCAGCCCAACATGAATGAGCTGATCCCTTGAACAAGAACAAAATAAAAAGAAAACAAAATAAAACACGAACTACTCTCTCTCACGTGTAGACATCCAAGTCGAAGCCAAGCCCCCCCCCCAGGATCCCATGATTCCTCACTCTTTTATAAAAGCTAGAATATAGGTCGGTCCGATGGGAATATGGAGACTTCATGCAGAAGTCGTAGCAACAGGCGGTGGAAAACAACTTTTTGCGTTGACTGTCTTATGACGGAACCAGTTGCAGACTAATCTGAACACGCTGTGGGTGTTTCGTGAGTGCGGAACAAGGTAGATTTGGGCATATCCTATCTTCTGAGCATGATAGACGGATTGGATTGCTCAACCCAATCTCAGAGGTGGGCCATATCGAGTCACAGCGGTGGCTCCCTGTTTGCATGCATATAGGAAATCCCATTGATTCCCGGATTTCCTGCAACAATTCTTTCTATTTCCCTTTTTTTTCTTAACCTTCTTCACGTGTGGTCCACACCCTACGAATCCTCCTGTAAAAATCTCCTTACGCAACCTATTTCCGCAGGCACAAAACCAGCTGTCCTGCGTAATCGACCGGAACGACAGGAATTCTTGCTAGCTTATTCGATGTGCGAGGCTGCTCCTTCAAAAAGAAATAACGTCCCTTCAGTCGATTTTCTATGGTCTAGCAGATGGACGGTGTGGATTTTTCAGATGGATCTGATGGTGGGCCACCATCCTCTGAGAACAGACGCTTGCTTGTTACGTCTAAACGTAGGGGCTCCTGCTTCACTGGATACCTGGGTCACCTTCAGACCCTGTCTTCATGCGGGAATGGCGATGGTTGGTCGAAATTTCGTCCTGAAGACGATGAACGGTGTGGATCTTCTTCTTGACCAATCATGGTGGGCCCACAACACTTCCGTTTCCAACTCTTCCGCAGCAGAGGCAAAAAAAACGGAAAGTTCTGTTTTTAGGAAGGATTGCGAGTCACAGTCGGTTTGACCCGACTTTAGTTGCAATGCACCTCCGGTGCACTTGTTCCTCCGCACACACTATTCAAGGTGGGGTCCGTTACGAGGTTTTATGAGATATCCAATCCAACCATCTGTTTTGTCACCTCCTAAAACGGGCTGAGACCGAAAGTGGAGCATATCCAGATATCAGTTGGGCCCCCGATTGCCAATTCATGGGCTGATCAAGCCGTTGGGCCACTTCCACATGGATCCAATGGATCGAATTTGACATGTACGGTTAATTTAAGGTCCTCAGGCAACGTATGAAGTTCTGAGCCAAACGGATGGTGAGAACCCTGTGATCCTGCATTCTGGCTGAATTTCAGGCCACTTGATCTTCAGTTCCTCAGTTTTCTTGGATCTCTGGCATTGATCTTGGTCCCCTGGAGTCCGTCCCTTGCCTTGGTGTCATCAGAGCGTTAATTCCATGCTTTTAGATGCCTATTTCGATCCCGGCTCACAAATACAGCTTGCATTATAAACACGAGTAAAGCAGACCATTAAAGGATATCATGTTCGTAAAATCAGATAATTACTAGGGTCTGATATGCAATATTTGACCCTCAACACAACCCCCAACCAGCATTTTGCTAGTCCCGAGCAAAATATGCGAAAATTAAGTTGAGAATTACAAGACAATTTCTATGAACTCAGGTGATCTTTGAGATACAATCTAGATACTAGAATTCTAAAATTCATGAATGTTGGGTATTACTTTCTGCCGGACTCAAGCACCTGGTAAACTTCATAATCAAGTTCAAAGTTTTAACCCATTAATTAGAAAAATTTTAAACGTTGAGTTTCATGTATAGTATAATCTCACTTACCATCATTAAAATTCACTTCTTTATTTCAGGATAACATTGGTAAGCAACAAGATAATTCATGATAACCAAAACTTAAACCAAACTTGCCTCACAGATTTTTATTTTTATTTTTATTTTTTTTTTTTTTTTTTCATTCTTCTAGTCTTTTGATTTTTTCATTCAAAGTAATGCCAAGGAGATGGTTTAAATCCTTACCTATAGGGAGCAAACCTATGGTGAAGACCGTATATCCAAACCTTTTTCACATACTCTCAACCATGAGGAATCAAATCTCACTTATAGGGAGCAAACCTATGGTGAAGTTTGTTCACCCAACCCTTTCCGCAGGCAGCTATCTTGTAGCTGGGTTTTCTCATTTTCTTTCATTCTTCTTATTGAACATGATAGACAAATTCCCCAGGTTGGTTCCTTTCATGCTTACTGATTACCAAGTCAATCCTTCAATATTGAACTGAAACCTCAATGCATAAGAGAGATGTGATATGTGAAATCATGACTCCATCAATGTTTTAAAGCTTCTAATCATGAATTGATAATTCGAACTCAACTGTGAAATCTAACAAATAACGGGATCCAAGAGTCATAAATTAACTGTGAAATCTAACAAATAACGGGATCCAAGAGTCATAAATTACCAACATCACTTATCTTGTAATTCTAAATCCAAGATGGTCGTCAAAATCACTTCGAATTTCAGAAAAATTAAAATTTTTTCACAATTTATGCTCAAGACCAAGAAAACACTGATTAGGAAACCTAATCTCCCACCCCTAACCTAAAATCTACATTGTCCTCAATGTAAAAGATGTAAGCATGCAATGCACATGGGACAACGAAAGTAAATGAGAAGTGATGGGAAGATAGTACCTAGGTAACAAGTCAAGAGAGACTTTTCCATAGATCGCAACATGGAATCCAATCAGCACGAGAGAGAAAGCAACACAAAACTAACAAAAAAAAAATCCTACCTATACCACTTTCGCAGGTGCTTTCGATTGCATTTAGCGCATGCAACAAGCCTTTAAACCCCTAGGTTTCCCCTAGTGGACGAGTTGTAGTCTCGTGAGGGTTTGCAGCAATGTTACCCACAAACATTAACTGACTAGAAAAATGAAATGAAAAGCTGGGTTGCCTCCCAGGAGCGCTAAGTTTACTGTCTATCCTAAAACAACATCAAACAAACTACCCTAGTCCTATGAAAGCAGGGGAAAGACTACTCAGTAATGCCACAAGGTTCCTCTTCTGACCAATATCTAGATAAATTCCTCAGTAGGTTCCTCAACAGGATCATCCAAAAGCCCTTTTTGCAATAGGCTTTGATGCCCTGGAGCATGAATGGCCGAAGAGACTTATGTACCTTAGAAAAAATTTGTCGTTGATTTGCCTGAGGTACCCAAAGTATATATGATTCACCTGTGTCAGAAAAAGTCTCAAAGTTAGTATCCCATGGTGAATCAGAGACTACCGGTAGATAAAATTCAGAAAAATTTTCAGGAAGTAATGTAGTCTCAAAGCATTCTGAAATTCCAGACTTCGGTTCAATTTTTAGCTCCTCTTCCTTTAGTGCTAAACATTCAAGGTCAGAGGAAGAAGGAGCTTCAGAGTAAGGGTGCGCTTGGTCCGTGATAACCACCAAGGTGGTGTCATGTAAGGAATCCACATTTTCTTGTATCATGAGGTCGTTTGGATCCACAAGGTGTGCCAAGCATGTGTTCAAAGATGTGGGAAAGTCAGCTGGGAGTGACTCGTCTCCTGTATCGAAATCTGTGATGATGAGCCCAAGGATTCCGTCGTCTTTTGAAGTAGATGGACGCATGCTTGCTTGCTCTTGCCCTTCACAGATAGATGGACAATCAATAGGTGAAGAATTGATGTGAAGACTCGGTCATTGAAGCTTCTCGGTGGAGGCATTGAATTATCTAAAGTGTGTAGCTCGGATTGTGGCCTCAACTGGGTAGTTTCAAATTCCAGAGAGTCATATCAAGCAAATCGTCCATCGCCCAATTATATCATCATTCATCTCGGGCGTGGTCCAAACATGCATCACAAGAGTTGGAAGGGTTAGTTGAAAATGGTTCATTCTCCACATTCAAATCAGCCATATCAGGCAGGTGGAGTAGATCATTATGGTAGACAACTTCCTGAACCTCGTAATCATTCACAGGGGCCACACTTGAGATTGAATCCCAATACTCATCATTCAGATTTGTGCGGTGTGCAATTGGGATGGGATCACATTCCTCACACTCCATTCCTACGTTAGGTTGAGGTTCGAATAAACTAACCTCAACCTCATCAGTGTAATCATGTGTGTCATGTGAGTGAAGTGTGTCACTATCATTATATTTGAAAGACACCCACGTCTCTTGATCATTCCTTTGGACAGTCATCGAAATCGACTCATTGGGAAATTGAACCATCTGCTCATTAATGGAATCCAATTCCTCATTCATAATTTCAGTTTCTTCCACAAGCGAGTTATGATCACTTTCTTCACATTCTGCTTCTAGATTAGGATGAGGCTGGGATAACCTAGTCTCTTCCTTCTCCATAAGTTGTGACTGAATGATTAGAATTGAGGATTTGAGCAATTCACATGATTGTATGACAAGTTGATTGAATTGCTCTTGTGCTTTCATGAGCTTCTGAAGTGAATCCTCTTGGATTGTTTCTGATTGGGTTTCAAAGGTAGATGTCCCAAGAGAATTATCACTATGATATATAGCTGGTTCAGCTTCCTGACATTGATGTTTCCATTGATTATAGTCATACGGATCATAGGTAGGAGAATCTGATGGTTGGTAATACTTATTATCACTCATAATATAATCACGCATTGTTTTCTTTTTCTCAGATGAGTGATAATAATTATCACTCCCATAGTTATGATAACCCCAACACTCACGTATTGTCCGTGGGGTGTAATTGTTCTTCCGTATATGATCGCGTAAGGACTTCTTAACTGATGGAGTAATATGCTCAGGTCGGTTCTCGATGATTGTTTCAGGAAAATTTTGAGACATAGGTGGATGTTTATCATAATCATCATACATCCCTTCACACTGTTTCGCATGCTCAAAAGCTATCTCAGCATATTGACGTTCCCACTCGTGCATATACATGGTGAAACCCTTAATCAATCTAATTCTAAGAAAAATAGAGAAAAGATCTTACTACAGTAGGGAAAGTAAGAGGAGGAGAAGTTAGAAGGAAAGTACCAAATGAGAAATTCCTATGTTAAAATCCTGCAAAAGAAAACAAAAGAAGTTAGCTTCTAAAATAGAAAGTCTAAAGTTAGAAAGTTCCTACAATTGAAATAGAAAGTTTTTAAAATAGAAAATTTAAACCAAAAAAATTAAAAAAAAAAATTTCTAAAAACAAACTAATTCCTAAAAAGGAAAGTTTCTAAAAATAAAATAAGGGAAAGATGAGTTAGTTTCTAAAATTGGAAAGAGTCTCTAAAAAGGGAAATAACTAACCTAATTAAAAACAAAAGAGAAAATTTCTAAAAATAAATTAGTTCCTAAAAATAAAATAAATTCTAGAGAAAAAAAATAATTAGGAAAGTTCTAAGCCTAAAGTTAGAAAGTTCTAAATTAGAAATCCTAATCCTAAAATAGAAAGTAATGTTAGTTTCTAAAAAGGAAACTTATAATAAGAAATTTCTAAAACTAAAATTCTAATTCTAAAAATAGAAAAAGTAGAGAAATTAGAAAGGGATTACCAAATTAGAAGTTTATGTCAGGCTCCTACAAAATAGGAAGAAAGTTTCTAAAATCAGAAAAAACTAAGAACTAAAGTTAGAAAAAAAAATAAAAAAATAAAAAAAATCCTAATCTTAAACTAATTCTAAGACTAATTCATTTTAGAAAACGTAGCCGTCAGTCTCCGGCAACGGCGCCAAAAACTTGTTCACTCCCCAAGTATAGGGTTGTGATGTAGTAATAAACTCGGTAAGACCGAGGTCGAATCCACAGGGACTGAAACCTGTACGTAATCTGAAACTAATTAGAACTAGAACTAGCCTAAGATGAAATCTAAATCAGGTGAATTTGAGGAATAATGGTAAAAATATTAATCTAAAACTGGTAAAATTTAAAGGTAGGAAACTAGGGTGCCAAGGATCCACTTGTAGAGATCAGGGAGATCTACGCTTGATTCACGAACTCAACTGGACTTCGAGTCCCATCTTCATCCAATTGGAAGATATGTCACTAAAGCTCGATTTGAACTTCCATTGATCTAGTTTTCAAAGAGATGAGAGATGAGAATTAGAGTCGATTCCATCACAAATCCATGCCCATGAGACAAGGTGAACAACAAAACTCAAATCAATCCACAATCAGTCAGAAGATGTATGAAATTTAGGAAGGATTCCATCATCCAACCATGTCCAAGGGGCAATGGTGAACAACAGGGTTTCCTGATTTCACAATCAAAATATAAGGAAGAAGGAAATACTCAAAGCCATCGCAGATCTATTGTAATTTAAGTCACAACAAACCATTAAAAACTATAATCAAACTAGAATAAAACATCAGTCCATAACATGAATCAAAGCCGTGGAATCGGTCCCATCACACTACAAGCTTCACCTCTTCGCCCTAGCCAAGAGGCTCAGCCCAACATGAATGAGCTGATCCCTTGAACAAGAACAAAATAAAAAGAAAACAAAATAAAACACGAACTACTCTCTCTCACGTGTAGACATCCAAGCCGGCTGGCTGATGCCCCCCCCCCCCCCGGGGATCCCATGATTCCTCACTCTTTTATAGAAGCCGGAATATAAGTCGGTCCGATGGGAATATGGAGACTTCATGCGTGTCGTAGCAACAAAGGTGGAAAACAACTTTTTGTGTTGATTGTCTTATGACTGTAACCACGAGGTGCAACTAATCCGAACACGCTGTGGGTGTTTCGTGAGTGCGGAACAAGGTAGATTTGGGCATATCCTATCTTCTCGAGCATGATAGACGGATTGGATTGCTCAACCCAATCTCGAGAGGTGGGCCATATCGAGTCACAAATGGTGGCTCCAATGTTTGCATGCGTATAGGAAATCCCATTGATTCCGGTTTCCAAATGAAATTCTTTCTATTTCCTTTTTTCTTAACCTTCTTCACGTGTGGTCCACACCCTACGAATCCTCCCAGTAAAAATCTCCTTACGCAACCTATTTCCTTGCAGCACAAAACCACTGAAAATCCGATGAAGCAAGCCAAACGAGCGAATGAATTCTTACTAGCTTATTCGATGTGCGAGGCTGCTCCTTCAAAAAGAAATAACGTCCCTTCAGTCGATTTTCTATGGTCTAGCAGATGGACGGTGTGGATTTTTCAGATGGATCTGATGGTGGGCCACCATCCTTTGAGAACAGACGCTTGCTTGTTACGTCTAAACGTAGGGGCTCCTGCTTCACTGGATACCTGGGTCACCTTCAGACCCTGTCTTCATGCGGGAATGGCGATGGTTGGTCGAAATTTCGTCCTGAAGACGATGAACGGTGTGGATCTTCTTCTTGACCAATCATGGTGGGCCCACAACACTTCCGTTTCCAACTCTTCCGCAGCAGAGGCAAAAAAAAACGGAAAGTTCCGTTTTTAGGAAGGATTGCGAGTCACAGTCGGTTTGACCCGACTTTAGTTGCAATGCACCTCCGGTGCACTTGTTCCTCCGCACACACTATTCAAGGTGGGGTCCGTTACGAGGTTTTATAAGATATCCAATCCAACCATCTGTTTTGTCACCTCCTAAAACGGGCTGAGACTGAAAGTGGAGCATATCCAGATATCAGGTGGGCCCTAGATTGCCAATTCATGGGCTGATCAAGCCGTTGGGCCACTTCCACATGGATCCAATGGATCGAATTTGACATGTACGGTTAATTTAAAGTCCTCAGGCAACGTATGAAGTTCTGAGCCAAACGGATGGTGAGAACCCTGTGATCCTGCATTTTGGCTGAATTTCAGGCCACTTGATCTTCAGTTCCTCAGTTTTCTTGGATCTCTGGCATTGATCTTGGTCCCCTGGAGTCCGTCCCTTGCCTTGGTGTCATCAGAGCGTTAATTCCATGCTTTTAGATGCCTATTTCGATCCCGGCTCACAAATACAGCTTGCATTATAAACACGAGTAAAGCAGACCATTAAAGGATATCATGTTCGTAAAATCAGATAATTACTAGGGTCTGATATGCAATATTTGACCCTCAACAAGTTCCTTGCAAGTGAGAGTCCCTTGATCCAATTCATCTTTATAGACAATCATCTTTTAGATGTAGATTTTTTTGGTGCATTACGTTAGCCCTATCATGTTGATGGAATGCCTAAAAAATCAAGCTTGTACAATCATTACATGGGCCACACCATAGAGAACAATGTAGGAAAATTCAAAAACCTCCAGATTCACATGATGGCCCACACGATGCTTAGGTTAGCCTGACTTTCACAATAGCAATCCTACTAGACAGGTTGAATGCCATACACTGGACTTGCGGGCCATACATAGCACTTTCCCTATTCAAAATTTTGATTCTTCTTATCCTAGCTCTAGTTCATTGACTGCTTAGATCATGGTGAGGAAAAAAAAAATCAACTCAAAAGTCCCATTAATGTGATAGTAGTGGACAAAAAAAGAAAAAGATCTTTACTCCTACATCGGCTCTGATTTTGCAACATTGATTCTGATTGGAAGTTTGTTACTGGATTTTGGGAAGGAATTGGAATTTTGTAGAGATTATTGTAAATGTTGTTTGTGTATATCTTGTTTTGGGTTGTTCTTGCTCCATTTTTTTCAGGATTATTTGGGTAATTTTTGCTGTATGATTCTGTTATCTTGAGAAATCTAATATTTGAAGTAGGACCCAGAGTCCTAATTTTAGAGTTTTTTTTTTTTTTTTTTTTTTTTTTTTTTTTTTGGATTCTTTGATGGGTTTGAAAATTTTGAGAATGGCAACTAATTTCTGAACACAACCTGTTTGTTAGATGACTCCTTTCTTTCTACTTCTGGTATTATGGTAGTATAGCTTTTTGTTGTTGTATTACTGAAACTTGGAGGAAAGGGAGCATCTATCTGTAAGGTGTAAATAGTGTAATTGCATGTTTTGTATTAGTGTAAAGGGTGTCTATAGTTTTTAGGCCATTTTTCTGTTTTTATTTTTATTTTTTGTGTATGATTTGTAATAAAGGATTTCCAATACTGTTTTCTCAAGTATAGATGGAAAAGCAATTTGTGGCACATGTGCCACCACCTGGATCAATAAAGAGGAATGACCCATGCGGGGCTAGCCACCAAACATGGAACATCATTAATAGCTTTGACCATCATTGGTTTAAAATGGGGCCACACCTACATTGGTACTTTTCTTCATTGTAGGTGAGTTTGTGTGGTTAGTTGCACTCTTTTCAAGTGATTACGCTACAGTACCAGGCATTAGAAATCCTCCTTGGATCCCGACATTACTCTACTCCTGTTGATGTTTGGTAAGTGGCACTACACCAATATCATTTATTAGGAATAGCTACCCCCTTTTTTTTTTCCTGCGGAACTGTGATTTATGTGGGTCCACTTCCTGCTTACAGAGTTTTCTATCTTTTTGTTGGTCTTTTCTTTCTTCCATGAAGATATTGATCATGGCCTTTGTGTTTGGGCAGTTAGAAAAGTGGGAAGCTACAAGGAGACTGCAGGATTTGTGGAATGGGATTGAAATACAGCCATAGTTGTATGTATTGTCATCTAGAAAAAGACAAAGATCAACAAAATGAGACTTTCATTTCTCAGTTTTTTTTTTTCCCATTGAATTGATCTCCCTTAAACTTATTAGCTAGTTGCTGTTAGTTTTGTGCATTAAATCAGGTATTTCTACAAGGACATCACCCTTATAATGCAGCTTCTCAGGGACAATCTCACGTTATGGACTTCGGATTTGCCAGATGTGGGTGGTAAATTATTTGAATCCTTTTTCCCTGAGTCTTTTGTTTTGCTGTATTTAATCAAGTATCAAGGGTTGTTATCTTCCCACTTGTTTGTGTTAAAGCATCATTTGTTGCAGAGGAAGACGCTGCGTGTAAGATGATGAACACTTAAGAACGAGGAAATGAAAATCTGGAAGAGGCTTTACCTTTAAGCCGTGAAATGAAAAACTTGCCTTCATGTCTTGGTATGCCAACATCCATACAGCCTCGTTCTTAATAAGAAGAAATGGTTGGTCAGATAAAGTGATGAAATTAGAAAGTGTTTGAATTTCTTTTGATCTCTTTCATATTGTTTTTTTAATGTTTACATTCATTTGGAGTTTCTAGTTCAATTCAACCACTTGGAAAATCAACATGCTTTCTTTCATCATTGCTCTATCAGATTCTGGCAAGGATGAGTACCACCCATTCATTGCTTTTGAAAATCAAAATATGGCAGAAAGCAGGTATAACAGAAGGTATATACCGTCGGTGTCTTCGGCACTGGTCATCGGTGGAGTTCTTTTTTTGCTTCATTGGAACTAGTACTTCGTCTTTATTAAATATTAATTCTTTCATTTTTTAGTTCTATTTATAGGCAGATGTATTACGAATGCTTTTGCTTCATATATGTTTAAAAGATACCAATTCCAACTCGCTTTATCAAATTTAGCAAGGAAAACTACCACCATTCTGGAATTCCATATTTGTTTATGTTTCAAATGTGGAATCCTCTAAACCTTAGTTTGTGTGGGTTTTTTAATTTATTTAGGAGTCCCAGGCTCCTAGCACTCGATGACCAGAATCACTTCTTCTTCTTCTCTTTTTCATACATTTTTCAAATACCAATTGATTTACAAGAGCATCTATAAATCATAAGTTGAAGTTGAGGTGACCTATATGCATGTTTATTATTTTTTCTAGTTATAAATTTTCTCTGAATTTAAGTTTCAAAATTATTAATTTATTGGGTAGTAGCAGTGCCTTTTGTAGTTAGTCTATGACTGTTCTGCTAATTTTTTTGGATAACTTTACTGGTGTATGTAAATCATTGTTGGCATTTTTTAGATGTATAACATTATGCAGATTGATTAAATTCTAACTGGATGCGTTCTGTACTAGGAATAACGTTATTCACGTCCGAAACGTTGGCCATGAAATATCTGAGGTATTTCAAACCATCTCCTTTTATTTTGGCCATTGAAACTCTAATTGCAATTTGTCTTCACAGTTGTTGCCTTTGCAGTTCATATTTTAGTGGAGTCCTTTCTATGCATTTACTCTAACATGCATTTTATAAATTTAAATAACGCTGTTTGGGTAATATATTTATTTAGTTTAAAAGAATGTTCAAAAGGGAAATTTATACTTTGCACTTACATTGCATTGTGCATATTAAATTGCTAGCCTCTGTACTGGTTCCTCGTAGACTTTTTCTTGATTTTATTTTTTTGATGTCTCTCTTAATAAAAGTTGTTGTCATATATTAAAACAAATAAACATAAATAAATCCATGATAATATTTTTCTATCTAAGACGCTAATTCTATCTCTATGCTATCTCTATGGTTCCTTTTCTGTTTATATGCATCTTGTGTTTTGCTAGCTTTAATGTGTAGATGGTTTGAAGCTTCAATTAAAAATCTCCTAGCCTGCAAGTTTCATATGAACTTTGTTTCTCAAAATAAAGGGAAACCATCGGATCTAAACAATGTGGGAGGCATATGGTGGTTGGAACATGCAACTCTATATGTTTGGAGAATAAGCAAAGAATCAAAAGGTTCAAAGAAAGCTAAGTCAAGGTTTAATAATTGGGATGTTCTTTTCTCATTAGAGCGCACACACACAAAATGGCTCCTCAGTTCTACCAATCTCCCTTCCACGAAAAGTCATTGAAATCCCCATCATGTAGAATCTAGAATCTTCTCACTAACTCCTCCCTTGTCACAATTGCATTTTGAATCAAGCAAAAGGTTCAGGTAACCTGGCCATCTTGAAATGGTTCCTCAGTTCTACCAAGCTCCCTTCCACTATACCAAAAAGAGAAGACATCGAAATCACCGCCACTTTAATGGTGATAGAAGTAAGGAGTCCACGTGGTCAACAATACCTCTATATTAGTTCTTCACTTTACTATCTTGATACTTCTTCGTACATTCAGACACAAACAATTAAATCCATGAAAGTATCTTCTACATAAACATCATTTGTACCAGCAGTTGTAAATGAAGACATCTTCATACATTCATACACAAACAATTAAATTTTCAAAACAAATCCTACTTTAAAAAAAATCTGTACGAACCACAATCTGCACCTTCACATTAGATTTCAAAGCTTTGAATTTTCCATTACACACTCAAACAAATTTAAAAATGTACGAAATAACACAAAATGTACTATTTATTGAATGGGCTAACTAAAGAAACATCAACAAAGAACAAAAAAATGTTTCTATATAAGAACAAACCGGATATGAATAAATCCAACCCAGTTCAAAATATTACAAACACAATCACACCACTCTTCGAAAACCGCAAATGATAAGAGAACAAGAGGGGGACAAGAAAATAGCCATTTAACCCAGGTCAGTTGCACATATAAATCCCACTAGTGAACTTGTGATTCACTTGGTAGAAGTCTAGTTTGTCATCGGAAACTGGACTTAGAGAAATTCCAGAAAGCGTGCTAGCTCATGTAGTTTTTAATAGTAGATATTGGCCCCTAAGGGTAAGAATCTCATGTAGTTCTACTTACGGAGGAATCCGGCAGAGAGGCCGTCAGCAAGCATGCTGCTTGAGTATCCCTTTACTTTTTTTTTTCTTGTGTGTAGGATTTTAATAGATGTAATGGAATTCAAGTTACAACATTTGTTGCCTTGATAGTTTTTGACTTTTTAAGGATAGGATCAAAGGATTGATTATTTTCCAAGCATCAATTTGTTGAATGCTACTTTTTGATTTTTTTTTTCTTGTGTGCAGGATTTTAATCAATTGTGCCTGAATTTAGTCCTACAAGCACTTCAGCCTTTTGACGCTACTCGTGATAGAGTAGACCACATAGAGGATTTGTTTTTATTTATTTATTCGAGACCATTTTTAATTTTTTGTAATAAATATTATATTTTTTTTATTATGAATTAATATAAATTTTGTTTAATATTTAGTTTTAATTGTATTGCATCATTTTTTTTTTTTTGTTTCAAATATTAAAAAAAAATGCTGGTTTTTCAATTGAATTATATATAATAAAAAAAAATATTACTGGCCTATCGGGGCCTTTCAAATCTATAAAGAGACTTATCCACGGTTTTCTGCGAAAAAACGGTTCAGAAACAGTTCTTTGAGCGGCGTATGGAGAGAATTCTAGCGGCGCTTTTAGTCCTTTTTGGCGCTTCTACTAGAAATAGCAGCACCCATAAAAGCGTCGATAATATTCTACATTTAGCGGCGCTTCGACAAGCGCCATACTAGCGCCGCTACTCCTCTAGCGACACCCCTATAATCGGTGCTTGTGTAGCGCCAAGAAATCAAACAGCGGCGCTTTAAGGGGGTTCTAGTGTCTTCTTCTTCTTTTTTTTTTTTTTTAAAAAAAAAAATTTTTAATTTTAATTTTAATTTTAATTTTTAAAAATTACTTCAAACTAACTATCGATAATACACGTGTTGTATATGCAACTTGGTCATCTTTTTTCCATTTTCTTCGTATCATCGATCGTACGCATTTGGGTGCCTTTTTTTTTTTACACGTGCACACACCCCCACACACTCGCGCTAGTGGAATTTTACCACCTATGATACTCGAAACCCTTAACCGGGTGTTGAAACTCCTGATAGTCTACCACCCGAGCAAGACCATCTTGTTAATGATGGAAGGATCCTGAATTTCCGGGACAAGGCATGCTCAAATGGGTCCCAGCTGATGAACGACACTTATTTCTTGCACGTTTCAGGTTGGCAGTTGTATTTTAAATTGCCCTTCCAAGCTCTCCTGGCATGTTTCACCTTACAAGTGTGAGATATCTGTGCGTGTGTACAGTATACGTGTTAGAGATCGTGCTAATTATTTGGTAGGGAATGTCATCGTCATGACGTGGACGTGCGAAAAAAATAAAATAAAAAACAAGAAAATGATGGTCATCTGCCAATCAAGTCTCGAAATTGTATGACGAAAAATAAGTAGTAGTTCATGTGGACGTATCACATTGTGACTCCATCATGATTATGGTTGATTGTTTTTTTAAAATGGCCCACTTTGTGCTGAGCTGGAAGGCTAGGATGTGTTGATTACCTGCCAGTTTAGTGCGTGGTATTAGGTGGTATGGAATTGCATTTGGTCATTGTAAATTTCATCTTGCGTTTGAAAATGGGGGAAGGATTGGATTAATCCCGATATTGCATCATTCATACCCATAGTCCATACGGCAGGATTTCTGAAATCCATTACATCTGTGAGCCTCACGTTGATGCATGTGTTTTATCCACGCTCCAAAAGAATCGCCGAGTTTTTCACTCACCTTGTCTCCTCCTCCTCCTCCTCCCAAAGGCATGGGCATCTGTCACTCGAGCGAGTCGATCTCCGTCGCGACTGCCAAGCTCATCCTCCAAGACGGCAAGCTGCAGGAGTTCTCCTACCCGGTGAAGGCCTCGCACGTGCTGCAGACGGATCCCACGTGCTTCATCTGCAACTCCGACGAGATGGAGTTCGACGACCTCCTGCCGGCGATCAATGCCGACGAGGAATTGCAGCCAGGCCAGCTCTACTTCGCGCTGCCGCTGAGCCGGCTGCGCCACCCGCTGCAGGCGGAGGAGATGGCTGCATTGGCGGTGAAGGCGAGCGCCGCGCTGAGGATGAGCTGCGGGGACAGATGCGAGTGCCGGAGCAGGCGGGCGGTGGCGCCGGTAGTTTTCCGGCAGGAGGAGGGTGGTGGGGCCCGCCGTGGGGTGGCTGAGGAGAAGAAGAGGGTTGGTAGGGGCAGTGGTCGTAATTTCACGTCGAAGTTGAATGCGATTCCCGAATAGAGGAGGGGTCAGGAATATACAGAAACGGCAGTGGGGTCTTTTTTTTTTTTTTTTTTTTTTTTTTTTTTTTTTTTTTTTTTTTGTAAATATTGGAATTTTGGGTCGTATTATGTAATTCTAGGCTCATGATTTTAGCTTTTAGGGTAGATAAAAGCGATACAGTGCATCGCTTGGGCTGTAAAAAAAAAAAAAGGTGTTTTATCCACGTTGTCTATCCATATGTGACATGTACGTTGTATATGTGTATAGGTGACTCATATCAGTTGTGAAATGTTATCCATTGATTACAATTCTACGAAACTTAAGCTTCGCTTAATATGGTGTATTCTCCCGTAAGAAAATTTTAATGGTCAATGACCAGTATTTTCATACGGTGTGGTTCACCTAAGATTTGGTTTTGCTTCACATTCAGGACCATGCTTTAAAATGAGCTGGAAAAATGAATGGACAGCATTGGATATACAAGAAGGAAACATCCACTACCGTTTTAGTTGGATAAGTCCAAATCTGCTCCGGCTGTCATTGTCTTACAGATTTTTTGAATCTGCGAAATTTGTCCCATTGGTTATAAGATATGAAGAAGGGAAGAAAGAAGAAAACGCAAGCTTGAAAGGCAAGGAAAAAAAAAAAAAAAAAGAGAAATGGTGGAGAGACAGAGGAATGAAATCCTACCATTGAAAACTTATTAGGGGCTACAGAAGTTTTGAAGGAAGCTGATATTTGTATTCTTCCATCATCTACGTTTGTGTGACCTTATGAACACGTTGGATCTCAAATAAAAGTCATGGTGGGCCTTACATAGGTTTCGATAGTGGGAATGATTATTCCCACTGCTTCCTATGGTGTAGTCACTTGCTTTTGATTTACATCATTTTTTAGTTCATGCCCTAAAATAATTCAGCAAATTAAATAAACGGAGGATAAAACACATACATCATGGTAGGGCCACGGAGTCCCACTCGTTTTCGGAGTTCCAACGTAGTTGGTGTGGTGAGTAATTAATGCAGAAAAAAGTCATTTTAGCAGGCGACGCGGATTAGCTACTTACAAGTTGAGTGGCGGAAACTTGCTACTGAAGTGACGTCACTAAGTTTCATGGCCCCCACCATGACGTATGTATTGTAGCCACACCGTCTATCAATTTGGAGAGATTGTTTTAGGTCATGAGCCAAAGAATGAGTAAGATCTACGAGTGGACCCCACAACAGAAAACACGGGGAGAGTAACCCATACAGTAAAAACCTTCATATGTCCACCGTGATGTTTAGTTGAGTTTCAACCTGTTCATAAGTCAACACAGATATGAATGGAGGGAAAACGCAAATATCAACTTGATACAAAACTTCCGTGGCCCATAGAAAATTTGAATGGTAGCCGTTCAATCTCCATATTTTCTGTGGTGGGGTCCACTCGAGCTTTGGATATTACTCATTCTTTAGCTAACGCCCTGAAATGTCTCTCCAAATGATGGAACGCTCAAATGGTACAACGGTTTATATAATGTTCCCTACTACTCGCAACTCTTGAAATTCCAGTTCAAATCATTCATACAGCCCAGTAATTAGGTCAATCACACATTTCATGGGTTTTCATACAAAAATCACATTGACCATATTCTCTATCTAACAATCCTAACAATTCCAACAATTCCATCCATGATTTGAAAAATGGACGGACATCAAAAAAAAAAAAAAAAAAGGAAAAAAAAAGATAACATCTTAGGAGCATGAGCTCTGCATGTAACTCATGATGAAGGACGCGGATTTCCTCCATGCTAGGTGGGGCCCACCGAGATGTTTGTATGAAATCAACCCTGTCCATACCTTTTGAGAGATCATTTTAGGACGTGAAACATAAAAAAAAGGTGTATCCAATACTCAAGTGGGCCACACGAGAGGAAATATTGGGAATTCAATTAGCCCCGTTGAAGCATTCTTAAGGCCATAAAAGTTTTGCATCAGGCTATATTTTTGGTGTTTTCACTTCATCCCATTTGGAATGACCTTATAAACGGTTTGGATAGCATATAAACATCAACGTGGAGCCCAGGAAGGTTACAACGGTGGGAATTTCTTTCTCCAATTTCCCCTCTCGTGTGACCCACTTGAGTTTTGTATTCACCTCATTTTTCGTATCACGTTCTAAAATTAGCTCCCAAAACAGATGAACGGAATGAATTTATTAAATACATTAATGCAGTGGCCCCACCCAGCATCCTTGCGCAGAGGCTTTGGCGGGAAATCCGCGTCCCTAGGAGTACGATTGCATGCAGTGCTTTTTGAGCATTGGATCATCTTACCATAATGAAATGTTTTAAAATCTACTTTTTTTTAAAAGGTCCAGACCATTTTCACCCAGTGGATATCTACCAACCTAATACGTGCATGCAAAATCCAAAACTTCCAATAGGTTAGTCGCACCATGAAAATCACCTAATGCAAAAATCAGATCAATCTACTGATAAGGGGATTTCTCTCCATGTAAAACAATATCTGGCCATTGATAAATGTCAATATCCAAGTGTAGACCTTTTGATAAATGGATGTAGCTGATTATTGCACAAGGTAGTCATGGTAGTGAGTCCAACCTATTTAATGGGTTGGATATCATAAGCCCATTAGAAGGTTGGGAGTCACCAACTGGGTGGACCGTACTTGCAGTCCACCTGGTCAGACCTGAGACCTCTTTAAAAATAAATACGTACCAGTCTATGGAGTCGTAAGAGAAGAAAAAATCAATAAATAATTTGGAAGAAAAATTCAAAAATAAGAAAAGAAAGAATAAATAATAATTATGAACCAAACTACAACTGCAACTGATAAGATTAGTTTACATTGATGGATGGCAACTGGGGGAGGCGTAATCCTGATAATCCCTTCTCCAGGAGCTTTCTGTTATGCGAAGCTAGGTGGGGGCAGCGTGATATTTGTGAGTAATCCACTCATTTCATTTGTTTCAGAGGATCATGTTAGGAAATTGACCCCAAAAATTAGGCGCACCATAGGGAAAATGAATAAGGAAATGCCTACTGTTCTCTCGGGTCTACTGATGATTTCTTAAAATTGTAAAATAACAAAGTCTGTCTATACCACCGAGCAAGTGTCGATGCCTTCAAAGTGTCATTGAGAAAATTCATATTGGTTGTTGGAACTTTTTAGTGTTGTTACTCGATATCATCGAAGTAAGTTCAATGCTATCGAAGTCTTGCCTAAGTGCGAAATTTGTTTCCTATTCCAATTATAATACTATATGATACTATATATATCGGGCCGGTGTAATCAGGATTTGAGGAGAATTAGAGTTCTAGGCTTTCTAATTCATTCTTAAGGGTTTTAAGGGCATAGCTTGGAATTGTAAAGTGGATTTAAAGCTTGTTCGAATCGGTAACACTATCTCTTGTATTTATGTTTTCATAATACATTACTATGTCAATTTGTACCGTGGTTTTTTCTTGAAAAGATTTTATCACATAAAATTCAAATTATTTATGTTTGAACTTAGTTTTGCGATTGATAGTACTTTACTTGATTTGACAGGGTGCTTCCATAGTTCTCCAAGTCCACCATAATGTTTATATGTCATCCATATCGATTCATAAGGTCATTACTACTATGACCATGGGGCCCACCTTTATGTATGTGTTGTATATCCACACCGTTCATCAAATTTCCACCGCATTTTAGGCATGGTCCCAAAAATAAAGCAAATCAAAATCGCAAGTAAACTACATAATAGTAAACAAGGGTCAGTGAACACCCACCATTAAAAACTTCCAAAGGCTCAACATTAATGTTTATTTTCCATTCGATCAGTTAATGAGGTCAAACAGAGAATGAAGGTGTATATATATATATATATATATATATATATATATATATATATATATATATATATATATATATATATACACGTGGCTCACAGTAAGTTTTTAATAATAGTGGACGACCACTATTTCCTGCACTCGAGATATGAATCTGCTTTAATTTTGAGACCATGCATTAAAATAAGCTGCAAAAAATGGATGGACGGTGTGGATATAAAAGATGTAGATTAAGGTGGGCCCCACAATGTCGTGAAACACCAAGACAAGATTACCCTAGGGTAACACCTTCCGCTGTAATGGATTTAAAAAGTGTTCCAAAGACACGGTGGTGTTTGTATGGCTGCCATTGAAACCTCACTGGGGTCCATTGTGATGTTTATATGCCATCCATACGGTTCATAGTTTCATTACTACTAGGATGAACTGAAACACAAAATATCACACTACAACAAATTAGGGCTTAGCCGACTGATGGGCTTACCTTTGCTCGCAGCCCATTTTAACGGCTGCGGGCAAAAGATCCCTTTCTATTAAAAAAAAACATAAGGGCCTATCCATTTGCGTCGTCGTCTCTCTCTCTCTCTCTCTCTCTCTCTCTCTCTCTCTCTCGTGCGCGCGCGCACCCATCTCCCAAAACCCAAAAGCCTCTCCCTTTCCCTTTCTCTCACTCCTCACCCCCCTCCCCCCTCTCTCTCTCTCTCTCTCTCTCTCTCTCTCTCTCTCTCTCGCACTCAGCCTCTCCCTTTCCCATTAATATGCTTCCATGACATTTGTCCTTCGTGTTTATCTTCTTTCCTTTTTTTCTTCTTGCAACACCCGGCAGCAGCGATAAAGGTAAAAGCTCTGGAATTTTTCTCCGACCCGCTCCCTCAATTCTCTCAGAAAACCCTACTACCGATTTTCCATCTCTATCTCTCTCTCTCTCACACTTTAAATACTAGAGGAGAGATCTCTCTTTTGGATTCGCAGATCTCAACGAGCTCATGTTTTCAAAGGATGACCTGTTTGGTTATTGCGTTCGCATCGAATCTAGGGTTTCTTTTACTTTCTCGCTTCCCGTTTTATCGATTTAAGGTAAGAGCAAACGCAATATCTTTTCGATCTCGTCTTCCCGCATTGTATGGTTAGGGTTTTATCGAACTGCATTATGTTTTCTATGATTTTTTAAGTCACATTTGTGTTCCGCAACGATTTTTGGGGGTTTCTGGAGCTGCGTTTTGATGTTGCGATCATTTCATAGGATTTTTATTTTTATTTTTAAAAAATTTTGTCTGATGTTTTTCATTTGTGCTTTGATGATGTAGATCTTTGAATATTAATTAATTAATTTTTTAAAATTTTCTTTTAATTAAGGGATTTGAAATTTCTAGGAAGGAGATCGTTTTTTGGTGTAGTTCTTTGATTGGGAGGAAAAACAGAGAAATTGAAAAAAGAAAAAAGAAAAGAATAGATATAATGCCTTTTTTGGTAATAGGTAGCATTTGAGAAACTGATATGTGCAGTATTTGATTTCCATTGCGGTTTGGGATGTTTATTTAAGAGATAATGCCTGCGTGGGAAGAAAATTTGACCAATAACATAATGACTAATATGCAGAATAGTTATTGACCTCTCCATCTACATTCATATGACAGTGGCAAAGATGTATAGGATCGAGATTGTTCATCTGCTAGGCCCCTGTTTGGATGGGCTACACCTATAAACTTATGCCGGCGGGATGAATTTATCCTCTAATTTGATGATTTTTGTTGATTAGAAACCGATGGTTAGAAAAAAGTCTGACCAATGATTTACATACAATGAGCAGAAATTCTCCCATAAGGGGCTCCGATCAACCTGACTGTTGGCTTATGGCACAACAGATGAGCTGTCTAGATCTCATATGGATGTATATTTGTAATATCAGGAAGATGGTTACAAGAGTACATGTGATCTGCAGTTATTCATTTATATAATTGATCTTGTCCTTTGCCTTTAAAAAAAAAAAATTTTAAATGTGATCTGCAGTTATTCATTTATATAATTGGAAGCACACTATCCAAACATAGTACAAAATATTGGCTGTTATGGTAATTGAGTGATTAAATATCCACCAGTTTGTGATGTTCCTCTTATGCTAGATACAGACAATAACAGTGTTCGATAGTCTTGGTATCATTATAACTATATGGAAATGTTAGATCTAAAATTTCTTATACATAATAGAATAGGCATGTAAGAAATCTTAATTTGTGAATATCATTAGCCACTGAATGCATATACTTTCACATAAACCAAATGAGAATTCTTCTCTAAAAATTAAAATTTTTTAAGGCATGGAACTCAACAGAAATTAAACTAGAATTCTAAAAGTTAATAGTATCAGCAAGAGAAAAGAAAACATAAAAATGACTTCCAAAATACGGCAGTTAAGGCCAGTGCTTATGACTTTAGGGGATCGACTCCTGAGCTATCATTTAAACACCTATATTTTAACACTCCACACTAGTCAAAACACCACATAATCCTGGACTCTACGTACCATGAGCATACATGTGTTTGCTACCCCTTGGATCATGTTTACGATCACTTCAGTAGGGCCTGCAACATACTCATATATACATCTCATACATGATAAACCAATCTGATCCGATTTGAATCCAAACTATTGGCCAATGATGGCCCATTGGTTGAGAATTCTAACAAGTAATTGTAACCAGTGGGTTGTGGCAGGTCCTGGGAGAGAACAGCAGGGAGAGTGTGAGGTGTGGGGTTAGTTGTACTTGTGAAGTGAGTAAGGCATGTAGTGTGATTGAGAGAGTAGTTTCTGTAAGTGGGTTAGGGTGAAATGCAGTTGTAACTGTGGGATTCCTGGTGATGCCAAAGGATGAGAATGGTGGGCTAGGGGCATGGTTTTCAAAGTAAGGTACTTGGTTGGATCATGGTTTCCTAAATAAGGTGGTCAGTGGCTGTTTGGATGCAATTTCCCCGAAAGGTGATGCAAGGATGAGGGTTGGGGGTGTGGTTTCTAAGGAAGTTTGGTGTGTCATCTTTTCCTAAAGAAGGTACCAACATCCACAAAAGGCTATCAATTGAGGGTTAGGATTGTCATACACCCCTCACATTAATCTTTAAAAAAAAAAAAAAAAAAATCTTTTCTTCTTTATGAGAATTCACAAAAATCAATAGTATCAGCAAGAGAAAAGAAAACATAGAAAATGAAATTACTAATTCCACCCAATCCAAGGTGTGTGTGTGTGTGTGTGTGTGTGAAGAGAGAGAGAGAGAGAGAGAGAGAGAGAGAGAGAGAGAGAGAGAGATGGATATTAAAAAAACAAAAAAAAATAAAATGGAAAGGCATCAATTTCTAAGAATTGGGAAAAAAACTAAAACTATATATATATATATATATATATATATATATATATATATATATATATATATATATATATATATATATATATATATATATATATATATATATAAATCATTTCTAAGAATCCAATTAAATAATCAAACACAACCCACAAGAAGGGGATATTCAAGAAAGCATCAATCAAGGCAAACAAATGAAAAAGGGAAAAAATGAAGGGGAAAAAAACACCCAAAAAGAATCCAATAAAATAACCAAGCACACACACACAAAAAGATATACAAGGAAGCTATCAACAACATGAAGCTTCAAATTAACAACCATGCATAAAAGAAAAACGTAAAGCAAAAGAAATAGAAATTTGAAGAGAAAAAAAATCCAAATAGCAGAAAAATGAGAACTACAAGAATCAATTAGCTCACAATACAAGTACCCATATACAAACTCTAGCCAATATATACAATATATGTACACATACACATACATACCAAAAGCAAAAACAACAAAATTGGCTGAAGAATGGAGTTTATGGATACATATATATATATATACCCATCATATATACGTAAATGTGAAAGCAACGTAGGAAATAAGGTCTTGTCAAGAATAGTGTATTATAACCCATGTAGATATGACCTATGCATCACGGTGGGCTCCACAGTTTTCGCATTCAAAATATCTTCTAGCAACTATTTTGTGCTAAAACATTGTACCTGTCAATGTCAACTTAAGCCAAGAGTCATAAATAAAATCTAAGTAATGATGGCTACTTTACCATGCGTTTATATTATAATATGAAAATCAAACAAGTCCAGTGTGAAATCCTTTTTCACCCTATCCTAACAAGCAACTGGTATGTTTCGTTGAGCTTTAGATCTACCTCATTTTTAGGCTCATGCCGTTAGAAGAGCTAGCGGAATGGATAGACGATATAGATATGACCTATACATCACATTCAATGCTGATCAGCATGTTCCAAAACTTATGTAGCCCTACGTATGGTTCAACAGTAGACGTTCAATCTTCACTGTTTCCTTTCGTGCACTTGAGTTTTGTATCTGCCTCTATTTTGGGCCCCTTCCCTAACATGATCTGGAAAAGTAGATCACGGTATAGATTTTTAAGAAAAATCACAGTGGATCCCACTAGCTACGTATCAGGATTTCCTCCAAAAGGCAGGGATCTGTGGGCCCCACCATGATATATGGGTTTTATCCATGCTTTTCATACATCTGTACGAATCATTTTAGGGCATGATCCAAAAAATAGGCAAATCCAAAGCTCAAGCGTAAGCACATTGGGGATTGAACGCCCACCATTAAAAACTTCTTGGTGGCGGCATAAGTTCTGGATCAAGATGAATTTTTCTTTTTTACATTCATCCAGATCTATTTGACTTTATGAACAGGTTGGATGGCGTATAAACATCACAGTGGGCCCTACGAAGGTTTCAATGGTGATCAGGCGTCATTTCTTGTGGTGTGGTCCACTTGAGCCTTGGATCTCCTTCATTTCTGAGATTAAATCCTAAAAATATTTGGAAAAATGAATACAAGGCATGGATAAAACCCATACATCATGGGTGGCCCCACAGAGCCCCTACCTATACCGATTTCCATCCAGAGGCTATCAACCATGCATTGTATTCATCGCAAGATATTCGGAATCTGCGAACATTGTCCCACTGGTTATAAGAAAGAAAGAAGAAAACACAAATTTAAGAGAGAAGAAAAAGAAGAAATGGCGGAGAGTGCTGTGAGCTTCTTAGTTGAATACTTGGGAGCTTTGCTGGTGGAGGAAGTGCAGTTGCTGAAGGGGTTCCATGGAGAAGTCTGCAATATTAGAGATGAGTTAGAATCAAATCCTTTTTAAGAGATGCTGATACAAGACAAGACACGGACATGGGTGAAACGAGTAAGAGAAATCGCTTACGACGTCGAGAATATTCTCGACAAGTTCATGCTCGGCAAAGCATTCTCAGGGATGAATCGACTTTCTTTATATACTCATAAAGCAGTTCATGATGCATCATCAGACTGCATCCTCGATACAAGATATCAAAACCCGAATCGGTACGATTACGGAGAGAAAAGATGCTTACGCTCTGAATGGAATAGAGCAAGGTTCAAGCTCCAATAACATGAGTGATCAATGGTATGATCCTCGATTGAATGCTCTTTTCATTGAGGAAGCTCATCTTGTGGGCATTGACATGCCAAGGAGTCAATTGATCGGATGGTTAATGAATGGAGATTCGAGACTCGCGACGATTTCAGTGGTTGGGATGGGTGGCCTAGGCAAGACCACTCTAGTAAAGAAAGTCTATGATAGCCAACATGTGAAAAAATGTTTTGAAACATATGCTTGGATCACCGTCTCACAATCGTTCAAACCGGAGTATCTACTCAGAAACACGATAAAGCAATTCTTCGAGGCAAAGAAAGATCAGTCTCCCGAAGGAGTAGATAAGATGACACAGGTCGAGCTAATCCAAGTGATACGGAGCTACTTGCAGAACAAGAGGTATGTGCTTGTTCTCGATGATGTATGGGAAGCACATGTATGGAATTTCATAAGCAATGCATTGCCCACTGGCGAATATGGTAGCTGGGTAATGATCACCACATGCAAACGTGACATTGCATCATCTTCTTGCATTTGACTTTCCAATCACATCTACAACCTTCAGCCTCTGCATCCAGAAAATGCCTGGTCCCTCTTTTGCAGGAAGGCATTCCAATCAAACGAGGAGAACAGTTGTCCTCAGGAATTGGAGAAGCTTTCTCAAAGTTTCTTCAAAAAATGCCGAGGACTGCCTCTTGCGATTGTTGCATTGGGTAGTCTTCTGTCAATGAAGGGCAAGACGTATGTTGAGTGGGAGATGATTCACCGTAGCCTTGGATCAGAGCTTGAAAGCGATGACAATCTTAGAAGCATGACGAAAATATTATTACTCAGTTTCAATGACTTGCCTTACTACCTGAAATCATGCTTCTTGTATTTGAGTATTTTTCCGGAAGATTATGCCATTAAGCGTATGAAACTAATTCTGCTATGGATAGCTTAGGGTTTTGTCGAAAGAAATGAAGGCAGGTCAATGGAAGAGGTTGCTGAAGGCTACCTCAATGTGCTCATGATCACTAGAAATCTTGTTCTAGTGACAGAACGGAAATCTTATGGCAAGGTGATCACTTGTCAAATCCATGATCTTGTGCGTGAGATGATTATTCCAAAATTCAGGGAGGAGCACTTTTTGCATCTTCTGTTGAAGAGAACATGAACAGAATCCGGCATCTGTCGATTTGCAACGATGGTGAGAATTTTCCAAAATTTGATACCTTCTCCTGTCTTCACTCTCTGTTCATTTTTGGGGCGGATGGGCTATTCAAAACTCCTGCAATCACATCGTTTGCTAGCTTAAGGTTGTTGAAGGTGGCGGATCTTGAAAATGTGTTCATGTACATCTTTCCTGATGATCTAACAAGCTTGATGCATTTGAGGTACCTAAGCTTGGAGAATACAAAGATCAAGAGGGTTCCAAGTTTGTTGGGGAAGCTAAAGAACTTAGAAACATTGAATCTTAGGGCGTGTTTGGATTCATGTATAGTATTGTGTTGCATTGTACAACTGCACAGTCACGGTATGTCACTCACTGTAGCATGGTACACATTGAAATGATGGTCAACAACCATGGTGTTTGGTTACGATTTATTAAGTCCATGTATACGTTGCGGATAACAGTGCCCACGTTTGGGAACAGACGAGTTGGTTCTGCTATCGTACATGTGTGATTATAACGTACGACAAATTGTTTACAGTACACGGATAAATGACTACCCTTGACACTAGCCAATGGCTGGTGGTCGGTCCTCTGTGGGCCTCACCATCAACTGTAGGGGTTTCATCCATGTTGTCAATTTATCTTTACAGATCATTGTACAACACTATATTAAAATAAAGCCATTTCCCAACCCTTCGTCAGCTGGATCACATTATAAGAATCAATTTTGACTCACTGTGGACCATTAAAAACACTTTCCGGGCCAAGGTGTGGATGAAGCTATTTTTTGATATTTCCCGTCACCAGGACCGGCATGACTTAATGATCACACTCAGATATGAAATAAACAGTTTTGCGGGTCTTACAAGGTTTTGAACGGGGGATATCCAATCACGATTGTTTTCATATTGTCTGGTCCACAGGGGATTTATATCCCTTCCAATTTTTGGCAGCAAACATTAAGATGATCTACAAAACATGGATGAACGGAATGGATGAAACGAATACTCCATGGATTGGCCCGCAGAGCATCAAACCCGTTGACACCAAGCCAGTAACAAGGTCATCAGCTTAATCCGATTTCATGGCAGTATTGAAAATGTGATAATCTGGAACCAGTGGGACCCACCATCACAGAATACACCATAGATTCCTACGGAATGAACGATACTGTGATTGTAACTAAAATAAAATGATGCTGACACTGTTAACTTCAATTCAGGCATTCAAAACAGATCAAACATAAGTTCTATACATATTTCAAAGTCTAGATAGAGAACACATGAAGCACGGACTATCATCTCCATGCTCCACTATTATCTTAGATCGGCTGTCGTGACCTGTTACTCCTCCCCTATGATATGTTTGCAACAATCCAAACAACTACGACATATATAAGCAATACTCCTATCACCACTTTTCATATAGCAGAACCATCAGCAAACGAATTGTAGTCCCTGTTCAGGTCCGACATTGTTGCATCTGAAACATGCAGCCCTACAATATCTTCCTCAATTATCACTGATTCATGATCACGTCGAGTTTCCGGCTTGAATCTCCTAGAAATTTGTTGATCACGATCATTCTGCCAATTGGACTACAGTAATCATTACAAACTGAAATATAAATCGAAAGACAGGATTGCTGGTATGAGTTATATTAGAGTTCATTGAACAACAACCTCCCAGACCGTTACTTGCCTCAGCCAGGAAACAACCTATAATGTACCTGAAAATGTTCCCAAGCCCTTCTAGCCTCATCGTATGATTCGTACCACTGGTGTCTGCATACTGGGTATCGATCAACCTGCGCATGTGCATCCTCCCATCTGTCATACAACCTTGGAACTCTTCCCACAAAGACAACATAAAACTTCTCCATACCTTCCTGACAAAATAAACAAGCTCTATCAGACCTCTCTAATGTGGATTTTGTATAGCTATTTAAACAGCTGTAAAGACAAATTTATTGAATGAATCACTGAATTAGTTGTTAGTTCTGTGAAGAGTAAATGGAGATACTCCTTGACATGATTAGCTGAATAGTCTCACCTCCTCAGATTCATGAATCTGGAATTTTTTGCTTTGTCAAAGATTAATACAATCACTGTTACAGATACAAGCTTCATACAAATCTACACAAAAATATATTTATTTGAATTTATATATCAAAAAATAGAACGGGGAAGCATCACATTTCACCCTGTTCACCGCAAAACAAACTAACATATCATCACCAAATTCATAGCACTTGTAGACCAATGAAATAACCATGATAGTTAGACTCTCCTAACAGTCGACTATTCATATGCGCCAAATCAGAGGCTTTAATGTACCTGAACATATGAACCTCAAATGTAACCCATTTTAGTTAGATAATTGAGCACACAGAATATCAAATAGGAAATATGAAAGATGGTGTCACCATCAATTAGATATGTTTAAAGTTCACCCATATTGTAGTCAGTTATGTACTCATTGAGTAACCAAAATTTCTATCCAAAAACCACACCAAAATATACACACCAAAGAATAAAATAAAAGTTTAGTTGTTTTAGATGCCCAATGCACCAAACCCAGAACATTTTTCACTTAAGAAGATTGCGGTCGAGGAGTCTCTACACCCACTCCTTCCCCCTTTCATGACCCATTTTTATGAAAAATCCAGCATTAACTATATCTGCCTGTAACAACCGCGCAACACGGACCTGATCCTTATAGTTGAGGTCCTCAACTTCCTCTAGTATACCCAACAACTTCTGTAGTTGGGTCATAGTTTTGCCCTGTGCCATCGTTATGCTAAGGGACCTAACGGCCTCAGCCACTTCACCCATTTGGTCACCAATGTGCTCGCTTGGTTTACCCCTTCGGCCACGGGTCATGCCAGTTACGGTGCTTTGACTGTTTATAGACCCACGTGAAGTCTCCATAGAACCTGTGTTGACCTTTTTTGACTGCTGATGTGTTTCGCCATTGGGACGAATTGCCGGACTACAATCATCGTCACCATCTCCATCCGTAGATAGACGAACAGTATCAGTCCCATTATCATCAGAATCAAGGTCAGCTCTACCACGACGCCGGCTAGAAAGAGGAGATGAGTATGCTGTGCTGGCATAAGAGCCATGAGCACAGTCATTTTCAAACACGATCTGCAAATCATTGTATCTCTCGATGTGTTTACCGCGCACTCTCTCGGCATATGGGTGAGACTGCAAGGCCACATTAGTATATCAGGACCCTATCAATATAACAACAATTGAGCACATAGTAACAACTGACAAATATAGCATTAAACGGGTGATTATTGACGACTGTATTATAATTGTTACTTTATACCTCAATGTAGGCGGTCCAGACATCATCCGTAGCAATCACCATTTTCTGGTTGGCATCCCAGCCAAAACCACTAGCTTCTAGCATATCCTTTATTGTCCAGTAAAATCTCTTCAATGTACGGAGATGGTTAGAGATATGTTTATTCTCTAACTCTACACCACATCTATTGAACATTTCAATGATGGTAGCCCTATAGGCTTCTGGTTTAAAGCCCATGTCACTTTTTCGACCCAGCGTTACCTGCTCTACTAATGCATCTACCAATGCATTATCCATCGGTTCGCTCTATTGAATGCGCACTGATTTGTTACTTTGTCTACTCCTTATAGTGCGGGTATTCAGACTGACTGGGGATGAAGCTGTTTGTATCGTTGACAAGCTTCTTTTGGCCGGTGTACTGAAGATACTGCTTGGTGATGCCACACTCTTCCTGAGAGAGGATGTACATTTTGAGGGGGTGGCAGCCTGTTTCTTATCTTTCCCTATCTTGTTTGAGCTCCGTAGGAAATTCATGTTACCTACGCATGCTCATAACAGTCAATGGGTCGATAATATCATGATCCAACTAAAGTTATAAATTAAAGGTCCAGACAATAATAGGGGGGATGAAATCAATGAGACCTGACATATAAAACATGATAATTAGTACTGACATATAATGAAATTCATGTAAACTATCCGAATAAAGGTAACAAACAATCCAAACAGACTAACAATCTAAACCAAATAATATCCAAGTTTACAATATTGCTGTTACATGAACAGCACAAAACAGTCATTGAAATTACAACAAAATCAAGGTCGCTGCCGGGTCCGAGGAAGGCTGTCATTTCACATTCGGTACACAATGTCATCCATCTTTTTTGCCCATTGCTCTTTCGCGCGCTCTGTCACAATAGAGTCTGCGCGCTCTTCTTTGGCATTAGTGACGTCTATAGGTGATGGCAAAATTTCCTCACCACTATCGGTCATATCCTCAATTGCTTCAACAAACCCATCTTCACCACTAACACGGATGAAGTTATGCAAAACACAGCACGTAATAACAATTTTCACTTTGGTCTTAAATTTGAACTGTGTTGCTATACGGAGTATAGGAAATTGGCCTTTTAGAAGACCAAAACACTGTTCAATTACATTTCGCAATTGGGCATGACAATAGTTAAAGAGTTCTTTCTTATTACTAGGCCTCCTCCCTGTACGAAATTCATTCAAATGATAATGAACACCTCGTTAAGGTGCCATAAATCCAGGAGTATGGGCATATCCGGCATCGACAACATAATGTTTTCCTACACAAAGCAACATGTAATTATTAAGCAACTATAAATCGCATCCTACATATCTATATTAAACTGTCAACAATCATTCTTTACCTTGAGGCACAAGAAAACAATCAGGTCGACGAGTTAAAGCATTTTGCAAGACACGATCGTCGGAGGCAGACCCATCCCAACCTGCTAGCACATATATGAATTTCATGTCGAATGTACAGGCAGCTATTACATTCTGGGACAAGTAACCTTTTTGATTTCGAAAAGTTGAACTTGCTTCCTTAGGCAAATATGTCGGTATGTGGGTGCCATCGAGTGTCCCAATACAGTCTTACAAGCTACATAATTTTGACTTTTAGGTTGATATTCATGATGCAACATTATCATCATTCAGTGATTGTAAGATTCTAAATTATATTACCTGAAAATATGGGCTCCACATTAGATTATCAGATATTTCTTTCGGGGTATGTAACCCGGGGAACTTAACATATTCAGGATATAGTCCAATTACTGTATCAAGAACTCTATTGAAGTGTCAACTCACGGTTTCTCCAGAACGTGAAAACCGGTTTCCAATAACACGGTTTTGCACATTGTGGCCTACAGTATGTAAGAATATGACGACTTGTTCCTCTAAAC
The DNA here is from genome assembly GCA_030180095.1 of Magnolia changhungtana. Taxonomy (NCBI): domain Eukaryota; kingdom Viridiplantae; phylum Streptophyta; class Magnoliopsida; order Magnoliales; family Magnoliaceae; genus Magnolia; species Magnolia changhungtana. Next base: position 6,131,359 of record JASAUF010000552.1, on the reverse strand, counting down.
CGCACCTTCTTGTATCGGACAACAAATTTCTATCTCTTAACAAAGAACACAACTCGAAAAACTTATCAAGACCCATTTGTAGCTGTGTAAGACAGTCTACGTCGTTCTTCTTTATGATTCCATTAATAAATCTATTTCTATATATTTCACACTCTTGAGGCAATGATTTCATACAATAACGAAGATAGTATTCAGCAGCTCCCATAACATAGGCAGAGGCTGCAATTGCAGTTAATGCAGCTGCTATTTCAGTTTCGTTCCAATCATTATTGGAAGACCCCTCACAGCTAGAGTCACCACTGTTAGACCCCATTGTTGAAAATGGTGTAGTCACCTGTTTGTATTTCATGTTACCTTACTTATCGAGGTGTAATAACAAGACAAAAAAGGATGGTATAAAGATACACTACCATTCAAACATTTCCTAATAGCACATAATTTCAGATTTGTTAAGAAATATGTATCATTCGATAACATCGAAACTGTAACGCCCTGAAAATCGGGGGTCGAGCAAAGCTCAGCTCCCGAGTTCCAACGCATCACTTATGCAACACAGATGATGATGATTATGATGAGAGCATTGAAACATGAATGAGATTATACCAAAACAGTATATCATACTCCAGAGACAGTTAAATTGCAAGCGAAAAACTGTGATAGATATATAAAATATATAAACTATGGTGAGTCTCCAGAGTGTGATAATGTTACCAGGTTAACTAATTACAAGTACTTTTACAAAATATACCAAAGTGTGTAAGGTCATCTAGTCGACATCCCTGTAATCCCGTCGATCAAGACACGGCTCACATGAAGCCGCCAGAAAACAACATATACGAGAAATCATCCTCGCTGACACAAAGGTCCGGCTCTGCCTCAGGAGTAGCGTCGCCATCTGCAATCAGATAAAGTCTGGTGGGTGTTCGGAACACCGTCCGATAACGTGGGAGTGAGTGATCAACTCAGTGGAACAGTAAAGCATAGGTTAACATGCTATCAAAACAGTCAAGCAGTAATGATAAAGCAGTACACTCAATAATCCTAAGTACTCTTGTTAATGCAAGAATGAAATGCTGTCATGATGTATGCCCTCACCGACATACTCCTTCATGCGACACCATCTTACGTCCGTGGCATGTGTTCATTCCTCAGTGCTCCACATCTTCCAGGCACATGCAGTGCGATGATGAGCATGATTACCGAGTTGTTATTAGTCCATTTCAAACAGCAGGATTGGGAAACTAAGGTACCTCCCTTATATCATTCCCAAACATGATCCATTCTAGGGTCGTCAAACCTAGATAATCTCATACGATAATGTGGTTCTAGGGTGCTGCAAAGGCTGCCAGGGCTGTTACACGCAATCGTTACACCACTCCCCCATCACCTTTTTAACGGTTCATCACTAAATTGATATAGGCCTAGTTCATACTCTATTCACCGTGGAAAAACTCGTCGCCTCACCGTAAATTCAGAGTATGCTTGAGGTCACTACAAATGGCTCGTCACCAATCAATGTACGCCGACAGCTCGAATATAGTGTCCCATACCACCATAATCAGCTCACGAGTTTGGTTGCTCAATGGACACTACGGGGAGGCTTGGGCTGACACACTCGTAACACCACGAAACCCCAGCATAGGCCGACAGCTCGACCACGGTGTCCCATACCACCATGCCCGGCTCATGAGTCTTAGAGGATCGAGGTACCATTATTAACGGGATTTCACTAGTAAGTTTGGTACTCTAGGTTCAAGCAGAGGCGTCCAAACATGGTGAACATACATAAGACAGATCGGGTTGCTTGACGAGCTCGGCTAGCTCGAGCCCACAACAAGTTGAACGATATAAAGTGCATAAACACTTCGTGTGGCCAGCCTCTATCGCCAACCGAAGTATGACTTGGGTTCGTTGAACCCATCTCTCGTGGCGAATGAATCTCAGCCACGAATTCAATCCCATTACCGATTGCCTGGATTATAATCATTGCCCCAAACACAATCAATCCTTATTCAGAAGCATGTAGAGTAAAGCAGAATAAACAAAGTAATTCAAGCATGTTATAAAGCATGTTATAAAGCACAATATAAACAGGAAATACAAACACATATATTTCATAAGCGGTTAAATTAAACAAACAACATGGAGGAAATCATATACATCTCTAAGGTAGCTGAGAATCCTATCTCAACAGCATTATTAAATTTAGTTCGTCACACAATTTCTCACACAGGCATTTTATCAAACACTTAAACTACACCACTCCAACATACATGACGTATGTTGATTTCAACATAGAATAGGACAAATCCTTATAGCAAGGATTTGTCCCATACACATCAATCATGATCTTACATTCAATACATATGGCAGGCATAAATCATAAATCCATATTTATTTAGTCATTTCAACAAACACTTAGACTACACACATTAGCCTACATAAGCTGTGTTGGCCAAAAAGTGTATTAGGGCGAATCCTTTTGCTAAAGAAGTCATACATCCATAACTAACATATATACATGACAATTACTCATGGAAATCATATCAGCGAAATTTATACGGATATGGTATTTTCTACAAATACCTAGAATACACAAAATTCCATATTCTTCATATTTAACCGAAACGGAAAACAGACAGCACTTTGTACATGTGCAATTGTATGCAGATCATGAATCTATCATTATCTGACATTGAAAGCGTTGAAAACCATAACCTATACACCTAAAGTCCACACCTTACGCCGTAGGAGCGTAGTAAACTCGATAAGTTTGCTAGGCTTTCGCCTGCGATGATTTGGCGACTTAGAGAATGAGATAGATTAGTTATTTCATCATTTGCAATGTTTACAACCCTAGATCAGATTAGGGTTAGGGTTTTTTACCTAGAAATGACGCCGGAATCACCAGGAAAGCGATTAGAAGGAAGTGGTTAAGCTCGTGTAGCGGCAGGGAAAAATGGCAGGAAGAAATATCCCACAACTCTCACACTTTCTCTCTTTTATCTCTTTCTCTCTTAGGATTTTCTCAAATTCGTATGGGCTGGAAATGAGAGAGTTTAAGGTCTTTATATAGGCCCAAAACTCACCAAACTAGACTCAAGAACAAGTATACTTAGGTTATGTCCAAATACGGTTCGTTCCGTCTCAACGGAGCACTTCTGGTGGCCCCTTTTCTATGTGCGGTTGGACTTAAGCTCACTAACACTGGATCTAGGTATGGCTAAGTTTTCATTTCAGTCAGGATTCTAGATCGCAAATGGCAGACCAGTTTCAGTTCAACGGTCAGTGGATCTCGATCAGAGATTCCGAGTACATAGATATGTTTGGAGAAATATCCCTGATCCGAGGATGTAAATTGGCCTGATTCTAACAGTCTGATTGCTTATATTTGGCCCGCAAGTGACTAGTCTCAGATTACTTAAATTTATATTTTATTTCTAAATATTTTCACCTTTCTCATACTCTTCACTCCGTGCTCAAGCGAATTGCACTGGGACACTATCTGGATTTGATTTCTGAGATGGTTGTCAAGCCCAGCAAGGCGGTCCTAATTCCTTAACTTCGTGTTAATCGGACTTCCGACGTGCGGTCCAGATCTGATACGAAGTTTCAATGTGCTCTTGAGAGCAACTGGGTAATGAGATTGATCCTAGATTTTAAGGTAACTTAGCGTCAATGATTCTACAAGTTTTGGGTCTTGCAGATCGTATTTAAAGTGGATCAAGCAGATTTCATAGCTAATCTAGTTTAGCACTTGGTTACTTTGTGAAGGATAAGGTAGTGAAAGTGAGATTTATGAAAGAAATGGGTTAAGAAGCGATTTTACACTGTAGGATTGAGTCCTGACAAGTTAATAAGGTGTCAGGAATGACCCATTGCCTAAGCATGTCTAATTCTAGGTTGACAAAAATCTGGGATGTTACAGAAACAATTGTTATAGGAGTAAATAATGACAAAGTAGATATCACATTATAGGAACCGTACAGGCAAGTTCAACTATTTCAGATACATCTAATCATTCAAGCATAGTGTAACCATTCTTACTCAGGCGTAACACATGATAGAGTCGATGTTACCACATACATAATTGGAGACAGTAATCAGCCAATCAACACAAATAATTTTAAATAACGGAAACGAAAAGCAGATTAGTAGAAGATACCACAATGCCCAATTTCATATGCACCTGTTAACAGTTTTTAAGTTGAAAAGCAGAGATAACTTTGATGGTTTTGCATACCTACGAGACTGGAATGTAGGAAAGGGCTACAATTAGACTATGTTTAATAGGAAAATGATGGTTCAGTAAGCTGGGTTGAACATGATCGTATTGTATGTGGTAGGAAGATGGGGTATTTCACTGAAAAATAATATTACATTACAAACTTCTGAAAAACGCAGATTTCTTCTTCATAATAACACACATTTATCGCAAATTTTGCTTTCATATGTGCTAACAATGCCTTCATCATTACCACATACGAAACATTTTTTCTCCAGAACAAGATGATCCATAACACATCTCTGTAAATTTGAGATATAAATATTACCTCAACTGACGTTCAGCAGCTGGGACTCACAAGACACCCAACAATATTTCAGAAGAAATGGGCTAATGGTACATCACCGTTAATGAAGTTTGTCTTATATACCCATTCTCGATATGGGTCTGAGTACAGAAGCGATCAGAACTCCCAGTCCCTTTAACATGCATAAGTCATGTCACAGGTTACTGGAGGGGAATCCATCTGCTAGATTTTTTTGTAGATACGCAGTAATGAGTCAATGTCACAGCAGGAGGGATAGATAATTTCAAAAGTATGGTGTGGGCTGTGGGCATCGTAGTAGGGAGAGGAAATATACCGTGTACTCCCTTATCAGATGTGCATGTAAGGAAAAAACCAAATGCAAAAATGGGTGATTCGTGCAATATTTCTGTGATTTCGCGGAAGAAGATGAAATCGATAAAATTCCCCAATGAACGAGAAGGAACCTGTCTTCCCTAAAGAGGCAAAGATAGTGTTTGATCCAAACCCATCTTGAGAAACCTACGATGCACTATACCTGGACGCAGTGGGAACCTCAGCTTACGACGCTGCTGTAAAACCGACCGGTTGTGGAATGATGGAAGTGTCAATGGTAAGTCACCGATGTTGCTATGCATAGACGACTCGATGACCATGACATGCAGAGAACATGCACTATCGTAACCCCTTCTAATCTCCGATCTTTAGGTATCCATGCGAACTTCTCAAGCACGGATCGTGAGGATGGAGAGGTAGGGTGATGGAGAGATCACCTGAGAATGATGGTCCGCAGGAATAACCACGGAGAAATTTTATTTTATTTCATTTGAAATGGAGGTGCAGTGCAATGACTTCGTCGCTCTTACCGACTCACTGTACACTGACAGCAGTAACGCGTGTCAGTGATTTTCTGGTTTGGCGTGGTACTCAGGTCGGTCGTGTATGCCCTCGTTTTCATTCGAAATCAAACACCTGAAACATACTATTTATGCCACTTTACATTACACTACCACGTGGGCCCGAAATCCAAACACGCCCTTAAGGGCACCTTTGTATGTGAATTGTCAGTTAAGATTCTCAAGCTTGAGCGCCTCCGCCACCTCCTGGTTTATCGTTATCATATAACAGTGGTTTATTTACCTTTTAACTCTGTGTATGGAGTTAAGGTGTTAGCTGGAATTGGGTGTATGAGATCCTTACAGAAGTTGGCATGCATAGAGGCAGAGAGCGGCATCATTAGATTGTTGGGAAATCTCACCCGGCCCAACTAAGGAGGTTAGGCATTATCAAGCTAAAAAGGGAAGATGGGAATGATTTGTGCGCTTTTGTTGAGAAGATGGACTACCTTTAGTCCTTAGATGTGACATCAATGGATGAGGAGGAGGCTCTCGACCTGCATTCGTTATCGCATCCTCCGCTACCTCTTCAATGTCTATATTTGACAGGGCGTTTGGAGAAGTTACCCAAATGGATTGCCTCATTTCATAATCTGGTTGCTGTTTGTCTGAGATGGTCCAGATTGAGGGATGATCCACTCAAAGCCCTTCAATCACTGCCCAATTTGGTAGAACTCGAGCTAAGCCAAGCTTATGATGGAGAAGAGTTATGTTGCGAGGGCAGCGGATATCCAAGACTCAAGCAATTATTGCTCATTGAGTTGAGCGGGTTGAAGAATGTGAGGGTGGAGAAGGGAGCAATGTCTAGCCTTGAAGAGCTAGATATTAGACATTGCGAAGAATTAGTGGAGGTGCCGTTGTGGCTGGAACATCTCACTAACCTCAAAGAACTCTACCTGCAAGACATGTCGTGGCTTTCTTAAAGGGGCTAAGAAAGGATGGAGTGGAAGAGTTAGTGAATTCCATTCAGCACATTCCACTCATACGATACACAAACACTCGAGAAAGTACTTATTGGGACTTGTCATGATTTAGGAGAGGACACTCACAAGATTAAAGCAGTTGTTGGGTGAATGTTTTATATTTCCCTTCCTCCTAATCACAACTGATATTTTTGTTCTCTACAAAGATTCACACTTTTTTCCTCTTTCAAATACTTTCATTTTCTTATTTTCTTTATTTTTGTGACATTTTTATAGTTGTTTCAATGAGGCTGGTTGTTGGGAGACTGCAGAAGCATGCACAGAAACACACGATTTTACGTGGGAAACCCTTATGGGAAAAAACTACGCCACAAAGCGACAACAAAATCCATTATGAATAATGAATTATAAGAGATTAATGAACTTAAAGATACACAGCCCTTCCGAAAACCCATTGTCACACTCAAAACCCACTATGGTTAAAGGGATTAACGAGTGTCTACATTCAACATACATGTGTGGCCACCTGATGACCAGATTGGCCTAATCTTTTGGCCACATTACATAAACATTTGATCCTGTTTGATGAACGACCTGAATCTCTCATGCTGGTGTGAAGTTGTATCGTGCAGGGAGGGTAGATTCGAAATCCCACTGTCACAAGTAACCATAGCAGGGCTTTTTCTCATTTAGTTATCAACCTCACCATCAGTGACCCTATTTCTTTTCAGCATTATAAATCTGAAGTTAATGGTTCAAAACCCAGTTGTTCTTTACGAAAAAAGAAGAAGCACAATTCATGAATATTAAGCAAATTTTCTTAGTCGGAGTAAAATGGATAAGATAAGACTTCTCTCACCGCCTCAGGACTTGTATAATGGCTACCAGTTTCGGCACACTGCAATCCTTTGAAAAATGATTTGAAAGAGAAACTAGTTAGGAACTCTTCTATCTGTAATAATGTGGATTTATCTCCCACTTAAAACAACTAGGTGATACTACAACATGCAGAAAAGAGACATATGCAAAACCTAATGCTTAAATATAAGTTCCTCACTTTGGGATCTTGACTGCTGGTTCTATTGACAATATTGATAGGCCCCTCAAGTACTTGAAAAACAAGCGTTGCCTCGCAGTCCATTAGACAATTCGCAATCTATGGAAGTTCTGTGTGAAATTGCCAAAACCATTAAAAAAATTACATTACCTTAACAAAGTCTATCAATAAGAGAGACAACTATTTGAGGGACTTATTGGAGAGCAACATAGACGCCTCAAAAATGCAATTGATCTAGTAGCCCTTATTCAAATACTGAATACCTCATATCAGAAAGACCAAGGTATTTAAAATCGGTTACGTAACGGCTGTTACATAACGGTAACAGTCATAACCGTTATGTGTTACAGGGTTGAAACGACTATTATAGAAAAAAAATAGTCCGTAACGGCCCCATAATAGTCTTATAACAATTTTTTCAAAAAACAAAAAAGGGCCATGACGTCGATAAGGGGGCCGTAACGGCTATTACAGCCCATATCATAACGGTAACGGTGGTGGCCATGATGGCCATCGTTACCATTTTGGAACACCCTGAGAAAGACAATAGGATAACATCCTTACTTCCATCCTAAAGCTCTATGAAAAGATGGACTGTTGAGCTTGATTGAATAGTTGTCAAGTGCCAGTTCCAATCAACTAGTGCATCTATAAAATCATTGCAAAAGTGTTAGCATGCAGGATATGCATGACTCTTGGTAACATTGTTTCTGCATCACAAAGTGCATTCATGTCCGGGAGAATGGTTTTGGATAGGCCTTTTATTACCATTCAAGAAGAGGTTCAAAGTTTTTCTCCTTAAGGTTGACATGGAAAAGGAACACAATCGTTTCAATTGGAAATTCATAGTTTATTTGCTTGAGAAGACAAGATCCTTATTTCCTAACTAAAGCTCCTATAAAAGGACAAACTGTCGAACTTGATTGAGTAATTGTCAATTATTAGTTCCGGTTCACAAGCTAAGGGTGCAGTATTTGGTTGCACAAATGAATTGAATTGCGACCATTCAGTTAAACAATAGGAAATGATGAAAACAATGGTTGGCATTCATAATAAGGAAGCAGCCCCCTCAAATTAAATTAAATTCCTTTGGAGTCCAACTTGAAAGTGACATAGTCGTGAATTGTGACCTGAAGCCTAGTCTCTCAATATGAATACTAGGGACGTGAAAACAATTTGATGATTTCCACTTTATTAAACTAATTATGGCAATCTAATTCGAAGGGCACCCAAATACATCCTTAATGAAGAAGGCTGAACGAATAGGTCAAACGAACTGACTTTTCATTATGTTTACATTCTTTTCATTATACTAATCTCTTTAGATTAATGGTTGGACTAGAGGATTTTCAAAGTTTTGTTTCTCAAAAATTCCAAATTTAGAGTTATCTACAGTCTGCATAGATCCCCACCCTTCTTTGTAAAGAGAACATCTCACAAGCAACTAGTTGTCGATTGAAAAATCATGTAACTAGTTGCATGTGGTGCTCACCATGGTGTGTGTATGGAATCCAACCCATCCTACAGGGTTTGCCTATTTATTGCTATGATATTTTGGTGATTTTCACAATGTCTCAAATACAATTAGTACCATAATATATTTAATCATTTTAAGAAGTTAAGTGAGAGTTAGCCACTAAATTTAGAGATATTCAAATGCTGAATATAAATCTACCCTGACGTCTAATCATCCCAATTTTACAAGATAAAAAACTCGTCAAAGAATTTTGTGGAATATAACTAAAGATGGAAATATTAAAAGAAAAGGGTCCGACGAGCATTATCCAAAAAGAGAAGAAAGAAAAAACTTTTTGAAAGGTAACAAGAGAAGAAGAGAGGGAAATGGTGAACATTTAGCTATAATGACTTTAACAACCAGTCTAGTGTCACACCTCTCTTTCCCCAACCTTCCCCATCCCATCATATTTTCCTCATTTGCGTAAATCTCTCGAGAAATCAACATTATGCATGATAAATAGTAATGTGGGGGTATTTTCACACCGGGCTCAAGTGGGGTGGTCTTGGGATGTAGGGACATACTCGGGGTGGGTAGCCCGTGTGAGGCGGGTGACTCGTTTGAGGCAGGCCCTATCCGTGTGGGGCAGGTGGATCATGTAAAGCGGAACCCATGCATGTGAAGTGGGGCACACAAGGGGTTCGGCTGAGGTCCTAACCCATGGGATTTGGGGCCTGGGCTATGAGATAAAGGGATTAATTCACTATGTTCTATCTGTTCAAACTTTTAAAGCAACTGGTTAATTGTCCTACAATAAAGTGGTATCATACAAGTGAAGCCGCCATCCTAAGATTTCACTATTTCTCGGGTGGGCCCCACCTGCAAGCCCTAGTGAAAAAGAGGTAATTCTTCAAGCTGAGAAGTATATGATATCCAAATCTCAATCTAGTGAATTCAAAAAGAAAAAAGAAGAAAATTGAAACAATTCATGCAGAAAAACCTTCAAAATGAACTTTCTTTTCTTCTCCTCTTTGACGACGAATCATCCTTCCCTTTCAAAGGCACTGCACAGGAAGAAAAAACTATATTAATATATAATCAATTTCAAAAACAGAAACTCCAATAAAAATAAAAACAAACCATCAAAAATATATCCAATGAACCTTGAATTACTTGCTGCAGCTTGAAACTTCTAAAATTAGACAATTAAAAAAATGGAAGTGCTATGCAATGCTTTGGTACAACAACCTAACGCTAGGGCCCACCTTTCATTGATTCGGGATTCGAAACATTCATCTGACCAACACCACTATAGATGGGCAATGCTAGAGAAATCTCATCCATTGAACAATTTCAATGAGTGACTAATGGCCATTTTACCCCGCTGTCCACACTCGAGAAAAAATAAATAAACCACTGGAGCAAATGGCTGAAATCTGTCTGGAGGAGATTTTTCTGCACATGATTTGGATTAACTGTCTGATGCAGGATAATTAACCATTTGCTATAAAAGCTCGAACTGATAGAGTATGACAAATCAATCCCTTTATCTCATAGCTCAGGCCCTACATCCCATGAATTAGGACCTCGGCCAAACCCCCTTATGTGCCCCAATTCACATGGGTTTCGCTTCACATAAGCCACCACCCTCACATGGGCTGCCCACCCGAGTGTGCCTCTGCATCCCACAGGCTACCCCACTCAAGCCCGGTGTGAAAATGCCCCTACATTACCATCTTGATGATGAAAAGGTGGGGCCGACTGTAATATGCTGCTTCCCAAACAAAATACCACTTCATTCCCTTCACATAGCAACCTAACCGCAGGGCCCACCTTTCACTGATCTGGAAAACAGTCATCTTACCGGCACGACTGTAGACAGGCAATGCTGGATGAATATCATCCATTGAACTATTTAAATGAGTGGCGGATGACCAATTTACCCTGTGGTCCACATTCAACTGGAAAAAGAAAGAAACCTCTGGAGAAACTGGCTAAAATCTGTTTGATGGGGAAGATTTTTTAAGCATGAACCCAACTGAAATTTTGTAGTCCAAACTTGAAAGAAAAAACCATTTTGCTCTGCATCAACCAATGCCACATTGCATTACCCAAAAGAGGGGAGTTAAAATTTACACCATCCATTGATGACAGATAACCCTTTTCTCCCAAAAATAATCCTAATTTCTGGATCAACCAATGCCACATTGAGAGAGAGAGAGAGAGAGAGAGAGAGAGAGAGAGAGAGAGAGAGAGAGAGAGAGAGAGAGAGAGAGAGATCTGATTACTGCCTGCCACAATAATTATAAAAATAAAAAATCTATAGAAGATGAGGTGAAATTTCTGTAAAGGAAGAGATGGAGGAGATGATGTTCTGACCGTTCTTTCTAGTGGTGGATTTCAAAATGGTGTTTTTCATCACAGTAGGGACTGAGAGTAGCTATTCTGAAGGGAAGCGCGGAAGGTGAGCCCTCAAGATCCGACGGTCTACACGAGTTTTGGAACCCTCACAAAGCAGAAGATTAATGCTCCAACGGCCCGCCTATCTACTATTGGAGCAGATGGATCTATTCACACCTCTGATCCTACAGTATAAGTGGCCCCGGATCACAATCTATGGATTAGATCGTCCCAAAGACAAATTAAAATGGACAAATTATAATGCACATTATATATCTCCGTGTACCCACAGTATTTCTAGTGATCTTTTTCACGAAAGAGTTTCTTCCTTTTTATAGGAAAGAATGAAAGATTGGATAAGACCAAATTATCCGGTCATATCCCTATCTACCATCTAAAATCAAATTTAAAGTTGAATTTGAAATATAACAGAAAAAAGGAAGAGGCTATAAGAAGCCTAAACTTATGGGACCCACCCACTAGTGATTGCTCACCGGTGGGCCCCACTGGCCTAGGTCCAACATATTACCCCTTTCTCCGCCATTGCTGGGAGTTTCAAACACATCCAGCTAGCCTGAAGAGAGTTTTTCAAGCTAAAACCGCACGCACAAGTTTATGATACCGTAGAAGTCACGTATGAGCTAAAACTGGATAAGCTAAAACCGTACTAAAACTGCCCATATTCATGCTCCCAGGTCGCAGCAAAGTGACGTGAGAGTTGTACACGAACCGAGTTAGCTCGGTTAACTCACTCGACTCAAAAAAGCTTGATTCAAAACTGAGTTCGAGCTAAATTTTTTAGCTCGAAAAAATTTCAAGCCGAGTTCGAGCTTGCCCGAGTCGACTCGACTCGGATCGAATTGGCTCCGGTGACTCGATTATGTTGATATTGATGTTGCTCGCCAAGTGTTTATTGAAATGACTCAATGAAGTGTTATTTCAGGTGCATACATTCTCGGCAGGATTAGCTAGTGTTGAAAAAGGAATGGATACGAAGCAAATCACTACAAAAAAAAAAAGAATTTCACGTTATAAAAACTATCCTTAAATCATGATTTTGATGTTGCTCGTCCACTATTTGATGAAATACCTATAAGCTGCTATTACTATTTTGCATTCCATGAAAATTTGAAGATGCCTTCTACGTGTTTGAGAAAATGTCGCATTGGCTCGAACTAGCCTAAGTTGTTGACCGAATTGAGCCGAGCTAGCCAGTCAGGCTCGAGAACCGAATTGAGCCGAGTTTGAGCTACGGTTGGCTACTAGCCAAGAGCCAAGCCAAGCTAGGCCAAGCTCAACTTGGTTTGACTCATGTACGACTCCACACCTGACTGGCATGTTGAAGTCACCAAGTTCTATCAAAGATATGTGTGATATCCAAATCGTTGCCCATTTGACCAGCTTATTGTAATGCGTGAACCGAAAAAAGAAGACAGAGACAAAGATCAAGTGGACCACATCGAAAAAATTAAGCATCGTGGTTCTCTTTAGCTTTGGATATATGACCACCCACTTTCACCGGCCCCACCCCCCCCCCCCCCATTTTTTTCTCATGTTTAGGTAACTTTAATCTCTTTTGAGTTTCTTTTGAGTTAGCACAACTCTGAACTTGAAGAGCGTTAGGGTTAGACTAAATTTCCTCGAGCCATACAATATATTTATTATATCCACACCGTCGATACCCGTATCCAAAGCTTAAGTAGACCAACGACTCCCACCATTAAAATATTTATAGGGCCCACATGATGTTTATTTCCATTCAATCTGTTCATAGGTCATATATAAGGGAAGGGGAAAAATAAATATTAGATTGATACAAAACTTATGTGACTCTCAAGAAAATTTGAATGGCAGACAATCAAGCCCCTGTCGCTTTCTGCTGTGTGGTACACTTGATCTTTAGATCTGTTTTATTTTTTTGGCTAGCTCAAACCTTACAACGAGCTCATCAAATGGAGAGAAAAAACGTGTGCATGGAAAAAAAATCAACGGTCCAAATTCTCACTTGATCAGTGTGCCACCTTATTATTATTATTATTCTTATTATTATTTCCTTATTTTGATATGGCATGTTGAAACTGAACATTATCTAATGAACGGCTTGGATAGGTCACATGTGTGCCATCCATGATGTAAACAAGGTAAATGGGAATAAGTACGCAATTCTTTCAAAACCTAGTAAAGTCCGCAGGACTTTCCAAGTTAGTTTAGCACCATTTTGCAAATGCCCGATGTCTCATGCTCCTCACGTGAGCCACTGATCTACAGCTATCCAGGCCATTCCCCATCAATTGTGGTTGAAGCAAATGTCTTCATCAATAGATCATAACCATTCGATAATGGCTTTCAAATGAATGGCTCAAAGTAAACCGTGGTTGGCTCAAAATAAATAAATAAAATCAGATTGTTGTTATTAGAATCTAGTGTATATTTATTTTTAATCATGCTCCATCCATGCCTATGTCAACAATTTGGAAGTTCACCGATCACTATTATACTAGAATATTGAACTAAGTTACGAATCCCCAAAGAAATTAGAAAAACCCCATGTTTCAAGTCGGTCTAGATTAGTGGGGCTAGCACGTCCCCAATAGAGTCACATTCTATGTGTGCTGCCCCGCAGATTTGTCGATCGTCGGATCTGTGATGAGGATAGAAGGAACGGAAGTTCACGTGCCATGTCACTTTTGGGATGATGCTCAAGTATGGGTGCATAGTTTTATTTGACTTTACCCCTTTGGTTGTGCAATGCCTTTCTACGGAAGATGGAATTGTACATCTGGCATGTTAGAATATTTTGGAGTAGCTACTAGCCAAATTGTGGCTTAATTACTGTTGGTCAGAATCCGTAGAATTGTCGAATCAACGAGAGGTCCAAGGAACCTTTTATTAGAATGACTCTTATACTGATCTGCACCATAAATGCTAAGTGATGGTCATGGTTATAGAAAAGGAAGGGATTAAACAACCATTTCCGCCTATACACCTGTATGATCTCTACTTGACATGGCTTTATTAATTTCTTTAGGGATTCTATAATAATTTGTAAAATGGATAAAATTAAAGAAAAAAAATGAGTAAAACTAATAATAAATAAAGAGAACCGCTTGGAATGTATAGAGTTAGAATTGATCTGCTTGAACAGGCGGAAAGAAGGGGAAAATCAGACACTTTTATTTGAAAAGAGATGGCCAGATGCTTCTAATTGTACTCCTACTTTTCATTTGAGCTGCTTTGATGATCAACCATTGTGGGAATTATTGGGGGCCTTGCACAAAACCTTAGGATCTAGCCTCCCGAAACAAACCAGAATTATGGAATAATAAAGCAATGAAATAAATCAAAGCATAAACCATACGACACCAGGGAATTTTACGTGGAAAACCCTCAAAGAGGTAAAAACCACGGGACCTTGTCCAGATCAACAATCCACTATAAAGCAGAACGTTATAACCGATCACAAGCACACATCGCTTAGATCAAACCTTCTTCACTCATGCAGGAGTGGATAAATAATAAGAGAAACAAAGAAAACGGAGAGATCTCACCGATTACGAGGATGTGGAAGTGCTGAGATATGGTAGATCACCTCTGCGAGCATAGCCTCCCTTCCACAAGCTTCCCCTCTCTCTCTCTCTCTCTCACCTTTGATAGCCCTAAGCCATCATAGAAAACCTTTAGGAAACCTAAGGATACCCTGGAATAGAATACCCTAATCCCATTTTTGAACCCCTTAAATAGAGAACCAGAGGAATTAGAGTCACATAAGGAAATTGCGCATAAGCGGAGGAATTAGAGTAAAATAAGAAAACTACGCTACCTCTCCTCTGAACTGAGGAGAAAAACCCTATAAATCTCCCCCTTTCCGACTCAGGAGGAATTCGCATTCTTCAGCCAGGTTTCTACAAACCTCAAACTTATCCTTGAGCAATGCCTTGGTCATCATGTCTGACTCATTATCGTCCGTATGGACTGTCTCAAGCTGTAACACCTTTTGTTCCAAAGTATCTCTAATCCACTGATACTGAATTTCTATGTGCTTCGACTTGGAGTGCTGACTTGGATTCTTACTCAAGTGTATAGTACTTTGACTATCGCAATAGACCACGTGCTGCTCCTGCTTCAGGTTAGGTTCTTGTAGGAACCTCTTCATCCAAAGCATCTCTTTACATGCCTCTGTGACCGTAATGTACTCGGCCTCTATCATCGACAATGCTACGATCTTCTGTAGCTTGCTCTACCAAGAGACCGCTCCCCCTGCAAACGTGAACATGAACCGTAATGTAGATTTTCTGGAGTGTATGTCACCTGCCATATCTACATCTGTGTAGTCCTCTAACACATGTTTTTCGTCACTATAGTATGGGCTCAACCTGGATGAGCCTCTTAGATACCGCAGTATCTACTTCATCACTGCCCAATGCTCTTTGCCAGATTGACAAGTTACCGGTTGACAACACCAACTGCATATGTTATGTCTGGGCGCGTACACACCATAGCATACATCAAACTTCCTACTGCTGACGCGTAGGGTATCTTCTACATCTTATCCACCTCTGCCTTCGTCTTGGGACACTGCCTGTCGCTCAATTGAAGTGACCATCTAGTGGAGTACTAACCGGCTTTGCTGTATTCATATTGAATCGCTCTAAGACTTTCTCAATATACCGCTCTTGTGATAGCCAAATCTTTTTGCTGCTTCTGTCACGGGTTATCTCCATTCCTAGGATTTGTTTAGTCGGGCCTAAGTCTTTCATCGCAAACGACTTGCCCAACTCCTGTTTCAGCCTGTCGATTTTCTTGATGTCTTTTCCCATGATGAGCATATCTTCAATGTATAATAGCGAACTAAGAAATCACCATCTGAGAACTTGCGTATAAACACACAGTGGTCTGACTCCGTTCTGTCATACCCATGCTTCAATATAAACGAATCGAACTTCTTGTACCATTGTTGTGGAGCATGTTTCAACCCATATAAGCTCTTCTTCAGCCTACACACCATATGCTCTTTGCCCTTGACTTCGAACTCATCTGGTTGGTGCATGTAGATCTCTTCTTTCAAGTCACCATGGAGGAAGATAGTTTTAACATTTAACTACTCTATCTCCAGATCCATGCTAGCCGCCAACCCAAGCAACACCCGTATAGATGTCATCTTCATCACTGGTGAGAATATCTCCTTGAAGTCTATGCCTTTCCTCTGACCAAACCCTTTCACTACAAGTCTGGCCTTGAACCTCATCTATGAATTCTTCTGCTCAATCTTCTTTCTGAACACTCGTTGCTCAAAGCTTTCTTGCCCTTAGGCAGTTTACTATGTCATAGGTATAGTTTTTATGAAATGATTTCATCTCCTCTTGCATAGCTTTCAACCACTCCCCCTTATGCTCGTCGGCTAGGGCCTCAAAATGATCTTCTGGCTCTCCCTCATCAGTCAGCATAATGTACTCATGTGGCGAGTACCTCTTGGACGGTTGTCTGTCCCTAGATGACCTCCTCACCTGTGGCTCAACCAGTGGATCAAGTGAGAGCTACTCCCTTGGTCCATCTTCTGAAGAAACTCCCTCATCCTCTGCACCTTGATGTACTCCCTCGTCATCAGGCACCACGAGAGGAATGATCGGATCCATGTCCTCTAGCTCACCTGAACTAGGCTAGTTCTTCTCTGGCTTACCAATGTCTTTTATACACTGATTTTCAAAGAAAACCACATCTCTGCTCCTGACGAGTTTCCTCTCGGTCGGATACCACAATCTGTAACCAAATTTTTCATCACCGTACCCTAAGAACACACACTGCCTGATCTTCATATCGAGCTTGGACCTCTCGTCCTTTGGTACGTGAACGGATGCCCTGCATCCAAACACCCTGAGATGACTGTACGATGGATCATGTCCAGTCCACACCTTCTCAGGTACTTCTCCATTCAACGGGGTTGATGGAGACCTGTTAATTTATCAAATATACTGCCATGTGCATTGATTCTCCCCAGAACGTCTTGAGTAACTTCGCATAGGATAACATGCATCTGATTCTCTCTACAATGGTGCGATTCATTCGCTCAGCCACACCATTATGCTGGGGGTCTTGGGAACCGTCTGTTTATGTTGTATACCATTGTCAGTGCGGATGCACTTCAATGATCTACCTGTCTCTCTCTCGACCATAGCATGAGACAATTTAAACACACCAAAGACCTCGTCCTTGGATTTCAAAGTATAAACCCAAACTCTCTTAGATGCATCATCTATAAAAGTGACAAAATACAATGCCTCACTTAAGGTTTTTGTCCTCATAGGACCACAAACATCAGAATAAACAAAATCTAATGCGTGCACTTTATTAACGTGAGAAGCAATTTTAATAAATGAAACTCTATGTTGTTTCCTTGATAAACAATCAATATAAGTTTTGAGAGGTGTACCTGTCACGTTTGGAAGGAGATGCTTCTTTGCTAGTACCTGAAGCCCACGCCTGTGCCACATGTCAATAGCTGAATCTTCCGCTACGTTCAACCCACCCTTGCACACATTGACACTTGCCTTGTAAAGGGTGCAACACTTCTTTCCTCTAGCTGCGATCAACGAACCCTTGATGAGCTTCCATCGCTCATAAACAAATCGGCTTTCATAGCCATCATCATCAAACCTTCCCGTCGACATCAAGTTGAGGCGAAGGTCTGGGATATGCCTCACATTCATGAGAACCAATGTGCAGCCCACATCGGTCTTCACACAAATATCACCGACCCCTACGATCTTCGATATGCCAGAATTTTCCATCTTCACGGTCCCAAAGTCACCTGACTTGTAGCTTGTAAAGAAGTCCCTATGTGGAGTCGCATGAAAAGAAGCTCCCGAGTCAATCACCCAGTCGGTGTCCTGACTCGTAACCGTGAGACATATATCATGATCTGCTGAAAGAATAACTATAACGTTGCCATCTGAAGCGACCACAGTGGAATCTGATTCATCTTCTTTCCCCTTTCCTTTTCCTTTCTTGTCGTTCTTCTTACCACGACATTCATGCCTGTAGTGGCCCTTCTTGCCACAATTCCAGCAATCAACATTCTTTCTGTTATTTGACTTGCCTCTTGATTTATCTCGGGCCTTCCCGCCCTTCTTGTTCTTTCCTCTCCCTCGTTCTTGTGTCACAACGGCATCTTCTTGAGTAGACCCCTGAGACTTCCTCCTTGTCTCCTCATTGAAGAGACAACTGGTTACCTGTTCCATGGATACCTTTCTGTCTGGCGCGGAATTACTTAGAGACACCACCAATGTCTCTCAACTGTCAGGCAATGAACTACGCAATATCAAAGCCTACAATTCATCATCCAGGACCATCTTCATAGCGAAGAGCTGGTTCACTATATTGCTGACCTCATTCATGTGCTCGGCCACAGAACCACCATCTTTGAACTTGAGATTCACAAGTCGCCTTATCAGAAAAATCTTATTACCGGCTTTCTTCCTCCCATACGGCCCTTCTAATTTCAGCCATAAGTTAGCGGCTGAGGTTTCCGTAGACATATGGTGGAATATGGAATCGTCCAACCATTGTCTAATAAAATCGCACCACCTTTCGGTCCATCTTCTTCCAATCATCATTAGACATATCCTTGGATTTTGCTGATATGCCTAAAGTAGGAGAATATAGGTCCTTGCAATAAAGTAAGTCCTCCATCTTAGCCTTCCATATGGTTCAGTTAGAACCATTGAGGCTGATCATCCTTGATGAGCCACCTTCCATAATTCAAAACCGATCCTACCCATTCAATGAACTTACCTTTAATACCACTTTGTTGGGGGCTTTGCACAAAACCTTAGGATCTAGCCTCCCGAAACAAACCAGAATTATGGAATAATAAAGTAATGAAATAAATCAAAGCATAAACCATACAACACTAGGGAATTTTACGTGAAAAACCCTTAAAGAGGCAAAAACTACGGGACCTCGTCTAGATCAACAATCCACTATAAAGCAGAACGTTACAACCGATCACAAGCACACACCGCTTGGATCAAACCTTCTTCACTCACGCAGGAGTGGATAAACAATAAAAGAAACAAAGAAAACAGAGAGATCTTACCGATTACGAGGACGTGGAAGCGCTGAGATATGGTAGATCACCTCTACGAGCATAGCCTCCCTTCCACAAGCTTCCTCTCTCTCTCTCACACACACACACACACACACACACACCTTTGATAGCCCTAAGCCCTCCTAGAAAACCTTTAGGAAACCTTAGAATACCCTGAAATAGAATACCCTAATCCCGTTTTTGAACCCCTTAAATAGAGAACCAGAGGAATTAGAGTCACATAAGAAAACTGTGCATAAGCGGACGAATTAGAGTCAAATAAGAAAACTGCGCTACCTTTCCTCTGAACTGAGGAGGAAAACCCTATTAGGAATTGTTAATGGATTCACCAATTAACTTAAGAAAATCTCTAGCTTTCATTCTTTGATCAGTTCTCGGTTCCTTACCCTTACTCCCTTTGTATGGGCAATAAAGGTGTGAATTTATAGAAGAAAAACTAAGGTAAGAGGAGCTATAGGCTGCCACTGAGAGGAAACTGGGTTGATAGTGTGGGGGGAACTAGATTGCTAGTAACGATATTGCGTTGCTTGTCTCTTATAGTTTATAGGTTGTTGGTGAGTACGTGCCCTTCATTTATTAATGGTTTCCCCTCACTTCTTTCATCCTTTTGTCATGGGTGATTAATACTTTCCCTTAGGAGTTCAACTTACTAAACCTTAATAATGTGTCAATCCATAAAATGAGCTTTAAAAATGGTTGGATGGTGTGAATTTAAGGCGCGTACATCACTGTCACACGTAGATCCGGGGTCTCACTTAATCATCTTCGGCGCTTAAAAGGCTTCGTGGTAACAGGGGTCCTTCCTCTTGCTCGGGTGGTTGACTCTCCGGAGTTTCAACACCCGGTCAAGGGTTCAAGCATCCACAGGTGTTGAAAGCCCATTGCGGCTTGAGCGTGTGGGGGTGTGTGTGCGTGTAACAAAAAAAGAGAAGCTAAAGGATGGTGGCCACGCCGTGTGGGGGTGCGTGTGCGTGTAACGAAAAAAAAAAAAAAAAACGGCTAAAGGATGGGGGCCCTTTCTTTGAATAATCGAAGATGTAGATAAGATTCTTTGTCGGCCACTTGGCTCCCGTGGTACATACGCCGATGGTACACCGGGTAACTCAGTGTGCAATAGCGTGCTGAATAAATTCCATGGGATCACTGCACTGTATGTGTCATTATCCATACCGTCCATCTATTTTTCCACACATTTTAATACATAATTTCAAAATTGAAGCATATCTAAAGTTCAAGTGGACCACACCACAAGAAACATAAGGAGAAAATATAAGGAAACATAAGCATCCTCCAACTACTATTCGTTTTTACCTTTTATTTTTATCAGTAGCTAACGAAAAGCAGGGATGGTGAGGAATAATAAATAGGTGAGCAGACTGTCATTCAGACGGATTGGCTACTCCTCCTGACAGCAGCCCCGTGGCTGGTGGTTCGTGCTCTGTGGGCCCCACCATGATGTATATGTTTCATCCATTCCGTTCATCCAGTTTCAAAGATAAATTTATGGTTTGATATAAAAAATTATAGGGATATAAATCTTAGGTTGACCACGTCACAGGGAAATAATAATGATTGGATATCCACCACTAAAATCCTCCTAAGGCCCACTGTACTTTTTATTTGACATCCAATATTTTAATTAGGTCATAAAGACTCAAATGAAGATAAAAAATAAAAATATTAGCTTGATCCAAAACTTTTATAGCCCCAAAACGTTTTTAATGGTCAACATTCGTTCAACACTGTGTCCTATTATGTGGTTCCTTTGAGATTTCGGTATATCTCATATTTTCTTTCATAACATAAAATGATCTATAAAAATAGATGGACAGTATGGATGAAACACATACATCATGGTGGGCCCACATAGCACAAACCACCAGCCGACCAGCGGGAGCAGTAGCCAATCCGTTTCCGTCATGTAGGAGTTTGACCTTATTGAAGCGAACTTGCACCCGCTGTGTATTGACGTCACCAAGTTCTATAGTTTTAATGATGAGGTATGTATTATATCCAAACCATTCACCCATTTGGTAAGCTAATATTAAGGCTTGATACAAAAAATAAGACAGATTTAACTATCAAGTAGACCATACTGAAAAAAGCAGTGAGGGATTCAACGTCTATCATTGAAACTGTTTTAGGGGTCACAGAAGTTTTGGATCGATATAAAATTTATTTTTCCTCTTCATCCATGTCTTTGTGACCTTATGAACAGATTAGATGGAAAATAAACGTTACGGTGGTCCCTAAAAGTTTTTATCAGTGAAAATCGTTATCTCTGTTGCTATTTGTGGTGTGGTCCAGTTGATCTTTGAATATGATTCATTTTTTGTATGATGTTCTAAAATGATTTAAAAAAATAGAAGAACGGTATGGATATAATAAATACATCACTGTAGGGCCCATCTAACTTTGATCTCCTTTGAACCGTTTGTACAACGTGGAGCTCGAGGAGCGTCAGCGTTCGTCTTCGCAAGACACGTACTTGCATCAGCTATCACCAGAAATATAGCTGGTGTGTGGTACACCAGCCAATCCGCCTCGCCTCCGATATCAACCACACCTAAAGGATGAGGGCCCCTTACCTTGGGACGCGGATTGCGTCTCCGCCCGGACGGTAATGGCCACACACTGTTCATCGTTTTTCTCGTATCATTTTAAGGTATCATACAAAAATGAAGCATGACACCCACCGTTCAAACTTTTCTAAGGGCCACCGTGATTTCTTTTACCACCCGACCTATTAATAAAGTCATGCAGACTTGGACTTGGATGAAGTGAAAACACAAATCTCAGCTTGATCTGACACTTCTCCAGCTCTCAGGAAGTTTCTAATGGTGAGTGTTTAATCCTCATTTTGTGGTCCACTTGAGCCATGAAACTATCTCAATTTTTGGTTAAAGCCTTAAAATAATAATATAAAAATGATGAACGGTGTGGATAAAATAGGTACATCACGGTGGACCCTAAAGAGCCCTGCCCGGACGTATTACCGTCCGGGCGGGGTAGGACGCAATCGGCGTCCCTTACCTTTAGTAATTGAAGATATAATAAGTTCTTTGTCGGCTACTTGGCTCCCTTGGTACAGACGCTTGTTGTACACCGGGTAACTCAGTGTGCAATAGCGTGCTGAATAAATTCTATGGGCTCACTGCAGTGTATGTGTCATTATCCATACCGTCCATCCATTTTAGTATATGATACTAAAATTGAAGCATATCCAAAACTCGAGTGTACCATACCACAGAAAACACAAGGAAAATGGCATCTACGGTTGAAAACATAAGGAAACATAAGGCATCCTATTTGATTTTACCTTTTATTTTTAACAGTAGCCCACAAAAAGCAGGGATGGTGAGGAATGATGAATATTTGACCAGACTGTCATTGATGTATGACTTTACTGTGCCCATGGCTTTACCTACAATAATTGAAGCTGAGTTTCCTTTGCTTTCCGCGTCCAACCTAAGGTTGCAGCGTTTCTTTTTTGGAATGAAACGGAGAGAGAGAGGAAGTATCAATACCTCATTGTAAACGAATGAATTAAGCAGACGCATTCATCTTCTTCATCCAACAAAGCTTGAAGATAACTTTAATGGGAGACAGCTAAGGTACGTTGTTTTTTATTTTTTTGGTTTCCTTCTTCATGATTCTAACACAATTAAGATTTTCATATTGGAATCCACTGAATAACATTCATAGGTGACATTCCCAAAAAAAAGTAACTACCACAATTATCTTAGAAAAAAGTAATTACCACAATTATCCATGTCCATAGCATAGATTCCTAATATCTAAACCTTCATATACAACACTGTATGTGAATTTTCTCATAAAACGGTTTATTTCCTGAACATGTGACTCAGGCAGAAATCGAGCTAATCAACTCATTTCATGGGATGCATCCATAATTAGGTAGGTCATACACTACCAAAAAACAGGGCAACGCCGACGGCTAAAAACCGTCGGCAATGACCTTCCTCGACGGCTTTTAGCCGTCGCAAGGTCCGTCGGTAAAGGGTGCGTTGGCGTTGCTCACCGACGGCTAAAAACCGTCGGTGTTGTCGGCGGCTAAAAACCGCTAGCGTTTTCGGCGGTTAAGATCCGTCGGCGTTTTCGGCGGTTAAAAACCGTTGGCATTTTCGGCGGCTAAAAACCGTCGGCGATTCTCATTAATTAATAAAAAGAAATTGGATGATATATTTGATTTTGATTTCTTTCTTTTCATGTAGACTTTTCCTTCTCAAATAAGTTGGTTCATTAGAGCTTTGGAGAAATTGATATATCTAGTTATGGATGTGTATTAATCAACGCACACATCCAAAACTAGATATACTCATTTCTCCAAAGCTTTGAACGAACCAACCTATTTGAGAAGGTAAGTCTACACAATAGAAAATGAAGAAATCAAAATCAAATATATCATCCAAATTACAAATATTTGGATGGGATATATGCTTTAAAAAAAAGAGACCACATCATTTAAGTCTCTTTGTTTATTTTGTTGCTTGACCTGTGGGGGTCTTCTTGAAGTCCTTGGCTTTAAATCTAGAAATGCAGTCCACATTCAACTATTCAGAACTATGTTGCATTTGCACATGATTAAGTTGAAGACAAACAATCACATGATTAAGCACATTAGAACAGAGATAATGCAAAAAGATAAGACAATTATAGTAATGAAATTGATGAAATGAAAAGGAAAAAGATCCCCCAGCAAGATGAAATGCGAAAACAACCCAACCTATAGAAATTGATGACTATATCCATAATATGCAAGCCTTATATGTGAATGACAAATTGTTAGACGTAATAACCAACACAAAAAATTTATATGGATACGGAGATTTGCTCACAAGAAGACCAACATTGTTTTTTTTGTGTAAAAGAGCACTAAAACTGTAAAAAGAAAAACAAACCAACCAATAATCCTCAGTGCATTATGAAATCTAGCTCATAGATAAGAGCACAAACTGTAAAAGAGCAGTAAAACAAGAACCAACTAATAATCTTCAATGATGATAGTTGAAGAGGATTGAAAATTCAGGATTTTCTGCACTCCTTTTCTCTTGAATTTTTAAAGAGGCCCTTCTGAGGATTTGAAATCTAGGATTTTTAGTCATGATTTGGATGGTTCAGGTTGCATGTAAGAATCTCCATATATTACGTTTATGCTATGTGGAGGTGGATGGGTCATGTCATGGAGAGTGATAACGATTTCTATATTTTGATTGCAGCAAACGATTTCTGCATGAACAACTTTCCCTTATTTTAAAAAATGACCTACTAGTGTAAATAAATAAAACAGGAGTCCAAAAATTCACCCAAACAGGTAAGATGTCACTGAAGTGTATAGGAAAACTGAGAAAGAGAATTTACCTAGATGACAACAATGTTATGCCTCTTATTATCATCTTTTCACCCAAACAGATGCGGTGACAAACATAGCCCGATGAGGGGCCCACTTCAAGCAAGCCGCCACACCAACAGAGGTGTTCCAGGATGCCACCTGTGAAAGAGATCAAATAGCAACACCACCACCACAACCATTGATATCAGCATGAGCTATCAGCATGAGCACCAATGTAGTTTAAAACAAGTTAGGTACTTGTAACAGCATTAACATAGTTTAAAACAAATCGGACCATACCAATCAATATTGTGGTGACCTAGATTTTTGTGAAGAAAAAAACAGAGAGAGAGAGAGAGAGAGGTATGATAATCCAGACAGTCCATATTGCTAACCCAAATGTGGATGGAGCATGACCCAAAAATCACACAGCAAACTATGGAAGCCAACTTATCTGATTTTTCCCATCAAATTAGCCAAACTAACCATCCATTTCGTAACCATGATCAGATGGTTAGGATTGCTTGATTGGTTGGATTTCAAGCTATGATTGAACCATAATTCATCCAACAATTTAGACGGCTTGGATTGCCATACATGCATCATGCATGCCACATCTAAGGAGGATGCCACCGCCATTTTAAAGGTAGTGGCCATAACTGCCACCAGAGTCTTGTATTTGAAGAATACCTCATTGCATCTGCTAATGATGCTCCATGCATGCAAGGTTCCATCTCCAGAGCACTGCAATGAGATCTGGTTTCTTGGACTCGATCTTGGTACTTACGACAAAAGGACTTCCAACATTGAAATAAGTTTTCACAAGAAAGCGTTACTCTCTCTGACTACGATAATCGAGTTCTTGATAGAATCAGTTTAGCACCATTTTGAAAATGGTGGTGACTCATCCTCCTCGTGTTTGCAGACGATGTCTGTATCCAGGCCATCCAAATTGTGGGTCTTATTGTGCATGGAGCATCTCTCTAAAATGACACTAATAAATCAATCAAAACCATTTCAAATCAACGGCTATCAAATGGATTATTAAAGTAGAATAGTGAGTGGCCCAAATTTGAAGGGAAAAATCAGATGATATTATCTTCGCAGTGTAAAATTTCAGGGATGATCCATCAACAGTTGGGTCGGGGATTTGGACAGACTGGATTGCCTTACAACCATGCTACGGGCCGAGAAAGAGAAAATAGAAATCAAATAAATGATGCTCATAATACAGCTCCAAACTTTTCACTTGCATCTGTCAATGCATATATAGGATAAAGGTCTACAACCTGATTACTATCAACACCGCTAGGCATCTAGGCGGCATTAGCATCAATGAAAAAATACATACCCAAGAGAATGGCATCCACCATTAAAAATAGTATGAGAAATTAGACCCATTAGCCTACACTTCCTTCCACCACCATAAACCAAATTGACTTTTCATTCAACCTGGAAAAATTGGCATATGATGGTACCCTCACTTAAGAATCAATTTTATTTTTTTTTAAAATTTTTTTAAAATTTTACGATCTGGACTCAAAAATTAGTTATATCCAAATCTTAGGTGGACCATACAACAGGAAACAGTGTTGATTGAATGCCCACAATTAAAAACTTTCTAAGGCCCACCGTAAAGTTTAGTTTCCATCTAATGAGTACAGAGTACCTGAATGTTCCCAGTATTGGCAAGCATCTCCTTAGTGCAACTTCTCGTTTCATGAACATGACAAATGCACACCATCACTAACTTGACTTGAATTGCCTGAAAATAGAAATGGATTAAAATGGATAGCCATCTCGAAATGACGAAATGGCTCTCCATGAATGAATGGAGTTGTACCTGCAGTGGTAGTTCCACCATCTTTGAATGAAGGTTTGAGCATAGATAAAGCAGATAGCGATGTATCAGGCCAAATTCCTACATCATATGAAACGACGACTGATCTTTCGCTACCACTTCTATGATCAATTACCTTCAAAAAAGTCCCAATATTCGTCTTCATTCTGGAGATCTGGATGTTTAGTAACCATGTTTCCAATGAGAAAAAAACATTGCATCCAAACCTTCGTGTATACAGGGACAATTTCATCAACGAATTTTCTGCGATAGCGACTTCTCTGACCTTTTTATGAGATAAAAATTTGGAAGGAAAAGAAATAAAAGCATACATAAGAGGCTTAAAGTAGTCCAACAACCCTTACCATTCCAAGGAGCAATGAAAAAAGACTGTTTGAACTACAAATACTCAAATATCCCATAAAATGTTTGAGGCATTCAGTTAAAGGGAAGAACAGTGGAAACTTAACAACAGCTTTATCTTGATCAAGGCGTGACACTTTGTATTGTTCTGCCACAATCTCTGAGGTGATTCCCATGGGAATCAAGCAATCTTTAGCATCTTGGTTTGGACGGATATGAACCTGCCCCATCAGATGCATCGAAGATGGGTAATGGTAAAAAGCTTGAAATTGTTTTGCACAATCTCTTGAAGAAAGAAAATTAAAGAGCTCCGATCATCAGTCATTCATAATGCTTGTTTATCTATGAGAAGAAACATAATTTTAATAAAATGATTAGCAATACACGAGGATTGAAAGTAGGTTTATGAGCTCCAACATCGATGGACATGGATTCAACTCAATCTGCTATACCTATGAATTTTTAGAAGAGAAGTATCATCAGAGAAGCTCGAGAGACTAACATTTTCACAAGCATGAACATGCATATTCAAGAGAATGAACTTACCAATTTCATAAAAACCAGACTTTATTGCTGCCACAACATCGACTACTGCTTGAAGTCCAGATGCGCATTGCCGGTTCACCATCTTGATTGGCACACTCTCTGCAAGAATGGCTAAGAATGAGACAGCTAGAATCCTAGATATACCCTACGGGTGGTTTTGGTATATGGTATATAGTGTTGTGAGTAGTAATCATGTAGAATCTGCACAGATGCACTTGACTAAATATGTGCATTATGGGAAGGCATTGGTTAGGAGACCCAGGTGATTATGAGACACAATTGAGTGATGGTTTAATGGTGCGTACTTTTATACATGGATGTGGTTGTCAAGGACAACCATATTTTCAGGAAAAAAAAAAAAGAAGAAGAAAGGAAAGAAAGAAAAGAGAAGAAATGCAATATATCTATTCTATAATTTTATAATTTCTTAACCAAATGTTATAAATTTAACCTACAATATCACCAGGCCAATGAATAGTAGCCTTCAATCATGTAGATACTAACGAGCAAGGACAAGGCTATGGTGAAGGCCAGTGGAACATGATGACAACAGTATTGTGTAATCATTTTATTGAATGTTCCCAACAGTATTTTATAATGATCTAAAGAAGTAAAACTAAGTTCTTCATCATCATTATCATCATCATGATCTAAGCCTTATCCCAATTAATTGGGGTCAGCTACATGTCCTGTTCCTCCATTCCACTCTATCGAGGGGCATATCTTCAGTTAGACCCTAGGTCATCAAGTAGAATTGAAGCGATGTTGATCTTCATAATTTTCCTGTGTAATCATTAGCATTGTTGTATTTTATACTTCTTGGAAACAATTTTGAGAATCAATCGGCAAAAAGAAAGCATCTTCAAGAATTCAGACGAGTTTACCTTAGTGTTTTAAAACCCGAGTGGACCGGGCAATTCAACTTTGTTTGAATTTGGAACTTGTTTGGTTTTATGGGTTGGCTCGCCATAATACTTACTTTTGGAATTGAACCGCCTAGGTCAGGCTGGTTATCCGATCTCTTAACCAAACCGTTCAACCAGGAAGGCTATAAGCAACATCCTAAGTCAAAATTGGTTTACTTCTAAAACATTGCCAAGCCCATACACATGTAAAGGAGCTCTTTCACAAGCCATCCCACGTGCAAACATGGCAGATATTTTTAAGATCCAATCCATCCATAAGATGGGATCAATTCTGCAACCATTAAAAACTTCCTACAGCCCACTGTAATGTTTCTGTAATTTTTATTTGCCATTCAACATGTCAATAAGGTCAAACAAACCTCCATGGATGGTATATATATATTTTTAATTTTTTTTTTTTAAAAAAGAACAAAAAAATCAGCTTGATTCAAAACTTGTCGCCGATTAATGGTCAATCATCAAATTTTCCCATGCTATTGTCCACCTGAGAATTGGATCTGCATATCTTAAAATGATCTGGAAAAACAGATAAAATAAATACATTGAGGTGGCCCCATGGTAAGGGCCATACCTAATCCTCTTTGGTCAAGAGAAAATGGTTAGGCAAGATCTTTCAATCTAGGAGTGTTTTCTAATATGCAGTCAGGATGACATGAAGATGGACCCCACATTAGTGAAGTTTGCTTGTCTATATCTTTCTTCAAGGTCACATAATGCATGTTCAGCGTCCTCGAGTTTTCTCTACAGCAAATGTGAAATAGAGATAATTTCTTACATTTAAGTAACATAATTAGCACATATATCAACTTGTATGTGTGTGCCATGATGAAAGAAAGAAATATCTATGGTTTGTGAGTACCAACTTTCAACCTCCTATAGAATCTCTTTCCTGCTAAAAGCTTCTTCTTTCACCTTTGCAATTTGAGCCTCAAGAAGCAAAAACCAGCATGGCATACCAAAAACAACTTTTAAAGGCAACAAGAAGCAAAAACTGGCATGGCATACCAAAAACAACTTGCATCTCTTTCGGCTTGTAAGAAGAACATGAAAGCAGACATAACTCTCTTTGGTGCATTATGATCCTTTTTCTTCTTTGGTTTTCTCTTCTTTGAACCATCTTCATCTTCATCCTTGGATTTTCTCTTAGAAGAAGATGCCTTAGGAGCAGCTGCTTCTTTCTTAGCTTCCTTCTTGGGAGGCTTCTGAAATTGACTTTTTTCAGGTATTCGGAATAAGAAAAATCTATTGCTGATCCTTTTGGCAAGTTTCTGTGCAAATATTCAGCCCCATTTGACAGGGAATATAAACCTTGTCCCCTGAAATATGGAGATCCCTACCTCCCTTAATACACAATTTTGCTTATTAAGAGAACCCTAATCAGATGTCAACAAGCCAGTCAGTTCACCAACCTGAAGAAGAACAAATAAAAAATAAAAATAAATAAATAAAACTAAGAATTTTACCCGGTAAAAATTAAAAATAAAATTAAAAATTAAAAAAAAAAAAAACACCAATGAGGGTGATATATTACCACAGAAATAAAGTTGCATTGATTGCTAAAGAAGAAGAAAGGAAAAAGGAAATCCATGAATCAGTATCCATGTTCAAAATATTGAGATTGCAAATAAGACAAACAAGTTACTTAGAACTTGGAGCTTGACATAAAAAAGAAACAACTGATGACTAGAATGAGCACCAATTCAAAATAGATTAATTATATACAAGTATACGACAAAACTAGGATGGATTGCATGCACTGTGATTGTGCAGAAAGTAATTTTTGGTTATCTTTGCTAAGGAAGACATTTGTGACATGATAACTTCATCATGTCATCTTGCTTTGCTACAATAACTTGACAATTTCATAGCGAGAGATGAAACATGACTTAGTCAATAGATGACCTTAACAAGAGTATATGAAGTACACAATGAAAAGAAGGCAGTTTTACACAATCAGAAATATGTGGCACAATTTCAACCTCAGACTTGCTAGTAGAGAATTGCCAATCAACACAACAACACGAGGAATGTGACAACAAATTTGATAAATGGGACTAAGTACTATCTGATAAATGGGACTAAGTACACAATGCTACTCAAGAAGATCATGCAACGGGAACTCCTGCACATAACTATTTCACCCGAATTACAGTTCGACACTACAAATAAAACTGAAGAAGAAAGGAGAAAAAAGAGAGATATTACAGCCATACCTTGTATCAGTAAAAAACTCCACCGGCCAAAAGGAAATAACACTTTCAGATTTCAGAGTAACCAAAAGGATATGTTCATAAAGCATTGGAATAGAATTTCATGAGATTAGTAGTCAATCAGAAAATAAAGTATATCAAGAGTAGATTCAAGAAACAACTCAAAGAACAACATTCTAATAACTCTTCAAGCAGAAAAAAGAGCTAGAAATTTATTTTTAGAAAAAAAATAAATAAATAAAAATTTGTTGCTTAGACTATTCAACAATCAACTTCACAAAGTTACACCTTAAATTACTGCTTTCTTGGCCTTTCTATATACAGTTATTTTGTTAGCTTTCCTCTCTCAAAGAATCATTTTTGCACACTTTGAAGCTTCCATTCAGTCGTGCTATCCCAGAGGATTCTCTACTATGTTTGCCTTCAATTCAAAAAAGCGACCTCTGGGTGCATCCTAGCTCCTTCCTAGAAAAAATCTACAATTGTTTTTAGACCATTTGATATATGACTTCATCTGATAATGCGGCTCAGAGCTTCAATTGGTATGGAGATTCAAGCAAAACAAGCATATGTAACCAAACTCCAGTTCATAGTGAGTCTCCACTCATGCTAACTTTAAAGCCCATAATAGCTAGCATGCACTTACATAGTAATGTGCCCACCAGTGGAATATATCTGACTGCAACAAGAGCCTACAGGTGCATTTAGGTGTCGAAATGAATTGAATAGCAATAAATCAATTCAACGAGGAGCTGCTGTGGAAACTGGGGCTAGGCCTACTCCTTTCATCATGAAGGGCTAGCCCCCCAAATGAATACTTTCATTTCAATTCCAAATCAAAACATGGAATTGCAATTGGGATTCAATTGCCATTAGCAACTAAAACAGTGTTGCCTCCACTTTGCTCTTTTCCTCTATAAAATTAATTGAATGTATAAAACTATCTAGTTCAATCGACAAACCGAAAGCACCCTAAAATTTACATCCCTCACACGCTGACATGGAACTACTCTTCAATTTGAAAGTATGTAGTTAACTGTTCACTACATCTTTCATCTACCATCACATTCAAACAGATAACCACAAGCATGGCTGAGTCAATCTAGCTGGGTTACACACATCACAGCTTGGAAGCAAAGTTTTGACCATGTATAGAATTAAAATTGACACACGACTGCATACATTACCTGGAATAGCTCAAAATTGAGCCTCTTTAGCATCAAGTCATGTGCATTGTCCTCTGCAAGAACACCTCCTTTAATTTCTTTTGGTGCATTGTTAAAAAATTCCTCCTCGGGCACAAGCTCTATGTCTGGATGCTTTGACTTGAAATCTTTGCAAGCCTTTATGGCTTTCATGTAATGATTTTTCTCATACATCAAGTTTTGAAGTTGCAGGGTAGTAAAGTCTACTGGTGCCTTTGCCCTTTATGTTTCTGCTTTTACACGATCTTCATTAAGCAAGATGGAACAATTTATCCACCAAAAAAGATTTTCAAAGACACATAAATATTTGTAAGCTAGAAAGAGATGCGGGTGACTATTCTGAATAAAATATGCATGGGTTAGACTACGGCAATAGTTCACTGCCATTTTCAAAGTGACGAATTCACGTATGCTGGAGTGTCCAAAATGGCGACCCCCATGTGGATGGAGTGCACATCGTACATCACGTAATGGGACAATATCAACCATCCAATTTTGACTTTTCAACTTTGGCCATAAGCCATAATATTGTGGACATCCATTTGACAAAGCCAAATTTCTTATGTTTTGGATCAATTTGATTTTTGGGGCTATGGTATATTCCATCCACCTCTTGGATTGTCCGGATTTTTGTACAAACACGCACCACATATGCGGTGGATGAATCGCCACCATCTACAATATGGCAGTGAACTGACCATAATCTAGCCCTAAAATAGATATAATTTAAATTTGAGAGGAATGTATGTGATCCCAGCGCAAGGATGAGTGAAGTATCCTTGGGCCTTGAGTTACCACAACAGGGCCCACAGTTTATGATCTAGACCATTGAGATGACAAGCCCCAGCATGGACACGCTATGCCGTGATCATTCCTTCAGTGGGACTATCCTAGCGCATACTATTAGTAGCTAGCAAGAAATCGGTTAAGAAAGGAT
Organism: Magnolia changhungtana; assembly: GCA_030180095.1. Classification (NCBI taxonomy): domain Eukaryota; kingdom Viridiplantae; phylum Streptophyta; class Magnoliopsida; order Magnoliales; family Magnoliaceae; genus Magnolia; species Magnolia changhungtana. Next base: position 6,098,614 of record JASAUF010000552.1, on the reverse strand, counting down.
ATTCAACAACAGTCCACATTCAACAGAAAGAAGGCCAAAGAATGGATGGTACAATCTTCCGATAAAGCATATTTTGGGGTCATTGTCCATCCATAGTGGACCACACCTTATCAATGGTTAGGATCATACAAACATGGACCCACGTCTACAAACCGAAAAAGCCGACATACAATGCATGATTCAAAAAACATAGGGCGAAATTCCCAAATTAAAGTCGATTTTTCGCTATAGAAATTTCCAGAAAAAAAAAATGCCTTCGATGATAAGGAATTAAAGAAGATTAGAAACAGTTACTATAAAAATCAAAATAAAGTTTTTTTTAAAAATGAATTAAATGGAAACCCTAGAAAGCGACGGATGGATGGGATGTACCTGGCGGAGAAAGACAGAGGAGAGAGAACTGACTAATAAGCTCTCTGAGTTCGACTTTAGGCCTCCCTTCTTTCTTGATGAAGAGCATCTTCGCCACTATCTCTTCCATCGACGTCCTTGTCTCTTCCAGCATTTCGTGATCTAATAAAAGAAGAGATGAAAGAAAAGGAAAAAAGAGGAGAGAAATCTAAGGGGCCGATAGAATGACCGTAAATTGGATTATAGGCGTTTGGACGAGTAGATCTACCTCTAATCAGACTGCAGGATGGAAGATGACGCTCGACGGAGGATATCTCGATGGAAGATGACGCTCGATAGAGGATTTCTTGATGGAAGAGGAAAAGCGGGAAAAGAGGAAAGGCGCTCGATGGATTCGGAAATCCTTTTTCAAATAACAAAGAATTTTTAAATCCGTATCTTGTGAGTTTTCCACTACACAATAACACAAACTCTATTAACGGCCTTACACGAATGGGACCAGTTTATGGATCATTAAGATTGCATTATATATTAAAAGTGTATAAATATTTACCATTTACAACTAGACCAATTATTTGGATGGTCTGGATAACTCTATATCTTAGCCACTATTGTTATTAGCAAGTCACCACTATTTTAGATCAAATGCAAAACTCGCTGTGAAAAACAGAAGAATCAAAACGTTAAATATAGCTTTGGACATGGTATGGCTCTATGGACCCCACCATGATCCATTTGATTCATCCACGCCGTCCATCCATTTCTCCACATCATTTTGGGATTGATCCCAAAAATTAAGCCCTGATTAAGTCTCAAGTCGACCACGAAATAAGAACATGCTAGACGGTTGGACGTCCACCATTCAAAACCTGAGCTATCCCGACAGATTTATTGGGTTTCGCCGACGGCTTTTAGCCGTCGGCAATGCCGACGGATATTAGCCGTAGCTAAAACCACCTTAAGTCCGTCGGCTTTGCCCAGTTTTTTGGTAGTGATATGTTATCCACCGATTTGAATGGTATAACCAGTGGAAGAGGAGTTGCAATACTCCAAGGGACTTCGAGTTTCGGAGAGCTTTTGGGGAAGATGGGTTTTGATTTGGGGAGAGGAAGGGTGTGAGTAGATCTGTACATGAGTCGAGTTAGCTCGTTAGCTCGCTCAAATCGACTCAACTCGGATCGAAACTGTGTTCGAACAGAGTCGAGCCATTTTTTATGAGCTCGAAACAGTTCGAGTCGAGTCCAAGCTGGACCAACTCGACTCGGTTCAACTCGGTATTGAGCTGGACTCAACTTGACTCAGCTCGTATCGAATTTTCCTATATATATATATATATATATATATATATATATATATATATATATATAGGAAAAGGTATTATGCGCTCGAGCTCACGGGTTCGTCCCATGAGGTCGAGCTGTGTGGGCCCCACCGTGATGCGTTTCGAACATCTTCCCCATCAGTCAGATGCACCGTTCCATCGTGGGCCTAGGTCCCAAAAATCAAGTCAATCCATGACTTGTGTGGGCCACACCACATACAGAAGTGTAGAGGGGCCGTACACCATTAAAACATTCATAACCATTTTTGAGGGCCCACCGAGATGTGGTTTGTAAATCCAGCCCATCCATTATGTGTGTCCCACTTGAATGAGGGTTTAGACCAAGTTTCAGGCGCATGCAAAACTCAGGTAGGCCCCACCAACCCACCAAGTGCTTTTATACGTTTTACCGGTGTCTTCACATAATTTTAGATGGTATGGCCCACCTGAGTTCCGTATACGTCTAATTTTTGGGATATCCCATAATTTAAAGGGTACCCATCAAATGCATGGTGTTGATGGTCGACACGCATCACGGTGGGGCCCACACAGCTCGACCTCACGGTAAGCTTATCGTCAGCTCGAGGGCATTGTACCTTTTCCCATATATATATATAAAGTTTTTTTTTTTTTTTAACCCTTTCCTTTACTTCATTTTAGTTCGCCCGAGTCCTTGATGACCCAGACCCTAACCCTAACCCGTTCGTTCGCCCAATCCTAACCCAGCGTCCCAGGTAGCCCCCAAATCGCCCATCGCCCATCTCCCCATCTTGAAGACTTGAACTCGAACTCAAACTCGAAAACTTAGCTCGAACTGGACCGAACCAAGCACGAGCTGTTGTTCCAAGCTCGAAGGCCGAGCTGAGCCGAGCACGAGCTGAGACTAAAGCTGTTCAAGTCGAACATGAGTTGGGCAAAGCTCGGCTCGGCTCGACTCATGTACACCTCTAGGTGTGAATGGTGAAGGGAAATGACAAGGAATGGAGTAAGACCTCCCTTCCCATCTTTCTTTCATTTTTTTTAAAGCTACCAATTGTATCATGATCGTGCGTAAGAAGTAAACTAAACAACACATATCATGGCCATCGCAATTGTACGAGAAAAAAAAGTCCCATACATGCATACATACATCCAACTAAGTTATAGAGTCCACCTAGTTAGGGACTCACTATACATGTCCAAACATAAAATGCAATAAGCGACCACGTCCTCAAAAGGAAACCAAACTGGTGGTCCTAAAATATCACTTTACATTTAGTCGTCTACACACTGGAAGTATAAGAATTCCTCGGTGTTGTCCACATACTCCTCAACAAGCATATCCTCTTTTAGGGCACCTGCATTGACGAAATCGTTTGGTTAGTGTTTTAAAACATCGTCCTGGGTTAGGGTGAGTGATCAATTCAGTGTTACTATTTACGTAAGTTTCATATGTTATCAAACAAATACAAGCATAAGCGATGATAGCATAATAAAACACAAAAAGTCCTATATTCGATTATTTAAATACGTGAATGATATGAAATACGTATGCATGACCTGAGGTTTAATGATACCAATATAGAACCACGTCAACACCATCACTAGTGAGGATGTTAACATATGTGCAATGGTTGTCCCAAAGCACAACCCAACAAATATTATGGAGTGCATGATTAGCTAAGTGTTTATTAATGTTTAGTTCAAACAGCAAGTTAGTGAAGTTGGAATACTGTCGTTGAATCTCGGGTTTCTATCTGAATTACATGGGTCGTTGCGGCACTAAGCAGCTCCTCACCAGTATCACTTGATCCATTTTGGATTTCCATTCTATCAAATCCCTATACTTAAATCGGATTTATAGTAGAGTTAATCGTCCGGAGACGACCACAACTAGGGTAAAGGACGTCACCAGACCTTAATGTGGAGAAGGTACACTACTCTTATCATCAATATCATGATAGGGTCACATCCTTCTTACGTGTTAGCCAATCACTATAGGGAGGCTTATCACCTAATGTTTTACCAATGTGGCAACCTCATCACCCCAGTGTAGGCCTACAGCCCAGGCACAATATATCATACGCTATGTTTGGCCCCCGAGTCTCAACCGAACGTATTACACTAATGGTCGTGAATGACCTCATTGTTTGGTGACAACCAACATGGTATCCCGGATTCTATAATGTGTCTCAAACGTTTATTATACATGCGATCAGGCCATGGAAGGGGCTAATTTGATTGTCCAAGGAGAACCCTGGATGGACCGGTATTGGGTGCAAGCAAGCCATGTAGCTCCAACTACTGTTGATTGCCTAAGTTCTGCCTTGGTCAGCTACAGTAGTTGGGGTGACTAGATTCGTCGACCATCCCTTGTTTTTAAGGTTAAGCAGGGCTCGACCTCTTCTTATCATAGCTTAATATGATGAAAATAGTAATATAATATTTATTTGACATCAACATGGTTTCAAACTGATCTCAAATAATAAATGTATATGCAAGTATAGGTCGAAATTTACATGTGTCCACATTTAAAACCCAACAAAATATACAAAGAACATGCCCAAAGTTGTAAAGGAATAAAAAACCCTTTGAAATCTACCATTGCCATTTACAAACCCTAATCAATTACTAACAAAGTAAGCATTAAAATGAGTATGCATTTCATCATACATATGATCTACCAATAATAATACTCTAACGCCCGATTTTCAAAACCTGAGTATACAAATCATTTTCCGAAAACTCAAGTGTTAAACTTTAAAGATAGCCAAATTTCAGGTAATTTTCTTTTCTTTCTTTTTCAAAGTTAGCAGTTTAGTAGAAGAGAAACAAATCAAAATTAAAGGAAATTCACATATACATTCAAAATATCAAAATTAAAGGGAACCATTATCTCAATACTTACAATTACAAAATGAAATAATTTAACATATAAAACAAAATAAATTGTAACTCGTCTTAAGCTACAAAATCACGTAGTTTTTTTTAGCAGATGCAGTCACGCATCCATGATAATTGTACCCTACTTCTCATCAATCTAGACATGAATATCATTTAAACCACCTGCAGGACCTGTACGGTTATATATTTAATGAATGAGTGGCCAACTCAGTGTGAATTCCCTTCAAGATTACACACTACCGCATTAGTTAAACATAGTTTTAAATAAGAAAACATACAAAATAATCAATACTGCGACCTAAATGCATAGGTGTATGACTGCAAATCAACTGGGGATGCACATCCAGTTGGCCAAATGAATGGACATTTTAAACAGTTAGTCCATTTATGCAAAACAATGAGTTTTTCAAACGGTCATCTCATTCATGCATTGGAATGAGTCTTTCAAACTTTCAAATAGTCAGTCCATTTAGGTAAGAGAATGAGTCTTTCAAACAGTCGGCTCATTCAATTTACAAGAGAATGGATCTTTCAAACAGTTGACCCGCTCAAGTAAGAGTATATACCTTTCAAACAGTCGGTCCATATAAGCAAGAGACTGGGTCTTTTAAATAGTCAACTCATTTAACTTGCAAAGGAAAGGGTCTTTCAAACAGTCGACTCGCTCATGTAAGAGAATGAACCTTTCAAACAGTCAGTCCATTTAAGCAATAGAATGGGCCTTTCAAACAGTCAACTCATTTAAGTAATATAATGGGCCTTTCAAACAGGTGATTAATTCAATTGCCGATGAATGAGTCTTTCAAATAGTCAACATGCTCAGGTAAGAGAATAAACATTTCAAATAGTTAGTTCGTTCGAAATACAAAAAGGGTCGTTCGAACGGTGCACTGATCTTTCAAATAGTCAATTAAGCACCCTATAATGCCCAAATGCTATGAATGCATGATAGCCGAGCCATTATTATTCCAATTTGTAAGCAGCTAATTTAAGAAAGCTCAAAGGTCACCATAGGAGAGGGGGGTCGTCACCCAACATACGCTGACAACTCAGGCATAGTGTCTCATATCACCATCCCTGGCTAATGAGACTCCAACATTAGGATGTTTAATGGTGTCTTTGTCAACCAGTGGCCAATCACAATTTAACAAATGAGACTTACCATCACATGGTCATACAAAATAATCCATCAAGCCGCTTAAGGAGAATATACAACAATCCATGGATGGTAAGCCCGCATCAATCTTCCATTTAATCCATTAATTAGTCAAAGTAGCCACTAGGTCGAGGGTCCATTATAATCGCAATCAATCAAGTTACATCCCAAGTAAGAATGTACATATATAAGTGAGATTTTCCACTAATAGATATAACAATTTATGAAGTTTTACAATAATCCTTAAGTATGAGAAGATATGTAATACAACATATAAATATTCATATAAGATAAATGTTGAGCATATAATTTGATAATAAGATTCAATACTAACACAAGTAATCATGAATTAAAGATGTCATTTATTAATTGAAGTTAAAATTGAACTATCACTTAAGCTAACATGGAAGATGGAAGCTTAAGGGGAAAAATTCATCACCTTATGTTTGAATCGCCTACAATGTTGCTAGAAAGTGTGCGCACCCTTAGAATCAAATCAATTCCGATCTATAACTTGACTTGACCTCGATTCGATATCTGTGCTCCAATGTCACTGAACTTAGCTAGCCCACTGAGTCAACTCACCTTATGCTCCCCAACTCGAATTGACTCGGTAATCACAACATCAGTCTATTAGGTTTGAGGGAGAAACACTCTGCTAACTATTGAGTTTGATGATCCAGACCCAAAGAAAAACACACTCAGAACTGAGTCAATAACTTACTAACTCGGTTATACAAGGAATGGAACCGGTTCGACTCGGTAAAGAGCCGAAAGCCAACATCTCTCATCTTCTTCTTTGATTCTACTTTTTCTTCCTCTCCTTCTCTTTCCTTACATTTTCTTCATTTTGTTTTCTTTTCATTTTTTTCCTACTATGCCTGGTAGAGTGGATGGGCTATCCTAGGCCCAACCCATATCCAACATCCTAACTCGACTCAACTGAGTTGAGCAAGTCAGCCATACAAATATTAACTCGACTTGACTCGATGTGAATTGCACCCCACTCGACAGCCCGATCCACTCTCTTGTTTCTCTCCCTCTCTCTCTTCTTCCTTTCTCCTTCCTCTCTTCCTCTTCTTTTGCTATAACGACCAACATGGTCAGGACTTGACCAGCTGAGTTTGAGCGAGTTCATGACTCAGCTCGAGTTGAGTTGGTGTGGTGATGCGCACACGCGCACGCACACACACACACACACACTCTCTCTCTCTCTCTCTCTCACTACCTTCCCTATCTTCCTCTTCCTGCCCTCTCTCTCTCTCTCTCTCTCTCTCTCTCTCTCTCTCTCTCTCCCCTCACTTCCTCCTCCTGGGAAGGAACTAGAGCACTTGGACCAGGCTAGAGCTTGAGTCATGCTCAACTCAGCGATTCCATGCAATACCCAGTCGCACTCGGTGAAAAACTCGATCGAACTCGGTTCAAAATGCAAGTATAACTATAACTCTCTCCTTTTTCTCTTCTTCTTTCCTTCCTTCTCCTTTCGACTTCTCTCTTTTGATCCAACTGATTCTGGATTCGAACAGTCCAACAACCCAATTGTGACTCGGTTAGGTTGGTGCAACACTAACTCGATTCAAAATTGATTGGGAGTGTAACACACCCAATCTCTCTCTCTCTCTCTCTCTCTCTGTCTCTCTCTCTCCTCTATTTCCTTCCTGCTCCTTTCCTTTTCTCACCCTGTCAATGAACCAGGATGGAGCTAGGCTCAGCCCAACTCGGACCACGACTCGTCTTGCCCTAGTGCAACTCTCTCTCTCTTTCTTCGGTTTCTATTTCTGAGAAGGAAAGCACTAAAAGGGTAGCCTATATAGGCTATACTAATCCATTTATAGATGCCCCTAATCGTTAGATTAGCTATGAGCCAACGACTCTCAACCGATCGAATTTGAGACAATGATCGTGGCTTCTGATTGCATGACCCCTATTAGTCACCAAGGAGGAATTTCTAAGACCATAGCCCCCTTAACGGACGTCTTAGATTAATAAATGGGCCTCACCAACCGCTAATGGGTTTCTCGATCAAATGAAGAAGATGACCTAGCCATTAATGGTGGTTCATCATCGAGTGGCTGATCTTATAATTAGTAATATATAAATGGTGCAGATTTATCCCATGATCACTGTGGGACCCACTAGATGTGTGGTTATTAGCATTTTCACTTAACGGGTATTGGTTTTAACATTCGGTGACAACTCTCTTGTTGCAATGGAAACCCCATAGTGCGGAGTGAATGGGGGGTTGGGATGGTCTGGAATGGAAGGTTGAGATGGAAAGGAGTGGAGGCATGCGGATCACAACAGTTGGCAACAGACGAAACAAGATTTCCAGTTTCGAAAATACGACCGTACATAAGTCTGGTTTGGGCTGAAAATCATGTGCATACGCATAGGTTTCGATGTGCAAGAAGGATAAGGGTTTGGTTGGATTTGAATGGCTAATGAGATGGACAGTTCGGATCATCCTCTTTATCCTCAAAAGTGGCCCATCTAACGATCGAAAGACATTTATTCACTTTCTGATGAAAACACGAAAGAGGGAGGAGTTCTTTCTCTTTACGGGAAACCACGGGTCAAACCCAGTTTGACCGTGTCTATGGTCTGGTGTACCACAGGTGCACACTCACTATGGTACACAGCCAATTGTGGGGTCCACAATGATGCTGGATGAAATTCACTCCATCCATTTAGTTTTGGGATCCCCACCAGAGCCTCTAACCAAAAACCAGGCAGATCCAAAACTTAGGTGGGCCCCACGACTTGATTTGGGCCTCATTTGCATATTCCCGTCAATCCAACGGTCGAGTCATCTTCTAATCCATCCTTTAAGGTTCCTAAGGGTTCTTAGTCGATCCTAAAAGAAATCTAATGGTTGTTACTGTAATCAAATGGTTGGATTATCTACATATGTAATGGATTTCAGTATTGAGTGACGTTGCCTGATAAACGGTGGATCTAGTGATTTGGATCTCAATTTAAGATGATCTAAGGTCAGGGCATTCCATAGTCCACATTGAACGATTTTAATGGTTTTTAGGGTTGTCTAATTGCAATATAAAGGTTGATTTTATAACCCGGTGGTTGAATCAGGGAAATCAAGTGTTGTAATGATCGATGAAACGTTGTAGATCTCGTTGTTCAGACTCCTAAATCTAGGATGAATCATTTCATGGTCGAGCTCACAATTAAACAGGTTCCTAATCTAAACTAGTGATTGGTCTTATAATTGTATGGTTGGATTTGTACGAATTTGAGTAGATTGTCAAAGACCATGATATAAGATGAACAAATAGTAGACCGCGTGATTTAATGCTTGTGATAGACATTGTGCAGTTAAATTGTTTACAGGGTGGTTGAATTCCTAAATTAATTAGGTTTCTCTGATGACTTGATAATCTATCTTGAAGATCAATGGATGGATTGCTTAATATATGGATGGGGACTACTTTCAACGGTCGGATTTAGATTGGAATGAATGTGAGTGTCCAAGTAAGTTAAGTTGGTATTTATACTAAGTTAGCTTACATGGTAACACCCGAGTACTGAAAAGTATGAGGTGTTACAAACACAAACAAAGATTTTTATCGCAAAGCATTTAAGGCATACTTGACTTAAGAATTTCTATAAAATCAAAAGGGATCATAGTCTATCACCCTCAAGGGTTGATAAATAGAAACCTATGAGAATAATTTGCACCTTGCGTTAGCTCACCCAACTCGGATTTGTTCCTAAGGTTAGGGTTTTGAAAAGAGTCACCGAAACGTAAATGATTTGAATAAGCCTTGTAATTTAGAAAAACTCAACCCTAACATCATGATTTGAGGATCTAGGTTCGAAGTTTACCTTCAATGCTTGCGGATGGAGATCCAACGAAGGATTTGGTCATGACTAGATTGCTAATCGGACAGGAAAGAGGTAACCTTCACAATTAGTCTCCCTCTCACGCACAATTTCCCTTTCTTCTCCTCTCTCGCTCTCCTCCCAAAGGCTAGGGTATAAAAATTCGTGTGAGGAGAGGTGGTGTGAATAAAAAGGCTATTTATAGTATCAGAATGTACACAAATGGCTCCAAATGCTAACTATTTATTATCCTAACCCTATGGGGGTGGTTTTGAACCATGAGAGCCTACAAGAAAGTGTGTGAGTCGATCCAAGTCAGGAGATGGGTGCCCCATTAGGGGATCTATGTTTAGATATAGTCATTCGACGATCGAACATGCTGATCAATGGATAAGGTCTCAAAGTCAGTTCAACAATCACCGTTGGTTGATCGGGGGCACGGCTATATAAATATGCGTAGGGGAATATCTTAAGTTGATGCTCTGAGTTTGGTCATGTTCTTAAGTAGCAAGCGATACACATAGCATCTCTCCAAAATGATTTTGGTAATTTGATATGCGAAAAGCATACATCTCATTCTGTCTAAAATATTGAGATTCATCATTTCTACTTACACCATTGTACTATGAACTCTTGGGAATAGATTGGTCGTGCCTTTTTTGTTACACCGTTGTGGTGGCGGAATATCAAATCCATGAGATTTATTTGCCATCTAAAATCTTGGTAAGGTTACAAAGACAGGAAACACAAATATCAGCTTGATCAAAGCTTACCTGGCTCAAGAAATTTTCAACAGCAGGCATCTAATTCTCACTGTTTACTCTAGTGTAGCCCTACTTGGGCCTTGGATTTACTCAAGCAACTGAATTTCTTGAGAATTACGTGGACCAATCAGATTATTTAACACGTATTTGGTAACAATCAGGTCCCCCTCCTTGTCACGGACCGTAAATTACTGTTGTCCTTCATCCTGATTGGTCAACGCCATCCTAGGGTCCACAGTGATATTTATTAAAACACAAGCAACGGCTTGATCCGAAACTTCTTTAGCCTTTAAGAAATTTTAAACGGGAGAACACTGTTTCCTGTGATGTGGTCCATTTGAGATTTGGATATTCTTCCGTTTTAGGCTCATGCCCTAATATTATCCGTTAAAATGGATCAATGAAGTGAATAAAATAAATCAATAATGATGAAGCTCACAGAGTTTACTCTGTACGCTTATACTGAGTTGCTCGGACGCCGCCCTTAGATACTGACAAGGTCAGTATCTAAGTCACTAATGAAGTGACGCCACCAAGCTCTGTGGGCTCCACCATGATGCATGGTGTTGTATCCGTACCGTCCAACCATTCCGAGATATAGTTTTGTGGCATGGGAAAAGAAGTAGATAGATCTAAAGTTAAATTGGATCCACCACATAAAACCGTGGGAGCACCGTTGAAACATTTATAGGGTCCACCATTATGTATTCAGATCCAACCTATTCATAAATTAACACAGAGATAGATGAAGTGAAAACAAAAATATCAACTTGATCGGAAACTTCTGTGGCCCTTAAGAAGTTTTGAACGGTGGATGTCAGTGTACCCACTGTTTTCTACGGTGGGGTACACTTGAACTTAATTTAGATCTATCTCATTCTTTCTCTCATGAAATAAAACGATCTGTCCAAATTAATGGACTGTATGGATACAACACATGCATCATGGTGGGGTCCACATAGCTTGGTGACGTCACATGGCTACTAAGCTTGGTGACGTCACATGGTTACTCAGTACGCATTCCCAACGTATGGTAATATGTGGTGAAAAGCAGGGAAACTGCAGCGCACATGATAGACTAGTGAGATATTCATCAATCTTGACCATCCATTAGTTATTCCATACTATTCATGAGCCACTATTAAATATTAATAAAAGAAAAAGTAAGATTGAGAGGAGGATGCCATCCTCTTAAATAATTGAAGATTGTTTCGTTTTCCTTGTCAGATAGGTGTGATGGACTTTGAAAGCTAAGGAAACGTTAAGTATCAGAGAGAAAAAGAAAAAGAAATGGCAGAGAGTGCTGTGAGTTTCTTAATACAATACTTGGGGCCTTTGCTGGTGGATGAAGCGCAGTCGTTGAAGGGGGTCGACGAAGAAGTCCGCGAACTCATAAATGAGTTCGAAAGCATCAGATCCGTCTTAAGGGATGCCGACGCAAGACAAGATACTGATGAAGGCCTCAAGACATGGGTGAAACAAATAAAAGAAGTGGCTTATGACGTTGAGGATGTTCTTGACGAGTTCATGCTCGGCCAAGCACAAGAGCAGAAGGGCTCCCATGGATTCGTCGATTTTCTTCATAGACCCATCAAGCGGTTGAAGGCGCACCATCAGATTGCATCGTTGCTTCGAGATATCAAAACCAGAATCCGTAAGATTACGGAGAGAAAAGATGCTTACGCTCTCAATGGAGTAGAGCAAGGTTCAAGCTCCAACAACATGAGTGATCAATGGTATGATCCTCGATTGAATGCGCTTTTCATTGAGGAAGCTGATCTTGTGGGCATCGACTTGCCAAGGAGCCAATTGATCAGATGGTTAATGAATGGAGATTCGAGACTCTCGACAATTTCGGTGGTCGGGATGGGTGGCCTCGGGAAGACCACTCTAGTAAAGAAAGTCTATGATAGCCAACAGGTGAAACAACGTTTTGAAACATATGCTTGGATCACCGTTTCCCAATCGTTCAAAGCGGAGGAACTGCTTCGAAGCATGATAAAGCAATTCTTCGAAGAAAAGAAAGATCCATGTCCACAAGGATTAGATGCGATGACACAGGTCAAGCTCATACAAGTGCTACGGAGCTACTTGCAGAAAAAAAGGTATGTGCTTGTTCTTGATGATGTATGGGAGGCACATGTATGGAATTTCGTAAGCAATGCATTGCCCACTGGCGAATATGGTAGCTGGGTAATGATCACCACACGCAAAGGTGACGTTGCATCATCTTCTTACATCGGACCCTCCAATCACATCTACAACCTTCAGCCTCTGCATCCAGAAAATGCCTGGTCCCTCTTTTGCAGGAAGGCGTTCCAATCAAACGAGGAGAACAGCTGTCCTCAGGAATTGGAGAAGCTTTCTCAAAGTTTCGTCAAAAAATGCCGAGGACTGCCTCTTGCGATTGTCGCATTGGGTAGTCTTCTCTCAATGAAAGGCAAGACGTATGTTGAATGGGAGATGATTCACCGTAGCCTTGGATCGGAGTTTGAGAGTGATAACAATCTTAGAAGAATGATGAAAATATTATTGCTCAGTTTCAATGACTTGCCTTACTACCTGAAAACATGCTTCTTGTATTTGAGTATTTTCCCCGAAGACTATCCAATTAAGCGTATGAAACTAATTCGCCTATGGATAGCCGAGGGTTTTGTAGAAAGAAAAGTAGGCAGGTCAAAGGAAGAGGTAGCTGAAGGTTACCTCAATGAGCTCATCGCTAGAAATCTAGTTCACGGGGCAGAATGGAAATCTTATGGGAGGGTGAGGGTGAGCACTTTTCGCATCCATGATCTTGTGCGAGAGATGATTATTCCAAAATTCAGTGAGGAGCATTTCTTTGCATCTTCTGTTGAAGAGAACACAATGCCTTGTAACAGAATCCGGCGTCTGTCCATTTATAAAGATGAGAATTTTCCAAAATTTGATGCCTTCTCCTGCCTTCGCTCTTTGTTCATTTTTGGTGCCGAAAGACTATCTAAAGCCCCTACATTCACTTCATTTTCCAGCTTAAGGTTGTCGAGGGTGGTAGATCTTGAAAACACGTCCATGAAAATCTTTCCTGATGATCTAACAAGCTTGTTGCATTTGAGATACTTAAGCTTGGAGAATACGAAGATCAAGAAGCTTCCTAGTTCGTTGGGGAGGCTAAAGAACTTAGAAACATTGAATCTTAAGGGCACTTTCGTATGTGAATTGCCAGTTGAGATTCTCAAGCTCCAGCACCTACGGCACCTTCTGGCTTATTCCTATATGAGGCAGAGCTATTACAGGCCATTTAATAGTATAGATGGAATTAAGGTGCCTGCTGGAATGGGGAGTATGAGATCCCTACAGAAGTTGGCATATATAGAGGCAGAGAGCGGCATCATTAGAGAGCTGGGGAATCTCACCCAACTGAGGAGGTTAGGCATTATCAAGCTAAAAAGGGAAGATGGGAACAATTTGTGCACTTCCGTTGAGAAGATGGACTACCTTCGGACCCTAGATATGACATCAATGGCTGAGGAGGAGGTTCTCAACCTGCATTCTTTATCGCATCCTCCGCTACCTCTTCAACGTCTATATTTGAAAGGGCGTTTGGAGAAGTTGCCTGAATGGATTGCCTCACTTCATAATCTGGTAGTAGTTCGTCTGAGATGGTCCAGATTGAGGGATGATCCACTCAAAGCCCTTCAATCACTGCCCAATTTGGTGGAACTCCAACTAGATCGAGCTTATGATGGAGAAGAATTATGCAGCGAGGGTAGAGGATATCCAAGACTAAAGAAATTACGGCTCATTGAGTTGAGCGGGTTGAAGACAGTGAGGGTGGAGAAGGGAGCAATGTCTAGCCTTGAAGAGCTAGATATTAGATGTTGCGAAGAATTAGTGGATGCGCCGCCGCTGTGGCTCCAACACCTCACTAACCTCAAAATACTTGACCTGTATGATATGTCGGAGGCTTTCTTAACGGGGCTCAGAAAGGATGGAGTTGGAGAGTTCGTGGATTCCATTCGCCACATCCCACGCATACGATATACAGACACTCAGACAAATACTTGTTGTATTTTGTCATGATTCTGAAGAGCAGTTGTCAGGTGAATGTTTTATATATATTTTTCCTCTCTGTTGCTTTTTTATATATTATTACTTGCATTTTCTTTTTCTTTTCTTTTTTAAATGACATTTTTACAGTTGTTTCAAGGAGTTCGGTTCCTCTAAAATTATATGGAGTAAGCTTTGTATGTGCCATATATCTAAGCTATTCATCCGCTTTGACTATTCATTTTAGGGCAAAGGCCTCCAGTTAATTAGATAGGCATGATTCTGGAGCATCCCATCACCATGGATTTCTTTTACTTGATGCACAGGTCAGATGGTATGCACATTTAACATGGAAGCGGATTGGATGGTGTTGGGCTATGTGGGGTCCACCGTGATGTATGTGTTCCATCCATGGCTTCCATCCATTTTTTTGCCAGCTCATTTTAAGGCATAAGCCCAAAAATGAAGTAAACAAGAATTTTAGCGGACCACACACATTAAACAGTAGTGATTGAATGCCCACCATTAAAATACTTAAATACTTCTTGCACGCCACAAAAAAGTTTTGGATTTTCCTTCCTTCATGTCCTATGTGACCGTTAGATGGTAAATAAACACTACGTAGACCCTAGGAAGGTGTCAACGGTTGGCTTTCAATCACTACTATCCTCTTTTGTGGTTCACTTAAACTTCGGATCTGCTCCAGTTTTGGGTCCATTCTCTGCAAAGTGGATGTATGTGGTTTATCCACGTCGTCCATCCACATTTCCAGCTTATTTTAGGGGTTGAGCATATCCAAAGATCAAGTGGACCATGCCATAGGAAACAGTTGGAATAATTAATGATTTCCACCATTGAAATATTTCTAGGGCCCACAATGATGTTTATTTATCATCCAACCTGTTCATAGGACTACACAGACATGGATGAAGGGAAAACACAAATACAAGCTTGACCCAAAACTTCAGTGGCCCTCAAGAAATTTTCAACGGCAAACATTCAATTCACATGGTTTCCTGTGGTGTAGTCTACTTGAGCTTTGCATATACTTCCTTTTTAGTCTTAAGACGTAAAATTATCGGGTAAAATGGATGGATGGAGTGGATAAAATACATAAATCGCAGTGGACCCCACAGAGTTTTTCTCGGTACACATCTGCTTCCTTTAGAGATCCTCCACGAATCCCGTTACATGCAGAAGGTAAAACACCAAAATTCTATAGAGCCCACCATATTGTACGGACAAGTTATTTATAACAGGTGGTACCTTCTCATGTGCCCGGAAATGAAAGCAGTCCAGAGCGTTGGTGGGCCAAACCATGTACCTCTAAGTTCATTCATTTATGTTTTGGTTCATGATTACCCTCAAGCACGCATTTATTGGACGAGGATTGCGTCCGACAAGGGATTGGATGCACTCCATTGAAACATTTTCTTATATGATTGGAGTGCGGATCCTCTGTTTCGTGGAAACTGCGTGCACCTGAATCCAGCTTCACTATTAGTCCACGTCACTGTAAGTTACACGTAATTAGATTTTTTAAATATCTTAAAATTATATTTCAGAAAAAGTATAACACCGGTAGAACGTTTCGCTTGGAAATCGGATTGCCGATTAAGGCAAGCTCTTGCTCTCACCGTAGTTGGGCCCTCCTTGTATTTCTGTTGTCTATCCAGGCCGTTCATCCATTTTTCCATCTAATTTAAGGGGTTGAGTCCAAAATTGAAGTATATCCAAATATCAAGTGGATCATACCGCTGTAAACAGTAGAGATAATGATTTCCACCGTTGAAACCTTGCTAGGCCCCACAGTGATGTTTATTTGTCATCCAACCAGTTCATAAGATCATACAGGCATGAATAAAGAGAAAACACAAATATAAGCTTGATCCAAAACTTTCGTAGTCCCGAGAAATTTTTAACATTAAATGTTCAATTCAACTGTTTCCTATGGTGTGGTCCACTTGAACATTGTATATGCTTTATTTTTAATCTCAAGCCCTAAAATTATCCGGGAGAATTGATGGACGGAGCGGATAAAATATATAAATCATGGTGGACTGCACAGAGTTTACTCAGTATGCAGACATAGCTAGTAACTCACAAGGCAATCAACTACCTTTTATTTCGGGATTCATCGCACCAGCTGAGTAGCGAGACGGCTACTAAAGTGACGTCACCTAGTTACGTGGGTCCCACCATAATGTATGTTTTGTATCCACAAAGTACATCCATTTGGAGAGATCATTTTAGGGCAGGAGCCATAAAATGAATCGATCCAAAATTCGAGTGGACCCCAACACAGAAACAGTGGAGAGAGTCATGCCGCCATTAAAATCTCATGAGGGTCACAAAAGTTTTCCATCAAGCTGATATTTGTGTTTTCCCTTCTTAAAAGTCTATGTTAATTTAAGGTCCACTGTAATTTTTATTTAAGTTTTCATTTGGGGATTCAGTGCACAGGTTGAGTGGACGCGGATTGCGTCCTACCCCCGCCTGGACGGTAATCCGTCGGGGAAGGGCTCTGTAGGGCCCACAGTGATGTAATTATTTTATCCACACCGTTAATCATTTTTATATGATCATTTTAAGGCATTATATATACAAAAAATGAAGCAGATAAACAAATCCAGTGGACCACATCAAAGGAACCTGCAGTGATAATGACAACCACTGTTGAAACATTTCTAATGGCCACCGTGATGTTTTTTGTACCACCCAACCTATTACTAAGGTCATGCAGACTTGGATGAAGTGAAAGCACAAATTTCATCTTGATCCGACACTTCTCTAGCTCCGAGGAAGTTTTTAATGGTGGAAGTTTAATCCACAATTTGTGGTCCACTTAAGCCCTGAACCCACCTCAATTTTTTGATTATGCCTTAAAATAATCATATACAAATAATTAATGGTGTGGATAAAATACTTACATCAATCCGTCTGGGCGGGGGTAGGACGCAATGTTAGAAACTAAAAGTTATCTTTACCTACGAAAATTTTCGTAGGTAAAGGGCAAAAAAAAAACTATTTACTTTTACCTATGCAATATAAGTACGTAGGTAAAAGCCACCTTTACCGACGAAACTATTCGTAGGTAAAGGGTGTTTTGAATTTTTAAAAGTCATCTTTACCTACGAAAGTTTTCATAGGTAAAGGGTGTTTTGAGTTTTTGAAAAAATAAAAAATCGAAAAGTTTACTTTTACCTACGAAATATAATTTCGTAGGTAAAAGTCATATATATTACACTGTCATCGTAGTTGGCCCACATTAATTCATATCTTCTTGTGTTTTCTCTGCATTCATATCCTTTTGATATTATGAACATGTTGGATGTCAAATAAACATTACTATGTGCCCAAGGAAGGTCTCAACGGTGGAAACCATTATTTCACACTGTTTCGTGTGGCATGGTCCACTTGAGTTTTGGATTGATTTACTGAAAATTCGGGATCATTAGCTTGTTCATCCATTTTTCAATATCATTTTAGAGAACTATCTAAAAAATTATTCATATCCAAAGATTAATTAAATGAACCACACCACAAATAAGGGGAACAAATTGGTTGCTCCCCCTGACACCATCTAATGGCTTGTGGTTGGTGCTCTGTGGGCCCTTCCTTGACGTATGTGTTTAATCCATGCCGTCCATCTATTTTTAAAAATCGTCTTTCGGCATGAGACAGAAAATGAGGCATATCTAATATGAAATGGACCACATTAATAGGAAACAGTGTTGAATGAGCATCAACCATTTAAAACATTTCGGGGGCCGTAAAAGTTTTGGATCAAGATGATTTTTGTTTTTCCCCATTATCTAGGCCTGTATGAGCTAATCAACAGATTGAATGTCAAATAAAAAGTAAAGTGGGCCTTAGGAGGGTTTTAATGATGGATAACCAATTATTATTGTTTTTATGTGGTGTGGTCGGCCTGCTATTTATTTACCAGGCAATGGTTGGTGGTAGGTGCTCTGTGGGCCCCACCATGATGTATGTGTTTCATCCATGCCGTCCATCTATTTTTATAGATCATTTTATGATATGAGAGAAAAAAATGAGGTATATCTAAATCTCAAGTGGACCACATTACAGAAAAAAGTGTTGGATGAACGTTGACCATGAAAAACATTTTGGGGGCCATAAAAGTTTTCGATCAAGCTGATATTTACTGTTTCCCTTCATCCGGGTCTTTATGAACTAATCAACATATTAGATTTCAAATAAATGGTACAGTGGGCCTTAGGAGGATTTTAATAATGGATATCCAACCATTATTGATTTCCTATAATGTAGTCCACCTGAGATTTATATACCTATCATTTTTTGTACTAAGCCCTAAAATGATCTCTAAAAATAGATGAACGGAATGGATAAAACACATACATCATGGTGGGACCCACAGAGAATCCACCACCACTAGCCAATTCGCCTCCCAATTTTTTTTTTTTTTTTGGGGGGGGGGCGCTCAAAACAGAGCTGCGCGCCAAAATTAGGGATTTCATATGCTCTCTCTCTCTCTCTCTCTCTCTCTCTCTCTCTCTCTCTCTCTCTCTCTCTCTCTCTCTCTCTCTCTCTCTCTCTCTCTCTCTCTCTTCCCTAAACCCTTCTTTCCCTTCTTTCCCTAATCCTCCGTCTCCCTCCCGATCTCTGCTCCATCTCTCTTTCTCCTCCCTCTCTCTCCAATGCCTCAACCGTGAAGAAACAGAGGCCATGAACGCCCTCCTCTCTCTCTCTCTCTCTCTCTCTCTCTCTCTCTCTCCATTGCAATAGTTGTGAATCTCCTATCCGAAGAAACTCACGCCGTGAAGCTCCTCTCCATAGGTTTGATATCTTCTTCTATTTGTATCTCTTTTCCTATCTTTCAGTTTTGATACACGCTATCATTTGTGTAGAATTTCTTTGCCGTACATGTCGTGGGCCACACCATAGAGATTACATGGGGCGTGGTCCACTTATTAGTCGAGAAACCCGACGAAATCAATGGGCATAGGATGGTTTGACTCAGTGTACGGGTTTGGCCCCCCTGATGAGTGGATTCGTCTGGTTTTCTCCATGGCTCAGATGTTCTGCACAAGTGCCATGTTTGATTGAAGGAAAGCATCATATGTGAAAGTTCTCGTACAACGTTGTATGTGAAATTTCTCTGTATTGACTGTTTGATCGCTGATGGTGTCTAGAAATTATTTTTTTCCATGGATTTTTTCCTTCATTAATTTTTTTTTTAAATTTTTTTATTTCGTTTATTTTCAGTAATTTGAGAGTTTGAGAACGATATTTGATGACATTGTTACATTCAAATAATGAAAGTTGATTGAAAAATAATGTAGGTTCTTTGCTGTTGAATTTGAATTGGTGCAGGGAATTTGTGGGCCCCGTACAGTAGCGGACATAAAATTGTCCACCACCACCTAGGATTCTGTACATGTGGGGCCTGTTTGGTGTTCTATACTGTTGTTCTGCTATGTCCCACTATTAATGGGGGATTCCCTCAAATTTCTCTTAGATCAGGATGTT
The DNA here is from genome assembly GCA_030180095.1 of Magnolia changhungtana. Lineage (NCBI taxonomy): Eukaryota > Viridiplantae > Streptophyta > Magnoliopsida > Magnoliales > Magnoliaceae > Magnolia > Magnolia changhungtana. Next base: position 6,078,759 of record JASAUF010000552.1, on the reverse strand, counting down.
CGTTGAGGCTTGCTAGTCCTGTATGCACCTTGATGAAATATATCTGAGCCATGCATGCGCAAATCTGTATGCACCTTGATGAAATGGCTTGCTAATCCTGTATGCACCTCAAATTCTCTTTTTAAGCTTAAAATCTGATTAGTCCACACACAGATTTCCAGCAAAAGGAAGAAGAAAGAAAGACAGTTTTGTTGCGGTGTGGTCCACTTGAGATTTAGATATGACTCTTTTTTAGGCCCTTGCCCTAAAATAATTATCCAAGTGAATGGACCACATGGCTAAAATACATGCATCATTGTGGGGTCCACTGAGCACAGTCCAGATCTCTAATACATAATTACGATTAGCTAAAATGAGACGAAGTCATTTTTAAGTGGCTACCAAACAGGGCCTTGGGTTTTGGTCAAAACCTCAGTAAAAGTTTCTGCATGTTTTGAAGGAAATAAAGAAATGAAGTTTGGGCCATTAGACAAAGGTAAACCATGTTGATAGAAACCAATCTACTTAGGCCCCTGTTTGGTAGACACCTACAAATGAGTTCATCTCATTTTAGTTTACCGCCATAATGTATCAGAGGTTGGGTTTTCTATTACATAGTTACTGTTATTATGAACTCATTATTCATTATAGATCTAGATTTCTAACACATAATTAGTCTTAACTAAAATGAAATGACCTCGTTTTTAGGTGCCTTCTTGGAACTGACCATGATATTCATATGCCCTCCAAACCATTCATATAATTATTACCTCTCAAATAAACTATAGGAATAAATATCATTATGATATTTATCCCCACTTTTTCATGTGGCATAGCTCACATAAGTTTTGAGTATACCTGATTTTTAGATTTTTGTCCTACTATAGTTTTTCAAAACAGATGTATTCTTGATTTTTAGAATTGTCCTACTGTAATTTTTCAAAACAGATGAACAAAGTTAATTTATCATGGACATCTCTATGGGCCCCCACATAGCCCCGAGCAGAGACATCACATTGAATCCACTCTAGATTTCAAATCAATTTGGGTGTGTACCCTGTCATTCTTGTTTTAGGCCCACAAAAGCACATACAACTGCATTGTATGTGGTGATATTGCTATGTACCGGATACTACCGGCTGGCTTTAGATAAACATCAAGCCATTATTTTTTAGTGGGAAGGAAAGATAAAATCATTTCGTATCTGACAATACTTACCAGCTCCGCCCTTGATGCCCATGCATCTAGCCATTGAATATCTAGCCCTTATGTGATTGAATGGACTATTATTTTATTTCCTCTCCAACTCAATTAAATTTTTATCTAGGAGTTCTTTTCCTTAGGTTCATCCATGGTGGGACCCATTCAACCAACGAATACATATTAACCCCACGTGCAAAACCTGAGTAAAATTGTACATATTCTCAGGTCGAGCATCGTATGGTAGATCTTAATTCAAATGAAAGGTAGTGGTGGCCCACTAGAGGTTCATTCCCTCACCCTACACCTATTAAAAAAATATGTTATAGTGTGTTATTCAAATCACTAGATCCAAGCTTTGGCAATAGACAAAAGTAAGGATCCAGGGTGTTTGAAAAGCAACAGTTGCCACAGTAGAATAGTCTATGTATATAAGCCACACCCAGAAATCCCTTAGCTGAACAGATCTATCCAAAATAGCCTATCCAAACAACTTTGATGGTACCCAAATGGGCCCTAAAAGTCCCAATGAGTTTTGAAATTGGTTTTTTGAGAAATTTTCTAGCAGAGAAACCTAGCAACTGTAGCTGCCTCAGTCGAAATGATTGTGGACTCATCATCTCTTACATAGAATTATATAATGTCTATTCTGGAAGACTAACTACTTGAAGATTAACAATTAATTCTCTTACATAGAATTATATAATGTCTATTCTTTTCAGATGTTCTTTTTTCCAGCTCAAATCAACACTATTTTAGGGTTTGAAATGTGCTTTTCTGGTGGTTAGGGTTTTGATCTTTGTAGAAAGGGCACTTTGGTTTTCTGGATTTCGTCTTCTTCTTCTTCTTCTCATGCATGGTGTGAGTTGAAAGAGAAGGGGAAGAAGACCAATGGAAGGAGATGAGCATCATGTTCTGATAGCTTGTCTTGTTTCAGCGATGCTTTTCTTCGTTCCGAGTTATCATCTGTTTCCATACTCTGGGCTGTGAATTGGCGCCCATGGTGAATTTACAGGTATGGTCCCCCCGGGTATATTCCAGTTCATCCATGCGATTATGTGTGTCATTTTTAAAGCCATATCTCATTCTGTGACTTGATTTGTGTCCATCCACATTGGCCAAATGCATAATGCTGACGATCTTCATGACTTATGTTATTGTTGTTGCTTCCGAGGCAATATTCCCCCTCTCTTAATTGTAGCTCAATTTCAGTGGCTAAGTCTGTAATTTTTAAGATCCATGTGCTTGGCGATACTGCGTAATATTTAGGTGACCTTACATGGATTTTTTAAATTTGAAACTGAGGGCAAAATGCCTCAAGGATGGGCATTTAGGTGCCATTACATGTATTTTTAGCTTTAAGAGCAGGAAAATGCCTCTTGGATAGGCATTTAGGTGCGTTTACTCCAATTTTTACCTTGACAAGTGGGAATATGCTACAAGGATACAAATTTACATGCCGACATATTGATTTTTAGCCTGAAAAGTGATGAAAATGCATCAAGGAAATGCATTTAGCTTCTCTTACTTGATTTTTATCTTGAAAAGATGTGACATTTTCATCAAGGATGGGCACTTAGGTTCCCTTACATAAATTTTTTATCCTAAGCAGTGCGTTAAATGCCTCAAGGATAGGCATTTACATGCCCTTGCCAAAATTTTTAACTTGAATAGAGAGCAAAATGCCTCAAGAATAGCCTGTGGCTTTACCATGATTTTTATCTTGAAAAGTAGGCAAAACACTACAAGGATGGGCATTTAGGCACCCTTATTTGAATTTTTAGCCTGAAAAGTGGAATAATACTTTAAGGATAGGCATTTGTGTGTGTGTGTGTGTGTGTGTTTTTTTTTTTGGTTTGGTTTGGCTACTAATGTTCAGTACTTCAATACAATAAGTTGTTTCTGTAATGCTTGAGATGTATTAATACTTTATCTATGTTTGGATGTAATATGCTCATTCAAAGTGAAACAATTATTTAGAGTGTAGGCTCGGGAGGAGGTCCAAATGCTTCACCGGGGAGTTTACATAGGTCCATGATCGAAGCTGCCCAACAAGTGCGGGTTACAATCCCGCCTTCCCTACCCAAAATTCAGGTCAGTCTAACTCTTGTCATTTGATAAGCCATATATATAGATTAAATGTTGACTGTCCATTTCTTTAGCATACATTTAGCTCACCTAGTTTGACACCAACCTGATTCTTGGACCTGGGTATATTTTCTAGGTGAAGTTTGCTAAGCCCACACATGGGTAGAGCCTTTTGCAACAACATACAGCGGCATGTACTAATATAATATGAGGTGCGAGAACAGAACTTTCCATTCAAATATTGCACCAATTGCAAAAGTAGTGTTTTCCCAAGATGAAATAAAAATAGATGCACAAGACATTGAACACAAGCTATCTTTTTTGTCCATTTGGTGCATTTGTTTGGCTTTTGCAAATCTACCAATCTATGGGTCACACATTGTAATATCTTACTGGTTGGATGTTTCTGAGTGCCCAAAAATAGTTGGACAGCAAGTTTTAGAAAGGCCCACTCATTCAATGGTTGGGATCATAATGTGGGGTAATTTGAAGACAATTCTCACGTTTGAAATGTCCATGCCATATTTCGCATTTTACTCCAGTGTTATAAACTTGAGATTTAAAACTTTTTGAAAGAAAGTTGATAATTGAATACTATCTGTTTTGGAGGCTATGTATTGCTAATTTTGTTCAGGCCATGACTATCCAACAGGTTTGAGGCAGCTATGGATCTAAAGAAAGAGTGGGAAAGATTAATATTTGAACAAAAGTATGGGGAAGCATTCACTTCAGCCCATGAATTGTTGGATGTTTATTTGGTTTTTAGATAATGCAGATTTTGCTTAGTTTTTCAGAGTTTATAATTGAGAAGATGAGTATGTGCTCTTGAAGTACTCTCTCTCTCTCTCTCTCTCTCTCTCTCTCTCTCCCTCTCTCTCTCTTTTATGACATCTCATCCTTATCTTTTTCTATATTTTTAGTTCTTCAATTTTGTTGCATAACTTTTCTGTATGATGATATTCGTTGTAGGAAGCTATTCGTTGGGGGTACTAATTATCTTCTCAAAGCTACTGCTCATCCAAACACCATATATGTGCAGGTTGCTTTTTCTTTTTCTCTAATTTTTTTGGGGTTGGATTTGCTTTCTTTTCTTTTTTATCATGTGGGATCTCTGTTTCTTTTTCGTAAAAAAAAATTCATGTTTAATTTGTATTTTCCATTTGTTTGGGATTTTTTTTTTTTTTTGGATTTCTTTGCTGGGTTTTTCCAGCCATTATTGGAATGTTGGTTTCTGGTTCGTATAACGTTTTGGAGTTTTTTTTAGAAGAAAAGAGGAATAAGAGACAAAAAGCTTTTTTTTTTTTTTTTTTTGGTTGTTGAGGATTTTAAGCAATGAAAATGGTTTTTGAGATTTTTAGAGGGCTTGAAAGAAAGAGAAGCAGAGAAAATAGAGCAATGCGAGTTTTTATTTTTGGTTACAGGTGGATGATGCTAACAAGGATCATGCATGTTGAACACAATGAAGTCAGGAAAAACACATGTTGAAGTTATATAACACATGCACAGATCGACACATCACATTTTAATGCAACTTGGTTATCAAGGCAATGGTTAATCACATTTTGATGCTGTTTGGTTATCTGGAGCATTTTTTATATGAATAGTAACTCTGTTACTGAAAAACGTGGATCTTTAGCATTGATTAGAGAAGTGCTTATATTTTTTAACAAAACTAGATGGTTATTGGTTTTGTACATTTAATAGTTGGGAGTTTTGTCTATGGCGGCACAAAAACAAAGAGCAAACTGGGACTAGACCTGAGTCAGCAATGGAATCTGAACATCTGAAAGGTGAGAAACCTCGTTTGGGGATCGACTGATGAGCCATTCTGATTATGCACACACTTGTATCAAGTCGGATGTTGGATTTGTTTAATGAATATAGCTTTTGGGCTGCAAGCTTGAGACAATGATTTCTACAATTTATTTAGTTTGACTTGAGTCAATTTATATCCAGGTTGGGGGAGTTGAGACTGTTACTCTTGGAGATGATGAAGCCCGTGCTAGAGGTTGTCAGAAAAGCATTCTCGAGAGAAAAGCTCCTCCAACCTTCCATTTTCTGATTAAAATGAGAGAAAGGAAATATTGGGTCACGGATCGAGTACGTCAACAATTGAGACCACAATTTGGATGGCCTGGAGTGACATCCATTGATGCCGCATGTATAGTGGATCAGTCTTCTCCACCATTTGAAGCAAATAGTGGAAAATACAGTTGTGTAGCCCATAAAGAAAACATGCCTTCAAACTTTAATATTCTCAGCATCTATGTACTCTATTTGTTGTGCAGCACGCCAACAACACAGTGAGCCGAGATCTAATCTCAGGCCTCACCCACAAACGATAAACAAGAAGAAATATAAACTAGAAATAGATTAAAGAAATCCAAACAAACCACAAGACAAGATATACGTGGAAAAACCCCAACAAGGGTAAAAAAACCACGGATGTAAACTTCTACTATGAAGAACAAAGATTACAAGGCAATATACTAACCTCTCCCTTGGAAGAACATAGAAAAACCCTTTGCCCACACCTTAGAATTATTTCTCCAATATTCCAATACTCCTAGAAAATCCCTAGGAACACCTATATATTGATTAGGCAACTTCCCTTCCGCATCCTTGCGAAAGGTGACACCAAAATCTACAGTCCGCATTGGATTCGAAAACGAATCTGCATAACTACCACCGATCGAGCGACCCCTAAGACCAATCGTGCATGGGCCACGACCAGTCGAGCACCTCGGGACCAAAAAATGATGCTCGCTGGACTTTGAGTCGAACCGGTCTATGATCGGTCGAGCATAGCTCACGACTGGTCGAAGATGGCCCCAGATGTGGCTCCATATCTCAATAATCTCCCACTTTGAGACACATCGCCTTAAACCTTCGTCTTCTTCATCCGGAGTGCACCACCTCCAATCTTTAAGCCTGAAGACCAATCAAAGCTGAACAGAGCTTCAGCTTCTCTCGTGTGACCGCCTTGGTCAACATATCCGCAGGATTCTTGCTTGTATGAATCTTCTCCAAAGTAATCGATCCATCTTCCAGTAACGAACGTACGAAGTGATATTTGATGGCAATATGCTTGGTCCTTGAATGAAAGGCTAAATTCTTAGCCAAGTGTATTGCACTCTGACTGTCACTGTACAGCTTGCAATCTGCTTGCTTCTTACTCAACTCTTTCATGAAACCTTGCATCCATACCATCTCCTTACACGCTTCTTTAACCTTAACATATTCTGCCTCTTTCGTATTGATATGTACTATCTTCTGTAACTGAGAGACCCAATTGACTGCAGTACTATCTAGAGTAAAGACATAACCTGTAGTGCTTCTTCTGCTGTTGATGTCTCCTGCCAAATCTGAATCCACGTAGCCTTGTAGCTTGATTTCCGATTCATCATAGCATAGCCCTACATCCTTAGTACCTACCAAGTATCTAAGGATCCACTTCACAGCTTTCCAATGTTCCTTTCTGGGGTTGTTCATGAACCTGCTAACAACTCTCACTGCTTGAGCAATATCTGGCCTCGTGCTCACCATAACAAACATGAGACTCCCAATAGCTGATGCGTATGGGACTTCAGCCATGTAGTCCCCTTCCTCCTGCGTCTTTGCACCTTGCTCCTTAGATAGCTTGAAGTGGTTGGCTAATAGAGTGCTAACCGGCTTAGCACCTCCCATATTGAATCGATCAAGTACCTTGGCTATGTACTCTGCCTGTGACAAAACTAGTTTATTATTTTCCCTGTCACACTTTATCCTCATGCTTAGGATTTGTTTTGCAGCTCATAAATCCTTCATGGCAAATTCTCTAGATAGTTGTCTTTTCAGATCTGAGATGTCCTTCATGCTTGAACCAGCCACAAGCATGTCATCAACATACAAAAGAAGGATGATGTATGACATATCAAACTTCTTCAAATAACAACAGTGGTTTGCATGACATCTCCTGTAACCATTTTTTGACATGAAACTGTCGAACTTCTTGTACCACTGCCTCGGGGCCTGCTTCAGGCCATATAGACTCATCTTCAGTCTACACACCTTGTTCTCCTTTCCCGGTGCCACGTATCCTGTCGGCTGATGCATATATATCTCTTCTTCAAGGTCCCTATAAAGAAAGGATGTCTTAACATCTAGCTTGTAAGACCCGTACCCTAGTCCGTACAGTTTTATAGGCTTCCGCGATCCTACCGGTCGAATTCCGGCAATCCTCGACTCATATCCGATGTCGCGCGCGATCTTAAGCCGAGTCCTGCCTGCCGAAGTCGGCTCGACTCGAAACCTGTATCTTGGCGACCGCGCCGTCGCCGCGATTCTAACGCCGCGACTCACGCACCGACCCGATACCCAGGCTAGAAGATGTCGGCCTGCGTTCAATTCGAATAAAACACCGCACGTTGTGAACTTCGAGAGAATCTCTACGAGATGTCCCATTAATCAAATCAATCACTCAAGTCAAGTCACACCTACCCAAGTACAACAACCCATGCCTCTCTCTTACACAAGCAAGCCCAAGTCCACTCTCTCTCTCTCTCTCTTTTTCAACTCTACCCATGCCCATGACATCATCCCTCCATCCCTCCCTCTCCTTTTATTTTATTTCTTTTTTCTCTCTCTCTCATTCTCCGAAGATCCCCTCTCACACGTCCAAACTCTTCTCTCCCTTCCAAGAGCAACTAGTGTGGCCCACTTTCCCCACCCCTCTCATCTCTCATCCACACCATCAAAAGTTCATCATCCACCATTAAAAGTCAAGCAAAGGAGCATTGGAGTGCAAGGAGGCAAGGAGGAGTGCAAGAGGTGGGTGATCCACCGTCATTTCTCATATTTTTTTGGGCCACATGTGGTGGGACCCGTTGATGTATGCATGTATGAAATGGAGGGCCCATAGTGGCGGGGTCCCTCCTCTATCTCACCGCGTATCTCTCTCTATCTCTCTCTCTTTCTCTCTCTTTCCCTCTCTTTCTCTCTTCCTTAGAATGAAGTGGGCCCCACCAATATGTTAAATCTACCCCATCCATCAAATAGGGTGGCCCACCTCATTTTAGGAGAGATCCACCCCTATTTAGAGTAAGTGATATATTATAATATTTTATTAATATATATGGTGGGCCATGATCATGTGGGACCTACCTTGATGGACGTGGGCCACTCACGTGTGGGACCCACCATGAAGCAGTGTTTATCCAAACCGTCCAGCGTCCAGAGACGCTGGACGTAGACGTACAGCTTGGCTAACAAAAAAAAAAAGAAGAAGAAAAAGTTACTTTTTAATGGGCTGCTCATGCAGGCCCCACCTTGATGTATGTATGTGATCCACACCGTCCAACCTATTCTCCAGTCTACTCTAGGCGTTGAGCCAAAAATTTTAAGCGATCTGATCATCAGGTGGGCCATACCATCTAAAACTATGTAAAACATGCCGAGATCATATAAAAGTACTTGGTGGGACCCACACCGAAGTTTGAATGCATCCGAAACTCGATCTGACGGCCTGAAAAGCGGGACACACATAATGGGTGGGCTGGATTGTGAATCACATCTCGGTGGGCCCCAAAATAAAAAAAAAATAAAAATAAAAATAAATTTTAAAGCGGCCATTGGCTAACTTTTCTCCTTGATGGCAATGATTTAGCGGACGGTCGTTTGGGGCCTCACGGCTCCAAATGTGGCCCCCACGATGATGAGTTTCGATCATCAACACTGAGCATTTGATGGGTCCCCTTTGATTATGGTCTCTCAAAAATCACCAGATATCTTGATCTCAAGTGGGCCACACCATCCAAAAATCATGTGAATATATGCCTAAAACATATAAAATTATTTGGTGGGGCCGACCAAAAATTTAGATGCGGTTGAAACTTGGTTTGGATGGTCAACCAGTGGGGACACACATGATGGGTGGACTGGATTTGCAAATCACATTACAGTGGACCCCAGGACCACGTGACCTTACAAACAGGTTGGCTGACAAATAAATATTACCGTGGGCTAGGCCCACGTGACCCTATCCACGGGTTGCATGGCAAATAAACATCCTGGTGGGCCCCCCGTCCCATGACCTTACGAATAGGTTGGATTTCAAATAAACATTACAGTGGCCTTACCCAAGGTCCAAGTGACCTTATGAATAAGTTGGATTTCAAATAAACATTTCAGTGGGCCTTACTCAAGGTCCAAGTGACCTTATGAATAGGTGGGATTTCAAATAAATATTATGGTGGGCCCTAGGCCCATGTGATGGAGCCATATTGATGTATTTCTCGGCCGTTGGTGAGGCCCACCTTGATATGCATATATATGAGGCCCATGAGATTAGGCCCATTCGACGTATTGGTGGCCGTTGTCGAGGCCCACTCGATATATATAAGGCCCATGTTACAAGACCCATTGTGATGTTTTCAAAGGCCCATGGAGTATGACCCATTGCAATGTACATGAGGCCATTGATGCGGCCCACTTGACTTATATAAGGCCCATATGAGGCAGCCCACTTAATGAACCTAAGGCCGTTGGGACGAGGCCCAATAAGATGTAAATAGGTCCATTGCAATGTGTGATTCCCTATGGTTTGAAATGATGTTTTATGGCGGGCTGTGCCTTGGGGACAATGTTGGTTTGACGTCCACATTGTACGAGTAATGTTGGTTCGATGTCCACATTATAACTCTCCCTAAGGCCACTAATAGGCCCGTATCTGTTTCATGTAGGCCATCTAGGCCCATCTTCATTGAGGGGATAGTTTATTGCTTTATAACATGTTTAGCATAGCCCCATGATTCATGATAATACGTATCATATGTATGCTTGAGATGAGGAGTGTCTGATCATAGCATATGCCTTCGGACAGATGCATTTTACGGGCTCCCGATAGTGAGTCGCCCACATGAGCGCGTGCTTCACGCAGATGGTTGCATGATTGGTAGTGTGGTTCATGCATTTGCATCTGTATGATTGAGATATGCCCTAGCGACATCAGGGCCATAGCCTCCACAGATATATCGTGGGTGGCTGGTTGGATACCGAAAAATCTTGTTCCAAGCAATTGGGGCGCCATAGATGTCCCTGGGTGAGAGTCCCTGAACCCGATGGTACCAGAGGATGACTCCAACGTCGAGACCGAGTGGATATATGAGCGCACGAGGGCCAAATACCATGAGGCCGCGTCTCCCACTGTGTCGTGGTCGGTTGGAAAGGAGTGGTGGCCTTACTCGCCCGAGAGCAGGGGGCATTACTAGGCTGAGTTTGACCAGCTCGGAAATGGGTTCGCTATCGACGTGCCGCATAGGTATTGGCTGACTATTGGCCAGGCGGATAGTGAGGTTTCTTACGCTCACTTGGACTGTGCTGCTTGGAGAGAGACAGTGCCATTTGGAGTGTATTGAACCCCGGTGATTATCCAGACTGAGAACTGTATTGACATGAAGAGTTGGATGAGGATTGACATGCTTGACTTACATATTGCATCGCATGGCCTCAGGCCGATAAGCATTCACATCTTGTCTTATAGCCTTGGTACGGCTAGTTGCATTTCGTACTCATCGGCATGATTTCGCATTACTCCTGGCATTGCATTCTCGAGCACGTTCGCACACACTTACACCGCCCTCTAAGCTTTCTATGTTTTATGCACGATTGATGCGTGCGAGTGACGCTGAGGAGCAGACGATTGTAGTCTCGCCAGCTTGGAGCGTGCCTTGCCGAGCTTTTGGAGTTTTTGTTATTTGCACTACCTTGTATTTCCCTTTCTACGCACTGTATTCAAAGTTTTTTGTTCATAGTGAATTTTGTGATGGTGTTCTTATAGTTATTGTTCGTGGGTTATGCTTGGTTATGCTCATTACGAATCAAATGGATTATCAGAAATCCTCCTTGTAGCATTCCAGGATAGGAACCTGGTATATGGGTGCCGAGAGCCGAGAATGGGGTACTACGGAGGCTGTCGGCGCCGAATTCGGCGATCGGGAATTTTGTGAGCCCGGTCTCCGAGTTCGGGGCGTGACATAGCTGCTCTAGATGTAAGTCCTCTATAGCTACTATACTCAAGACCATACGAATCGTAGACATTTTCATCACAAGTGAAAATATTTCAGTGAAATCGATACCTGCCTTTTGTTGAAACCCTTTTACAACCAATCTACCCTTGTATCGTTTCGAACCATCGTGCTTCTCCTTCAGTCTGTAAACCCACTTGTTATGAAGAGCTTTCTTACCCCTAGGGAGAGTGACTAGCTCCCATGTACGATTAGACTCAAGAGAGTCTATCTCCTTATCCATGGCTTGCTCCCACTTAACCCGTGTATCCGTCTGTAATGCCTCTTCAAAACACTCTGGTTCACCATTATCTGTCAGCAGTAAATAATGTAAGGAGGGTGAGTATTGGACCGTGAATCTCCTCTCTCGAGTAGACCTCCTCACAACCGGTGTATGCGGCTCTGCCTCATAATCCTGCTATGCATGATCATCCTGTGGCGCTGTAACACCCGTGTCCGGTTAAAACTCTTCCAAATCTACGAATTATTTTTCCTCGGCCTTATTTTCCTGTGCACTGTCCTTATGCATCACTTTTTCATTGAAGACTACGTCCTTACTTCTGATGATTTTCCTATTTTCTGCATCCCAAAACCTGTAGCCAAAATCATGCCGCCCGTAGCCCATAAACGTGCACCTCCTGGACTTCGCATCTAGCTTGTTTCTGTGCTCTGCATCAATGTGAACATATGAAGTGCAACCGAACACTCTGAGATGTGCAAGGTTCACTTCTTTCCCAGTCCACGCTTCTTCTGGTAGCCCACTATCCAATGGTGCTGAGGGACTTTTATTGATGAGATATGAGGAAGTATTCACAGCATCTGCCTAAAAAATCTTGGGCAACCCTGCATGTAGCCTCATGCTCCTGGCACGCTCAAGGATGGTCTTGTTAATGCATTCAGCCACACCATTCTGCTGCGGTGTCCCTGGAATCATTTTTTGATGTTTAATTCCACTTGCTGCATAATATTCCTCAAACCTCTTATCACAATATTCTCCCCCATTATCAGATCTGAGACACTTTACTGTTTTACCTGTCTTATTTTCTACCATAACTTTCCACTTAAAGACATCAAATACATCAAATTTATGTTTTAAGAAATAGACCCATAGTTTTCTACTAGCATCATCAATAAAGGAAACAAAATAACGTGAACTACCAAGAGATAATACCTGTGTCGGTCCCTACACATCAGTGTGTATAAGCTCCAACAGATGCGTCTTTGGAGCGCATCCCTCTTCTTGAAGTTTACCCTCTTCTACTTGCCATACACGCGGTCCTCGTAGAATTCCAAGTTAATAGACTTCAGCCCTGGTAGCTTTCCTTTAGACAACAACACTTTCATCCATTTCTCACTCATATGTCCTAGCTTTTGATGCCATAACCGCCTATTCACTCCAGTTGATGTGACTGTGAGTGAACTGTACGATCTTGAAGTCACGTACAAAGTACCTTCCTTCTTGCCATGAGATATTACTAAGACACCTTTTGTGATCTTCCAAGAATCACTAGTGAATGTCGTCACATAACTGGTATCGGCCAACTGCCCCATTGAGATCAAGTTACATTTCAAACTCGGTACATGTCTGACATCCTTCAATTTCAAAGACGTTCCATCTTTCTGATTTACATGAACGTCCCCCTTTTCAACAATACTACACGACTCATCATCACCTAGGTAGACTCTCCTAAAGTCACCTGACACATAATCACCCAAAACTTCCTTACATGAAGTGGCATGAAACGAAGCACCCAAGTCTATAACCCAAGACTCATTCCTCGCATCAAGAGACAAGATCAACGCCTCTGTGTCGCTCTCCTCAGACAGATTCACAGAATCCTTCCCACCTTGAGAGCTTCCTTCTTGTTTCTTGAGCGATCTGCAATCACGTTTCATGTGCCCCTTCTTGCCGCAATGCCAACACCCGTCTTTGTCTTTTAGTCCCTTAGACTTTTTCCTCGACTTAGAACGCCCGTGTGTATTGCCTCCTTTGTTTAGCGATCTTCCTCTTCCTTCAACGTTTAGAGCATTCCCTAAGTCCCCTGAAACTCCTGATGCCTTCCTTATAGATTCTTCGTTGAGAATTAGACTGGCCACATCATCAAATTTCTGCTTTGTCGACCCTGAAAAATTGTTCACAGCAATCACCAAACCATCCCAACTGTCTGGTAGACTGGACAAGATCAATAACGCCCTGACCTCATCCTCAAAAACAATGCCAATGGATTCTAATTGGCTCGTGACTGTATTGAACTCGTTTAAATGTTCAGCAACACTCTCACCATCTGACATTTTCATGTTGAATAACTGTTTCATAAGATGAACCTTGTTGGATGCTGAGGGCTTTTCATACATGGTGGCTAGGGCTTCCATTAATTCTTTTGTAGTTTTCACCTTGGATATATTGAAGGCGACGCTTTTAGACAAAGTGAGTCTGATCATTCCTAAAGCCTTCCTATCTAGTAAAAACCATTCATCATCTGTCGTCTTTTCTGGTTTCTTCTCTTTCCTCCTAGGGGAACATAGAGGTCCTTCTGATACAGATAATCCTCCATCTGCATCTTCCAAAAAATAAAGTTTGAACCATCAAACTTCTCATTATAGTTTTTCCTTCTTCTGTCATCATTCCCAATAGAATTAAACCAAAAGCTCTAATACCAGTTGTTGCGCAGCACACCAACAACGCAGTGAGCCGAGATCTAATCTCAGGCCTCACCCACAAATGATAAATAAGAAGAAATATAAATTAGAAATAGATTAAAGCAATTCAAACAAACCACAAGACACGATATACATGGAAAAACCCCAACAAGAGTAAAAAAAACCATGAATGCAAACTTCCACTATGAAGAACAAAGATTACAAGACAATATACTAACCTCTCCCTTGGAAGAACATAGAAAAACCCTTTACCCATACCTTAGAATTATTTTCCCAATATTCCAATACTCCTAGAAAAGCCCTAGGAACACCTATATATAGATTAGGCAACTTCCCTTCCGCATCCTTGCGAAAGGCGACACCAAAATTCACAGTCCGCATCGGATTCGGAAACGAATCTACGTAACTACGACCGGTCGAGCAGACTGCTCAACCGGTCGAGCGACCCTTACGACCGGTCGTGCATGGGCCACGATCGGTCGAGCACCTTGGGACCAAAAAATAATGCTCGCTGGACTTTGAGTCAAACTGATCCATGACTGGTCGAGCGGGCCCCTACGACCAGTCGAGCATAGCTCACGACTGGTCGAAGATGGCCCCGGATGTGGCTCTATATCTCAACACTATTTACATTTCATTCATTTGCACTCTATTTATGAATTATTAGCTCCAGATATAGGTCTTTTCCTATCTAAAAGTAAAAGAACTCATGTTATATGTTTGTCATTGGCTCATTGCACACATTTGTTCAGAATATTTCGAGACCTGATCATGGGTGATAATCCTTGCATCTTATTTGATTCTTTTAATCTATGTAGACTGAAAGGAGTGTTGATATGTTGCTCCATGGTAAAAAGCCCTTGGTTGAGGTAATGATATCAAAACCTCCGTACCTAACACTACTTTACGCATTTACTTTAAACATATGGCTAGAATAGGCTTTTGACAAATTGTTCGAAAACTAGGAATACAAATTCACCTTGGTTGACTGATGAGTCAAAACTTGATCATGGGTATAAGTGAAGGTACAGTTACTAATTGTTGTATTGGTTCCCATTAATAAGGAGATTGATAAATCATAAACACGCCTTAAACACGTAAGGTTGTCCCTGAACAAATTTCTCAGGCTAGCATCACATTTTTGCCTTATTTTCCATGGCCTTCATCAGACTGATGCCAAAGTCAGAATATGATGAAATATATTACATAACAGGTGTATATCAGGAAGAATATGATCAAATATATTGTAACAGGTGTATATGAGGTATACATTAAGAATTTTGCGTAAAAAAAAAAAGAGACTTTTATGTAAAAGTCTACCTTGTTTTTACCTAAGAAAATATTCGTAGGTAAAAGTTCTGTAAGTATTTTTTACTACGAAACTATTTGTAGGTATAAGTTTTATAATTATTTTTACCGACGATTTTATTCATAGCTAAAAGTTTTGTAAATATTTAGGTAAAAGTTTTGTAAATATTTTTAGTTACGAGAATATTCGTAGGTAAAAGTAAAGTGTTGTAAATATTTTTAGCTACAAAAATATTCGTAGGTATAAGTCTTGAAAATAAATAAAAATTCGTAGGTACAAGTTTTGTAAATTGTTTTAGCTACAAAAATAATCGTAGGTAAAAAGATTTGTCAATATTTTTCATTTCGTCGGCAAAAGTCTTATCTTTGCCAACGAAAAAAAATTTTCGTTGGTAAAAGTTTTTCCCCTCAGTCTTTTAGCGACGAAATTGCCAACGAAAATTTTCGTCGACAAAAGTTTTTGCCTAAGAAAAAAGGCTTTTACCTACGAAAATTTTCGTAGGTAAAAGTGTCTTTTCTTGCACTACGCGGAAGACTCACTACTAAAGTGATGTCACGTAGTTATGTCGGTCCCATCATGATGTATGTTTTGTATCCACACTGTCCATCCATTTAGAGAGATCGTTTTAAGGCATGAGCCAAAGAATGAATCAGATCCAAAACTTGAGTGGACCCCACCACAAAAACAGTGAAGAGAGTACGCTCATCATTAAAAACTTCTAAGGGCCACAAAAGTTTAAGATCAAGCTAATATTTGTGTTTCCGCTTCTTTAATATCTTTATCTCAAATTTAAAATCACAGTGGACATCACTCTCCTCACTATTTTCCATGGTGGGGTTCACTCTAGCTTTGGATCTATCTCATTCTTTTGATCATGCCCTAAAATGATCTCTCCAAATGGATGTACAATGTGGATACAACACGTACATCATGGTGGGCCCCACAGAACTTGGTGGCGTCACTTCGGTAGTGAATCTAGCTACTCAACGTGTCGGTAGCTAATCCACCTCCAATTTCTTTCTTCTAAAATTTAATTAGGTCATGTCATCTCATGGAAATTTTATAAGATTAAAAAAATATATATTTACAAAATCTGCTTGATTAGCAAGGAATATTAGCTACGGCCCAGGATAAGTGATGTCCGTGGGATCCTCACCGTGGACCCACCTTGATCTATGCGTTGTATATCTACTTCATTCATCCATTTTCTCATATTATTTTAAGACTTGACCCGAATCGATACTTGTAATTGGGTCAGATTCAGTCCAAATTAGTCTAGGACAGACCCGGACTTGGATCGGGTTAAGTATGTTGGACTCCATACCGAGTCAGGTCGAGTTCGGGTCAAACCTATTTCAAAACCGAATCGAGTCGGGTCAGCCCTAACTTGGTTTGAATCGACTCGATGCCCACCTCTAACCATGATGGTTGGTTTTTTATCCACACTGTTTATCCATTTTGCCCACTTACATCAGAACATGAGTCTAAAAATAGATAAATCAATATCTCAAGTGGACCACACCATAGGAAAAGTGGTGATTGAACACATATCATTATAAACTTCATAAAGACCAATGTAATGTTTATTTTTCATCCAACCAAATGATAACGTCACAAAGACATGGATGAAGAGAAAATACAAATATCAGCTTGATTCGAAACTTTCTAGCCCCCAATAAGTTTTTAATCTTCTAATCACTAATGTTTCTTGCGGTGTGGTCCACTTGAGATTTAGATCTTCCTCAATTTTGTCACTATGCCAAAACAATGAAAAAAGGACGGTCCAAAACCGTCCCAAATGACCAAAAAGGACGATTATGGACCATCACGTGGGCCTTCAAATTTTGACGTGTTGTATTACTTAGACGGTTGAAAACTGTCATTCTTATTGACGAAAAAAGGACGGTCATGGACTATCCTTAAAAAGGACGGTCATGGACCGTCCTTAAAGACAGTCTCTTATGAGTCTTTAAAGGACGACCATGGACCGTCCTTTAAAAGGACAGTCATGGACCGTCCTTAAAAAGTACTGTCATGAACCGTCTCTTATGAGCCTTCAAAGGACGGTCATGTACTGTCCTTTAAAAGGATGGTCATGGACTGTCCTTAAAAAGGACTGCTATGGACCATCTCTTATGAGCCTTCAAAGGACAGTCATGGACCGTCCTTAAAAAGGACTGCTATTAACCATCTCTTATTACCTTCAAAGGACGGTCATGGACCGTCCTTAAAAAGGACTGCTATCAACCGTCTCTTGCATCCCTTAAAAGGACATTTTCAAATTTGAGACGGTCAATATACACCTGTTACAATATATTTCATCGTATTCTTCCTGATATACACCTGTTATATAATATATTTCATCATATTCACATTCACATCCATCTAAACCCAAACTATGTAAATCCATCCAAACATAAACTACATTAATCCAAACACAAACAATCTTATCCACATTACATTCATCCACGCATAAATACATATAAGTCATCATAAATAAAAAAGGAAAAAAATGAGCAACAATTTTCCTTTTTCCGTCTTTCATCTAATAAAAAAAATATTCAACCAACAAAACATTATAATTTAGAATCATGAAGAATTGCAGAAACTTCTTCCAACAAAGTAAAAATAAAACTAATCATTAAAATAAAACTAATGCAAGCAAAAAATGCAAAAAAGTGTTTCAATTCAAGTTAATGGAAACAACAACAAAAATTAAAGCTTTGTAAAAAGGGGCGTGTGTTAAAAGGGATACATTCTTGTTTGTTGCCATATGATGGGGCTACATTATTACAGCAATCGGGTTCGGGTTCGGGTTCGGAATCGAATTTAAGTTTGGGTTTTCAAGTTTAGGTTTAAGTTTAGGTTAGGGAGTTGAGATTAGGATTAGGTGTAGGTTTAGGTTTAGGGATTTGAGAATACATTTAGGTTTTATGTTTACGTTTAGATTTTAAGTTATAGGTTTAGGTTTAGGTTTTAGGTTTAGGTTAAGGTTAGGTAATAGGTTATAAGTTTAGGTTATAAGTTTTAGGTTAAGGTTTAGGTTATAGGTTTTGGTTTAGGTTTAGGTTTAGGTTTAGGTTTAGGTTATAGGTTATAGTATATAGGTTATAGCTTTAGGAAATTGAGAATAGGTTAAGGTTAAGGTTAAGGTTTAGGAAATCGGGTTCGGGTTTAGGTTTGAGTTTTCAAGTTTAAGTTTAAGTTTGGTTAGGGAGTTGAGATTAGGATTAGGTGTAGGTTTAGGTTTAAGGATTTGAGAATACATTTTGGTTTTAGGTTTAGGTTTAGGTTTTAGGCTTAGATTTAGGTTATAGGTTTAGGTTATAAGTGCAGTTATAGGTTTAGGTTTAGGTTAGGTTGTAGGTTAAGGTTTAGGGAATTGAGAATAGGTTAAGGTTTCGGTTTAAGTAATCGGGTTCGGGTTCGGGATCGGGTTCTGGTTTAGGTTTGGGTTTTCAAGTTCAGGTTTAGGTTTAGGTTAGGGAATTGAGATTAGGATTAGGTGTAGGTTTAGGTTTAGGGATTTGAGAATATATTTTGGTTTTAGGTTTAGGTTTAGGTTATAAGCTATAGGTTTAGGGAATTGAGAATAGGTTAAGGTTTAGGTTTAGGAAATCGGGTTCGGGTTCGAGATTGGGTTTAGGTTTGGGTTTTCAAGTTTAGGTTTAGGTTTAGGTTAGGGAGTTGAGATTAGAATTAGGTGTAGGTTTAGGTTTAGGGATTTGAGAATACATTTAGGTTTTAGGTTTAGGTTATAGGTTAAGGTTTAGGTTAAGGTTAGGTTATAGGTTATAGGTTAAGGTTTTAGGTCATAAGGTTTTGGTTTAGGTTAAGGTTATCGGTTTAGGTTTAGGTTTAGGTTATAAGCTATAGGTTTAGGGAATTGAGAATAGGTTAAGGTTTAGGTTTAGGAAATCGGGTTCGGGTTCGGGTTCGGGATCGGTTGTTTGGGCTTTCAAGTTTAGGTTTAGGTTTAGGTTAGGAGTTGAGATTAGGATTAGGTGTAGGTTTAGGTTTAGGGATTTGAGAATACATTTAGGTTATAGGTTTAGGTTATAGGTTATAGGTTTAGGTTTAGATCTAGGTTATAAGTTATAGGTTTAGGTTTAGGTATAGGTTTAGGTTATAAGTTATAGGTTTAGGGAATTGAGAATAGGTTAAGGTTTAGGTTTAGAAATCGGGTTCAGGTTCGAGATCGGGTTTAAGTTTGGGTTTTCAAGTTTAGGTTTAGGTTTAGGTTAGGGAGTTGAGATTAGGATTAGGTGTAGGTTTAGGTTTAGGGATTTGAGAATACATTTAGGTTATAGGTTTAGGTTATAGGTTATAGGTTATAGGTTTAGGTTTAGGTTTAGGTTTAGGTTATAGGTTATAGGTTTAGGTTTAGGTATAGGTTTAGGTTATAAGCTATAGGTTTAGGGAATTGAGAATAGGTTAAGGTTTAGGTTTAGGAAATCGGGTTCGAGTTCAGGATCGGGTTTAGGTTTGGGTTTTCAAGTTTAGGTTTAGGTTTAGGTTAGGGAGTTGAGATTAGGATTAGGTGTAGGTTTAGGTTTAGGGATTTGAGAATACATTTAGGTTTTAGGTTTAGGTTTAGGTTTTAAGTTTAGGTTAAGGTTAGGTTACAGGTCATAAGTTTAGGTTATAGGTTATAGGTTTTGGTTTAGGTTATGGTTATAGGTTTAGGTTAAGGTTAAGGTTTAGGATTAGGTAATAAGCTATAGGTTTAGGGAATTGAGAATAGGCTAAGGTTTAGGTTTAGGAAATCGGGTTCGGGTTCGGGATCGGGTTTAGGTTTGGGTTTTCAAGTTTAGGTTTAGGTTTGGGTTCGGGATCGGGTTATAGGTTTAGGTTATAGGTTATAGGTTGTAGGTTAAGGTTTAGAGAATTGAGTTTAGGTTATAGGTTAGGTTATAGGTTAAGTTTAGGTTTAGGTTATAGGTTTTGAGATTTGAGAATAGGTTTAGGTTAAGGTTAGAAGTTTAGGTTTAGGTTATAGGTTAAGGTTTAGGTTTAGGTTATAAGTATAGGTTTTGGGATTTGAGAATAGGTTTAGGTTAAGGTTATAAGTATAGGTTGAGGTTATAGGTTAAGGTTTTAGGTTTAGGTTATAAGTATAGGTTTTGGGATTTGAGAATAGGTTTAGGTTAAGGTTATAAGTTTAGGTTATAGGTTAACGGGTTTAGGTTTTAGGTTTAGGTTAAGGTTTAGGTTAGGTTTTAAGTTTAGGTTAAGGTTATAGGTTTAGGTTTAGGTTTAGGTTTTAGAGTTTACGTTTAGGTTAAGGTTTAGGTTAGGTTTTAAGTTTAGGTTAAGGTTATAGGTTTAGGTTTAGGTTAGGTTATAGGTTAAGGTTTAGGGAATTGAGAATAGGTGTAGGTTTAGATTTAGGAAATCGGGTTCGGGTTCGGGTTTAGTTTGGGTTATAAGTATGGGTTTGGGTTATAGGTTAAGGTTCAGGTTTAGGTTATAAGTATAGGTTTTGGGATTTGAGAATAGGTTTAGGTTAAGGTTATAAGTGTAGGTTATAAGTTTAGGTTTTAGGTTTAGGTTATAGGTTTGGGTTTGGGTTTAGGTTATAAGTTTAGGTTTAGGTTTAGGTTTTAGGTTTAGGTTATAGGTTTAGGTCATAGGTTTAGGTTAAGGTTATAGGTTTAGGTCTAGGTTTAGGGAATTAGGTTCGGTTTCAGGTTCGGATCGGGTTTAGGTATTCTCTAGTATTATCTACTATTGAACCTAGTATTATCTACTACATACTAGTAACATACAACCAATATTGGGGCACCATACCATAAGCTACAAGAATTTCATGTCCCCCTAAACAAGGTATCCTCCATTGATAACATATATATATATATATTATAAGTTCTTTATTTTCATTTACATTCACAAATACATTCATCATTCATCTAAGAAAATTAAAATAAGTACTGTTACTCTATGACTTACAGTTGAAAAGAAAAATCATGCATCTTATCTTACCGCCACAATTGACCGCACGTCGGACTGGCTTGGGAAACCATATGATACATCCATCCCCAGGATGATTGTGGGAACTTCAGAAATCAGGGGAATGGAAAGTGAGTGTTCAACTACAAGTAAGGAATTCATTCCACCAAGCTGTTGAAAAGAATGTAAAGGAGGTTGTCAGCTAGACAGAAATGTAAAGTAGAACAAAAATAACAGTATTTATTACATCTGCTCCACTCTAACAAAAAGTGATGCTTACCTTTTTGTGCCAACTGATGAATATAAAGTAGCATGCCATAAATGATTCATGTCAAATAAGAAAAGTTGCCAACATGTCAATAATTCAAAAGCTGAAAGTTACAGAAAAAATCTTCAGCTGTCTCATTTTCAAGTCCTATGAATGAATTGAACAACTTCAGCTCTTAGTTAGAGTGGAGCTTAAGCTTGGTCAAATGTTGCTTGGCCAATACTGCTATCCATAATGAATATAACAAGATCTGGTTTCTACAACATCAAGGAACTTAAATTAGATATAGACAGCATGTTGGCAACCAATATAAATGAATAAGAGTGATAGACCTTTAGGATAGGAAAATGAATACCGTTGCTTCAAACACTTGGCGCATTTCTTCAAACAGAGCTGCTTCCTATTTGTGGCGTCCACTTGTGTCTACAATTATCAGATCACAATTTTCCTTCTTAAACCGTTCTACACCTTCTGCTGCAATTTTTACAAGGTCTAACTCCATGTAGCTGTGGATACAACATAGAAGATTTGGGCTTCCTTGAAATACCAAACATGCACAGGGAAGTAATTTAAAAATGAAAGTTATATCAACTTAACAGACGATTTCAGTAATTTAAAAATGAAAGCTATACTAACCCAACTACTTAACTGTTGGGGATTACCGACGACACTCTTGAAAGCAAGTAATGCTTCGGCTATACAAAGAAATACAACAAAAATTAGATCCATATTCATAAATCATAAATGTTTGGTTTATGTTTATGCATTGAACAATTAAAATACTTTCCTATGATGGTCCCACCAATAGAGGATTTCGTGATACCAATTGGAGTTTGGTTTACTGTCGTGACTCTTTTCCCGAGAAAGTTGAAGCAATCAACTTGATCCATGGTTCTGTAACTGTTGTGTTGCAGGGCTATGTTGATGGATTTCCCTACTTAGTTATATTTTGCAGCCATGTTACTGTTCTCAGGGAAACATTGCCGAGACATATTCCCATCTACATTAACACCAACGGAGGTTGAATGCATTTCATCCATTTCTCTAATTTTTATCCATGCCATTCATCCATTTATCTGATTTACATCCCTCTAATTTTTGGGATAAAGCCCTAAAATGATCTGTAAAAATGGATGAATGGCATGGATAAGATATATACATCATGGTGGGCTATAGATCATGGTGGTGCTGCAGAGGAAATTGGATTGCATACTGAGTTACTCAGTACGCTCTTATTGTACTGAGTAAACTTAGTAGGGCCCACCTTAATCCCTAAGGGCCTGTTTGGCCAGGCAGATTGGAAGGGATTGGAAGATAGATCCCGGGATTGGCCAGGCGTACCAAACAGACATGGGATCCTAATCCCAGGATATACCAATCTCATGGATCTTAAGACAATCCACTGACATCACCATCATTACTTTTAAATCCCATCTAATCTACCCTAATCCCTTCAAAATTGCCTGGGATGTGTTTGGTTTGAGGGATTGAAAGGGATTGGAAGGTTTAATCCTGGGATTGGTCGGGCGTGCCAAACAGACTGGATATTGCAATCCCAGGATATAGCAATCCCATAGATCTTGCACCAATCCACTGACGCAACTATCATTACCTTAAAATCCGTGCAATCCACTCTAATACCATCTATCCCATCCAATCTACCCGGCCAAACAGGCCATAAATCCCCAAATCCCTAAATCCCCAAATCGTTTCAATCAGTATTGAGATTGAGAGAGATTGAGAGAGAGAGAGAGAGAGAGAGAGAGAGAGAGAGAGAGAGAGAGAGAGAGAGATACCTCATGTGGATGCGAGAGAGAGAGAAATAGAGAGAGAGGGCGTGGTGGAGAGAGGACCGAGAGAGAGAGAGGATGCGCAAGAGAGAGATGGCGGTGAGGGAGGGCAGGGGTGAGAGAGAGAGAGAGAGAGAGAGAGAGAGAGAGAGAGAGAGAGAGAGAGAGAGAAGAGGGAGGGTGCCGAGTGAGAGATTGGGCGCGTGCAGCTCTATTTTGAGCGCGCACCCAATTTTGGGCTGGTTGGTGGTCGGTGCTCTGTGGGCCCTACCGTGATGTATGTGTTTCATCCATTTCGCTCATCAATTTTTAAAGATCATTTTAGAGCTTTATGCCAAAAATTAGAGGAATATAAATCTTAAGTGGTCCACACCACATGAGAATAATAGTGATTGGATATCCACCATTAAAATCCTCCTAAGGCCCACTGTACTGTTTATTTGACATCCAATCTGTTGATTTGGTCATACGGGACCAGATGAAGCGAAAAAAACAAAAATCAGCTTGATCCAAAACTTGTATGGTTACCAAAATGTTTTTAATGGTCGACGCTCATTCAACACTGTTTCCTATAATGTGGTCCACTTGAGATTTGGATATATCTCATTTTTGGTCTCATATTATAAAATTATCTATAAAAATATATGGACGGCATGGATGAAACACATACATCATGGTCGGGGCCATAGAGCACAGACCACCAGCCATTGGCTAGTGTCAAGGGAGTAGCCAATCTGTTCCCAAGCATGCTAAGTAAATCCTTTGGGGCCCACCATGATTTTTTCATTTTATCCACTCCATCCATCCATTTTAACATATAATTTTATTATATAAGCTCAAAAATGAAGCCTATAAAAATCTGAAGTGGACCACATCATAGGAAATAATATAAACCGAACGTCTACCATTGAAAAATTTTGGGAGGCCACCGAAGTATTGAATCAAGTTGATATTTTAGTTTTCCCTTCATCCATGTATTTGTAAAAATACGTCATGGTTGGGCCCACACAGCACCAACCACAAGCCATTGGATGGTGTAGGGGAGGAGCCAATTCGTTCCCCTTATTTGTGTTGTGGTCCATTTAATCTTTAGATATGATTCATTTTTTAGATAATTCTATAAAATGATCTCAAAAAATGGATGAACCGTATGGGTTGATCTCAAATTTTTGGTAAATCCATAACTTAAGTGGACCATGCCACACAAAACAGTGTGGAATAATGATTTCCACCGTTGATACCTTCCTTGAGCCCACAGTAATGTTTATTTGTCATCCAACATGTTCATAATATCAAAAAAAATATGAATGAAGGGAAAACACAAACATCAGCCTAAATGTGGGCCACACCACATAATATAATGGAGGGGTTTCCTTAGAACATTCATAATCATATATTGGGCCTGCCTAAATGTGATTCACATATCCAACCCACTCATTATGTGTGTCCTACTTGGATGAGGGGTCAGACCAATTTTCAACTGCATCCATATCTGTATTAATTAACTTATAAATGGGTTGGATCTCAAATAAACATCGCGGCAGCCAGGCCCTAAGAAAGTTTCAATAGTGGGTGTCACTATCCCACTCTTTTCTATGGTGGGTCCACTTGAACTTTGGATCTGCCCCATCAGTCAGATGCACCATTCCATGGTGGGCCACGAGCTTAAAAATAAAGTCAATCCATGACTTGGGTGGGCCACACCACATACTATAGTTGAGAGGGTTACCCTCCCATTAAAACATTCATAGTCATTTATAAAAACCTATGATGTATTTGTTATATCCACACCGTCCATCCATTTTGAGATATCATTTTAAGTCAAGAGCAAAAGAATGAGATAGATAAAAATTTGTAGTGGACCCCACCACAGAAAACAATGGGAGGGTGATTCCCACCGTTGAAACTATCCTAAGACCCATCGTAATGTTTATTTGAAATCCAACTGGTTCAAAAGTAAATATAAAAAAAAATGGTTTGTGAGGTCATACATCATGGTGGGGCCCACACAGCACCAGCCACTAGCCATTGGATGGTCTAGGGGGAGTAGCCAATCTGTTCCCCTTATCTGTGGTGTAATCCATTTAATCTTTGGATATGATTCATTTTTTAGATAATTCTATAAAATTATCTCGAAAAATGGATGAATGGTGTGTGTTGATCCCAAATTTTCAGTAAATCCAAAACTCAAGTGAACCATGCCACACAAAACAATGTGGAATAATGATTTCCACCGTTGATACCTTTCTTAGGCCCACAGTAATGTTTATTTACCATCCAACATGTTCATAATATCAAAAAAATATGAATGAAGGGAAAACACAAACATCAGCTTGATCCAAAACTTCTATCAAATCCACGGTGTTGATGTTCGACACATCATGATGGGGCCCACAAAACTTACTAACATCAATTCTTAGGTTCTCACCAGGTCAATAAGTTGGGTCACAATTTTGACCAGAATATTTGGCCCATTTTACATGTCTGGTCCATTTACTCTATTTTACTAATCATTATCTTCAAATTGACTAGTTACTAGCCCCGATCATGCTACATATGAGAGAGATATTGGGCAAACAAGATTGATCAACAATTTGAGTGAATTTTAATTTAAACATCCGAAGTTATTTTCTTTCAATTTGGACTGATTGGATTGTCCAAAAATGGTTAAAGGTTGTTCATAATATCAAAAATATATGAATGAATAGAAAACACAAACATCAACTTGATCCAAAACTTCCGTGGCCTCCAAGAAATTTTAAATGGTAGAGGTTCAATCACACTATTTCCAGTGGTGTGGTCCACTTGAGCTTTGGATATGCTTCCTTTTTGTTCTTTAGACCTCAAATTATCTGTTAACATGGATGAATGGAGTGAATAAAATAAATAAATAACAGTGGACCCCACAGAGTTTACTCTGGTAAAAGTAACAAGTAACTCACCTAAATGTAATAGAGAAGGGTTTCCTTAAAACATTCATAATCATTTATTGGGCCTGCCTGAATGTGATTCACATATCCAACCCACTTATTATGTGTGTCCCACTTGGATGAGGGACATCAGACCAAGTTTCAACCGCATCCATGTCTGTATTAACTTATAAACAGATTGGATCTCAAATAAACATCGTGGTGGGCCCTAAGAAGGTTTCAATAGTGGGTGTCACTTCTATGGTGGGTCCACTTGAACTTTGGATCTACCCCGTCAATCAGATGCACCATTCCATGGTGGGCCACGAGCTTAAAAATAAAGTTAATCCATGACTTGGGTGGGCCACACCACATACTATAGTTGAGAGGATTAATTACCCTCCCATTAAAATATTCATAATCATTTATTGGGCCCATCTAGATGTGGTTCATAGATCCAACCCATTCATTATGTGTGTACCACTTGGATGAGGAGTCGGACCAAGTTTCATACACATCCAAAACTCATGTGGGCCCCACCAAATGCTTTTATATGTTTTAGGGATGTCTTCACATAGTTTTAGATGTTATGGCCCACTTGAGTTTCGTATATGACTGATTTTTAGACTTAAAGGGGACACATCAAATGCATGGTGTTGATGTTTTACACACATCATAGTGGGGCACACATAGATTAACCTCATGGGAAGTTCCCATGAGGTGACCTTATAGTACCATTTCACTATTTTAGGTAACTCCTTCATTGGTGTTACTCTAACCGTGTAGGGCCCACCTTGATATATTTTATGTATATCGACACTGTCCATATATTTTTCCATCATATTTTAAGATGTGATTTCAAATCATAAGAACTAAATAATCTTAGGTGGGCCATACCAATCAAAACAATATGATGAATAACCATTAAAAACCTTTTGAAGGCCACAAAAGTTTTGGATTAATTTGATCTTTGTAGTTTACCTTCATCTAGATCTTCTTTACATTATCAACAAGTTGGATTGCAAATAAACATTACTAAAACTTACGATGGGCTCTTTATAATTTTTAATGGCGAGGTACTATATTATCATTCTTTCCAGTGGTGTGGTCCACTTAAGATTTAAATCTACACAATTTTTTATACCTGGCCCAAAAATGGGTTGGAGAAACGTATGGGCGGCAAGGATATACAACACATCATCAAAATCTCACTTTTGTTATCTAAGTCTAACTTTTCAATTTTTCTTGTCAAAATACAAAATCTAGTTTTCTTTTTTAAAAAATTTTTTTTTTTTTTTTTTTTTTATAATTTGTCAATTTTTTCACAATTTTGTTTAATTTTAAAAATTTTCCTTTTTAAAATATCATTTTTTTAATCAAAATCTCACTTTTGTTATCTAACTTTTCAATTTTTCTTGTCAAAATACAAAATCTAGTTTTCTTTTTTAAAAAATATATTTTTTTAACAATTTGTCAATTTTTTCACAATTTTGTTTAATTTTTAAAAATTTCTTTTTTCAAAATATCATTTTTAATCTCACTTTTGTTATATAACTTTTCAATTTTTCTTATCAAAATACAAAATCTAGTTTTCTTTTTTTAAAAAATATATATTTTTTACAATTTGTCAATTTTTTCACAAATTTGTTTAATTTTTTAAAATTTCTTTTTCAAAATATCAATTTTTTAATCTCACTTTTGTTATCTAACTTTTCAATTTTTCTTGTCAAAATACAAAATTTAGTTTTCTTTTTTAAAAAATATACTTTTTTTACAATTTGTCAATTTTTTCACAATTTTGTTTAATTTTTTAAATTTTCTTTTTCAAAATATCATTTTTTAAATCTCACTTTTGTTATATAAATTTTTAATTTTTCTTGTCAAAATACAAAATCAAGTTTTCTGCTTTAAAAAATATATTTTTTTTACAATTTGTCAATTTTTTCACAATTTGTTTTTATTTTTTAAATCTTCTTTTTCAAAATATCATTTTTTAAATCTCACTTTTGTTATATAACTTTTTAATTTTTCTTGTCAAAATACAAAATCTAGTTTTCTTTTTTAAAAATAATTTTTTTTTTTTTTTTTTTTTTTTTTTTTTTTTTTTTTTACAATTTGTCAATTTTTTCACAATTTTGTTTAATTTTTTTAATTTTCTTTTTTTAAATACCATTTTTTTATCGAATTTTTTTTCTCAAAATTATCAACATTATTCATAAGTTCTTAATTTTTTTTTTCAAAATCTAGATTTTTATAAAATTACAGCTTTTTTTTTTTTTTTTTTCAAAATTTAAAATTTTCTTAAACATTGTTAATTATTTTTCTAAGCTTCTCAACTAATTTTTTTTTTTTCGAAATTCATAAATTTTTTATTCTTAATTTTTGACCTGAGCATTAAAGACAGTTTAGGACCATCTCTATTAGAGACGGTCTTTGACAGTCTCTAATAGAGACGGTCTTTGCCAGGGCTATAAGACGGTTTTGGACCATCTTTAATTGAGACGGTCTTTGCCAGGGCTATAAGACGGTTTAGGACCATCTTTAATAGAGACGGTCTTTGACAGTCTCTAGTAGAGATGGTCTTTGCCAGGGCTATAAGACGGCTAAGGACCGTTTCTAATAGAGACGGTCTTTGATAGTCTCAGATTATAAGTAAAAGACGACCAATGACCGTCTCAGATGGCTGCATATAAGACGGTCAAGGACCGTCTTTAATGCAGACAGCCAATGATGTCTCAAATGACCGCATATAAGACGGTCAATGACCGTCTTATATGATTTGTGGATGTTCAAAATTTTAAGACAATATTAAGGACGGTCAGGGGCCGTCTAAAATTTTAGAGACGGTTTACAGCCGTCTCTAAAGCATCTTTAAACCAAGCAATTTTAGAGACGGTCCAGAACCGTCTCTAAATCCGTCCTTTTTTCCATTCTTCATGTAGTGTGTGCTCATAAACTACAATGATCTGTAAAAATGGATGGACGACATGAATAAAATACATCATGGTGGAGCCAATAAAGCTTTTCTAATAACACAGTCCTACAGATGGTGGTACCAGTGTCCCCTTTGTCAAAGCCGCTTATATGAGTCACGGCCCATACAATATATATATATATATAAACTCTCTTTACAATTGGAGAAGTATGGGGGATTGAATTTTTGCCGAGGGCTCACTATGATATGTATGCGAAATCCACGTTAACAATTAGATGCGTAATCATTTTGGCTCGAATAAAAAAAAAGGGTTTCAATGGTAGATGTTCAATCCCTCTCTGGTTTTTGTAGTCTGGTCCACTTGATAATTATGTCTTATTTTTCCTCACAAGCCTTAAGACAAGTAGCCAAATGGATGGACGGTTTGAATATAACACATACCTCATAATTAGATCCACAAAACATGCTGACGTCAATACACCAGCTGTATTGTATAGCTGGTGTGTTGTACACCAGCCAATCCGCTTCCGAGGATCTGAATTCATTTGAAAATGTCAATGTATAGCAATATACGGAGAAAAGCAGGAAACTGATGTGCGCCAGCAGCATGCATGGTCAAATATTAATCATCCGTTATGTTTTCAATAATATTCATGAGCCAATACTAATATTAATAAAAGAAAAGGTAGATATTGAGAGGAGGATTCCATCCTGTTAAATAATTGAAGATAGTTTCCTTTTCCTTGTCAAATAGGTGTGATGGACTTCGAAAGCGTTCAGTATCAGAGAGAAGAAAAAGAAATGGCAAAGAGTGCTATGAACTTCTTAATACAACACTTGGGGCCTTTGCTGGTGGATGAAGTGCAGTTGTTGAAGGGGGTGGACAGAGAAGTCTGTGAACTCATAAATGACTTCGAAAGCATCAGATCCGTCTTAAGGGATGCCGATGCAAGACAAGATACAGATGAAGGCCTCGAGACATGGGTGAAACAAATAAGAGAAGTAGCTTATGACGTTGAGGATGTTCTCGATGAGTTCATGCTCAGCCAAGCACAAGAGCAGTAGGGATGCACCGATTTTCTTCATATGTTCATGAAGCAGTTTATGGTGCGCCATAAGACTGCATCATAGATACAAGATATCAAAACCCGAGTCAGTAAGATTAAAGAACGAAAAGATGCTTACTCTTTGGATAGTACGGGACAAACTTCAAGCTCCAAAAAAAACAATGATCAATCGTATGACCCTCGATCGATCGAAAGCTCCCTTCGTTGAGGAAGCTGATCTTGTGGGCATCGTTGAGCCAAGAAAGGAATTGATTGAATGGTTGGTCAATGAAGATTCAAGACTTTTGACAATATCAGTGGTTCGGATGGGTGGCCTTGGCAAAACCACTCTGGTAAAGAAAGTTTATGATGACCAACAGGTGAAGAAATATTTTGAAACATATGCTTGGATCACTATCTCACAATTGTTCGAAGCGGCGGAACTGCTTCGAAGCATGATAAAGCAATTCTTCAAGGCGAAGGAATATCCATCTCCCCAAGGTTCAGACGCAATGACACAGGACGAGCTCATACATGTGCAGGACAAAAGGTATGTACTTGTTCTTGATGATGTATGGGAGGCAGACGTATGGAATGTCACAGGCAATGCATTCCCCAAAAACAAAAAGGGTAGCAGGGTAATGATCACTACAGGCAAAGGTGACGTCGCATCATCTTCTTACTTCCGACCCTCTACTCCCATCTACCATCTTCAACCTCTAGATCTAACACAGGCTTGGTCCCTCTTTTGCAAGTAGGCATTCCACTCGCATGAGAAGGATAATTGCCCTCCTGAATTCGAGAAGCTTTCAAGAAGATTTGTAGATAAATGCGGAGGATTACCGCTTGTAGTTGTCACATTAGGTAGTCTTCTATCCGGCAAGATGTATGACGAGTGGGAGATGATTCACCGTAGCCTTGGATCAGAGTTTAAAAGCGATGACAGTCTTAGAAGCATGATGAAAATATTAATGCTCAGTTTCAATGACTTGCCTTATAACCTGAAAT
Source organism: Magnolia changhungtana (assembly GCA_030180095.1). Classification (NCBI taxonomy): domain Eukaryota; kingdom Viridiplantae; phylum Streptophyta; class Magnoliopsida; order Magnoliales; family Magnoliaceae; genus Magnolia; species Magnolia changhungtana. Next base: position 6,047,575 of record JASAUF010000552.1, on the reverse strand, counting down.
CATGCTTCTTGTATTTGAGTATTTTCCCCGAAAACTATCCAATTAAGTGTATGAAAATAATTTGCCTATGGATAGCCGAGGAGTTTGTAGAAAGAAAAGAAGACAGGTCAAAGGAAGAGGTTGCTGAAGGTTACCTCAATGAGCTCATCGCTAGAAATCTGGTTCACGTGGCAGAATGGAAATTATATGGGAAGGTGAGCACTTGTCGCATCCATGATCTTGTGCGGGAGATGATTATTCCAAAATTCAGGGAGGAGTATTTCTTTGCATCTTCTGTTGAAGAGAACACAATGCTTGACGGAATCTGGCGTCTGTCCATTTATAAAGATGAGAATTTTCAAAAAATTGATGCCTTCCCCTGCCTTCGTTCGTTGTTCATTTTTGGTGCGGAAGGACTATCTAATGCCCCTGCAATCACTTCATTTTCCAGCTTAAGGTTGTTGAAGGTGGTTGATCTTGAAAACATGTCCATTCCTGATGATCTAACAAGCTTATTGCATTTGAGATACTTAAGCTTGGATAATAAAAAGATCAGGAAGCTTCCTAGTTCGTTGGGGAGGCTAAAGAACTTAGAAACATTGAATCTTAAGGGCACTTTCATATGTGAATTGCCAGTTGAGATTCTCAAGCTCCAGCACCTACGGCACCTTCTGGCTTATTCCTATATGAGGCAGAGCTTTTACAAGCCATTTAATAGTATAGATGGAATTAAGGTGCCTGCTGGAATGGGGAGTATGAGATCCCTACAGAAGTTGGCATATATAGAGGCAGAGAGCGGCATCATTAGAGAGCTGGGGAATCTCACCCAACTGAGGAGGTTAGGCATTATCAAGCTAAAAAGGGAAGATGGGAACGATTTGTGTACTTCCGTTGAGAAGATGGACTACCTTCGAACCTTAGATGTAACATCAATGGCTGAGGAGGAGGTTCTCAACCTGCATTCTTTATCGCATCCTCTGCTGCCTCTTCAACGTCCATATTTGAAAGGGCATTTGGAGAAGTTGCCTGAATGGATTGCCTCGCTTCATAATCTGGTAGTAGTTCGTCTGAGATGGTCCAGATTGAGGGATGATCCACTCAAAGCCCTTCAATCACTACCCAATTTGGTGGAACTCCAACTAGATTGAGCTTATGATGGAGAAGAATTATGTTGCGATGATAGAGGATATCCAAGACTTAAGAAATTACGGCTCGTTGAGTTGAGCGGGTTGAAGACTGTGAGGGTGGAGAAGGGAGCAATGTCTAGCCTTGAAGAGCTAGATATTAGACGATGCGAAGAATTAGTGGAGGCGCCGTTGTGGCTCCAACACCTCACTAACCTCAAAATACTTGACTTGTATGATATGTCGGAGGCTTTCTTGAAGTGCCTATGCCACCTTTTGGTTTACCGCTATAGTGAATACGAGTTTTATTTTCCATATAATAGTGTAAATGGAATTAAGGTGCCTGTTGGAATGGGGAGTATGAGATCCCTACAGAAGTTGACACATATAGAGGCAGAGAGTGGCATCATTAGAGAGCTGGGGAATCACACCCAACTGAGGAGGTTAGGCATTATCAAGCTAAGAGTGGAAGATGGGAATGATTTATGCACTTCCATTGAGAAGATGAAACACCTTCACTCCTTTAATGTGGCATCAATGAATGAGGAGGAGGTTCTCGACCTGCATTCTTTATCGCATCATCCGCTACCTCTTCAACGTCTATATTTGATAGGGCGTTTGGAGAAGTTGCCTGAATGAATTGCTTCACTTCATAATCTGGTACAAGTTCGTCAGAGATGGTCCAGATTGAGGGATGATCCACTCAAAGCCCTTCAATCACTACCCAATTTGGTGGAACTTGTACTAGATCGAGCTTATGATGGAGAAGAGTTATGTTGCGAGGGTAGAGGATATCCAAGACTTATGCAATTATGGCTCATTGATTTGAGCAGGTTGAAGACTATGAGGGTGGAGAAGGAAGCAATGTCTAGCCTTGAAGAGCTAGATATTAGACGTTGCGAAGAATTAGTGGAGGTGCCGATGTGGTTCCAACACCTCACTAACCTCAAAGAACTCTACCTGGAAGACATGTTGGATCGTTCATTGGGATTTTCATCACAATCTTTTGCTGTAAACAGGAAAAAAAAAAAAAACAAGTTACAACAATGAAAACTTATATGACCCACTTCAAGAAATCAAATACAGTAAAAAGACAACTAATATAAGATACCTTCATTGTCGATCTTTAGCGATCTACCACAGCAGAAATGTTAGTGTTGTGTGATTGTTTATCCCACTAGAACAATTTTTAGCCAGGGTACGATATTGCTGTCTAGACTCCTCTATTAATAGATATCAGAAAACGGCTGTGGATCTTCGTGGAAATATTCTCATCTTTTGAAACTGTGCTGCGTTGAAGTTGAGATGGACCCCACTGAGACACGGTCGATGGAAGGATAATTATGTGGGACGACACGGTATCGACGCGGATCAGCTACTTACAAGTTGATTAGCGAGACTCGCTGCTGAAGTCACGTCACCAAGTTCTGTGGGGCCCACCATGATATATGTTTTGTATCCACATCGTTAATCCATTTTTAGAGATCATATTAAAAGCTGGAGTGGACCCCACCAGAGAAAACAGTGGGGGTGAAAGAAGGTAAAATACAAATATCAGCTTGATCAAAAACTTTTGTGGCCCGTAGAAAATTTTAATGGTGGGCATCACTCTCCCCACCGTTTTTTGCGGTGGGTCCACTCGAGCTTTGGATCTTACTCATTCTTTGTACCATGCCATAATATGATCTCTCCAAATGGATGCACAGTGTAGATACAAAACATACATGACAGTAGGGCACACAGAACTTGGTGACGTCACTTCAGTAGTGAGTCTCGCTGGTCAACTTGTCAATAGCTAATCCCTCTGTTGCTTTCTTCTTCTTCTTCTTCTTCTTCTTCTTCTTCTTTTTTTTTTTTTTAATTTTTTTAATTTTATAATTTAAATGGCATTTTTACAGTTATGTGCCTTATATCTAAGCTATTCATCCATTTTGACCATTCATTTTAGGGCATGGCCCTCCAGGTGCTTAGATAGACATGATTCTGGGGCATCCCATCACCATGGGTTTCTTTTACTTGATGCACGAACGCGGTGGCAGATGGTTTGGCCTGCCTGAGGAGTGAAGTTCAGACCTACTCCACTTTCCTGAGAAGAGGTTCCCTTCCTCCTGTCATCAAAGGCTTGTTGTTTCTCGACAGAGTCGGGCTCGGGTCCCTGCGTCAATCTTAGGCGTGACTGTCTCTTTCCGTCTTGTGCATTTTTAGTTCATATATGATAGGAGGGCCCATCCCCTTTTTGTTTTGGGCTTCCCGAATCTCTTGTACGCCGGTCCGGCCTTCCTAATCAATCAATCTCTTCGAGTTAAATAAATAAATAAATAAATAAATAAATAAAAGAAGAAGATGGTATGCACATTTAACATAGAAGCCGATTAGGTGGTGTTGGGCTCTGTGGGGTACACCTTGATGTATATGTTCTATCCACGGCATCCATCCGTTTTGACGGCTCATCTTAAGGAATGAGCCCAAAAATGAAGTAGATCAAGAGTTTTAGTGGACCTTACACAGTAAACAGTGGTGATTGAATGCCCACTATTAAAATACATAAATACTTCTTGTATGCCATAAAAAAGTTTTAGATCAATCTGATATTTGTCTTTTTCCTTACTTCAGGTCCTATGTGACCTTTGTTGGAAGTCCAAACCAAACCGGTGCATCTTCCCCAAGGAGAGTAAAAGCTTTCAACAACCAGGGCGTTTCTCCAGGTGACTGTTCAGTTCCAGATGCAGTCTTTTAAATATTTCGTTTGATATTTGTAATAGCAGTTAATACTATGCCCCTGTAGTGTATTTTAAATGGCCATTTGTGTCTTTTCACCTTGATGGAAAAGTCTATATAAGGGAGCTCATGTAGTCCGTTTGGAATCAAGTCAGAGAGCTTGTAAGCAATATAAAAAAATAGCAAAGTTTCTTCTTCTTTCACGTGTCCAGTGAGTTAGGTTCTTAGGCTTTGTAAAGCCAAGATAAGTTCTGGCTATTATAGCCAACAAACTGGTATTAGAGCACAGGTTCTTCTCCTACAGGAAGTTTTCCAGCAGTTTTTTCTGCGAAGTGTTTAAGAAAAGTTTTTTTTGTTCCTGGTTGGAGTCGTCAGCAGTTTTTCAGAGAAAAAAATCAGATTGCAGCAGTTTTTCAGTCAAGAAAAAATTCAGATTGTAGAGCCAAAGTTTTTTTTTTTTTTTTTTGCCGCTTGAAACTGCCCGCAATTTTTTTTCCCAGCAAGAAAAATCTGTTTAAAAAAATCAAATTCCAGCAGTTTTTCAGAAAATAAAATAAATCAGATTTCAGCAAAAAAAAAACCCAGATTTCAGCAGTTTTTCAGCCAAAAAAAAAAAAATCAGATTGTAGAAGTTTTTTCCAGCTAAAAAAATCTTTTTTTTTTTTAAATTGTTTTAAAAAACCAAATCTTTTATTCCATCCTTCTGTCCCTTCATTTTTAAAAAAAATCAGTTATTCCTTCTTTAAAAAATAGAAAAGATGGCCAGCACAATCCAGCCACAGGTTCCTACGTTGTCTAAGGACAACTATGAAAGGTAGTGCATCCAAATGAAGGCGTTGTTCGGGTCACAAGAATTATAGGAAATCGTCACTGATGGGTATGTAGAACCCACTATGGAGGAAGAAGCCGCCTTCACCAACGAAAAAAAGACGGCTCTAAAAAATCAAAGGAAGAAAGATAACAAGGCTTTGTTCCTCCTCTATCAAGGGTTGGATGAATCAACCTTTGAAAAGATTGCCGAAGCGACATCAAGCAAGCAAGCTTGGGATACTCTTGGCACCATCTTCAAGGGTGTTGATCGAGTGAAGCGGGTTCGCCTTCAAACACTGAGAGCCGAGTTTGAAGATGCGCATATGAAGGAAGGTGAAAGTATCTCTGACTACTTCTCACGTCTAATTGTTATTATTAACAATTTAAAAAGAAATGGTGAAAAAGTTGAAGACATTCATGTCATTGAAAAGGCACTACAATCTCTCACAACCAAGTTCATGAGGTTGTGGTGATCGAAGAATCAAAGGACTTGGAAAAACTGTCCATTGAAGAACTGATTGGATCGTTGCAAGTGCATGAGCAACGAATGCAAAAGAATGCCGATTCAACGCTTGAACATGCCTTAGAGTCTAAGTTAACTTTAAATGAACAAAAGAATGGCCATACACAACGAGGGGGTCGTGGCACTAGCAATTGTGCAAGAGGCAGAGGGCATGGATATCATTCAAGCTATCAACAAAATCAACAAAAGTTTACCAATTTCCGTAGAAGAGGAAATGGTAGAGGCCGATTCATACGTGGTCGTGGAAACACAAAGAACGTTCAATGCCACAATTGCAAGAAATTCGGCCATTTTGCCTTTGAGTGTTGGAACAAAGATGAACGATCCAACTATGCTGAAGCATCACACCATGAACAAGTAGACTCCACACTCCTCGCACAAGAAAAGGCATGTGAACGGCCAGATGTGTGGTATCTCGACACGGGTGCAAGCAACCACATGAGTGGTAACAAAGAACTGTTCGTGGAACTCACAAAAGGAGTTTGTGGCGACGTGAGTTTTGGTAACTCGTCAAAGGTACCCGTGATAGGTAAAGGAAAAGTTAAAATATATCAGAAGAATGGTGAGCCAAATTACATCTCTAACGTGTATTATGTACAAAACATGAAAAATAACATCCTCAGTATCGGCCAACTCCTTGAGAAGGGATATGTCATACACATGGAGAACCATGTCTCTCCATAAGAGATGCTCACAAGAGACTAGTAGCTCAAGTCCAAATGGCGAAGAATCGCATGTTTCCGCTCCATATTAAAACAAATGCTGAGAAGTGTTTCTATAGACTCGTGAAGAATGATTCCTGGAGATGGCATCTTCGCTTTGGGCATCTTCATTTCAGTGGCCTTAAACTCTTATCCTCATCAAGCATAGTGCATGGCTTGTCGGCTATTGAAGCTTCAGAACATGTGTGTGAGGCGTGCATACTCGGCAAGCAACAAAGGAACTCTTTTCCAAGTGGAGTGTCTAGAAGAGCAAAAGAACCACTTCAGTTGGTTCACACTGATATTTGTGGACCACTTGAAACACCCTCTCTTGGAGGTAATAAATACTTTATTACCTTCATTGATGATTTCAGCAAAAAACTTTGGGTGTATTGCATCAAAGAAAAATCTTCATCTTTCACTATCTTTGAAATTTTTAAAGCTCGAGTTGAAGTTGAAAGTGGTCACAAAATTAAAGTACTCAAATCTGACAGAGGTAGAGAGTACACCTCAAATGCATTTCGAGACTTTTGCAGGGAACAAGGCATCAAGCAACAACATACTGCAGCTTACACGCCACAATAGAATGGAATTGCAGAACGGAAGAACCGCACCATTCTCGACATGACGAGGACCATGCTGAAGAAAAAGGTCTGCTAAAGAGCTTCTAGGCAGAGGCAGTTGCTTGTACTGCCTACCTACTTAATCGGTGTCCAACTAAAAGCGTCAAAAATATGACACCACAGGAGGCATGGAGTGGCTACAAACCGAGCGTGGTGCACCTAAGGATCTTTGGGTGTATCGTCTACGCTCAAGTTCCAGAAGGAAGAAGAAGGAAGCTTGATGATCGTGGTGAAAAATGTATTTTCATCGGCTACAGTGAAGCATCTAAAGCCTACAAGCTCTACAATCCACTAACCAATAAAGTAGTGGTGAGTAGAGATGTGGTCTTTAGTGAGGAAGAAGCTTGGAAATGGAACAATGAAGAATCGACCAAAGATATTTTAGTCGAAACGGAAGAACATGAAGAAAGGCATGACCGTCAAGAGCAAATGCCCGTAATGATCAGGGTCAAATATTGCATCTCAGACCCCGACTATTGCCTGATTTTACAAACATGATAACGCTTAACTTCATATTTTAATTGTATTTTTGTTACAGGATGAAATCAGGAGCGTTGATTGAAAATTGATGTGAAAAGCATGGATTTGACATTCCGAAGTCACCAGAGCAAGGGACGGACTCCATAGGACCAATATTGAAGAATTTACATGCCAGGGACTCGAGGAAATCAAGTCTTTCATGTTTAAAGAGGCCCGAACTAGTGAAAACTATAAGATCACATGGTTTCCATCATCCAATTGACTCGAAACTTCATAAATGTGATGGGGGCCGTAAATTAACCGTACATATTAAATTTCAGCCATTGAGGATCTCGGGAACTGGTTCAACGGACAGATCAGCCCATTAATCTTCAATTTGGGGTCCACCTAATAGTTGGAACTGCCTCAACTTTGGTATTGACGGCTAAATTAATATGATAAAGATGATGGATGGTGTAGATTTCTCGTAAACATCACGGTGAGCCCTGTGTATGAGGAGTGTGCACCCTGCGCGTTTTCACCAGCGGCGCACCGCACCGCTGCTTCGGTCAAACCGACCGCTGACCCGACTCTCTCTTAAATTTTAAAAAAACCAAAGACGCTGTTTCCAAATCTGTCAAAACGGCACTGACCGATCTTTGGTTGTGGGCCACCATCACGAATCAGGGATCCAATCCGGACCATCCATCAGAGTCCAGGGAAGCCTCTCAACACTGCCTAGGTGGCAAAAATTCAAATGAAATCATATATCAGATCCCAGCCGTTTAAACGTCAGACGGACGGTGGCGCAGAAAGTCAGGTGGACCTCATCAACAGAAGGCGGAAGTTGCATATTCCCAACCAGAATTTCCTCCTCCATGCAATGGACGGAGTGGATTTTCCATTTAATCAAAAGAATGGGCCCCACCATTGTCACAGCGGAAGAGATCCGCGTCTGCGTAACCAGGCCGCTGGCGGTTTTTGTGGGAGTTTTTGGGCCCCATACGTCATCCGTACGGAAGATCTGAGCCGTCCATCTTGTAGAGTGGCTCGAGAGCTTCAAAACCATGCTGATATTCCACTCCCATGCGTGCACACGTGCGTGATACAGAGGCCACAAACGGACTGCTCTGCAATGTTCAAAATTGATCTCTTCGTGATTTCTTCTTTGGGCCGCGTTAATGGATGTTCAAAACCACCCATTCTTGACTGAAATTTCGTCCTGAATCCAATAGACGGGGTGGATTTTCCAGAAAATACCTCTGTGTGGCCCACCGATCATGGCTGCAAAAATTTGCACTCCATGTCCTGCTATAACTCTGCCACCAACTCCAACCCTCCAACAACTATAAAAAAGGAATTATGGACGTGGGAAATTCATTCAGAAATAGGGAATTCCAGATCTAGAGCAAGGGAGAGAAGAAAGAGAAGAAAGAGAAGAAAGAAGAGAGAGAGATCGATTGGTTTGGTATTTTGTTTTTATGAATTTTGTTTAATCTTTTTGATGGATTTTATGGGTCACTAATCTCTCAGCTAGGGCTGAGATGAAGCCCCTAATTTGATTAACTCTTACATTGGTTGAATTTACTTTGAATATTAATTAATTTGTTTCTTTCTCTAAGTGGGCTTGATTGGTTTAAATTCTATACTTCTCCATCTATGAACTTGACTAAAGTATATATATGGATGTTGTATGGATGCTTATTATAGGTGCTTGGGTCTGATCAAGAACATGTTTCCTATAGAGGAAGAAACAGGGTGCTTTAATGAACTATACATTCCATGTGCCCGACCAAGGACATGGGATGGGTTATTCATGGCATTGCTTAAAGGAATTAGACATTCTGTATGCCCAATTAAGGACACAGATTGTGTTTTTTTCTATATAAGTGGTATCAATTTAGATGAAGGTGAATAAACAGACAAAACAAGGGTTAGGATAATTAGGGGTGGATTCGAAAGTCCTAGTGCTCTTTCTCTGATTGAATTTTCTTCCCTGTTCTTAATTGTTTTTTTTCTAGAATTGTGCTTAGTAGTTCATTCCATTATTTGTTGGATTAGTTAAGAAGAATTGTGAATTTGAGTTGTGATGATCAGTCCTCATGAGAACGATCTCGTAATACATACCGTATCTACATCTGATTCGTATACTTGCGAGTTTAAAAATCATTTAAATCATGTTGGTTTAAATAAAACATCAAGTTTTTGGCGCGTTGTTTGGGACCTTGCTTTGCCCAAATTGAATTTAGGATTCTCTCTTATCATAATTCATAGTCTTAGGATTTTACTAACTTTAAGATAAAGTTTTTATTTTATTTTAGAAACTAACCTAATTCCTGTTTTGTAGGGTCCTAAAATAAACTTCCAATTTGGTAATCCCTTTCTAAATTCTTTATTTTTTTTTTCTAATTTCTATTTTTAGAACTAGGATTTTATTTTTAGAAATTTTTTAGTTTCTAATTTTAGATTTAGATTCTTCTTTCAATTAACTTTCTATTTTCTAGTTTTAGAAATTCTTTCCTTTTTAGAAACTATCTTTTTAGAAATTAACCGTTGCTTAGGATTTTTCTATCATTATTTTAGGAAACTTAATTTGTTTTTGTTTTTATTTACAGGAATTGAGGAAGCAAGCTACTAAGTGAAGGAGGAGTCATTCTCGATCGCTTAATGGTGCCGACAACCTCCAGTAGTACCCATTCTCGCTCCCTAGCGTCCATATACCAGATTCTGATCCTGGGATCCTACAAGGAGGATTTTTTTTTTCAATGTACATTTAACTCAAAATAAGCATAACCACAAGATTACCCAATTCACAAAGGCAACATCATCATCACATATCCACTTATATAATCACTTGAGTACAATGCTGAAAGGGAAAATACATGATATCAAAAATCAAGCTCCGTAAGACCGCCAAGATGCTCAAAGCTCAATTTTTTTTAACGCCACCTCGCACGCATCTATTGTGCATTCTAAAAAGCTTAGTGAGTGATGAAAGTGTGTGCACAAGGTAAGTGTCAAGTAAGTAATATCAGAGTAATCAGAGTAAGCGGAAATACTGGCAGTCCGTGAGTCATACAATGTCAGGGTATACGATGCAATTCAGCTATACAAATGAGGGGTCAAAGAAAGTCAAATATCAGATGCTGAGGATACAATGTCATAAATCGACAATATCGAAATAAGCGGAAATATCTTGATAAGTCTATAAGTATCATCACCGTACTTAATTGGCTATGCGATGTAAGGCATGAGTGCTAACGGCCATATCAATGCGTAAACATGGCAAATCAAAATGCTAGAACTTGTGGACGAATGTAATATGCAAGTAAATGAAATGACCATGCTTTGGAGTGAAGTCGGGATGATAGTACGTAGTATCGCAGTTATGGGGTCCACCACAAGGACTTCTATCCAAACCAGTCCCATACCTAAATTTGGATAGTCAGACTCAATGTGGTAAACTCCTGATCTCAGTTAGTCGCGCGCCTAACCGAAATCCTGCCATGCGTAGTACACAACAATTAGTTACGCACCATCGACCGAGTGGATAGTGAATGAAATGAATGCATGAGTCCGCCACTCCTACTCAATAAGTCCACATATCGCACGGTTCCTCTCGGGATCATCACCGGGTCTATTACACTCCAAACCGATTGCCGCCCCATCACGCGCAGACAAGGTGAGTGGAAGAGACCTCACTATCCGCACAATATCGGGCCCGGCTCGTCGATAGCGGACCCATTCCTCAAGCCGGTCGACTCGGCCCCAGCATTGCCCCCTCCTCTCGGGCGGTGTAAGGCGCACTTCCCCTTCCAACCGACCACGACACACGTGGGAGACGCGGCCTAATGGTATGCGGCCCTCATGCGCTCATGCATCCACTCGGTCTGACGTTGGAGCAACCTCTCGGAACCAAGAGGGTTTAGGGACTTTCACCCAGGGATATCTATAGACCCCATGTAGAACAGATTTTCGGTGTCCCATCTAGCCATCCACGATATGCCTGTGGAGGCCACGACCCTGATGTCGCTAGGGCGTATAGTAATCATAGTACACAATGCAAGATGCATGAGTCATGCAATCCATTGCATCAATCTGCGCATACACTCGTGTGAGATAACCTCCGCCTATCAGGGAGTCTCATAACAATATGTTCAATGACATATGCAATGATCAACCACATCCCATAACAAACATGCAGATGATGCGTATGAGCATATATCATGATGCTATGCTGTCACGTACTCATAATCCGTATCAATAACCGGCATCAACAACCGGCCTCGACAATGTGGACATTTAACCAACATTGCTCCCAAGGAATGACCCTCATAGAGCCAACATATAATGGGCTCACGGCCTCACATAACGGCCTAAAATACAACACAATGGGCCTCACTCAAGGCCACATATATACAACAGGTGGGCCCTGCTCATAGGCCTCAAATACATGACAGGTGGACCCTACACATGGGTCTCGAATACATCAAATGGGTCATGCATCATGAGCCTAATACATATCACAATGGGCCTTGCCCATAGGCCACGAATACATCACAGTGGGCCCGTCACGACAATCGCACCAATCGATAGTCGGAATCGGCAAATCGGTCACGTCAATCGGAATCGGCAATCGGTCATGATAAACGGCCTCGATCGCTAATCGGCAATCGACCACAATAGTCTAAATCGGTCAATAATCGACCTAGATCGGCAAACAAACGTCAATCGAATCGACACCGGTCATGATAAACGACCTCGATCGCTAATCGGCAAGCGGTAAAGATAATCATAATCAGCAAATCGGTCACGACAATCGCACCAATCGATAGTCGGAATCGGCAAATCGGTCATGTCAATCGGAATCGGCAATCGGTCATGATAAACGGCCTCGATCGCTAATCGCAATCGACCACAATAGTCAAATCGGTCAATAATCGACCTCGAAAAATACGTCAATCGGAATTGACAATCGGTCATGATAAACGACCTCGATCGCTAATCGACAATCGACCACAACAGTCAGAATCGGTCAATAATCAGAATCGGCAAATCGGTCACGTCAATCGGAATCGGCAATCGGCCACGACAATCGGATTCAGCAAATCGGTCACATCAATCGAAATCGGCAAATCGGTCACGTCAATCGGAATTGGTAAGAATGGGCTTAACGAGGCTTAAGGGAAGGTCATAATGAGGACATCTAACCATCATTGCCCATCAATGTGGACATCCAACCAACATTGCTCCTAAGGAGTGGCCCACAGAAGGGATTCATACACAACATAACGGCCACACATACATTACATCGGGCCTCGTCCATGGGCCTCAAATACATCACAATGGGCCACAACCCATGGGCCTCGAATACACAACAGGTGGGCTGCATTACATCAAGCGGGCCGCACCAATGGGCCTCACTAAACGGGCCATAAATACATAACGATGGGCCTCAGCACGGGGGCCATAAGTTCATCACATCAGGCCTTGCCCATGTGCTTCGAATACATTATAACGAGCCTCGCCCATGGGCCTCGAATACATTACAATGGCCACAACCCATGAGCTTCAAACATACAATAGGTGGGCCCTACACATGGGCCTAATATACATCACAGGTAGGCCCTGTACATGGGCCTCATACATATCAAGTGGGCTTCATCAATGGGCCACACTAATGAGCCTCATACACATCAAGTGGGCCTGACGATTGGACCATAAAATAGATCAAGGTAGGCTTCACAAATGGGCCACAAGTATATGAAAGCGGGCCTCTCAAACGGGCGACAAGTGGGAGCTTGGACTACATCTAAAATCATTTAAAAAGTTGCAGGTGCACACGTGGACCACTGTACACACCATTCCATGGGCCGCATGGCCAATAATGATGATCAGCACCATCCAAACATATCCAGCACCATCCAGCATGATCTGGACGATGTGGATATAGCATATATATCATGTGGGCCTCACAGATGGGCCGAATGAATACATAATAAATACACCAAGGTGGTTGCCACCGTCCAATGTCTCAACCGTGTGAATATACGGTATGTACCTCCAGGTGGGTCCCACTCCCACACGTGCCACACGTGTAGGGTGGCCCATGCACAAAACAGATGGGCGGTAGGAATATAACACAAGCATCATGATGACCCACACAACTTGCTGACGCTAACTCAGCAGGTGAGGGGATTGCGTGGGACCCACCGTCCATGTCTGGACGGTGTGGATCTCATCAGGTGGACCATACGTGCCACCAAGCAGGCCCCACACAGCTATGTAGCTGTCAAGAGGTAGATCAGCCGATCAACTCCCACCGTCCATAGGCTGGCCGGTGCGGATTTCAATACATAACCTCAAGGTGGATCCCACCGTCCTTACAGCTAGACGGTGGATTTAACACACACCTCGTGATAGGGCCCGTGGATGGATGGTTGGCGTGGATACAACATATAAGGTGGGCCTCACCAGAAACTGGATGAGTGGTTAGGATATAACTCGTAACAAGGGATGGAGATTTGCTGACGACAATACAATGAAGAATACAAATTTGAGATACGCTACCAATTAATTACTTTTTTAAAGGTGGGTCCCACGTGGAACCACCATGATATATTACATGTATTATAATATATATATTATCATTATTATAATATATTATTTTTTTTTTGAGAGCACTGCAATGTGCAGGGCTGGACGACCGTTTATTGAACGGTTTGGATGTCCAGATGCAGACGTCAAGGTGGGTCCTACCCACACGTGGCAGGTGGGTGTTATAGATACATATTAGCGGGCCTCACCGTCCAACTTATCTGGACGGTAAGGATAAAACACATACTTGATGGTGGGGTCCACACCACACGTGTGACCCACCCATTGAAATGGACGGACCGTATATAGAATACACACATTAAGTAGGGTCCCACCGTCCAGTCCACTGGACGGCTGGGACAAAATACATTAAGGTGGTCCTCGCACAAAGACCGTCTCCGCAAATGGACTCGGTACAGAGACACGTACAACATGGTGGCTCAAGCACGATAGACCGTCCGTATGGACGGTGCAGATCACATCACGGTGGGTATCCACGCCCCTCACCAGGGAAGGCGTGGATGAAAGAGATGATGCATCAAGGTGGGCTTCCATGGAACTCGCTGACGCCTTCAGCACTGGCCACCGTCCAAACGGACGGAGTGGATTTAACGCATGCATCAAGGGGTCCCACCCCACACGTGTCACACGTGTGGGTGGTCCCACGTCATAGGGAAAATGAATGGACGGTATGTATACAATACATACATCAGGGCGGCCCTTCGGCCCTTGCTGCGTCAGGTCAGCAGCCGCCATCCAATCAGATGGATGGCCTAGATGAAAGGCAGATGGACGGTGTGCAAGCATCACCGCAAGTTTCACCGTCCAGAGGAGGGTCTGGACGGTGGATGGCACAGGTGGAACATATACATCAGGTGGGTCTACGTGGTGTGGCCCACCAACAGTTTTGAATGAAGCTAAAACTTGTGCTTACCGTCCGATCTGGGCCTATGTGGTCATCGGCCACACCGGTCCAAACAAATCCAAAGAAGGTGGACCATCTGGTGGACAGCAACATGGTCCCAAGGCCTGGTCAACGTGGGTACAACCCATTCATCAGGTGGGCCCCAAAACATGAGAAAGAATGAGGGAGAGAGAGAGAGATAGAGATTGGAAGAGCGGAGGGACCCCGCCACTATGGGTCCCTCTTACAAATCATACATCAAGATGGGTCCCACATATGTGGGCCCTTTAATCACAAAACAAATAATAAAAATCACTCACCTCATGATCTTCTTGGTCCTCCACTTCCATCAACGCATCCTAAAGCTCCGAGGGACGCATTTCAATGGTGGAGATGATCATTGGAGGGTGGAGATGAGAGGTAGGAAGGTGGGCCACACTTGCTCTCCATGGAAACCATAGACGATTGCTCCATGGGAATTGCTTGAAAAAAAAATAAGAGAGAAATGAGAGAGAGAGAGAGAGAGAGAGAGAGAGAGAGAGAGTGAGTGATGGGAGAGAAGTGATGATGAGTGATGTAAGCATGTACTTTGTTGTAAGAAAATGTTGACTTTAAGGGAAATGTGGTACTTGGGGATGGGTGTGAGTGATGGGAGTGATGGGTACTTGATTGATGTGATTGATAAGATTGATGGGACATTCTCTTGGAATTTGTACCGCACGGCATTTTCCTCGAACTAAACGCGGGCCGACATCTTCTAGCCTGGGTATCGGGTTGGTGCGTGAGTCGCGGCGTTGGAAACGCGGCGACAGCGTGGTCGCCAAGGTATAGGTTTCAGGTCGAGCCGACTTTGGCATGCAAGTCTCGTCTTAGGATCCTGCGCAACGTTGGCTTTAGGTCGAGGATTGCCGGAATTCGACCGGAAGGATCGCGGAAACCTTCGGAACAGTACGAACTAGGATACGGGTCTTACAGGAGCTTCTTAAATTTTCTGACATCAATCATCTCCTTTCCCGGGTTCTTTCTTTCCATTCTTGTTTACATAGTTTTAACTTGTTTTTTTTTCCTAGTTCTCGTTTTATTTCTCTTAGGTTGCTTCTTAGTTTAGTTTTTTTTCTTACATTGCAATAACATAGTTTATGCTAGGACGTAGATCTCTGAATATAGAATTAGCACCGTTTAATCCTGAAATAGAAAGAACATTTCGTGCAAGATTGAGAAATAATCCTGTTAAAATGGTGAATGAGAATGAAGTTAAAGCTCTCAAAGATTATTCAGCTCCTGTCCAATTTAATGTGCCTTTATGCATAGTGTTGCCAACCACTACAGCGGCACACTTTGAACTTAAACCTGAAGTCATATAATTGTTGCCATTCTTTTACGGATTGGACAAGGAGGACACATATCATCATGTGAAAGAATTCCTAGACATTTGCTCCACCTTTAAGTTCTCAGACGATTCGATCCGCCTACGCCTGTTTCCTTTTTCTTTGAAGGATAAGGCGAAAGCATTGTTGAATTCTCTAAAAGTTGGATCTATCACTACATGGGACCAACTGTCTAAGAAGTTCTTAAACAAGTTCTTCCCCGTTCACAAAACCAATGCCCTCCGTAGAGAAATTACTAACTTCACACAAAAAGAGGGCGAGCACTTTCATGAATGTTGGGAAAGATGGAAGGACTTGCTTCTTAAATGTCCTCACCATGGTTTTGAGAAATGGCAACAAGTTCAATACTTTTATGACGGTCCGACACCACAGAACCGTCGCATGGTTGATGCCACCAGTGGAGGGTCATTCATGACCAAAAGTGATATTGAAGCGTGGAACTTCTTTGAAACCTTGTGCGAAAATTTCCAGCAATGGGATTATTCAAATAGAAGTGATAGAAGTCCCCAACCACAAAAGAGAGGTGGTATATATGAGATAGGAGTCGTGCCAGATCTGTGCGCCAAACTTGATAACCTGACAAAGAAAGTTGATGCTCTGGTATTAAATAATGGACCTCCACAAACAGCTCAAGTCGAGGCATGTGCCATGTGTTCTAGTCCTGCCCATCCTATGTAGTCTTGTCCATCTGGTGCAGCATCCCCAGAACTTCTCTTTGAACAAGTACATGCTATGAACACTTTTCAAAAACCTGGGAATGATCCTTACTCGAACACATACAACCCAAGGTGGGCTAGACATCCAAATTTTTCTTGGGCAAAAGGACCACAACAAGGAGGACCATCTGGAAATCCTCCCATGCAACCGCACCTCCAAGTTGGCAGTCAACAACTTCAACAGTTTCCGCAATATCAACAACTGCCTATACAATTAAGGAAACCATCTCTTGAAGATACACTTCATCTTTTTATGCAGGGTTCTCTCCAATTCCAAAAAGACACCCAACAAACCTTACTGGCCAACTAGCAAAGCTTACATGCAAATGTGCAATCCATTGCCAAGCTGGAAGTACAAATGGGTCAACTAGCTGCCACATTGAGTGAAAGAGAGAAGGGCAAGTTCCCTAGCCAACCTGAGGCTAATCCAAAGGGACAGTATGAGATTGGCTCTAATTCCAACCAAGGGCAATATCATGAACAGGCCAAATCGATCACTACCCTTAGGTCAGGCAAGCAGATTGATAACAGAATAGAGATGCCTAGGGATGAATCAAATTCTAAAGCAGAAGATCAAGATGAAGCAGAGAGTCACACAAATACATCCAAAGTCCAAAAGCTCTCTGACTCTCTAAGAGCCACTAATGTGCCACCCTACGTGCCCAAAGCACCCTTTCCTCAACGTCTGGCACCAATAAAGAAAAGAAACAACTTTGATGAAATCTTGGATGTGTTTTAAAAAGTGCAAGTCAACATCCCGTTGCTTGACGCTATCAAGCAAGTTCCTGCTTACGCTAAGTTTCTTAAAGATTTATGCACTCAAAAGCGTAAGCAGAATATTCATAAGAAGGTCTTCATTGCAGAGCAGCTCAGCTCCATGATTCAACATAACACCCCTCCGAAATTTAGGGATTCAGGAGCTCCCACCATTTCTTGCGGCATAGGAGATCATAAGATCGGGAAAGTGTTGCTTGATTTAGGGGCAAGCGTCAATTTGTTACCATATTCAGTTTATGAGCAGCTAAGACTTGGTGAGTTGAAACCGACTAAAGTAACATTACAACTAGCTGATAGATCTGTCAAGATGCCCCGGGGTGTTATTGAAGACGTGTTAATCCAGGTTGATAAATTTTATTTTCTAGTGGATTTTATAGTTATAGATACTCAGCCTGTCCAGAATCTTCATAGTCAGATCCCAGTCATCCTGGGTCATCCATTTTTGGCCACATCTAATGCTATTATAAATTGCCGGAATGGAGTTATGAAATTGTCCTTTGGTAACATGAATATTAAACTCAATGTTTTTAATGCAGGACAACAATCCGCAGATTTGGATGACATATCTGAAGTGGACATGATCGAGAGTCTAGTGCAGGACTCCTTCCGCAAATCTTTTGAAGATCCTCTTGAGACCTGCTTAGCACAATATGGCATGGATTTTGACATCGATAGTCCCATCCACGAAGTCAATGCACTGCTCGACTCTACTCTCTATATTGGAGACCAAAAATGGAGAGCGAAAGTGGAACCTCTTCATCCCTCCGAGACTCTTCCCGACAAAGACGCTTTTAACTCGAGAAGACAAAGTAGCAGCAAGTCCGCTTAATGTTCTTAGAGCATATAAGGCAGCAATTGAATGGAAGATAGCAGAAATACAGGAAGTATGCCCCACTGTATGTATGGATCATGCTGTGGAAATGTCACGTGAAATGCAAAGGAAGCGTGATCCTAATATAGAAGAAGTCGTTCGAGCAGAAGTCCTTAAATTATTTGACGACAGTGTCAGTTACCTCCTTTCAGATAGCACAGTTCATGGGAACTCACATCACCTGTCTGGGATTGGTTAATCAAGGTGTTGAGATAATTTCTTTAGCGGACCCTGGTTATAAAGATAAGTTAATTCATGGTCCGTGCTTGTCTGGCTGAAGACGTTAAACTTAGCGCTCCTGTGAAGCAACCCAGCCTTTTGTTTGATTATATTGTTATTTTTTTCTTAGTTAGTTACTTCAATGTTAATTTGTGGGTAACATTACTGCAAACCTTCACGAGATTACAACTCGTCCACTAGGGGTAACCTAGGGGTTTAAAGACTTGTTGCATGCGCTAAATGCAATCGAGAGCACCTGCGAAAGTGGTATAGGTAGGATCTTCTTTTATTTTCTTTTTGTTATTTTTGCTTCTGTTGATTTCTCTCTTGTGCTAACTCGCTTTTACGTTGAAATTTTTTTGAGAAAGCTTCTTGATTCTCCATCCAGGTATTATCTTTCCATCACTCCTCTTTTATTCTCATTGTCCCATGTGCATTGCTTGCTTATTTCTTTTACATTGAGGACAATGTAGATTTTAGGTTGGGGTGGGAGATTAGGTTACCTAATCAGTATTTTCTTGGTCTTGAGCAAAATTTGTGAAAATTTTAAAATTTTTTCTGGAATTTCTATTGAATTCAAAGTGATTTTGAAGGATAGTTGTGATTTTAACATTATAAGATATGTGATGTTGGTAACTTATGACTCTTGATTCACCATCCCGCTTGATTTCACAATCAATTTTGAATTGATAATTCATGATTAGAAGTTGTAAACATTGATTGAGCCATGATTTCACATATCACATCTCGCTTACACATTAAGTTTTGGTTCGATAACTGAATGATTAACTTGGTAAAAAGAAGAATTAAAAGGCTAAATCTTCACCATAGGTTTGCTCCCTATAGGTGCAGATTTGATTCTCCATAGTTGACATATGAAAAAAATAAAAAAAAAAAGTTAGGTGACAAGTTTTTCGCCATAGGTTTGCTCCCTATAGGTGAGAATTTGATTCCTCTCATTTGCGTTACTGCTCATAAAGAAAATCAAAGGCTGGTAATATGAAAAGTTAATCTGTGAGATAAGTGTTGGTTTCAAGCTTGGTTGTCACGAATTACTAATGATATCATGAAATTGACAATTGGATCTTTTAATGATTGTAAGCTGAGATTACACTTTACATTCATGGAGCTCAATGTTCAGAATTGTTCCAATTAATGGATTAATAGTTTGAAATTAATTATGAAATCTGTCGAGAGCTTGATTCCAAGAGAAAAATTCCACACACCAATCATGAATCTTAGAATTTTCACATCTCAGCTATCTGTTCACAAGTCACTTGAGTTTACAGGAATTGTCTTTTATTTTTGAAATTATTTTTCGCATGTTTTGCTCGGGACTAGCAAAATGCTGGTTGGGGGTTGTGATCAGGGTCAAATATTGCATCTCAGACCCCGACTATTGCCTGATTTTACAAACATGATAACACTTAACTTCATATTTTAATTGTATTTTTGTTACAGGATGAAATCAGGAGCGTTGATTGAAAATTGATGTGAAAAGCGTGGATTTGACGTTCCGAAGTCACCAGAGCAAGGGACGGACTCCATAGGACCTATATTGAAGAATTTACATGCCAGGGACCCGAAGAAATCAAGCCTTTCACTTTTAAAGAGGCCCGAAACTGGTGAAAACTACAAGATCACATGGTTTCTGTCATCCAATTGACTCGAAACTTTATACATGTGATGGGGGCCGTAAATTAACCATACATATTAAATTTCAGCTATTGAGGATCTCGGGAAGTGGTCCAACGGACAGATCAGCCCATTAATCTTCAATTTGGGGTCCACCTGATAGTTGAAACTGCCTCAACTTTAGTATTGACGGCTAAATTAATATGATAAAGAGGATGGATGGTGTAGATTTCTCGTAAACATCACGGTGAGCCCTGTGTATGAGGAGTGTGCACCCTGCGCGTTTGCACCAGCGGCGCACCGCACCGCTGCTTCGGTCAAACCGACCGCTGACCCGACTCTCTCTTAAATTTCAAAAAAACCAAAGACGCTGTTTCCAGCGTCTGCGAAATGGCAACCGGTCTTCGGTTGTGGGCCACCATCACGAATCAGGGATCCAATCCGGACCGTCCATCAGAGTCTAGGGAAGCCTCTCAACACTGCCTAGGTGGCAAAAATTCAAATGAAAGCATAGATTAGATCCCAGCCATTCAAACGTCGGACGGACGGTGGCGCAGAAAGTCAGGTGGACCTCATCAATAGAAGGCGAAAGTTACATATTCCCAACCGGAATTTCCTCCTCCATACAATGGACGGAGTGGATTTTCCATTTAATCAAAAGAATGGGCCCCACCATTGTCACAGTCGAAGAGATCCGAGTCCGCGTAACCAGGCTGTTGGCGATTTTTGCGGGAGTTTTTGGGCCCCATATGTCATCCGTATGGAAGATCTGAGCCGTCCATCTTGTAGAGTGGCTCGAGAGCTTCAAAACCATGCTGATATTCCACTCCCATGCGTGCACACGTGCGTGATACAGAGGCCACAAACAGACTGCTCTGCAATGTTCAAAACTGATCTCTTCATGATTTCTTCTCTGGGCCGCATTAATGGACGTTCAAAACCACCCATTTTTTATTGAAATTTCGTCCTGAATCCAATGGACGGGGTGAATTTTCCAGAAAATACCTCTGTGGGGCCCACCGATCATGGCTGCTAAAATTTGCACTCCATGTCCTGCTACAACTCTGCCACCAACTCCAGCCCTCCAACAACTATAAAAGAGGAATTATGGATGTGGGAAATTCATTCAAAAATAGGGAATTCCAGATCATGGGTCCCACAAGTTTAGGCTTCTTCCGGCCTCTTCCTTTTCTGTTATATTTCAAATTCAACTTTGAATTTGATTTATGATAGGAGATAGGGATTTGATCGGATGATATGGTCTCATCCAATCTCATCCAAACTCTCATTCATTCCTATATAAAGGATGAGACTCTCTCCCGTAAATAAATAAAAAAAAAAAAAAAAAAAAAAACATCATAAGTAATACCGAGAGTATACGGCGAGAGATACAGTGTACACCATAGTCTGTCCATTTTAGCTTGTCCTTGGAACGATCTAATCCATAGATCGTGATCCGAGGCCACTTATACTGTAGAATCAGAGGTGTGAATAGTTCCATCTGCTCTAGTAGTAGATAGGCGGGCCGTTGGATCATTTATCTTCTGCTTTATGAGAGTTCCAAAACTCGTGTAGGCCGTCAGATCTTGAGGGCTTACCTTCTGCACTTCCCTACAATAACATGGATCCCCTGGGCTACATCAACCATCATAACCTCTCGATTTGTGGCCTATAAGTAGATAGTTAAAAGATACAAAGATGCAACCAAGTCTTTTAAGTTCCAATGAAAGAAAAAGGCCCATGGTTAGTGGCTTGTATCTTCTAATTAAGCACCTAGAGTTTGAACTAGTCAGGCCAGGCCTATTCATAATATTGATTTTTTGTTTGGCCTAAGCATGGCCCCTTGCAAGCCTATTCTACAACTGAGGACATGTAGCAGTATCCTCGGGACCTCTGTTCAACTGGATCCAAGGTTTATCGATCCCAACCATTGAGCTGAGTGGACCGCGATCATGGAATGCCTCCAATGGACAGGCCGTTGAAAGGCTGCCCCTAGGCTCATTTGGTCCCTATTCTGGATAGGTCGGGCAAGACCTGCTCAGAAATTTTGATCTTGCTTGACCCAGGGGTGCGCCATCTACAATCCTAACAGGACAATCCTCGTATGCCCACCCTTAGATCATGCCTTGCGAATTGACAATTTAAAAAAGAAAAAAAGAAGAAAAAATGGCCCCAACTCAAATAGAAAACGGTAATAGTTTGCTGGTCCACGCACCCACCCACACCCACACCCACACCCACACCCGCGCCCATGCACGAGAAGCCATATGAGCTAAAACATGATAAAAAGAAAGAATGGGCCATTCGGCATTTTATTAGTTATTAGCTGATGGCAACGTACAAAGAATTCAAAAACACAGAAATGTTCACGCGTGCGCGCCCACACATTAGAGAAGCCAGAAGAGCTAAAACATGATAAAAAGAAAGAATGGGCCATTCAGCGTTTTATTAGTTATTAATTGATACCAACATACAAAGAATTCTGAGAAAAAACATTTACAATGAATAGAGTGAGCCATAAAAGCCCAGTATATCTAACAATACACCATATTTACAAATGCAATTCTAGGCCTTCATTGATTACAGGCTGAACTTAACCGCCCTTTTGCGCGTTCGAAGGTGGGTCTATGTCGATGCAGCCCATGCCACTGCTTAGTAGAACCCCCATTTTGCAAACCAAGCTTTGCCAACTGCTTGTGCAAGGCCTCCAAGTTGACAATGGGAACAGTAGTCGGTCGCCCATGAGCACACTGCACCACAGACTCTCACGTTATATCAGGATATTCTGAAGACTATATAGATAGCCTTCGGGTAAGCTGCAGTTACCACAGCCTTATGCCCATCCAGTATGACGACCAGTTTGAAGGGCCTCTTGGGTCAAAATTTGAGGAACATGAAATTACCTGGAAACAAAGCGACGTCTCCTTCAGCTCTTCAACGATGAGGGAACATTCTGATGGCAACAAGGAGTCTCCAAACATAATTGCTCCTATATTTGTAAATTAGATGAACAGTATCAGAAAATGCTTTCTAAATATGCGGACAACACATACACGGCTCACGTTTGAAGTCCACAAAATGTAGCTCTTTAAAGTGAGGTCCCAGGAAATCTAATATGCGTGGCATTATTTAACTGGGTCTCCCCATGGATGCACCATTGTAGAAAATCTCACCGATTAAGCAATTTAACATCCTTTTGCTGACGTATGAATTGATAATAGAAAAGAGCAAGTGGCTGAAATTACTGTGGTCAGCAGAGAATGGGAAAAGGTCCAAAACTGGATTGGTGGGATCGGCCCATCTGTGTGTTTTACAGCATGGTCCATCCACAGTGAGACCCACCTGATATTCCAGAACATGGATGATTGTTCTACTTATTCGAGTTTTGAATGCATTGCACCAGATGAGGAAGTACACGGTGTTCGATTTAGATTTCTCCATCCTTAATGGTAAAACATCACATCTGATTCAACTGTGCCCTGGATATATGGAACTCAAGATTAAATGCATCTACCTCTGCATGCTTTAAAGTTGAGAATTCGACGAACAGCAGGCGGAGTAGTTGATGATCCATCTGTCTCAGCAAGCTAGACAATGATAACCCAAAAGGCCTAGAGTAAGGAGATGTCAAGTATGCCATACAAAAGTTCGCAGAAAGAAATGCATTCGAGCCGAGAAACATCAATTTGGACTTGCATACACACATGGGGGGTTCTGCCATTTGAAAGGACAGTTGGAGTCATTATTTTTAATCACTAAACCCACAAGCTTGTAATCAACACACTGATTAAATTAATCTACTATGCACATGGTGCAACCCTATGCACATGGTGCAACCTGATTATTGAATCAATGAGATTTCGTTACTTGAATCACAAGAATGGACATGAGTACACCCCCAAGAAGAGATGAACTTTATTAAAAATTAAACTTCTCTGTACAAAAACAAAAACTCGATAAACTTAGAAAATGAAGACTCCCTACCTCATACACCTCTCCCCCTTCATAATCCTAAAGACAATTCCCTATGAATATTTAATGAAGATCCCCTGACTATTAGATTGATTATCAAATCAATCTTAACTGTTTTCAAATCAACCATACTCTATTTAAGATAATAATAATTCTACCTATAAAGATTTGGCCCAGAATATCAAACCAAATATACTAAATGCCCCTAAAATCTTCCATCACATCTTCCACATCAGCTGTCTATCTTCCGAACAATGTGATCTTTGACGTTTAGGCCCAAATCTTGCAACAAACAGCCCAAATCAGCATATATTGGGCCCTATGGTGTGCCTTGGGCCTACATAATCTCCCACCAGTTGGAGGGAACTTTTGACTTCGGTGAGTTGGACACTTTATACTAGTAGAGGTCCAAATCTAATCTTTTCAGTTCGTCGCTTGTGATCTATGTGCATTTAGAATTGTTCTTCTATTTTACCAAGTATTGCTTGTATTTGCCCTATAAGTGTCGGTAGTCTTCATGCACAACATTAGTTCAATTGCTTCTTTTCCTTCGGGAGTTATTTATCCATATCAACAATGATTTTATGTTGCACGTCAGACACCTCGCCATGGTACTTGAACAAATCCACCACATTAAAAGTTGGTGAGATATCTAAGTTATTTGGAAACTCAATCTCGTACACATTGTCATCTGACTTCCTCTTGACTTGGCATGGCCCAATCTTCTTAGACTTGAAATTCTTATAGGTCTCCTGCAGAAACCTTTCTTTGCAAACTATAATCAAGTCACCTTCTTTGTATATTTTCTCCTAGTGATGTTCTTTGGTACTTGGTAGCTTCTCGATACTAGGCGTTACTCTCCTCAATCCTCTTCTTCATTTGAGCCTGCAAGTCTTGGATGTGCTCAACGAAAGCATCGACATCTTCACTCACTTGATCCTGTATTGATAACAGTACCAAGTACATGATGTGGACTTCTCCTGTTCACAATTTGGAATGGGGAATTTTCCCGTGGTACAATTTACTAAGCTATTGTAGGTAAACTCAGCTTGGGCTAAAGCCAAGTCTCGCTAAGATGCGTTATCGCCCACGATACTCCTTAACAAGTTACTAAGGCTCCTATTGACTACCTTGGTTCGGCCGTTTGTTTGAGGATGATATGACTAGAGAATGGAAGCTTAGTTCACAAATGTTTCCATAAAGTGCTCCACAAACTTCAAATTATGGTATGTTATTGTTTTCAGTACGCCGTGAAGTTGCACATTTCTGTGAAGAATACGTTGGCAATATGCATAGCTTCCATCATCCTTTTGCATGGAATCAGGTGGAATGAAAAACGGCTCACCACAACAAAAATTGAATATGCTCTCTGAGTCTTAGGAAGACCCAAAATGAAGTCTATAGAAATATTCACTCATGGCGTGACTGGAATGGGAAGTGATGTATAAAGGTCAATTTCCTGCACATGACCTCTATAGATTTGGTATTGTCGACATCGTGCTACGAACCATTCAATGTCATGCTACATACGAGGCTAGTAGTATTTTTCCTCCACCATCGCCAATGTTTTCTCTCTTCCAAAGTGTCCACCCACTCTTCCTTCGTGTAGCTCAAATAGGATCTTCTCCCACAACAATCTTTCGGGCATGCATAAAGGCGAATCCTTGAATAAATATCCATCTTGTGAGATGAATTCACACTTCAGATATTTGGATCCACACATCTATCGAATACCTTGCAAAAATTGAGGTCCTTGTATTGTTCTTTTAATGCATCGAATCCCAACACGTCTACGATGAGTGTTCCTAACAGAACCACCTCCTACTCAAAGCGGATGCTGCTTTGTTTTGACTTTCTGCTTTGTGACACAAAAAATATATTCTTATAGAAAAGCCGTCAACTTTGCTTGACGAGCACTAAACTTCTTATGGGAGTTGAGATATCGCAACACCTCATGGTCAAAATGTAATGAATTCCCTATGAATCAAATAATGGCTCCAATGTCATAGTGCCTATACCATTGCATAAACTTGAGATCATAAGTGGAGTAGTTCTTCTATAAATCATTAAGCTTCTCATTTATGACATTGAAGCTTTGGTCCATTCGAACTTCCCTTTGTGCATGCAATCGGTGATAGGTGCAATAATAGTCCCGAAATTTCAGATAAATCTCGAGCAAAATATCGCTAAGCCGTGGAAAGAATGGACCTTTGAAAGTGTTGGTGGGAGGGCCACTCTACGATGACCTTAATTTTCTCATTGTCAAACTTTATTCCTCCAATAGACACAATATATCCCAAAAACACAACACTATCAATAATGAGCATTTTTTTTTTTTCAAGTTAACATATACTAACTACCTCCGGAGTATATTAAATATTTGTCATAAATGGTCAAGGTGATAAGATGAATTGGGATTAAAAATAAGAATATCATAAAAACAACTAAGAACTTCCCCATGAAGGAGATGGGTACCTCTATCATCACCCTCATGAAAGTGCTCATGCTATGAAAGGCTGAATAGCATGAGGAACCACTCACACAACACGTATCGAGTCTTAAACATGGTCTTCCATTCATCCTCATGCCATATACAAATCTGATGATATCCATTCCTAAGATCAATATTTGAAAAGACCTTTGCCCCAAGCATCACTTCCACCATATCATCTAAGCGAGGAATATGAAAGTGGTACTTGATAGTAATTCAATTGATTGTATGATTGTTCATGCGGATCCTCCAAGTTCCATTTTTCTTAGGAGTTAAATAATGCAGGAACAACACATGCTGACATGTGTTTCCGTATTAACCTCTTCTGCAACAACTTAGTACCTTCTCGACGGAGTTTGGTATCAAGTGATTGCACAATTGTTCATGCGCATCCTCTAAGATTCATTTTTCTTAGGAGTTAAATAATGCACAAATAACACATGGTGACATGCTTTTCCATATAAACCTCTTCTGTAGCAACTCGGTACCTTCTTGACAGAGCTCGGTATGTTTGGCTAGATTCATTCAGTAGTGCACAACAGTGACAACACTAAATCAATGTGGTGTTGTTTTAGTGTTTCTCTTAGGAGGAAGTCTAGTTGTGAGTTTTTAAGGCACCAAGTCTTCATATTCACGAATAACCTCTTGTATATGAGGTGGAACATCTAACTGTTTATGTTTTCTTTAGCAACCAGGACATAAATGATGCTGGTATCCTTCTTCTTCAAACTTTTGAACATGAGTGATTTCTAACCCTCTTTATCAATATTGGGTATTGGTAGATGTTTTATTGGGTGCAATGTGATACAACACCATTCTTGACAAATAAACAGGTGTTATCACAGTCATATGCACCATATCTCTGCTCCATATCCATGGTCTTCCAAAAAAATAAAATAAAAATATAGAATGCCTCCATGGGAACACATCACACCACACCTCATCCTTCAACCTAGATTTAAAGGAAACAAAGCATTTGGAGTTAATAGAGGCTTCACCCATTTTCTTTAACAAATGGATCTGGTGTGGACGTTTAACGTCTCGGAAAAATCCGTACAAAGACCTGAGTACCACCTCAGGTAGAAATCACTAAGGACCAAACCCTTTAAAAATTAGACGAAAATTAATTAAGTGTTAAACTGAATTAAACGCTATATTAGCTTGAACAACTTTCTATACGATCTGTAAGTCCCAAAACTACGCTACAGTACCTAAAAACGCAGGATCAATCTCAAAACCCAATTGCTCTCGGGAGCAGCTTGAAACTCTGTTTCGGACCTGGACCGCGCATTGAAAGTCTGATAACCGCGGAACTATACGGTTATGACCACCTTATTGGGCCTGACAACCATCTCAGAAATCAAGCCCAAATAGTATACCGAAACACACAACTTGAGCCCGGAGCAAAGTGTATGAGAAACGTGAATACTTTTAGAAAATGAACTCAGATTTAATTGATTTGGGCCGTTCACTTGCAGGCCAAATTTAAGGATACGGACCGTTAGATCCTGACCCAAATACACCCTCAGATCAGGGAAATTTCCTTGCACGGGTCAGTGTACTTGTGGCCCTGATCGAGTGACGATGACCGTTGAACTGAAACTGGTCCGTTGCGGTCGATCCATAAATCCGATCGGACCGAAAACTTAACTTGACCTAAATCGATGTCAGGGAACTTTCCCCAGACCGTATGCAAAAAGGGGGCCTCCAGATCAGCTCCGTTGGATCGAAACAGCGGCCCATTGGCTATAACCTAAGTATACCATGGCCCTGAGGCCATTTTCATCAATTCTAGCCCTATATAAGGACCTTAAACCCCCTCTCTCCCATGCCATACGAATTTTCTAAACCCTAGGAGAGAGAAGAGAGAAAAGAGAAGGAGAAAGTGAGGAGATGAGAGAGAGTGAGAGATAGTTCCTGGGATTCGATCCCACCACTCCACGTGCCAAATCATCTTATCTGTATCGCTACACCGGTGATTCCAACTCCGTTCCTGGGTAAGAAATCCTAACCCTAATCTGATATGGATATCCAAATAGAGTGATAGGCGAAATAGCTAACCTCTTTCATGATATGGGTAGCCGTTGTGCCGTAGACAAAGACTTAGTATACAAATTGAGTTCGATACGAGTCTACCGGCGAAAGGTGCGGATTATAAACGTTTAGGTTATGGTTTTCAAAGCTTTCAATGTCAATCAATGATTTATGACTGACTTGATTGCTATCACATGTGCTTAGATACGATGTCTTCCGTATATTACATATATATATAAACTATGTTGATTGTTAATGCATTCTATGTATTTGTTGAAATGTCTGAATGAGTATGGAATTATGATTTATGCTTGTTATGATTGATGTTGGAGAATACATGATTGTTGTACGTGTGGCAACTCCCTTGTAAAAGGATTTGCTATAATATGTGTTTTAACTAATTTACTACATGTATGTGATATGTGTAGTCCAAGTGTTTGATAAAATGCCTGAATAAGAAATTGCTTGTTAAAATGGATTTAATGAGGGCGTTGAGATAGGATTCTCAATTCCCTTATCCATAGTTACAGTTTCCTTCATGTAACCTATCTTACTATTAAGCGATTTATGGATGAAATGCCTATGTATGTTAACATATACACCATGTGTCTGTTAAAATTCTCAAATGAGATTTATATTTGGATTGGTTGTCACATGTTGTCTCTGATTATCACAAGTGAATGCTATTGTTTTGGAGTGCGATTGGGACTACGATGTAGTCCAGGCAATCGGTAATGGTTTACGATTGGTGGTCAAACTGTTTTAGCCACGACGGATACGTTCGATGAATCCGAGTTATACGGTGGTTATCGACAATGGTTAGGCCACGAGGAGTGCGTATACGCTCCATGTCGATTAATTCGACGTATGCTCGTACCAGTCGAGCTTGTCAAGTAACCCAATTGGCTTAATGTATGTTCACCATGAATGGACGCTACCGCTTGAATCTAAGGTACCAACTTACCAGTGAAAAGCCTGTTTAACCTTGCTACCGTGATCTGCTAAGACTAATGGCTGGGCATGATATATGGGACACCGTGGTTGAGCTGTCGGCCTACGCTGAGGTGACGAGCCTCCCCGTAGTGTCCAGTGAGCAAACCAAACTCGTGAGCCGAATACGGTGGTATGGGACACTGTATTCGAGTTGTCGGCCTATGCTAAGGTGACGAGCCTTTCCCGTAGTGACCTTGAGTATAAACTAAGGCCTATGAGGATGGTGACGAGCCTCTTCGTAGTGACCTGAACTTGCCTGTCCACTGTTTTATATTCAGGGGTGACGTTGCCCTATAACTTGCCTATCGTATGTGATAAGCTAGGCTTGACGACCCTAGATGGATCATCGTTTGGGTAAATGACATAAAGGGAGGTACCTTAGCTTCCCGAATTTGTTGTATAAATAAGTTTAATTAAGAACTTGGCTAATCACGTACATGCACCGCATTTGCATGTGCCTTTAGCGTTGGAGTTGAGCACAGAGGAAAGGGTGCATGCCTAGATCGTGAGATGATGTTGCAGAGGGAGTGTAGGCGAGGGCATACATCATTAACTCATATCATCCTTGTATTAACTAGAGTACCTAGGAATGTTTGTTGTATTGCTTTATCATTACTGCTTGACTGAATTGATAACATGTTAACCTTTGCTTTATAGCTTCACTGAGTTGATCACTCACTCCCACTCTGAGACGGTGTTTTAAAACACCAACTAGACTCTGGTTTAGTTGTAGATGATGACAATGCTTACGAGGCGGAGCCTGATTTTTATGATGACGAGTTCTCCTACATGCAACTCTCTGGTGGGTCTATGTAGATTTGGAGTTGCACCATCGGGGCTACAAGGATCTGGACTAGATGACATCACACTTTATTATTTTGTAAATTTTTGGAGTTATACATGTAAATGCTTAACCTGGTGACTTTCATACTCTGGGGACATACAATCACTTACATGCTTTATATATCTATCACAGTCTTCCGCTTGCGTAATTTAAGTGTCTCTGGAGTATGATATGCTGATTTGGTATAATCTCATTCATGTTTAATGCACTAATACAGACAACATTTAATCATCATTATTTATGTTGCATAAATGATGCATTAGAACTCGGGAGTTGGGCTCCTACTCGACCCCCAATTTTCAGCGCGTTACAGGACGCCTTTAAGTTTTAATTTTTATCCACCATTTCTTAAGTGAAAATGTTCTTGACATGGTATCCAAAAATAGTTACATAACATAATGGTAAAGGCAGGCATTTTTACACATTATGGGGCTGTAACGGCCATTAAGCAAAAAATGGCCTGTAACAAGGCTGTTATAGGTGTGTGTTTTTTTTTGTTTTGTTTTTTTTTTTTTTTTAAATTTTTAATTTTTAATTTTTAAATTTGGCAGTAACAAGTGTTATGGGGGCCGTAACAATAATTATGGCCTATATCATAATGGTAATGATGGTGGCCATCACGACCATTGTTACCCTTATTTACCTTGATTCTCATTGCTCTTCTCATTTACTAGAATTGTGCATATCTTCCCACTAGAAGTGCAAGTGGTGCGGAAGATATTGTGTTGTAATCATCGCACCTCGTCAATCGCTCGAGGCACCAATAACATAGTCAATTGGGTCACTATCTCCGTATATGTCCATTACTTCAGTCTCCAGCATGCACCCCATCATCATATGCATGTTCTTCATACTCTATGTCATCTTCGGCTTTCATTTGCATGCGATCGATTGTGTCTTCAACATATTCTCCTTCCTCGGTCAAATTCACTTTAATTGTAAACTGATGTTCAAAATAGTGAAAAGAATGATGTCCCGACTGCCCACACTTAAAGCATGTGAAAGGAGCGTTGCTTTGTCTCAATGTGGTTGCACCAGTCCCTCATCCATGACCTCCCCCTGGGTTGGGATTTGGTTTCATTATTGGACGTTGGCCTATCATCCTTTGACCTATGAGAGGCCCTGTGGTCGTCTTACATGGGAAGTTAACATATTGCCTTTTCATTGATGAAGGTCCTCGTGCGGCGCCAAATTGCCTCCCAAGTCCCAAATTGATTCTCCTTGGCTTTTAATGAAAGTATGTATAAATCGACATCTTAACTACATCTTTGAAAGCTAATTCATTTCTTGTGTCTGGATTAAAACAATTAAGATACCTGGAAATTTTATGGTCTTTGTACTCACAAAAACCTACTCATGATGTCAATATATGAAACTCAATGTTTTCATTTATCATTTTTAAAGGGGAACTTTCATTAAGAAAAGTCAAAAGGCAAGAAACTACAACAACCTAGTCATCGTAAATATGGAACTTCATTTGTAACATCCTTGATAGAGGTCACGAGCATAAATTGTGGATGGGAACTCTATTTTTAATTTCTTTTTATCTTTTTCCTAGGATTTTTTTTTTTTTTCTCATTCCCTTGACTGATTCATTCAGCTTAGAGATTGCCGAGCATGCTAATGTGTGATTGTAAAACTTCATAGCTACTAAGTACTAACTTAACCTTTGATTGTCTGTGATTTCCTTGTACTCAAACACCTCTTCTACCTTGCTAAGCCAATCAATGAAGTCGTTAACATGCGAATGGCCATTGAACTCCAGAATTTCTACCCTAATTCCTGGCTTTTTGTCACGTTCCAACAATGAAGTCAATCATTGGTGTCTTTAACAAGTTGAGGCCGCTTGTTGTTGGTTAAGCCTTGGTGGGGACCTTCCCCTACGTGTCCATGTGCTCTAACTTAGTTTCCAAATGTCCTCATGGCAAAGCTCTCTCACTTGATTAGTGAGATTGCCTACCATATATGTGAGTTGCTCTACTCACATATATGAGTTGATATACAAGCTATGTATGCGTGGATTAATTGGGTTGCACAAACTCTTCCTATGCCGCCACCTTCGAAGCTATCAAGAGATGATGTAGAGTTGGAAATCTTTAATGATGACCCACACTGATACCAAAATGGAGCAACCCAGTTATTGAATCAATGAGATTTCGACACTCGAATCACAAGAATGGACAAAGTACACTTAGAATGTTTGAGTAGAGAAGAAGCAACTTTATTGAAAATTAAACTTCTCCTTATAAAGACTTGAACGAAAACTCATAAACTTAGAAAATGTGGAATCCCTACCTCTTGCACCACTCCTTTTATAAATCCTAAAGACAATTCCTATGAATCCTTAACGAAGATCCCCAACTATTTGATTTATTTTTAAGTTAACCATAATTTATTTAAGATAATAACAATCCCACATACAAAGATTTGGCCCAAATATTTTTTTGAAGGTTAATGGAGAATATTATCAAAGGCTTGCAGTCGAAGCAAAGCAGGAAAAAAATACAAGGGAAACCCAAAAGAATTCACTAAAAGACATCCAACCTAGCACTTAGCACAAAAGACAACCCATTCCGAAACAGACAACAAAATGGAATCCACAAGCATCTCAAGAAACTTAGAGGTTATCCTGGAAGAAATGCCTGTTCCCTTCGCCTAATAAGATCCACCACACTACCGACAACATCATAATCCATCTTTCCCTCCCAACGTTCTCGCTATAGCCTCCATGCCATACCCATAGAAGCTCCCTAATAGAAGACAACACGACCCACTGCAACCCCAAACTTTGCTTGTGAAGGGGCAAAAGATGAGGAGATGATCAATGGATTCGGCATTGACCCACACATATTTGGGATGACCATGGCTCTTTTTTGGAGGTTGTCTATAGTTAGACTCCATACCTATCCACCAACCACGTAAAAGCTACCAACTTAGATGGCACTCCATAGGACCAAAAATGGAAAGCGTAAACTTCTTTGGTGGGATATTAGGAGCCCGAAGAAGGTTATAAAAGGATCTGACTGAGAATACCCCCGAAGGATGCACTTTCCAAACCCAAGAGTCTGCCTCTTTTGAGGGGACTACAAACTCTAATCTAGCGAAAACACCAAGAAACTTCTCCGCCTCCACATCCGCCAAACTCCTCCTACATATGCGGTTCTAGCAAACTTGAGTGTATTTGGCCTAAAATAGAAAAAAACAAAATCTATTAAATGCCCCCCAAATCTTCCATATCTTCCCCACATAACCTCCTATCTTCCAATCATGGTAAATGTGATCTATGACATTTAGGTTGCAAATCTTGCACATGTTGGACCCTAAGGTGCACCTTGGGCCTCCATCAACAAACAGGCCGTGGATGATTAGATGTTCCTTCCACTTGAATAAAAATTGCAAAATGCGAAAGAATATAATGTATGCTGCAAATATGAATCAATATTAGAATGCGCATGTACCCCATTATTTACAAATTGTTATAATTTTATGTAATTATTTAGGTCAATCAATGTTGGCCTATTTAATTGAATATGTAATCCCATAAATACTTGAAAAATTGTTGATAATTTGATCTACCAAGCAGGAAGGTCAAGTGGGAGCAGGGTAGGGAAGTCAACCCACACATATTTGCGATGACCATGGCTCTTTTTTGGAGGTTGTCTATAGTTAGACTCCATGCCTACCCACCAACCACGTAAAAGCTGCCAACTTAGATGGCACTCTATAGGACCAGAAATGGAAAGCGTAAACTTCTTTGGCAGGATATTAGGAGCCCGAAGAAGGTTATAAAAGGATTTGATCAAGAATACTCCCAAAGTATGCACTTTCCAAACCCAAGAATCTGCCTCTTTCGAGGGGACTACAAACTCTAATCTAGCCAGAACACCAAGAAACTTCTCCACCTCCACATCCACCAAACTCCTCCTGCATATGGGGTTCTAGCAAACTTGAGCGGATGTGGCCTAAAATAGCAAAAACAAATCTATTAAATGCCCCCCAAATCTTCCATATCTTCCACATCAACCTCCTATCTTCCAAACATGGTAAATGTGATCTATGGCATTTAGGCTCCAAATCTTGCACATGTTGGACCCTAAGGTGCACCTTGGGCCTCCATCAACAAACAGGCCGTGGATGATTAGATGTCCCCTCCACTTGCATGAAAATTGGAAAACGTGAAAGAATATATTGTATGTGGCAAATATGAATCAGTATTAGAATGCGCATGTACCCCATTATCTACAAATTGTTATAATTTTATGTAATTATTTAGGTCAATCAATGTTGGCCTATTTAATTGAATATGTAATCCCATAAATACTTGAAAAATTGTTGATAATTTGATCTACCAAGCAGGAAGGTCAAGTGGGAGCAGGGTAGGGAAGTCAAACCTCTCCAAGGATCTGGGCGTAATAATTGAAATTTTCCTAATTGGAATTAGTAAATGAAACAATCTGTTAGAGGCTACAAAACTAGGAGAGTGAGGTTATGCAACGATGGAAATGGATGGCAGTGGCCAGAGAGATGAAGAGAACAAATATTCAAGACTCTGGAAACTCAATCTTCTCATTTGAGAGCAACTTCTCTTTGGAGACATTGAAAGAGGACCTTTCGAGAAATTCAGTTTGAGCCTGACCCAATTAAAAGATTTGCAAGGCCGTGCCCAACCTATCACAAATCTCCAAATGCATATTAATGGTACAATTATGTTAACAAATTTATACAGGAATATTAATAGTGTGTGATATGTACATCTAATATACAATATTACCATATGGCTATGGCCCAGGCTCCCACCCTGATGCACATGCACATTTGAGCTTGACACCAAATCTAGGTACTAATTGGACCCAAACTTTTAG
Organism: Magnolia changhungtana; assembly: GCA_030180095.1. Lineage (NCBI taxonomy): Eukaryota > Viridiplantae > Streptophyta > Magnoliopsida > Magnoliales > Magnoliaceae > Magnolia > Magnolia changhungtana. The sequence continues at coordinate 6,012,335 of JASAUF010000552.1, read as the reverse complement.
ACCTGATCCTATGGGCCTAGTGGTTTATGGGCGATGCTGAACAATGATAGGAAAAGCCTCAAGACCTAACAGGCTAGCAAAACTTGCTTACACCCTTAAAAAGTGACCATTTGATTTCTCATCGAATTAGAATATGAAAATTTAACACACAACAATCATCAAGAATGGAAGTATAATACAACCTGCTCAACATGGGGCATATCAGTAAAAAAAAACAATTGAGGAGAATGCTCTGCTACCTGCTGAAGAAATTCTACAAGATCTTTGTCTGACAAATTGATCCCTAATATACAAGGTACCTGCAAGACCATTGAAAAATGCAAACACATGAATACAACTATGCTTACTCAACAAGGTGCAAGAAGTAAGTCTCATTACCCATTTAATTATTGCATATTAGAAGAATCCCTATCCAACTTTGATTTTGTTGATGGCCCATATTAATCACACGTGTGGTCCGGTTCCTTTGTTTTTTGGGCTTAAACATGTGTTGGGTTAAGGTTTAGGCCCGTGGGTTGTGTAATACAATAGCTTAAGTGTGGAAGGTTATATTTGTAATTTTACTTTTAATTAGTGAAGCCCAAATAATATAAGGGTTGCTGTCCTCAATCTACTCCTCTCCCTCCCCCCCCACCCCCCCCCCCCCATTTCTCTCTCATGCTTTAAAACATCGTATCAGAGCATCATTGATCCGGTATCTTCTTTCATCCTCTCTATTTCACATTTCTCCTTTTCTTCTTCTTTCATCTTCTTAAGGTGAAACCCTAAATTGTTTGAGGCCAATTTACACCAAATCTGTTTCCATCTTTGTGCCTCCGCTTGATGGGTTGTCTAATCATGTCCCGTGAAGGTGTGTGAGGCCCACTTTCATATACAACCATTGTGATGGGTCAAAATGCACCATTGTGTCTATGGTCAAATCTCCGGTTAGACTTGAAGATGAAGGTGTGTGTGGAAGTTGTTTACAACCAAGATTGAAGATAAATCAAGTATGCATGAAAGGTGTGAAGCAAGTATTATTCTCGATTGGTTGTGTTCGAGGCCATACGTTATCTTGAAGTACTTGTTTGGCAAGTATGAGTTGAAAGTTCTTCTCTTATGTCTTTGATTTCTTTTTCCCTTAAATATGGATGTCAACAATGAAGCCAAGAATAATCTCATCTCCATCCGAGTTGATGAATTTGCAAATCACTTCGGCTAAACTGAACGGAGCAAATTACCTACAGTGGGCCAAATATGTAGAAGTATCTCTTATAGGTAAGAGAAAGTTAAGGTATTTGACTTCCCCCAAGCCTGTAGAAAATTTGATAGAATATGAAGATTGGGTGGCAGAAGATGCTCATATTAGAGCTTTGTTGTGAAATAGTATGGAACCTGACAGCAGTGCGAATGTCATCTTCTTCAAGACGACAAAGGAAGTGTGGGAAAACTTGACGAAGATGTATTCGGGTGAGGAGAATCTAGCCCATATCCAGAATATTTTTGCACTACAACAGGGAGATAAGAGCTTAGGGAATATTATTTAGCCTTGCGAGGTATGTGGGAAGAACTGAATATAGACCAACCCCTGTTGACAGACTGAGACAATGGGATGACAGAGAGAGGAATTCCGTAATGCTAAATTCCTCTCTAGCTTTCGTTTTAAGTTTGAGCCTTGTGAGAGCTCAAATCCTTGGAGATAGTGAGATCCCATTTACTGTGGAGACATTTTCCTGAGTTCAACATGCAGTTAGATAAAGGCACAGAGTTTGCCTTCATCTGATCGTTTTGCGTTTGTCTCTACATCTAGTAAATGAGATAAGAGGAAGTTGAGGTAGCCATGGTCGTGGTGAATTTGGTGATAGAGATTATGGGGGCAGGTCGTTTTGGAGACGGGAATGCATGGGGAAGTTGCAGCACAAACTTTTGTGGCATCCACGGTCGTGGTAATCGGCAGTGTACTCCTTGTGATCTTAATAACCACACAGTTGATACATGTTGGGATCTTATAAGTAAAAGGATGGGATCAAATCGGATTTGCTCTTTAGATGATAGTTATGAGGGTTATGTCTCCAATCTTATCTCCCCACCCATCCTAAGCCTAGTATTGTAGGTGATACAGTTACATTGTACAAGGAAGAGTATGCCAAGCTTCTAAAAGATAGTTCCACTTATGCTTCATCCTCCACAACTGCTATTATTGAGTTGGGTATAATTTGTCTTGCTTCTTCTGAGAGTGTCCCTTGAGTTATTTACTTTGGAGCTTTTGATGATATGACCGGTAAGCACAATGCATCATCTCAATTAGTCAAGTCTTCGATGATTTCCTCTATGACATCAGCAATCGTACTTCGACCCATGTCAGGGTTGGGTATTGGTTGCCCTACCCTATCTCTTTTATTATCGTTAGTACTTTATATTCTTAAATTTCCTCTCAGTTTATTGTCAATAAGTTGACCAGATCCTTAAATTGTTTCGTCACATTTTATCCCTCCTATTGTAAATTTTAGGGTCTAAAGAAAGGAATGATGATTGGTAGAGGACACAAAGTAAGCATGCTCTATTACCTCGCCAGTGGAATAATTGTAGCTGCATTACGGACAGATACCTCCTCATAAGTGGCATTCCAGGCTAGGTCACCCTTAAGTAGTTTAAAGAGTCCAGTTCTATCATTGTCATGTGTCTAGATTAAGCAAGCGTCATAGAGTGCCGTTTCTTCCTCGTGTGAACGAAAGACCTTTCTATTTGATATATTTTTATGCTTAGGATCAGCGTTTTAAATAGCGGTAGCGTGATGCGTAGAGCTCAACCCTCTATAGCGTGTAGTGTAAATATGTAGCGTGTAGCATAAGCTACACGATACTTCTATTTTTTAATTTAAAAGTACGATAAATATAATAAATAGTGAAAAAAAAAAGGAAAAAAATTACAAAAATGCCTAAAAGATGATTCATTTTATCAATTCTAAGCATGTTCAAAAAAGTTATTAGTTATCATTTATCAAAAGCCAATCCACATATATAAGCCAAATCAAATAATTATCACATCAACAACTTTCTAAGCAAACCATTTTAATTAATAATGTCTAATCGAAACCACAAGTCACAATTATGAAAAGAAATAAAAATCCCATAGGTTAAAAGTATCAAGTATAATATAAGTGTCACATTCCTCAACATTAAAAATAAAGAAAATGTGAAAAAAAATAATATAAAAAAATAAAATAGTAAAAAAATACATTGTAGCTTACGCTACGGACGCCTTCTGTTGGTATTGTAAGTACGCTACAACCCACAGCATACGCTACAGGGGATTTACGCTATTTGGGACGCTACGTAGCGCTACAGCCACGCTATGCTACGGAGCGTATGCTACGGGTGCTATTGGAAACACTACGAAAATCACATTTCTCTTGTTTATGTCCTTTTGTTCCAACTTTTTTAATTCCTCCCGAAGTATTTGGTTGAGTTTTGTACATAAGTTCGATAATGTCTTTGCCAAATTGGAACTAAAGGCCATCAAGTGTATTTTTCTTGGGTACTTTTGCACTTAGCGAAGACAAATGTTACAATCCAATCTCCCGTAAATGTTATGTGTCACTGTCAGCTGATGTCACTTTTTATGAACATACCCTATATTTCTCCAAGGAAGGAAGGTCATTGCAATTTGAAGAAGGTTATACTATACCCATTATGCCAGACACAACATCTTTAGTGGACGAGATGCCCGTATAATCCTTTGTCTTTGTAGGTCTATTCAAGATGTTCTAATAGAGGAGATGGAGTGCATACAAGCATGTCTTCCATCAATCCTTCTGCCTTGTTAGAAGGTCGTAGTTTCTCTGAATCTTTAATTGTATCGTCAAAAGAAAGTGACTTGCCCATCGCTCTTTGTAATTACACTCAACATCTTGTTTCTCGATTAATTTCCTTTGCTAGCTTATCTCCTTCATTTTAACAATTTGCTCTGTCCTTGTCATCTGTGCTTATTCCTTGTTTTTTCTAAGAGGCTCTTAATAGTGATGAGTCGAAACAAGTTATGGAAGAAGAGATGGCTACACTCTATCAAAATTAAATTTGGACATTGGTTAAACTACCTATAGGGGTGTAGATGGGTGTATTTGTTGAAGTATAACCCTAATGATTTAGTTGATTAGTTAAAAGCTCATCTGGTTGCAAAAGGATACAACCTAGGAGATGACTACTCAAAGACTTTTTCTCCTTTGGCCAAGCTTCACTTTGTACGTGTTGTTGTTTCCATTGTTAATGTTGATTGGCTGCTACATCAAGTTGATGTGAAGAATGCCTTTCTTTATAGAGATCTTATTGAAGAAGTCTATAGGGAGCAACTGCTTGGCTTTGTTGCTCAGAAGAAGTAAGATAAAGTATGTCACCTTAAGATGTCAATTTATAGTTTAAAATAATCCCCACGAGTTTAGTTTGACAAGTTCAGTAAAGTAGTATTTGAATTTGGGATGAAGAGTTGCTAGGCTGAACAAGTGGTCTTTACATAATGAAATGAGGCAGGTGTCATTGTGTTGGTTGTGTATGTGGATTATATCATCATCATCAACAACGACAATACAAAAATTGACTAGTTGAAGAAATTTTTTTAGCAACACTTATATACAAAGGACTTGAGCCATCTTAAATTCTTCTCGGGTATTGATGTAGCAAGGCGGGTATTAATTTGTCACATTTTTGGTGGTGATGGATTTACTGGATGAGACAAATTTTTGGGAGCCCAGCCCACCGCAACTCTAACAGATATAAATTAAAAGCTGAGTGTGGATCAGGGGGAATTGTTTGATGATCCAGGAAGATATTGTTGACTTATTGGAAAACTGATCTATTTAACGATAAGCCGACTAGATATCACTTCTCTAGTCAGTGCAGTTAGTTAGTTCATGTAAGCTCCTTGTATTCCCCATATGGAGGTTGTGCTTTGTATCTTCACCAATTTGAAGGGAGGTCTTGGTTGTGGTATTCTCTATAAGCTGAATGACCATCTCCGTGTCGAACGGTATTTAGATATACACTGGGTTGACCCTCCATTTGATAGGTGATCTACTACTGGTTACTATATCTTCGTAGTTGGTAAACTAGTTACATGGAGTAAGAAGCAATGCTGCCCGTTCAAGCATTGAGGCAAAATATAGGGCAATGGCCCATAGGACGTGCAAACATATTTGGCTAAAAATGTTAATGTGCGAGCTCGGGTTTATGGTTGATATTCCCATTACTTGTACCGTGATAATCAAGTTGTCTCTTATATTGCCAACAACCTAGTATATCATGAGAGAACAAAGCACATCGGAGTAGATTGTCACTTCGTTACGGAGAGTAGTAGTATTCAACCAGATCGCTTCTTTTTCGAACTCGCCATTCATTATATATATAGAAAATGGTACTAGAAGGTTGACCTCATGGGAACTTCCCATGAGGTCGAGCTGTGTGGGCCCCACCGTGATGTGTGTTGAACATCAACATCGAGCATTTGATGGGTCCCCTTTAGGTTATGGGATATCCCAAAAATCAGCCGGATACGAAACTCAGGTGGGCCATACCATCTAAAACCATGTGAAGACATGCCTAAAACATATAAAAGCACTTAGTGGGGCCCACCTGAGTTTTGGATGTGGTTGAAACTTGGTCTAATCCCTCACCCAAGCGGAACACACATAATGGATAGGCTAGATTTGTGAACCACATCTCGGTGGGCCCAATAAACGATTATGAATGTTTTAATGGGAGGGTAACCCCTCTCAACTGTTATATGTGGTGTGGCCCACCCAAGTCATGGATTGACTTGATTTTTAAGCACGTGGCCCACCATAGAATGGTGCATTTGACTAATGGGGTAGATGTTCAACACACATCACGGTGGGGCCCACACAACTTACCTCATGGGAAGTTCCCATGAGGTCGACCTCATAGTACCATTTCCCTATATATATAGAGGAATGCTCATCTGCGCACCTTCTTACGTGAGCACCCGTGCGCACCTTTGCACATGTGTCATGGTCACAGAATTTGAATGGTCCACGTGATGCGGCACCCCTTGAAACCTCACAAGCCCAACTTTCAGCCTGATACAAACCTCTGGTGGGCCATGGCAAAAGGAAACAATTTCTTCCCTCGATTTGCATTTCTCTTTGCTATGGCCCACTAGAGTTTCGGATTAGGCTGAAAATTGGGCCCATAGAGTTTCAAAGGGCACAAAATCCGCTCTGTCCACACGATGCAGCACCCCACGAAACCCCCCAGGCCCAAATTTTAGCTCGATCTAAAACATTGGTGCGCCATAGCAAAAAGAGCAACAAATCAAGGGGCGAAACTGTTTCTTATTTACCATGGCCCACCAGAGTTTTGGATCGGGTTGAAATTTGGGCTTTGGGGGTTTCAAGGGGTGTTGCATCACATGTACCGTTCGGATTTTGTGCCTAAGGCACGTGTGTGTGTGTGTGTGTGAGAGAGAGAGAGAGAGAGAGAAATGTTCACCTGCGCACCGGTTCTCATGAGAACTTTTTCAGAACTCATCTCCCGTGATATGAGCATAAACTCTGAATCGTCCATGTGATGCAGCACCCCATGAAACCCCTAAGGCCCAACTTTCACCCTAATCCAAAACTTTGGTGGGCCATGACAAAAGGAAACAATTTCCTCCCTTGATTTGTCGCTCTCTTTTGCCACGGCCCACCAAAGTTTTGGATCAGGGTGAAAGTTGGGCCCTAGAGGTTTCATGGGGTGCTGCATCACATGGACGGTTTAGATTTTACACTCATATCACGGGAGATGAATTCTGAAAAGTTCTCACGAGTTCTCATGAGAATTGGTGTGCAGGTGAGCATTCCTCTCTCTCTCTCTCTCTCTCTCTCTCTCTATATATATATATATATATATATATATATAAAATATGCTCCAGCTTGAGGGGGAGTGTTGATGGCCCATATTGATCACACATGTGGTCCCACGTGTTAGTGGGCTAGCTTAGTCTTTGTTTCAAACAAGAAACAAAAGTGTTTGATTTGGAAAATTATCTTATTCAAACATAACAGGGAAAAAATATTTGAAGCAATCATCACAATTTATTAGTACTGAGTTCATTTACATCCTTTTAACATCCCTTGCTTCTAAGATAGATTATTTGGAATAAAGGAAATATTATAAGTGCAATTGTCAAATATCAAATTCGGCAGCATTTCGTCAGTGATTGCAGTCATCTCCTAGGACTTAGGAGGAATATGTTCTTCTACTGATCATTCTGCTTTAGACTTGAACAGAAGGATCTTGAAGACTTCAGCCATTCCAGCAGCATAACGGCCCTTTGCCTTTACAGACTACAAAGTAGTCTGGTTGCGCAGACCCGCGCAACGGATATCGGTTGCGCGGACCCGCTCAACCCACCGGGACTTCCTCTCCTACCTTCAATCTTCCTCCTTGCTCTGCTTCTTCTCCAAAATCTTCAATCCATCCAAATGAAGGAGGGGAGGGGGTATTTATAGGCCTTCGCATGTGTGGTACCTCGATTTCGGTGCCATGAGACTCACTTTGCATCAATCTTAATCGTTTCAAGCAAATCTTCTCCTGAAACCAACTATGCAGACCCGCGCAACTAATCTTTGGTTGCATGGTCCCGCGCAATGGACATTGGTTGCGTGGACCTGCACAACCTATAAAAAGTTATTTCATCCTTTTCGTCTTCCTATTTTCTTTCTATCTCTTAAGCTTCTCTTGCTTCAATCATTTCCTCATCATTTTTTATGTCCCAATAGATGCCCCCTTGATCCTTTTTTTGTTTCCCCAAAAATCAAAGAAAAAGGATAAAAAATGATCACACTGGCAACATTTGCGCGGGTCCACGCAACAAAAACTCGCGCACCGCACTCGACCGCACTCCCTATAAATACTCCAATCCTTTAGTCATTTCTTCATTCCTTTATTCTGCGGCGAACCTTTGCTCCTGCGATTTTCCCCGTGCAACTAATATTAATTGCGCAGTCCCGCGGAACAACTTTGTTGTTTGCGCAAATCCTCTGAGAGTTGCGTCGTTCCGCGCAACAGACCGCGCAACCTAGACTTGGCCAATTTTTCCTGAACTTGGTCCTTTTTCCAGCATTTAGCCAATTTTCTCAACTTTTCTGTGAACCTTTTCTTCAATTACCTTTAGGCCCTTAACTCTTTGTCCATCATGGCTTGTATTAAGCGTACTTTCGGTCCCGTGGACCCACCATCCAGATCTTCCTGATCCCTCTTCTTTCCATCCTTCGCCTTCTTCCGATCAACCGCCAACCAAACAAACCAAAACTACTGCCCGCAACCCTGCGTATTTCAAAGAACCCATAGTTCCGACTTTCGACTTCACTGACCGCGTTAAATCGCTGCCATCTCCTATTCACCGAGCGATCGCACTAGGGGACCTAAAATGTCCTCCAAAGCATGGTAGAGAGTATGACTGGGATGAATGGTTGAAAACCACTGCTCATATCCGCACAGATAGCCAAAGGCCTCCTCCCCGAGAAGATACTCCTCTTGCTTCACGCTTGAAGAAAACTCGTCGAAACAAGGCGAAGGAATTTGAAGAGAAAATCAATGAGCATAATAAGAAGAAGCTTCAAAACTCATGGGAATCGGTTCGAGTCATTAAGGATTTTATGAAATTTGACAACCCTCAGTCGGAAGGTATGACGGTGATCCCCCGCAATGTACATCGCCATCAATCCATCCTTGACTGCAAGCCGAAGGATTATATAGATGGGGAAAAGTTTATGTATACTGCTTCATGGGCAACGAGAAAACCACGCATTCTCCAAGGAAGAATACAAGCACACAAGCCACGACAAATCGTTGAAGAAGTTCACCCAATGATCTTTCTGACCCCTTTTCACAGTCCACATAACCTGTTTCCTACGTATTTTTATGAGACCATCAGACAGCGCTTCAGAGATCATGATCAACTCTGGGGACCAGAAGACTTCCGCACAAGAGGTCTATTGACTGCTCGACGCTACTATTCTAATTGGGGCAGAAGCTATCTTGAAGAAACATGCAAGTATGCTTGCCAAGGTTGGCCTATATGATGCTATAGAAGTTACATCTAAATACTTCTATAAGGAACCCACCAGATCAAGGGCTTTCTGGACTACTGGTCGTTTACGACCAACTCTTTCCATCTACCATTTGGAGAGATGAGCATCACACTTTGGGACCTGCATTGAATAGCAGGTCTTCCTTTAACAGGCAAGTTCTATGACGAATTCATTCCATCAAACAAAGAACTGGCATTTGTATCTTCCCCTGATCGCAAACGTTCTATTTCTGAAACTACCATTGAGCTTTTTAAAGAGATGGGGAAATTTCCGAATTTCCATAAGCTTCCTCCTTTGCAATGGCTGGCACACTTCTCCAGAATGCTCAGGTATTTCCAAACCTAGAAATCAACTTTCCTTTTCTTACTACGCATTCTTTTGCACCAACCTTCTATCTTTCCCTACAGATTCCATAACTGCCGGTGCAAGGAGCTAATGGAACTTCATGATGACATGAAGGAGAGAGCAGATTATAGTTCTTTTAGGGAACTCGCGGCTTTCCTAGCCTATTGGCTAAGCATTGTGGTACTTCCGAGTTCTAAATGGGCAGATGTTATTCGTCCAACAGTCTTTGTTGTTGCCGGGCCTCTGGCAGAGGGACAAAAGTATTCCCTTGCACCTCCAGTGCTATACTCTATCTACAGGGCCTTCGGAGAAATAGCAACACACATCAAGAACCCCACCATCGGATTTTCTTCAGCATATACTGCATGGCACTATTTTACTGGTTGACTGGGAGTTTACTTCCCCTGGACCTTTGAAGCACTAGAGAAGGCATACATTCATCCCATACATCTCCCACTCTGGTTCTTTCAACAGAGAGCTATGGCCAAAAGGTCATACGAATGGGTGGCTAATAAGATTTGAGATGATGATCAAATAGACTTCTTCCAATTCCGTCTTCATCGCTACATTAAGGATACTGACATGGTAGATCAAGGAACACTTACTGTAGCAGAAAGAGCCTTCTTTCTTTCCATTCGCTCCTGCAGCCTGCCTCTCCGAGAAGGGATGGAATTCTGGCGAGAGCCTTATTACCCCAGCCGCTTTGGTCGCCAATTCGGCTATGATCAAGCTGTGCCGGAAGACTGCGGATTGGTCACCAAAAAAATGCGTTGCTACGGGACTGGTCCTATCAATTGGGCCATGATATGGAAGCAACTATTGGGCGGTCGCGTTAATTCTTCTTTCATAATTCCCAATTGCGACCGCATAGTTCGCACTTCATACAGTTGGATGCGGTGGTGGGACCATCAGTCATATTTGGTCAACAGATGCTTACCAGTGGACTCCTCCATCTTTCTTCATCCGCCCAGTCTGAGAGGCAGAAAATTTGAGAGCGGAATTGATTTTATTCCGGAGAAGAGCCATGCATCCCACCATTGTGAGATTTGCAGAAAAATATCGATAGAAGAGCCAATCCGTGAGACGAAGCCCATCAATACCCTGAATGGCTGGTTTACTCACGGAGTCTTAACAGAATTTGAACAAGTCCCTCGCGACTTTGGTGGCCGGGCCACAGAACATATTGAAGGAACATCTCCTCCCGTTTCAGTAGAAACTGCGACATTTCAGAATGAGCCGACTCCGGATGAACCAACTCTCCCTTCACAGCCTATTCCTCCCAGTTCATCGTCTCCTATGACTAGATCTCGAGCACGCATGCAAATGTCGCCACTTGCCCCTCAGGAAGGAGGTAAACAAGCGTCTACGTCTCCTTCAGTCCCGGCCGATAGAGAGCCCAACCCAGAAAGTAGCCGAGCAACCTCTTTTAAAGGGAAGCAAGTCATTATTGAAGAAGTAGACGAAGAAAGCTTAGGCGATGAAAGTTCGGCTTCTTCATCAGAGGTACTGCTTCTATGGAATATGATGATGATGAGGACGACGAAAGCGGCAAGGATAAAGATGATGATTTTGAGGAAGGAGAAGTTGATATTGACGGAGAGGAGGATATACTTATGGAGAATGTTGAAAAAGAACACCCCCCTGTGATTTTTGAAACTCTTCCTAGCGCCAATATTCCTGCAAAGCCTCCTGCAACAATTAAGGAAGAAGAAGAACCTTTAGATTATGTGGAATACAGATATTCACCTGGTAATGGACTTTAAGTTCTCTAAATATTTATATGCTTATTTAGCAATAATTATCTCATCATCATTGTCGTATCTTCATTTCAGGCGCTCATGTAGCTAATATTGAAACAGGCGATACTCTTTCCTTAAACCCTCCTCCAACTGCACCAGTGACTTCACCAAGGGTTCCCCCAATTCCATTGACATTACCGAAAAGGATAGCCCGTGAAATTATCTTTCCTGTAGAGGCTGCTGATTTGCCTACTACTACCCGAGATTCAAGCACAGAGGCCAAAGTGCCTTCTTTCGCTGACATGTTAGGAGTCGGCCCCGCTACAGTCCAAGAAATCCCTCCCTTCGCTAGTCACGCTTCCGTGACAGGTATATTTATATATTGATCTTTAGGAACCGTACATCTTTTAACTTGTAGTGCTTCTCTTAGCTTTTTTCCTTCTTCATATTACAGGGACTCCTCGCAGTAGAGCGGCAAGTTCTGAGTCTGTGGCTACTGTATCCGAACTGTCATCTTTTACGAAGATTCTCGTCCATAAGATGCTTTTGATGAAGAACTCTTTGTCAGCAATAGTCCACATCTTCAAAGACCCTGAACAATAGTCAGACCTGGATACCTAGATATTGCTATTGAGATTTTAGAAAGTTCTGCAAGAATGGCGAAGATTAACATATCCACTTTGCGTGATTCTCTCCTCAAATTTTGTGATTCAATAATATCTTTGGCATCAGCGGTGAATATCACAATTGCTCCTGAAATCCTGGAATACGGAAAGCAGCTAACTCTGTGCAAGGAAAAAACTTCTCTTATTGCTTCCGCTATTTCCGAATTTGATCAGGAACAATTGGTTCTTCAAGAACAACTGAGGGCTCATACTGATGACAGGGTAGTTATTCAAGACCGCATCACCGCTCTGAAAGAGGAGATATCACAGCTAGAGTTGAAGGATCGTGAGAAGGAATCATCCGTGAAGGAGATCGAAGCAAGGATACAAGCCAATATTCAGTCTGCTAATGCTGAGAAGTCTGAACTACTCAAGAGCAAAGAGATGATCAAATTGTTAGAAGACAAGCTGGCTGATATTCCTGACCAAGCAAAGATCATTCTCAAAGAAAAGTCAAAGCATGTTGCAGCTCAGATGCAATTAAAGGAGAACTTGCAAAAGTACATGGGGATAGCAGGAATTGTAGAAGAACTTTATGCATGTAATTTCTCTTATGTATATGCTTTTTGAGCAAAGAATCTCTTTTGATTTTCAGTGATAATTTTCAGTAATCTCTTTCATGCATTTCTACATCATACATTATTCTGAACATATTGTCTATGCAGTAATCTTAACATAATCACTGAGTAATGAGTTAATATAAACACTAGTACCTTATGTTTGTTAGTGCGGGATTCCCTATGCTACTTCGTTTACTTATATATATTTTTATTGGCGATACTAGATTTTAATTTAGTCAGTTTCACACACAGTTTAAGCTCTTGAGTAGTGAAGCCGGGTCTCACGTGATAGTCTCTGTAACTCTTAGGAGTTCGCTGGACTTCTCACTGCCTAGGGAGTTCACAAACCGCGATCCATCAAAGGGGCCTAGTGAAGCTACCGGGGCTGTGAACTCGGTTGGAATTACGCACAGGGTTGGCCACGGTAACTCTCTAGAGTTCACAGAGCTCGCAAGGTGACCTTTGGGGTACCAAGTCTAGGGCCGCCAGTCCATCAATGAGTAGGTTTAGTCTAGTCCTTCCCCATGAGTTGGTACTGGAATCAAACCGTAAACTTGGGGGGTCTTACGCATGGTTGGCCTATCTAAAGCTCACACTACGGCACTCATTTTCTTCGTCTGCAAGGTCGAGCCCATTCACGGGAGGGCATTTTCCTCTATTCCCCGTAATGCTGCCAAAAAACTATACAGACGGCATAGGGGTTACGCATGACTGGCCGTTGAGGACTTTTGGCCTTTTAGGCTTTTGGTCATTAACTCTGTCAGCTGCCCGCATGGGTATGCGTACGATGGCCTTCACAAGCTTTTTAGGGCCACTGGCTTCTCACCATTGCCCGAATGGCGATCTTGATAGGCCTTATGCGCGATTAGCCATTGGCTTGATTAGGCTGCCTTAAAATGTCTTAGAAGACAATGCTAGGTATGGTCAGTTGTTGTGAGCATGATAAACATCTCTGTTTGAAATTGACACATCACCATTTCTACTAATATCTTCAATTATAACCGTCTGTGTTATTCATAATATACCAGCTTGGTGACGGTATCAATTTCAGACAAAATTTTGTAGAGGCTTGCTTGATGTTTGCTATTACATAATCTTGGTATGCTTGCGAACTTCTTCTTTATTCATTCATCAGATGATACATGGCCATGATCTATTCTTGCCCCCTTTTGATTCAAAATCATTATTCTGATGATATTCTGGATCAAAATCAGTAGTGTCTCCAGGAACGATCCTTTTGACAGAGCGAGCATTGATCGATATACGATTCTGTTTGCCCTATTGGAGTATTCCTCTTTTATGATGTACACCCTGTCTTATTTGGACTTGAATTTGCCCCCTGATATGATCACAATTACTGTTGGACGGTCAAGTATTTCTCATCAAGCAAATCCAGCTCTCTCAGGCTTCTTTTTTTTTCACATTTTTCATCATCTGTCACGAACTGATGTACTGACGTTACTTTTATTTCAATCAGGATCCATGCTTATGCACCATAGGATCGATGTAGCACTTTTGGTATATTTGATCCTCCTGATAAAATGGGCTTGTATCAACTTATTCATTGTTTCTTCTATCATGGGACCAAGTCCAGACAAAATTGCCTTTGCGTTTGTTTAATCAATTCTTTCTCTTTGGAGTCATTGAAGTAGTGCCTTACCGCAGAAGACTGTACGGCTGTAATCATATTCACCGATGAGTTTACCCCCAGTCCTTGAAATTTTCTTCGCTTATCCTGGCCGATTCCAATAGGGATTTGAATTCCTTTCCCATGGTTCAAACCTGTGGGTTCTTCATAATCGAAACCCATGTTTTTCATAATCTTCTTACTTACCGGACTATATTTTTTAAGGTCTTGCGGCGTCAACCTACCATGGTACACATTATTCTCGGTCTCTTCTCCTGTCTTCACTTCTTCTGAAACATAAAATTCTATTGGTTCAGGGTATTTTACGCTTGCTTAACCCAAAATCTCCCTGGAGCGGCCGAAAATGGTTTATTCCTTTCAACATATAACAGTGGCATTGTGTAATTAGACTGTAAAATTTTCAATTGTCCGGCTGATAACAAGGATAATGGCGGCTGCCCTGGTTGCCTCAGATGTTTCGGCACAAAGTAAAATTTCTTCTTCGCTTCTGCAGGTTCGAATGATTCTGCCCTTTCTGTTTTTTTCTTCAATCGCATTCATTGGAAAGTCCTTTGGGACCTTACTTTCATCATTCTTTTTCTCCTCTATAGCAAACCCTTTATAGTAACTGGCGTCTACAAAGAAGGACTCGGCCTTTGTATACGGCTTTGCATCGGCCATTACTCTATACAGTATTCCATCTTTACAGTATTTGAAGCACTGATGCAGAGTAGACGGTATAATGTTATATTGATGTATCCATGACCTTTCCAAGAGAAGATTGTACGTTGTTACTGCATTTATAACATGACACACGACATCAGTAGTCAGCTCTCCTATATCCAGCGCTATTGTGATCTTACCAAGCACGTGTTGTCCATCTTGATTAAAGCCCTGTATCATCATTCCACTAGGGCGTAGATCTAAACAATGGTAATTCAATTTACTCAACATTGAGAGTGGCAAGAGGTTCACCGCGGATCCATTGTCTATCATGACCCGCTTGACTTTCTTCCCACAAATATGACCTTCTATCATCAGCGGTCTATTATGCTCTACTTCGCAGGTCAAATCATCATCGGAGAAGGAAACGACTGGTAGACAATTTTCTTGTTCATCATGTTCTTCATACTCTAATTCTACCAGTAAAGTTTCCCTAATGTCGTGATCGGACAACGCTTGAACCAAGCTCTGTCGAAATTCTTCTGATAGCTTAAGTGCATCATAAACACTTAATCGAGCCGGTACGCCCTTTAAATGACTTACCACATCATAAGTCACTTTCACCACTTCGCCCTTCTTTTCTTTCTCACCATTACTGTTTTGCCTTTGAATGACTTCTTTCCTAATATTTTCTGTTTTTTGCTTTATAGGACTTATTATCTTCTTACCTGATCGTAATGTAATTACTGCTACCTTCTTTGGCGTTTTACATTCTTCCTTCTCATTTGCATCTCGAGCTTTCCCTTAGATTGTAAGTACATTTACTGTCGCCATGGTACCCCTTTCCTTTTCTTTACCGAGTACTATTTCACCCCTATCTATCATCCGTTGTATTATACATTTCAGTGTATAGCAATTCTCTGTTGGATGTCCCACCAAGCGGTGATAGCGGCAAAAATCTCTTTCCTTGGTTCTTGTCACATCTTCAAGGCGTTTGGGCTCTGGTAATTCTATCGTGCCAGCCTTTAACAATTGGTTCATCATAGGGATGACATCTTCTTTATCAAACGCAAATCCCTCATGAGAATTGAGCATCCTGGACCTTTTCCCACTATTTCTATTCCTTGTCTGGCTCCAATCCTCCCTTCGGTCTAGCCTCTTTTCCCTCAGATCCCTTGTATCTTTGCCTCTTTTGTCACGATCGATAGCATTCACGGCCATCCTGGTGGATACCCTCCTGGCTGTCTCATGGTGGAATGCTGGCATCTTGCGAGTCATGAATTCCAAGGCATGAGCTTTAGTAGCCAGGTTGCGAAAAGTTCTGATATCGGCGCTGGTGAGTCCAAACGCGATTCCTGTCTCCATAGAGTTCAAACACATTTTGACCTGCTCTTTTTCCTCCGGTAACTGTCTGCATGAGGTTCCCAATGTTTTCAATCTGTCTATAAACTTTTCTACCGGCTCTCCATCTCTCTGCCGTACAGAATCCAACTCCGTAATACTAACGTCATGCTTTGACAAAAAAAAAAAATTTTGACATGAAAACCTCCTGCATTTGTTCCCAAGTGCGTATCGACCCTGGTGCCAAATTGGAATATCATTGATATGCTTTGTGCGTTAGTGACGACCCGAACAATCGTAAACAATACTGTGGTATTGTAGAAAAAATTCCCATGCTAGTGATGAAGTGCATTAAATGTTCCTCTGGGGATCCTTCGCCATTAAAATTTTGAAAATCCAGATGCTTGAAATTGGCTGGAAAGGGGATTTCTACTACCTCCCTTGGATACGGCGTTCGATATCTAAAACGACCAGTATTCTCGCATTCTCTTTCCACTCTAACAGCTTCTTCGACCACTTGTCTTACCTCATCTTGTGTCACAATTCTTGCTGTTGGAATGGACCCCAGTGATCCTGCCCCCTGTAGTTGGAGGCCATCCGGCTAGTTTTCTTGTCCATTCATTGTACTTTGGGGAACTACCATCCGAGCTACATTACATGTAAGGGTCGCCAAGGACTCTCTGAGATTTCTGCATTCCTCCATCAATGCATTTTGGGCTTCTGCCATTTCATTAATACGATCTTCCGTAGTCGTTCTACATTCTAGATTTGTTCCGGCCATATGTACTGCAGCTTCCCCACTCTTCGATGAGGCGGTAGTCGGGGTAGAACAAGAATATGCTGACGTAATGGGACTTACGAAGAAGGGGGAAGACAGGGTTTCATTGGGCTTTTCTATGCTCCTGACATCATTGATCGATTGGGGTAACACTGATACTGATGAACTTGCCTGGGGAGGCGTAGACATTGGCGATCTGACTACCACCGCTTTTCCTTTCTGCTCTCTCGTCCATTTGACTCTCGAGGCACTCAGAACTGGGAAGTCACGCGCTATCAATAATGGAGTCATTCATTCGGGGTATATTGCCAGGGGAGTGAGTTCGGGATTCTTTCTAACTGCATTACGTGTTATCGGCCCTCTGATTCTTAGCGAAGGCTGATTCATTCTAGAGTTTCTCGCATTCTATGCTCTCGTTCTACGAGACATTACAACAGTCCAACCTTCATCACCCCCCGCTGGTTGAGGTGACGCAGATACCACTCCAGTTGTTCCCCGAGTCATGTTGTTTCCACTCGTAGAGATTTGAGTCACGTGCTTCAGAATTCGATTTGGTGTGTATTCTATTATGAACCCGGTCGAAATGAATCGGAAGTTCACCTCTCTTGCAGAAGTTGCCATGAGTAGTAGGTTGGAATAGGATGCAGGAACCTTCAATCACAAATCATGTTTGTAGTTAGCGGTTGAAGAATTAAATAATCTATCTTAGAGATGAAGGGGAGGATGTTCCCACTAAGAGTCGCCATTTTGGCGTCTAAAAGACGTCAAACTATGATGAAAGTTTCATAACGATTTCACTGCTAATGTTAAATAAGATAATAAATTCCCTAGCAGAGTCGCCATTTTGTTTCGAACAAGAAACAAAAGTGTTTGATTTGGGAAATTATCTTATTCAAACATAAAAGAGAAAAAGTATTTGAAGCAATCATCACAATTTATTAGTACTGAGTTCATTTACATCCTTTTAACATCCCTTGATTCTAAGATAGATTATTAGGAATAAAGGAAATATTATAAGTGTAATTGTCAAATATCAAATTCGGCAGCATTTCGTCAGTGATTGCAGCCATCTCTTAGGACTTGGAGGAATATGTTCTTCTGCTGATCATTCTGCTTTAGACTTGAACAGAAGGAGCTTGAAGACTTCAGCCATTCCGGCAGCATAACGGCCCTTTGCCTTTACAGACCGCAAAGCAGTCTGGTTGTGAGAACCCGCGCAACCCACCGGGACTTCCTCTCCTACCTCCTTGCTCTGCTTCTTCTCCAAAATCTTCAATCCGTCCAAATGAAGGAGGGGAGGGGGTATTTATAGGCCTTCGCACGTGTGGTACCTCGATTTCAGTGCCATGGGACCCACTTTGCATCAATCTTAACCGTTTCAAGGAAATCTTCTCTTGAAACCAACTGCGCAGACCCGCGCAACTGATCTTTGGTTGCGCTGTCCAACGCAATGGACATTGGTTGAGCAGACCTGCACAACCTATAAAAAGTTATTTCATCCTTTTTGTCTTCCAATTTTCTTTCTATCTCTTAAGCTTCTCTTGCTTCAATCCTTTCTTCCTTATCATTTTTTATGTCCCAATAGTCTCTCATGTAGTTTCCGGTCTTTTCGGGCTTAAACATGTGTTGGGTTAAGGTTTAGACCCATAGGCTAATGTAATACAGTAGCTTACGTGTGAAAGGGTATATTTGAAATTTTACTTTTAATGATTGAAGGCTTAATAATATAATAAGAGGGTGGGGCGTGCAAGGGTCGCTATCCTCTCTCTTTCTCCTCACTCTCTCTCATTATTCTTCTCTTTCTCTCTCCTTCATGCTTTGGAACATTTTTGATAAAAAGATTGAACATAGAGTGCAAAGGTCATTATTTAAGATTCCTATAGCAATATTATGGTGTAATTATGTGCTTCATCCTAACTCTTGAGACTCCACCCAAAGAATTACAATAATTGTTAGATCTATAAATCCGCCTATATGGGCAATAATATATATATATATATATATATATATATATATATATATATATATATATATATATATAAATCATATGAACAATTCTTGAGTAGGATTGAGAAAGAAAATATGGGAGAAAGCAAGAGAAAGCAAGAGAAGGGTTGGAATAGCCTCTCATGCTCCTAGTGTCTCCAATTTATTATTAGGGCTTTCATAGTAAAACCAAAAGTGCAAAAATACCCCTCCACACTTAAGTTATTGCATAAGCAAAGCCCATGGGCCTAAACTCTATTTTAACACATATTTCAGCTCGATAATAATGAGATACCACATGTCAAATCATCACAATCCACCCGTGAGATCATCATAGTCCACCAACACTCCCCCTTGAGGTGGAGCCTCGACGAGGTGACCAAGGAGAGCCTAAGAGATTATATAAATCATGAATACCTAGCTTGACAAAGAGATGATCAAAATGAATGCGACCAAGAGCCTTAGTGAATACATTTGCAATTGATCTTGGGACTTGATGAATGACATATGCAAATTTCCTTGTAGTTTCTCTCTGGTGGAGTGACAATCAACTTCGATGTGCTTAGTTATCTAATGATAAACTAGATTGTTTATAATATGAGAGGTAGCTCAATTGCCACTATATAGCCTCATGGGAACATCAATCATAAATCCCAACTCATACATTATTATCTTTAACCAAACAAGTTCACATGTAGCATGAACCATTGCCTGGTACTTTGCCTCTACGTAGGAATGGGCTACCACACTTTGATTCTTACTTTCTCATGTAACCAGGTTACCTCCCACAAAAATACAATAGCCCGTAGTTGCCTATCAGATGGAGAACCGACGTAGTTTGCATCCGAATATCTTATACTTGAAGATAGCCATTACTCATAGAGAATACCATGGCCATGAGCTCTGTTCAAGTACCATGGCATATGAAACATGGCTTCCTTATGATAAACAGGGGCCTGCATAAACTGACTAACCACACTTATAGGAGAGGTGATATCAGGTTGAGTAATTGTTAAATAAATTAGCTTTCCAACAAGTTGACGATATCTTCTTAGTTCATTAATTAATTCTCCTTTATCCACACTAAGCGTTTGATTTTGGGTCCATAAGAGTTTTGATTGGCTTGGCTCCTAGAAGACTTGTTTTAGCTAATAAATTCATCACATATTTCATTGTGACAAATTAATGCCCACCTTATAACTTGCTATCCCAATACTGAAGAAGCATCGAAGATGACCCAAATCCTTCATATGGAAGTGCTGCTGTAAATATCTCTTCAACTTGCCAATATTTATACTCTCACTTTGGTGATACTGATATCATCCATAGACACGACTGACACATAACGCCTGCCTCATTTATCTTACAAAGATAACATGGTTAGCCAGGCTACATTTCATCCTATATTCAAACACTAACAAATAGAGCCCTTAGAGATTGTTTTAGGCCATAAATTGACTTTTTAAAATGGCATAATTTGTTTGATTCCCCCTGAACAACGAAGTTGAGTGGTTGCTTCATATAGACTTCTTTAGTAAGATCCCCATGAAGAAAAACATTGTTCACATCAAGTTAGTAAAAAGGCCAATCTAAATTTTCGGCAGCAAAAACAACAACCCACACAGAGTTAAGCTTTGCCACCGGAGAAAACGTCTCTGAATAGTTAAGTCCTATGGTCTTAGAGTACTCTTTAACAACCAATCAAGTTTAAGCCGATCAACTGGATCATTAGAGTTCTATACCGCGTACACCCATCGACACCCAAACCGCGTGTTTTCAAGTAGGTAAAATTCTGATAGAGCACCCATTTCTTATTCCATGGCTCGTTGCCACTTATCATGACTTAGAGATTCTTGTAAAGAACGAGAAACGAAAGCAAAAGCCAAGGACGAAGCAAATTTTTGAAAGGAGAAAAACCAACAAAGGAAACAAACTAAGAAATAAGATGTTAAGTACAAGAACGTATACTCTTGCGAAGAGTAATTGGCAAATCGCTTTCATTAAATGCCAAATATAAAAATTCATGAGGACGATGATCTTCCGACAAAGAGAATTGGTGGGAGGCACGATGGTATGAACTTCATTATCATGTTTGGAGAATTTGGAATAGACCTATAAAGGTGGAGCTAAACATTGTACAAGCATTTCATTCACTGGATGTTTCGTGTTGGACGCAATGGGAAGAGTAGCAAAAATGTCTCCAAACTGCAAGGATTTACCACCTTTAGAAAATATAAAGTATGTTCAAAGAATGTGACATAAGCTGATGCATAACGTTTACGAGAGATTGGATTGTAGCATTTGTATCCTTGTTAGGTACGTGAGTATCCAAGGAAGATACACTTGATAGCCTTCGGTTTAAACTTAACAAGAACATGATCTAATTGATGCATGAAATACACACAACCAAATAGTTTGGGAGGAAAGAACAACGTGGGGAAACTAGGACAAAAAACAGAAAAATGAGATTTATCATTTAAAATAGATGAAGGCATCCGATTTATTAAATGGCATGTAGTTAAGACTGTATCACTCGGAAACATTTTTGAAACCTTTCATATTCAATAACAGCGCCATAGCAATCTAAAGTAAATGTCGATTCTTACATTTAGTTACACCATTTTGTTGTGATGTGCGCATAAGAGGTTTGATGAATAATGCTATGAGACGAGATATGAATTAAGTTCACGAGATACATATTCCCTAGTATTAAGTGAACGTAGAATAAAAACCTTAGCATTGAATTGTGTTTGCACTTCCATATGAAATTCCTTAAAGCAAAACACACACACACACACACACACACACACACACACACACACACACACACACACACACACTTCAAAGCGATCTTTCATTAAATATAACCATGTCATATGAGAATAATCATCCACAAAATAATAAAGCACTTGAAATAAAATAAGTTAGCAGTACGGACCGGATCCCAAAAATTAGAATGTACTTGAGGGAAATGAGTATTACTCCTTTTGTCCACATGAGTTGGAAACGAGACTCTATGATGTTTGCGTAACTTGCAAGCTTCACACTTTAACTTAGGCACATAAGACAACGATGGAATAAGACTTTTTAAACTACTAAAAGAAAGATAACCAAGCCTGCAATGTCATTGATGAGGTGAGATATTTGTCCATAGTGCAGCTTCACTTATTCCATTGTCAAGATAGTAAAGATTATGTTCTTCACCAATTATACTCCATCTTTAGATCCTGAAATTCACAATAAAAAAGATAAAATGTAATAGAACGGTTCAAGGATTTGGTTAGCTTGACACCAATGATAATGAAAGAGATGGAGTAGAATTAGCAGTACCCAACCCAGATTCAAAATGGGTTGGGATGGGTTTGGAGATAGCCCTTAGAACTGTCATAAGAAGATCAAATCAGATTTGTCCAGACTGGCCTACTATTAATATCCTAACACGTATCGACAGTGTGGTTAGAAAGACCGTAATAAGAACACTGTTGATTACCATGATCATAACTGCAACTGCCACTAGAGCTGGGCATCGGACCGAGTCGGATCGGATTGGGTCCAACTCGATCCGATCCAAATTCTATTTGGCTTGACCAGAACTCGATCCGATCCGGGACCAAGTCCGGGTCACCTGACTCGAACCGACCCGAAAAGCACATGGCCTGATCCGATCCGAGTCCGACTCCGTCAGGAAAACCGAGTCGGATCGGATTGGGCACAGTTTGGATGGTCATGATTTTTGGATGTGTCATCTACATTGTTTGGATTTCCTAACAAGTGGCTCTGATCTTATATAACCGTGACCTATTTCCACGTGCGAGAAACCGTGTGCAATAACCATTCCTGTATCTCTTCCTTGCCCCTCTCTCTCAAAAATTATAAAGGCCTGATGGATTATCACGCACTGATGCGCCAGTCCATGCAAGTGGGGCCCACTGTTAGGTAACCTAATCATCGAAACATATATATAATGACTTCCGGTGTTGATGGGAGACACATAAAAAGAAACCACTCATTCATAAGATCTTAACCGTTAGATCACTGGTCCTCAAATAGACGGTCAAGAAAAAATGAACCAATGGTCGAGAAGAAAGGTTAAATACTTGATGGAGATCATTTTTGAATTAAGAAAATTTGAGGTAATTCGACCATCCACAATGGGGCCCATAAATTCAACGGTCTGGATCACTTAAACATGGCCCCACTTGCACAGTGTACGCTTACTAATTCATCAGCACCCTATAACTTATATTTCCATCTTTTGACCCCAACTTTAAAAATATTCCCAGGGATGTCCCAAAGTAGCCCATTGTTTTTTTTTTTTTTTTTTTTTTCTTTTCCTCTTTAAAAACCCATACCCTTTTCATTTCTTTCTGTTTTCCATCTCTCTCTTTCTCTCTCTCTTCCAATGACAGCTCCAAACACGGCGATGGCTACAGCCTCTTTGGAGAGATCTCTTCAGAAATGCTCCCTTAGCGACCCCACATCCCCACCAACACTAAACCATCATCATTCAATGGACGGCTCTGATGCTTTTGATGCTGCTGTTGCTGCTTTCACCACCTTAGAACTCAAATCGGGCGGGAGAGAGTAGGGTAAGAAATGGGTAAAAGTAAAAACGATTGGGTAAACTTAGGGTAAAAAACTAAAAATCATATATAGACCCGACTACCCGCATCGGATCGGGACGGATCCATTCGGATCAGATCGGTCCGGATTGACCATGAACCGAACCTAATCCGAAATCATTCGGTTCGGAATTAGCCAACTTGATCCGCACCGATCCAAACCGTTGTTTTGGTTCAGATCGGGTCTAATCGGGTCGGATCCACCGGATCGGATCAGTTTTGCCCAGCTCTAACTGCCACCAAAATTTATACCATCACCTTCCCAAGTATTCTCACTTATAAAACGACCTCCCTTGAATCTCTACCACCAAATCATCTACCACGACCATGGCCATCATGACTTCCATCTCCCCTACCAGATGAAGAAACAAACAATGAGCAATCAAATGTAGATGAACTCTTTATGTATTTATACTAACTGCACACCGAACATGGGCAAACGTTTCCGTAGTAGATGGAATTTCCCTACCTCTAAGAATCTAAGCTTGCATATGCTCAAACTTTGGACGAAGACCATAGAGGAATTTGGCAACGTGAAATTCCTCTCTGTCGTCTCATGATCTTATAATTAGTAGAAAGGGCATATATGTTCAGTTCTTCCCACATACCTCATAAAACTGAATAGTATTTGCCTACACTCATATCTCCTTGCTGAAGCATAAAGATGTTTTCAAGCAACTTGTATATATGAGTTAAATCCTTCTCACTAGAATACATTTCTTTCAAATTATCCCACTTCTTTTGTTTTATTGAAAAAAAAATAACATTTGCACTAATATGTGGTTCCATGCTATTCCATAACAGGGCTCTAATATAAGCATGATAACATTTGTACTAATATGGGGTTCTATGCTATTCCATAATAAGGCTCTAATATAAGCATATTTTGCCACCCAATCTTCATAATTTGTTGAGCTTTCGGCAGGTTTAGGAGATCAAATACTTCAACTTTCTTTTTCCTGTAAGAAATACTTCCACTGATGTGGCCCAATGTAAATAATTCACACTATTAAGTTAGGTCGATGTAATTTGAAGATTCATTGACTCAAATGGAGATAGAAGACTATTCTTGGTATCATTCTAGACATCCATGTTTAGGAGAGAAGAAATCAAACACATAGGGAAGAGCTTGAATTTAAACTTACCAAACACTTGCTTTAAGAGAGCATAAATCAATGATCACCACCACACATGAACGGATTGATAACAAATACAAAAAATGGTTCACATTCATTCACCACTTCTACATAGTTGATCTTCAGATATGGTCATAGTTGATTTCCACAGAGAGACGCACGCATGCGCACTTGGTCTTCAAATCTGGCCTCCTTTGAATCATCATGATTCGTTGTATGCACAAGTCGGCCTCAAGTACACTTAACGGGATACAACTACACAACTCACCATATAGTGGCTAAACAAAGAGAATGTAATTTGTGTAAACCAGCCCCCAAACGATTAAAGATTTTATTCAGGCTTTCATAAGAAAAGCAAACGTACAAAAATCCCTCCATACTTAAGTTATTACATTAGCTAAGCCCATGTACCTAAACTCTATTCTAAAACATTTCAGCCTAATAATAATGAGAAACCACAAGCAAGATCATCACGGTCCATTGGTAGTACAAATGTCTAGAACTTGCTATGAGTTATTTTTACAATATTTTACCTGTCCAAGTTTATGACTTTAGAAATAATAAACAGAAAGGAAACGCAACATCCTGTTTGGAAAGTTGAGTGTTGCAAGAGAAGCGGAAATTGAATATTAAGTTAGTATTTGCACATAAGAGATTGGTTACCATACCTTGATTTAAAATAACAATCAAAAGCTAGTTAAGCTTGAATCATCATAAGAAGACCAAATAACACATGCTTGGATTGACCCTGGCATAGCATAGCTTACAAGACTTAGCTTGGCTTGAATTCCTCCTTAAACCTCAAGGCACAATTGTAATTTCTAAAAGCCAATCTTCATTTTAATTTTGTTAGATATGTGTGCCCTGCAAAGCCAATGGTACATATGTTGATGGATCCTATTTATCTATAACCACTTAGTGTTATGTGCGGAATTTGTGCATTAAATATGTTTAGCGTGTTACAGGGGTTTCTTACAAAATCTCTCTCATGGGTTCGTGGGGAAAGAATGAAGTCAACACAAAGGCCATCAAGGCTAAAGGAGAGTTATGACAACAACATGGTTCCCGAGTTCCCTAAATTCCATGACCACTCATCGGGTTTGGGCAACCTAGGATTCGTTTAGTACTTATCCTGTGTGTGAAGAACCAACAATGGGTTGACTAGATCATGTGCTAGCACCTGTATTGGGTTTGATTAGACACAAAGACCATCAAGTCTACAAATTGAAAAGCCCACCATGCTCTAATTGGATTGACTTGATCATGTGCTACCTCTAATTAATGCTTAGACCCGAGGTCATGAAAGGATTCCATGGTCCTAGTGTTGTGGCCTCGAGGCCCTCAACACACTTTTTGAGGTGGCTAGTTATCTCAAATGTTTTCAGGTATTATATCTTTTAATTTTATTGTGAAAGTGTTTGGATTTAACTTGATGGAAATCCGACGGATGCATCTCTTAGTGGTCCACCACTTGTGTGCTTGCATGGGATTTAGAGCCTAGTATGGACACCATGGGTAGTGATAGATTTGGATCAATTTGGGCACATGCGTACGCTAGATCACAGACTTTTGATGATGTAGCACATGCTTAAGTTTGTAGGGGTGTGGAGCACCATATTGGTGCTTTAACGTGGAAACCCAGACTCCTATAAATAGATCTTATTGTTGGTATATCACAATGTATTGTCATAAGCCCTTTATAAAGTTCCCTTGAATCGTCAATACATGCAATACACATCTACAATACTCAGACAATGCCAATACCATCCAAACATGCTGAAATTTTTTTGAAAAAAAAAAGAACACCAAAACCCCATTTTTCGAAAGGAGTAGAATGTTGTATATGTCAAGATCTCCTCTATTCCTTTTTCTTTCTTCTCCCTCTCCTTGGAAATGTCGCTCTTTTCTTCTTCTTTTCCTCTTTCTTTCCTTTTCTTTCTTTTTCATTTCAAAATAAGAGAGCTTCAAAAGGCTCTGCAATGTGCATGTACTTGTCAAGAAATGGGAGATGATAGATAACGTAAGGCTCTTACTAACTCAAAAGTAAACCGATCAAGTTGTGTAACCCATTGTTGCACTCATAGTCCCAAAATAAGATTGTTTGAGTGATCCTAACTGCATGGACGCTTGTTTGTTGAAATAGGATATTTGGATATTTTTCACTCTCCACTACGCAGTAAATGGCCATCAATCTGATAGTCAGATAATGAAATGAGCATAATTTTTTGGGTTATGGAGCATCTAAATTGCGATACATGCTTAGACAATCTAATTCGAATTTACTTGTATGCCATGTGTGCAAGTTTTCAAGTGATTTTTAAGCGCTTGTGTATCATTCATCACACTTTGTCACAAGATTAAAGGCTAACTTGATTTAGTGACACATGCTATATAAGTAGGTCCCGTGCCGTGCCACCTAGCTCTGCATAGACTGGTTGGGTAGGTGTGCCAATTCACCCCAAACAACCAGGAAGGGGGTCTCTGGCCTTTATCTCTGTGATGATACTACGACGGCTGGTTCTTGTGCCCACTATATTTTCTAATTTACAAGCAACTTCCATGTTAATTTAGCACCCTATAAAAAAAAGGGGTGACTCTTCAATTGTACAACAATTGAGACCATCAAAATCAATGACCCAACTGTTGATGGAGCATAACCCAAAAGATTGACTGCAATGATAATATTAATCATCTGATTTGTCCATTTAAATTCATGCCACTCACTATTCTACTTTGAACCATCCATTTAATTGCCATTGGTTGGTTAGGATTACTTGATCAGTTTTATTTTATGCTCTGTCCATGATGGGCTTAACAATTTGGATGGTCTAGATAGTTGGATATCAATTCCACGTGTGAGGATAGGAATTGTTTAATAGTTTTCATTTGGATGGCTTAATCTTTGGTTGCTTGTTTGTTGAAACAGGAGTATTGGAAATTTTTAATTTTTAACCTTCCAATAAATGTCAACCAATGTGATAGTCAAATAATAAAATAAGCATAACGTTCCGTTCATCATACATCTAAATTGGGACCCGTAATTTGGATGGTTTGATCTGAGTTAGTTGTGGGATGTTTATTAGATGATATGAACTCATTTTGGATATAAATACACCACTTTTGTCAGATAATACATAGTTCAAGACCATATATAATGTAAACTTATTATGCATACTTGTCTTTTTGTAATGTTTTGAGTTCTAAGAGTGTAACATGTATCTTTTAACATCTCCTGAAGTTTCATTGACAAAGTGATGCGGACACAAGCGCATTCAAGGTGTACCAACGAAGAAAGCGCCAACCACAAGTGTCGTCCTTGTGGATAGGCGACTATTGAGGAGCTGAAGACCTTTCACATGTGATTGGACATATAGAAGACCCCACTCAGGGAAGACACGTGTGAAGGAAGATTGGAGAAAGAAGACCGAGCACCCGAACTTTCCCGTACTTATGTTATTTGCGCGTTTTTGCTTAGGGGTCTTTTAGTAATTTTATGTCTTTATTTGCTTATTCTAGGGGTATTTTAGTAATTTTATGTCTTTATTTGCTTATTTAAGTGGGCTAAAGCCCTAAATCCGAATTTTAACTATTAATTAATGAAAAGCAAACCCTTTGGTTGCCTCCTCCCTCTCTTCTCTCTAATGGTGCTTCTTCTCTTCCCTTGATCTTCCTCTTCTAATTTCTTCTTGTGCCCCTCCAACTTCTTCAAGGTAATTATTTCCTTCATTCTATTTTCCAGTTTTGGCTAATCCTTCTTCGATCAAAATCTTGAAAACCGATCTAAACCCTAAACCCCCAAATTCTCAAATCCCTAATCCGCGAAACTTCTTGGTTCTTCGGACCAGTGTTCGAAATATCGGTATCGCACAATGTATCGCACCCTTGGGATACAGATACATATCAGTTATCGCAAGGGATATATCGTTTGTATCGCATAGTTTATCGCACTTTTTGGGAAACATGGGGAAACATTGGGAAAATGGTTGAATTTTTTAATGAAACTTTGGGGATTGTTAAAAAGGCCCTTAATACACACTTTTAAATCATAACATCTCAAAAAAAAGATGCACATAATAAATTTCCTTTGTATAAGGTCTTAAGTTATGCGATGTTTAACTGAACCAATGTAACTATATTTAAATTGAATGCATGATATTTATAAATATATCATAGTCATGTATGAAAACACAACCAATTCATTGAAAAGCAAAATAAGAACTGAATAAGTAAAATTTGATAAATATACATATCTTTGATGAGGACTAGTTGTGGTCTAGACCCACATAGAGTTGCGTGGTGGCTCATAATCATCATCTCCATCTCGACGGGGCTGGGCATAGTACTGCTGCTCCACTAATCCACAATATTGTACCCAGGTCATAGAAGAGTGGTACCAGTTAAGATACTCCCTGACATAACGCTGGTACTCATCCTCTCCGAACTGAATCAATACGCCCATTCGTGGGTACTGCGTAATCGTCACAGTCTGTAACTGATATGGATCTGGGAAGGGCAGATATGAAGCTCCTTGGTATCCATATTGTTGGCCATATCCATACTGCTGCTCATATCCTTGCCCATATGCAGAAGTGAACTCTTGACCAGGGTTGAAAAATGATGTGCCGTAACTGCTGGAGTCACTCGTCGCATATCCACTAGGTCCATATCCATGCCCATGCTGTGGCACAGAACTCGAGCTACTCTCCAGTGTTTGTGATCCAGATTCATGTTGTGGCCTGTAGCTCGAGCTCCCCTCCCTCGTCCGTGATCCAAATCTAGAGCCACCTCGCCTGCCACGAACGCTTGTGTCCCTCATGCATTTTGCCAGCAGCTCCTCAAAATCTGAAAGTTTATGAGTCTTCTTTTTCTGCAGTAGCTTTTGACGCGTGTATGTCTTATTGTAAACAAGACGAGGTCGTGGTTCTCCTGGACGAGAACCATGGTCAGTGTCCTGCGTGGAATGATCGAAATTCTCCTCCCCTGTAAAAGGGCTAAGAGGCCTCTTATCCTGACTCTCACCCGCGTCACCACCACTACCACCACCACCACCACCACCATCATCATCATCATCATCATCATCATCCTCCTTACTGTCATCAGAGTCATCGTCACCCTTATCGCCGCCATCATCATCACCAGACTCATTTCCCGCATCACTCTCCGACTGAGTCTCGGTGTCAGACAATGTTTCCCCACCACGTGTCCCTCGTGATAGTGAGTGCCGCGGGCTGCCCTTCGGACTCCTCGTTAATGGGTCGAATGCCTCATCAGGAGACCTCTGTTGCTCCACATGTTTGTCAACATCAATCTCTTGTGTCTCTGCTTCTGCCGCAATATGTGGCTCTGGTCGCCCATCTGAGGTATCTAAGTCATCCGACCTAACCCACTGGTAAACTATGTCATCCTCCGCATCCTTAGCATATGCATGTTGTCCGACCGTCACCAGGTCTAGTGGGTCTTCCTGTGCTTTTCTTCTTCCTTCCGAGCGAAGCAACCTCTCTCGTAACTTCATATTGTAGTGACAATACACTATCTTCTAAAGCTTCTCATACCCTATTCTATTACGTTTATTTGTATGTATGAGGGAGAATGTACTCCAATTCCTTTTACAGGGTGACGAGGACACCATCTGTGCAAGCACACGGACAACCAGTCGTTGTAAAACCTCGCAGTCAGTCCCATACATGGACCACCATTCGCCTGCATATCATAAGATTCTTTCATTATCCTAAATTTTCTAAAATAATATAAATGTTAAGTTTACTACAGTGACTCACATGGTATCATGGCGTTCCTTGACTTCACAGCAGGGTGACACCCAAACATCTCAACCGCGTCGCGGAATTTAACAATCTGTTGATGGCGTATAGCAAATAGAATAAGTATTTAATAATTGAGATGAAAATAAGGAGAATATAAGTGCGGAACATATTTACCTCACTACCAAAGGTGTCTTTCCCCGGACAACTGGGGAATAAGTGATCGTACACCTCATGCACAGCCCTCTTTAATGAATTATCTTGGAAGAGGTTCCGGCTGTAGTGGTATTTGGGATTTAGGAAATACGCTGAAAACCAACATATACACATCAGTACAACCCTCGCTTATTATTGCATATGGAAAAAAAATCCATATAGGTACTTACCAGCCTGATGTAGTGGGTGAGAAAGCATCCTTTCCCAACGGTCGTCTATTATTGCATGCACCCATTTATATGCGTTGGGAGCTTTAACCATGATGGCCTCTTTCATTAGCTGTATAGACGGATACAACGACCCCATCAACGGATTTGTCTCATTGTCCACCATCCTCAACACTACATAAATGGGCTCTAGAATACCCACAACACCACGCACTTTATCCCAAAATGTCTTTCCCAGCACCAGCTCCTCAATTCTATAGGTTACTTTCGTCAACCTCTTTTTCCATTCTACGTAATCATGAGAGGCGAAAAGCTCTCGTAACCCCTGTTTGTGTTTGAGAAGGCTACTTAAGGCGATATAATTTGTGGCGAACCGCGTCGCTCCGAGGCGCACTATATCCCCACCACACCTCTCGCACATTGCGGCTGATAACCAGCCGTGGTTGTATACAAAGTTTGTGATGAGCCGTGCATCAGTAATTACAGTCTTCACCGATGGCCTATCCCCGATCCCCTCCAACATGAGATCGATGCAATGGGCTGCGCGGGGGTCCAATACATATGATACTTGCTCTGAAAATCCTTCCCCGCCTTAACAAATGCACTCCCATTATCCGTAACAAACTGCACAATATTTTCTCCCAACATCTTGCATGACGTTGTGCATTAGTTTGTAAATGTAGTTAAAATCCTTGATCTTACTACTCGCATCTATACTCTTTATGAATACCGCCCGTCCCCTGGAATAGACCATAAAATTTATAATCGACATTTTCGTCGGTCCGGTCCAACCGTCACACATGACGATGCAGCCGTACATCTCCCATGACTGCCGATATGAATCAACGTATGTCTTCATTTCTGCATGTTCATCATCCAAGTATTTCCCCATGATCTGTGCGGGTGTAGGCGGCTGCACACCCTCACCCCCACGCTGCACTTCACTTATCATATTTTTGAAGTGCGGGCTTGCTGTGGCATTTGCGGGGATTTGACCGTATATAAAAAATTTTACTATAAATTTTCCAACTTTTTTCCTCACATCCCCTCCACTAAACATCTCCTTTATTTTCTTTTGTGTCCCTCCCGCCTCTTTGTACATCCTCGGATCCGAAGGTAGATCCGGCACCCGCATGCTGCTACTCCTGCCCATGCCCCATATTCCTCCTCGCCTACTACCCTCCCCTGCTCCACTCCCCCCACCACGCTCATGGATAGACCCCTCAAATCGAGGCCTACTTGTGTCCCACCTCCTATCTTGATCCCTCTCCCACTGATCCCGTATGGACTCTTGAATTGCGTGTCTGTATTCGGGATCATTATCATCATCATCGAGATCCACTACATCATCCTCACCTGCATATGGTGGCCGCCCCAACTCCTCCCTAATCTCCCTCCCGTGCATGTCGTTCATCTTTTGTCTTCACATTTTTTTTCAATATGGTCCTCATCTGTTCTCGCACATCTTGTGGGCACTTTGGGCAATCCACAACATTGCGATACCCTCCCGCTAAATGCTCCTTTAAGCGGGTTACCCCACCACTCCTCGATACATGGCCACATAAATTACAAATACTCCCGAATCAATTATCGGGAATGGGCTGACCGTACCTCCATCCTATATCAGGTTGCCTACCTCCTCTTCCTCCTGACATATTTTCTCTGTAAAATAATATTATATAAGTCTTTATCCAAAAAATGAAGCTTACTAAAAAATCATGTGGACCACACGAAGGCAAACGATGTGAATTGAATGTCTACCATGAAACCCTTATTATTGTGAAAAACATTGAACAAGGAGGGGATGGAAAGAGAGAGAGAGAGAGAGGAGAGAGCAAGATGTGATAGAGGTAGAGTTCTCTACAACACTCAAGTCAATGTGGGCCACCATATTTTAAGTGTAAAACTCACTCCATTCATCATATTCTATATTCACTATCAGGTCTTGAGGTAAAAAATCAATTAGATTTACCACTCAAATGCACCATATCATATGGAATAGTGTGAATGGAATGTCAACCATAAGTTCATGTGTGGGCCACCATGACTTTATTTAAAATGTCTTTTCATATGGAGAAGGGTTAGAAAATTATCCTCCACTGAGTCAAGATTACTCAGGTACATTTTTCTAAGTGATGTTTTATCATTAATTGTTTCGCTCCATTTACTCATCCAAAACCAATTTGCAATTCAAAATCTGACTGATCCAATGGTAACTAGGGTTATTATAATCTCAGCTCCACAATTCAAGGCTCACGTTCCTTCTAATATTGGACCCACCAATAAATAGTTTAGCTAGAGTCTTTCCATTTCCAGTTTATATCACATACAGTCAATTTCCTACAGAACTTAGAGAACTTGCAGGGAGTCCATGTAACAAAAAGCTTCATCAGTTGAGCTGGGTCCAACTGATCTTACACGAAGGCCAATTAAATTGTTTAACGGTGAAAATTATATTTTTCGCTGCCATCTGTGGTGTGGTCCAGCTGATATTTGGATATGATTCATTTGTTGGATAATGCTCTAATATGATCTCTAAAAATAGATGAACGGTGTAGATATAATAAATACATCACTTTGGGCCCACGTAACTTTGATCTCCTTTGAACCGTCCATGCAACTGGAGCTCAAGGAGCATCAGTGCTCGTCTTTGCACGGACGCGGACTGCATCCTACCCCTCCCCGTCTCTAGCCCCCAACGGGCAGTTCTGTGGGTTGGGCCCACCTTGAATGTATGTGATCTATCCACACCGTCCATTCGTTTTTCCATCTAATTTAAGGGGTTGAGCCAAAATTTGAATCATATCTAAAGATCAAGTGGACCATACCACAGGAAACAACAGGGATAATGATATCCACCGTTGAAACCTTGCTAGGCCCAACAATGATGTTTATTTGTCATCCAACCTATTCATAAGATCGTACAGACTTGGACGAAGGGAATAAATAAATCTATACTTGATCCAAAATTTATGTGGCCCCCAAGAAATTTTCAATGGTAGACATTCAATTCAACTGTTTCCTATGGTGTGGTCCATTTGAACATTGTATATGTTTCATTTTTGGGTTGAAGCCCTATAATTATCTATTAAAATAGATGGACGGAGCAGATAAAATACATAAATTATGGTGGACCATACAGAGTTTACTCAGCACACTAAGCATAGTGCGTTATTCCATACGGAAATTGAATTACGTACTCATAACGCTTTTATCGTACCGAGTAAACTCAGTTGGGCCCACTATGAATTTATGTGGTTTATCCACACCGTCCATCCATTTTTACAGATAATTTTAGGGGTTGATCCCAAAATTGAAGTAAATACAAAGCTCAAGTGGACCGTTACATAGGAAACAGTGTGGAATAATGATTTCCACCGTTGAAACCTTCCTAGTGTCTAAAGTAATTTTTATTTGTCATCCAACCTATTCGTAAGATCACAAAGACATGGATGAAGAGAAACCACAAACTTCAGCTTGATCCAAAACTTCTTTGGCCTCCAAAATTTTTTTAATGGTAGAGGTTCAATCAAACTGTTTCATGTGGTGTGGTCCACTTGAGATTTTAATTTGCTTCGTTTTTGGGATCAAGCCCTAACATTATATTTTAACATGGATTAACGGAGTGGATAAAATAAATAAATAAATAAAAGTGGACCCCACACAGTTTACTCAGTACCCTAACGGTACTGAGTTACTTAGTATGCAATCCTGGAACGGATTGGCTACTCCCCCTGACACCAACCAATAGCTGGTGGTCGGTGCTATGTGGGCCACACCATGATGTATGTGTTTCATCCATGCCATCCATCTATTTTTACAGATCATTTTACGGTATAAGTCCAAAAATGAGATATATCCAAATCTAAAGTGGACCACATTACAGGAAACAGTGTTAAATGAGGGCAGACCATTAAAAACATTTTGGGGGCCATAAAAGTTTTGGATCAAGCTGATATTTGTTTTTTCTCTTCATCTGGGCCTGTATGACCTAATCAACAGATTAGATGTCAAATAAACAGTATAGTGGGCCATAGGAGGATTTTAATGGTATATCCAATCACTATTGTTTTCATGTGGTGTGGTCCACCTGAGATTTATATCCCTCTCATTTTTGGGTTCATCACAATAAAATGATCTTTAAAAATGGATGAACGGAATGGATGAAACACATACATCATGGTGGGGCCCACAGAGCACTGACCACCAGCCCCACGCAATCCGCTTGCCGCATACGCCATCCGCTTCCAGCGGATTACTGAAGTGAAGTCACGTCACCAAGTTACGTGGGTCCCACCATGATGTATTTTTTCTATCCACACCGTCCATCCATTTTAACAGATCATTTTAGGGCGTGAGCCAAAAAAGGAGTCAGATCCAGAGCTCGAGTGGACCCCACCACAGAAAACAGTGGTCCACCTGAGATTTATATCCAATCACTGTTGTTTTCGAGGCATGCTCACCTACGCGCAAACGCACGTGCGCACCTTTTCACGCGTGTCATGGATGTCGAATCCGAACGGTCCATAAGATGTGGAATCCCATGGAACCTTAAAGGGGGAATTTTCACCCTGATCTAAGATTCTGGTGGGCCATAGAAAAGAGAAATTCAAATCAAGGGAATAAACTGTTTACATTTTTCATGGCCCACCAAAGTTTTGGATCAAAGCAAAAATTCGTATCAGGGGGTTTCAAGAGGTTCTGCTTCATGTGGACCATTCGGATTTTCAAGACTCATCAGATATGATGAGTTCTCAAAAAAGTTCGTATGTAAGTACGTACGAACTGGTTCACAGGTCCGCGTTTCCATCCCCATTTCACCCCTCCCGGCCCGTCTTCCTCATTTTTCACGGATTGTCATAAGCGCTCTCCCTCTCCGACCTGATTTCTCGTCAAATCTCCGAGAAATCCGAGAAATCCGGCCTGATTTCTCGTCGCATCTCCGAGAAATCCGCACCGGCACGCTCCAATCAGCGAAAAAAGAGAAAAAATAAAGAAAATAGGGAGAAAAATTCGAAGAAAAAGGGATACAGGTACTTACCTGTCGAATGGCCCACCTCCGATCACTGCTATAGTCTACGGCTACTGGTACTCTCTCTCTCTCTCTCTCTCTCTCTCTCTCTCTCTCTTTCGACAACCGACGACATCGGGGTTTTATCAGTGTGGGTTGTTGGCTACAGTGGGACTCGTGAGTCCCCTGCAAACGCACCCGTGAGTGTCCGTGACTCTGTTTGTCGATTTCCGACAATAATGGAGGCGGAAATACCACGATATCTAAATCGGGGTGGGTTGTGTTGGCGATATCGGCAATTTCGACGATGTATCGCCTGATGTCAACGATTTATCGCACGATATCGACGATAATATCGCACGACTTCTGGAGTTTTCGATTTTTTGCATCTTCCGCGTGTTATCGGTTGAGTATTGTCTCGCACTAGTGCGATACCGATAATATCGGCCGATAGTATCGATATTTCGAACACTGCTTCGGACTAGTGATCTTCATTGATCGATTGGGTGTGACCATGCAAGATCGGGAGGTCTCATCCCTCGCCAGATCCAACCTAAGTAATAATTGAATGCCATACTCCATGGTTGTGATGTTGGCCTACTCCATTGCATGTTTCCTTTATGATTTTCTCAATTATGATGATTACTGCTAGAATTTTAGATCATTTATTCCTTTTATTTCCGCTGTTTAATTATGTTCATGAGCATGCATCATAATTAGGGTTGTCTTGCATCAAATTTGGTATTAAAGCATAGGCTTGCATGGTTTTTGTCTAGATCGAGTTATCAAATTAGGGTTTTGATTTTTAGGTTTAATTTAGGAAAGTTCCAAATTTAGAAAGTTTTCAATTTTAGAAACTTTTCAATTTTAGAAAGTTCCTAATCTGGAAAATTTTTAGATTTGAGTTGTTTCCTGTTTCAACTTAATTGTGTCAGTTCATAGTAGTTTTGCATTCATCGCATTCATCTTGAAAGTCATAACACCTAGTAGTCTAGTTGGGTAGAGTTTGGTTCAAGTCTCCATTGTATGCCCACGAGAAGAGGTAGAGGTTTCGGACTTCAACCTACCATGAATAACGAGCAGTTATCTGAGCAACTTGCTCAATTGATACAAAAGATAACCGCCTTAGAAGCAGGTCAAAGGCGTGAGTTTGCTCGCCTTGAGAACCAAATTACCACTACCATGACTAAGGTCGAGCAACCAGAGGCGTCCCAAAAGGAAAACCCCGCTGTAGGGGATGATGCGTACTCTCAAGTGGGAGGAATCATTGAAGAACGCGTTGCCACACGTGATGGTAGTGAAGATAGAGATCGTGGTAACGGCCGTGGTGTGGTACGAGAGGCACAAGCCACATGTGATCATCAAGACCACTAAGATCCAGATGAGCGCGCGATGAAGAGTGCGAGAGTTGAGGCCCCGAGTTTTGATGGGCGCTTGGATCCCAATGCATTCCTTGACTAGGTTGCTAACATGGACCACTACTTTAGGTGGTATGGCATATCGGAAAACCGTCAAATGCGGTTTGCTAAGATGAAGCTTGTGGGTCAAGCCAAGCTCTTCTGGACCAACACCGAGCGTAGGATAGAGAGAGTTGGTAGAGCCCCTATCACACATTGGTATGAGATGAAAGAGAAGTTGGAGAAGTACATTCCTCTCTCATACCGTCAGAAGCTCCTTGACCAATGGCAATCCCTACGCCAAGGGTCAATGTCTGCCGCTGACTACATCGCTAAATTTGAAGAATATGTGATGCGATGTGATATCCGAGAAGACTCTCTAGTAACGCTCTTGTGTTTCAAGACGGGTCTTCGTGCGGATCTTCAGCGCGAGCTTATGACTCGGCCCTTAACGGACTTGGATGAAGCATATCAAGTCGTGCAGGAGTTAAAGCAATATCTGAAGGCTCCTGTCGTTCGTCATTTTGAGTCCCGAGACTTCAGTGCTAGATCTAGTTCCCAGGGAACTAGACCTAATATTGGTAGTCAACCTAGGGCTAAGGCGACCATTCCGCCTAGGCCTATGGAGGACAAGGGCAAAGGGGTTCTTGGTGCCGGTCCTAGTAACATGAGCCAAGTGAGGTGCTATGAGTGTGGCAATCTTGGCCACATGTCTAATCAGTGTCCTACGAAGAGCCGTGGGAGAGCCTTAATTATAGGCGCGTCCCACGAGGGTAGAGATGACCAGGGTAATTATGAAGTTGAAGAGTATCACCCTGAAGGAGGACTTACTGATGAAGAAGAAGTGGATGAAGAAGCAACGCTTGCAGTAGTCAGGCGTGTGCTAGCTCAATCTAGAAGTAGTGCTGACTGGCATCGAAGCACTATCTTCTACACTATTGTCAAGTGTGGTGAAAAGAATTGTAAGGTGATAGTGGACAGTGGAAGTTGTCAGAATGTGATTTCCACTAGCACCTTAGATCGCTTAAAATTGAAATCCACACCTCATCCAGACCCGTATAAAGTTTCTTGGGTTGACAAGACATCCCTAATTGTCACCCAGCAATGTCTAATCCCCATCGAGTTTGGGTCATACAAAGAGTCCCTGTGGTGTGATGTTTTACCTATGGATGTGGGACATGTTATCCTAGGTAGACCGTGGCTAT
Organism: Magnolia changhungtana; assembly: GCA_030180095.1. Lineage (NCBI taxonomy): Eukaryota > Viridiplantae > Streptophyta > Magnoliopsida > Magnoliales > Magnoliaceae > Magnolia > Magnolia changhungtana. The sequence continues at coordinate 5,974,051 of JASAUF010000552.1, read as the reverse complement.
TCGATAATGATGTCACGATCTTTGGCCGTTCGAATGCATGTACTTTTATGTATAACGGTAGAAAGATCAAACTTAATTCCATGCCACCTGAGAATACACTAGGGAAGAAGAAGGATGAGAAGGCAAGTGAGCCTAGAGGAATGGAGAAATCCAAACCTAATGGAGAAATCCAAACCTAAGTCTTTACATATAATCAGCGCAAGAGAGTTTGAAAAAGAGGCTAAGAAGGATTCTATGGTGTATGCCCTTGTGGCTAGAGAGATTACACCTGAGGTTCCATTAGAGTTGCCCCGTGAGGTGACCTCGGTCCTGAAGGAATACAGTGATGTATTTCCTGAAGACTTAACCGAATGAGTTGCCACCTATGAGGGACATACAGCATGTCATTGATTTTGTCCCAGGGTCTACTCTACTGAACCTTCCTCACTACAGGATGAACCCTGCAGAGCATGCAGAGTTGAAGAAGCAAGTTGATGAGCTTCTGCAAAAGGGTTTCATCCAAGAGAGTATGAGCCCGTGTGCCGTGCCTGTATTGTTGACGGCAAAGAAAGACAGCACGTGGCGCATGTGTGTGGATAGCCGTGCTATAAACAAAATTACTGTGGATATCACCAAATCCGTATACGCCCAGGAGATGAGTGGAAGACGGCGTTTAAGATGAAAGATGGGCTGTATGAGTGGTTGGTCATGCCCTTTGGCTTGACTAACGCACCCAGTACTTTCATGTGGATGATGACACAAGCTTTGAGGCCTTTCATGGAAAAATTCCTAGTGGTGTACTTTGACGATATTCTTATTTATAGTACCACTAAGGAATCACACCTTGAACATTTAAAGAAGGTCTGTAATGTCCTTAGGAAGGAAAAGTTGTACGCTAATCTTAAGAAATGTGCATTCATGTCTAGCCAAGTTGTGTTCTTAGGATTTATAGTGTCATCTGAAGGGATGCGCGCAGACCCTGAAAAAGTCAGGGCCATAGTTGAGCGGCCAGAACCAAGGAACATTCATGAGGTGCGAAGCTTTCACAGCCTAGCAACTTTTTATCGTCGGTTCATTAGGAGTTTTAGCACGATCATGGCTCCCATTACCGAGTGCATGAAAAAGGGAGAGTTCGTGTGGTCTAAAGCCACAGTCAAGGCTTTTAAAGAAATCAAGGGCAAGATGGTGGAAGCTCCTGTCATGCGTCTACCTGACTTTTCTAAAGTCTTTAAAGTAGCGTGTGATGCGTCTGGTGTCGGTATAAGTGGAGTGTTGAGTCAAGGACACCTAGTGGCCTATTTCAGCGAGAAACTGAATGAGGCAAAACAAAAATACTCCACTTACGACAAAGAATTTTATGCGGTAGTGCAATCGCTGAGACATTGGCGACACTATCTCCTACCGCAAGAATTAGTTTTGTTTTCTGACCATGAGGCTTTGAGATATTTGCATTCTCAGAAGAAACTCAACCCAAGGCATGCCAAGTGGGTAGCATTTCTTCAGGAATATTCGTTTGTTTTGAAACACAAGGCCGAGGTTGAAAACAAACCAGCGGATGCCCTCAGTAGGAGAGTGGCGTTGCTCAACTCCTTGAGTGTAGAGGTAGTCGGATTTGAGCAACCGAAAGATGAATACCCCATATGTCTTGATTTTGGGGGTACTTACGCGTTGCTCGCAAGTGACCAGTATATTATGGGTGAATATATTCTTAAAGATGGCTTCCTTTTCAAGGGAGACAGACTTTGTATTCCCCGTATGTCCCTTCGTGAATTCCTCATCTGGGAGCTTCATTCAGGAGGGATAGCTGGCCATTTTGGTCGTGATAAGACCATTGCCCTCGTGGAAGATCGTTTTTATTGGCCAAGTCTCAAGCGAGACGTAGACAAAGTTTTAAGGCAGTGTCGAACATGTTAACTGGCAAAGCAAAGAAAGCAAAATACCGGACTGTACACGCCATTGCCAGTGCCACATGCTCCGTGGCAGGACATTAGTATGGACTTCGTGCTTGGGCTTCCCAAGACTATAAAAAAACACGATTCCGTTTTTGTCGTTATGGACCGTTTTTCTAAAATGGCGCATTTCCTATCATGTTCAAAGACGTCAGATGCGTCTCATGTTGCTCGTCTCTTTTTTGATAGTGTGATGCATCTCCATAGGTTACCTAAAACCATAGTGTCTGATCGTGATGTTCGATTTACTAGCTATTTTTTAAAGACATTGTGGCACATTATGGGAACTCGTTTGTAATTTTCTACTGCTTACCACCCACAAACAGATGGTCAAACTGAAGTGGTAAACCGCAGCCTTGGAAATCTTCTACGTTATCTAGTGGGTGAACATGTTAAGACTTGGGACCTAATTTTACCAACTGCTGAACTTACTTATAATGGGTCAGTTAATAGATCTACAGGGTTGAGTCCTTTTGAAATTGTAAGTGGTTATAAACCTAGAATGCCCATAGATCTCTTACCTATGTCTGTTACCCAAAGGTCTTCTGAGTTAGCCGATGCATTTGCACGCCATATTCATGATTTGCATACATATATTAGACAGCGGTTAAATGAGAGCAATGATGATTATAAAGTTTCGGCCGATTCTCATCGTAGAGTGCAAGAATTTCAAGAAGGAGACTGTAATGGTGTGAATAAGGCCAGAGCGATTCTCTCAAGGATATGCTAAAAAATTACAAGCGCGTAGTGCTGGACCATTTAAGATATTACAAAAGGTTGGATCCAACGCGTATCGGATTGACCTTCCACCTGAAATGAGCATTAATCCAACTTTTAATGTGGAAGATCTAGTCCATGCCCCTACTCCCATTGTTAATACATCGTCCCTTTCATGGCCTTTTTCTGAGTTTGCTAGCCAACCCCTTCCACCCCCTCCACCCATTTCCCATAAAGAAGAAATTGAAGAAATCTTGGATGACGAGATAGTATCCACGAGAGATGGAGGTTTCCAAAGGTATCTTGTCAAGTGGAAGAACAAACCATCGTCTGAATCTACGTGGCTGTCGGGCGACGCATTGTAGGGTATTGATCCAGATCTACTAGAGCGCTACAAAAGTTTCAACTCATCGAAGTCGAGTTTTTCTCACCCGAGGGAAATTGATGCGGACACAAGCGCATTCAAGGTGTACCAACGAAGAAAGCGTCAACCACAAGTGCCGTCCTTGTGGATAGGTGACTATTGAGGAGCTGAAGACCTTTCACATGTGATTGGACATATAGAAGACCCCACTCAGGAAAGACACATGTGAAGGAAGATTGGAGAAAGAAGACCGAGCGCCCGAACTTTCCCGTACTTTTGTTATTTGCGCGTTTTTGCTTAGTTAGGGGTCTCTTAGTAATTTTATCTTTATTTGCTTATTCTAGGGGTATTTTAGTAATTTTGTCTTTATTTGCTTATTCTATGGGTATTTTAGTAATTTTATGTCTTTATTTGCTTATTTAAGTGGGCTAAAGCCCTAAATCCGAATTTTAACTATTGATTAATGAAAAGCAAACCCTTTGGTTGCCTCCTTCCTCTCTTCTCTCTAATGGTGCTTCTTCTCTTCCCTTGATCTTCCTCTTCTAATTTCTTCTTGTGCCCCTCCAACTTCTTCAAGGTAATTATTTCCTTCATTCTATTTTCCAGTTTTGGCTAATCCTTCTTCGATCAAAATCTTGAGAACTGATCTAAACCCTAAACCCCCAAATTCTCAAATCCCTAATCCGAGAAACTTCTTGGTTCTTCGGACTAGTGATCTTCATTGATCGATTGGGTGTGACCATGCAAGATCGGGAGGTCTCATCCCTTGCCGAATCCAACCTAAGTAATAATTGAATGCCATACACCATGGTTGTGATGATGGCCCGCTCCATTGCATATTTCCTTTATGATTTTCTCAATTATGATGATTACTGCTAGAATTTTAGATCATTTATTTCTTTTATTTCCGCTGTTTAATTATGTTCATGAGCATGCATCATAATTAGGGTTGTCCTGCATCACAAAGGCCATCATTTTCCCAACGCTTCCCTCACATGGCAATACACTCCCTGATGTGTGCAAAATTTTCCTTGCAATATTGATAGGTTTCTACATCCCAATGTTGCCCAGTGTTTGAAATATCGGTATCTCGTTATGTATCACATCCTTGGGATACAAAAACGTATTGGTTATTGCAAAGGATATATCGTTTGTATCCGGTAATTTATCACACTTTTGGGAAACACAGGGAAAATGGTTGAATTTTTCAATGGAACTTCAGGGACTGTTAAAAAAGACCTTAATACACACTTTCAAATCATAACATCTCCAAAAAGAGGTGCACACAATCGATTTCCTTTGTATAGGGTCCTAAGTTATGCACTGTCTGATTGAACAAATGCAACTATATTCAAATTGAATGCATAACATTTAAAGTGTATGTGATAATAATTTCATTAAATACTCCTAAATACTTCGAAATTAGTCTCAATTGACAATTGGTTGAAGGAAATTTTTGATTTTATTAATTTTTAATTAAAAATGATTTTCATTTTCTGAAAATTGACAAGGACTTGACAAATCAGTAGATCAGCCCTCAGATATGCTTGATTTCATGTTTGGAGTGGAACATTACAAGCAATTTGGGAGAAATTGGGAAAATTTTGAATTTTCCCCAAATCAGACCACCTACATTCAAATTTCAAAATTAGAGTCTATATGATGATCATTTCATCAAATACTCCTATATACTTCGAAATTAGTCTCAATTGATAGCTGATTGAAGGAAAGAAAAAAAAAACATGAAGAACTAATGGATATCAAAATCAAAACTCCAACTCCATGATTTGTAATACAAAACATAAAGAACCAATAGATTTATAACCATTTGACACCAATTTAGTATAATTTCAACAAAAAAGGGGATCGAAAATTGAAAATGCTTACCGAATCGAACATGTGGGATACATTGGCATTACCTGTGCGTTTCGTAATGCATAGGTGGGATTCAAGATATATCGTGGGATATATCTGCCACTATCATCGATATTTAAAACATTGACAGTGTCATACACTCATTAAGACCGATACCACGAATACCGACTCTATCATAGAATTGCTTGAAGATAGAATAATAGAATCTTGCTCCTAAATAGGAGCAGAGTTGGCGACAGCATTCCTTGCCTTCAGACTCAAGTGAGGATTTAAATACCAACATTGTTCCCTAAGATGTCCGTGCTTTCTTAATGAGTACATCAAAGTCTATGCTCGTTTGTAGAAGGGAAAGGGGACGACTCTCTCCTTTTCTAGAACCACTGCCCTTGAATGATTTAGAGTACGTAGCTTGAGCAAATCTCTCAAAAAGATTGAAATAGTTTCTAATAGTGGTAGCTCACCGACTAGCTTCTCTTATGATGTTATTATAAATTGATTCCAAGGAAGGTACATGAATCTCTTCCCAATACATGCACCTTTTGCAACACAAAATTAAAATGTAACCTAGCCAAGAATTTGAAATTTCTTTGTTCTGTCCACTTCTTCATACTCTAACATACTTGAAAAGTAATCCTCAATTGACATTTCCCATTGTTCCTTGTTCATTATTTCATGATGCAACCTGTTGGAGAGTAAAAAGCCTTTGGGAGAGAGAAAAAACTCTAACTAGGGTTGGGCATCCTGTTTAAATCCATGGGAATAGAGAAAGAAGAAAAGGTAAGGAAAAAGTGGAGGAAAAGAAAGAGAGGCGGTGGGAGCCTGCTGCCCTCATAGAACTCTTATTTATATCAACTTTGCTCTAAATACAATATGGTGCACTGCAACTACAAAGACGCACACACTCACATTCCTTAAATATATAAAGCTGCTCTACACATGACCTCCACTGCAAGGTATCGACTTTTTGCTCACCACATCAAGGATATCTAAGAAACACAACAAACTCCCAACTATTTGCTAACCCTTATGAAGGATGTATAAAAAATACAATAGACAACTCATGCTGACCCAACATAACTAGACCAATATTTATTTGTATCAGCCGAGTTGTATGGTGTGATGCCATAACATCCAAGTCACACAGAAACAACTCATCCGTAAGTCCATAATGGATGGGGAAGATACCAAGTTTACGTAACCTCCATACCAGCAACTTGAGGGCTGAATTTATTGAAAATATTGGACTATAAAAAAGTCAATAACATTTCCAATTATCTTATAAATTTCCCCCACCTTTCCTATTTCCCTATTTGCAATTTTTATTTTATTTTATTTATTATTATTATTTTTTTGTGGTTTACTCTCAAAAGAAAAAAGACAGCTTAAGCCAACTCAGGAAGCAGACTTAGTTCTTGTCATGGTAAAGTCAAACACTGATGTAAATCTTGAAACTTTGGATATCTAACTAAACATTAAGGAAATGATAAAAAATAAAATAAAATAATTCAGAAATCATTTTATCCATGTAATTAGCTGGCAGTCAAACCAACATATAAGTAAAAATGACTATCTCTTACAGCAGCAAGAGTTGCAATAAATGGTTTGGATATCTAATTACACATTAATGAGAAATGAGATGATAAAAGAACAATTTAGAGATGATTTTATCCATGTAATGACGGCTGTTAGTTAAACCAACATATAAGGAAAAGTGACTAGTTCTTACAGCAGCAAGAGTTACAATAAATGGCTGCCTATGCAGAAGGTTCAAATTCCTGCACAAAAGTCAAAAATCTGTTTGATTAATTTGATAGATGACTAAAAAGCAGAAGAAGAAGAAGAAGAAGAAGAGAATGAATATGCTGAAGTTGAAATGTAACCAATATGCTTAATAAATTATATATTAAATATGAAGCAGCATGGCAGGGTGAAGCATAGAAGATAACATGGAAGTTACTTTGAAAAGGACCCTAAGCCCTGAGAATGAATATTGCAGATCCAACCCCAATTCCTTATCTGCTCGGCATAGGTCTGCAGTAACTGGAACCCAATCTCAGGTAGAATCTGATTTCAAAATTTGAAACAAAAGGTTAGAGTCAAAAGCTTAGATGACTACTTCAGAAATTTAAACAAAGTTTAGAGCTGTCATTAACCCAAAAATAGAATTTAGAGTTTACAATTGCAAAAAATGTTAACATACCAATTCCTGTTCAGAATCTAGATGCACAACTGTCTTCCCTTCACCAGATAATACCTAAGATTTTGGACAACTATATGAGCCACAAGCAATGCATGAAACTATAACAGGTTCAAATGGGTAAACAATGGATGACCTTTCGACGCAGTTCTTCCAGACGTATTCGTTCATCAGCAGCATGCTGTAAAACAGGTCCCCATGTTAGTGTGCAATTATGGCCAATTTGTAACAAGATTGTATCATTGAATGCATTTAAGAAACTCCTTACTGTCCATACATTTGATGCATGCTCATACAGAGTTGAGATTTCACCATTAAAGGACTTGAAATTAAATTTGTTAGGAAAGCCTTCAATAGATTAGAATGATTATGAATGCTGTGCTCGCACAGGACCTAAAGAAGGTGAAAAGAAAATCAAAACCTTGCTCTACAGGACCCATTATGATTCTGTGCTACTAACCATGAACCAACACGAAAGCTAAGGATGAATGACAAGGGTTTCTCAATCTTATCTTTGTTGGGTCTTCACGTCCACCAGCTTGATAGATATTGGGTGTGTTTTGTGATTTTTATTGAAATCTTTTGGTATTTGTAAGAAAAAGGAGTAAAGTTTATCTGAGGGTTGTACCTTAGGATTCTCGAAGATTCCACCTTTGTAAATATGTACCAATGAGTAACCGGATACTAACAAATAGAAAGATATATCTCAGCATCCAGAAGAACTAAAACAAAAATGAGCTTGAAGTTGCCCACTAAATCCAACCCTCGAAAACTATAAATTAGTAAGCCAGTTGAACACAGGTTAATTATGTGGGGAAGTTGTTGGCCACCATGCTTGGTCCCATAAAAAATACAGAACTACCAAGTCAACATCCTACACAGAAAAAATAATCCAGAGTCACCAACAAGACCCAGGGTGGGAGGACTATGTGCTCAACCCACATAAAAGGATGGCAAGATGCAGTAACACCCATTTTACATTGTAGGACTGAAACAAAAAGACTGATTAACATCAGTTGTGTTCACCAGAATATATGAAATTCAATATTAAGACAATGGGATCAATTGCCATACATATTCAAGAATAAACTGTCAATCTCATGAGGGTCAATGGAATGATACATATGATCCTGTTTGGCTTTTCTTCCCATGGCTTCATGTATATCAAGTGGAAAGTCGAAAATTTGGCAGTGCAATAACAGCAACGGAAGAAATCAATTGGTCAAGTAGCTTGACAAATTGAGGGTGCTGATGAGAGACTGGCAGTGCATGGTTGCCTCTAAGACATTCACTCAAAATAATGTCTTGGCTTCCCATTCAGATTTACAGTTGAATACTAGGCTGAAATCCTAGATCACATATGTTGATATATGAAGTCACTAAACTCTTGTTTCAGACCCAACGTCAGATCTTCCAGATCAGAGTGCTTCCAGTTACCATACAGGAATAAACAGTGTTTTAAATAGCGGTAGCGTGTTGTGTAGCATGAGCTACACGATAATTCTATTTTTTAATTTAAAAATAGGGAAAACATGATAAATATTAAGAAAAAAGCCATATATATATATATATATATATATATATATATATAAATGCCTAAAATGATTCATCTTGCAAGTATAAGCATGTTCAAAAAAGTTATTAATTATCGCTTATCAAAAGCCAATCTAGATATATAAAGTTATAAACCAAATCAAATAATTATCACATCAACAACTTTCTAAGCAAACCATTTTAATTAATAGTCTTAATTAAACTAATAGTCATAACTCACAGGTATGAAAAAGAAATAAAAATCCCATAGGTTAATACTTAAAGAGTATTAAGTACAATATAGATGTCATCAATACATTCAAAACCCTTTTTCTTTTAAGTTTAGTTTTAAAGGTTTTTTAATGTACGAGTTTCACACCAACTTTAACAATGGATCACCACCATTTTAGTGAAAGTTAAAAAAGAAAGGTTTGATTTTAACTTTGCATTTTAAGTTTTTTTTTAATGATGTGATGTGAGTTTTACACCATTTTTAACAAACAAAGGTTAAAAAAAAAAAAAAAAAAACATATTGTACCGTACACTACAAATGCTACACGCTATGTAGCCATAGTGTACGCTACAGGGGATTTACGCCATGCTACCACTACGCTACAAGCATTATTTGTAACATTAGAATAAAGCACAAGAAAAAAACATGCAAAGAAGAGGCTAACAACTTTTATCAAGTATATAATGACCTGATGCACAGACCTGATCAATAATAGCAAGTATACCACCAGCCACAACAGGAATAAATTTTTTATCAAGCTGCAGAAGAACCTTCGCACTTTGAAGGCAATCTTTATGGATGGATTCGGGTTGTAAGGAACCACCAGAAAGGTGCAAAAGCCCAGAAGAAATGTCAAGTATTCCATCCTCGTGACCAGCCAAGTTACTTGATTTATCACCATCCTAAAAAATGGATAAACTATTAATCACATTAATGAAACCACCAAATTTATGCAATGCCCTCTTATGATAATATAATTTGCTTAGAGCTATGGCACAATTGAACATTGCTGATGTACTCAACTGTAGGATGTGGGCCACCATCGCGCCACTTGGTCAGAGTAACTTCTGAATTTTCCAGATCAGAGGAGAGAAATTCTGCAAGGGTGGGATAGTACCACATCAGCACTATGATGTTTTCCAAAGTATTAAAAAAAAAAAAAAAAAAAAAAAAAAAATCCATGCGGAAGGAAATTCTCCATTACCTAAGTTGTGCTTCTATCTCCATACATGTGACACAAATGTATCAAATTTGGACAGTTCATTTGCTGGGCTCACTGTGGATGTCTGAACCAATGTATGTGGTATGGGGAATGGGTTCACACTACACTACTTCCTCTAATATGTGGTACATTAGGGTAGGATCACATGGGACACTCCATTGCATACTACTAAGTATACACAATATAGTAATACATAAAAATTGATATCTTCATTTATATATGAAATGATGAATCTCGTGCAAAGTATTATATCATATGCCTTCTATTGCATAAATCAAAGTATGCATATCCAGTCTAAATATAAATTTAAACTACTCAATCACCAATAAGAGCATAGGACAACAATTTTGTTTCAGTAGAAAAAAGCAATCCAGAACACAAACATGTAATGTAGATTGCATGGCAATCATGGTAACATTGGTCAGTACCCCGAAAGTAGCATAATTTACATGATCCTAGCCATGTAACATAGGGGGATTTTCCAGACTACAAATCTATGGCTAGAAAATGTCCAACATATGACATTCAATACACACACAAAAAAAAATAATAATAATAATAAAATCTCAAACTAATGGCTAGGATCACCATACTCTAGCAGCAGAGTATCAAAATTTCCTCCTTTGACAATGTGTTCCTAGAGGTACATGAATTTCCCATCACAAACTGTAGGGAGCTCGTGCAGCAAAAAAGCTCTATAAAACCTCGTATCATCGATAAAATGTTTAAAACTTAGTGTATTTCAGAAGAAAGGCAAAGAAACTCATTTTTTCTTCGGTAAACAGAATTAAATACTTCTCTTTTTTCAATAAAGCATGTTTTATTTAAAAAATAAAAAATATTGGCGGGCAATTTAGAAAATAGACATTGGTGGTTGCCACCCATTGATAAAATTGAGTAGAAGGTGAATTTTTTTAGTAGAGTAGAGACAAACTGATTTATGTGCAGATTACTTGAAAAGAAAGGATTTGAGAGAGGCAAAGAAAACCGTTCAACTATCTATATACATTATTATTCAAACAAAATTCTAATTATTTTAATTAAAAGTTTTTCATTTTATATTGCACATATATAGTCATTATTTTCACCCTGTTTTTAAAAAATATATATATATATATTAAAATTAATTAATATATTTATTATAGTCCAGACCGTATTAACCTAAACTGTTCATTCTCCGGATTTTTAAAAAAATTAATTTATTTATTATAGTCTAGACCGTTTTAACCTAAACTGTTCAATCTCCGGATTTTTGGTGCTTTTTTTTTTTTTTTTTTGACAAATTTTTTTACCATATTTTTAATGATTGAGAGAGTCATTGATTGTGATCAACTTGTCGATTGTAAATTCTAATCAATCTATGTAATAGACTATTAGGTAGCGCTTGATTGTAATTAGCCTATATAATAGTCTATTACATTGCGCTTGTGGGAGTTTTGTTCTCTCATTGCTAGTCCCTACTCCCTAGCCCAATAAAGGAGGATTGTATCAGGTTGGCAGCAGCCATTAAACTTCTGCCATGATTTTCATCATAACTCGAACAATATGACATTCCAAAATCATGCTAGGGCATTGTCTGTAAGCAACATGTTGCATTGGAACCCAGGAGTAGAGAGAAATGGGCAAGGGTTGGCTAGGGTGTCACCCAGAAGCGATGCGCCACAACAATGCACGGTTGCTGTCGTACAAGTTTAAGGCTCTAAAAGGCAAGGGGAAGGCCAAAAAAGACATGGATAGAGGTAGTTAGAAAACACTAGATGACCTATGTCTAACTGAAGGTAGGGCCTTTGATAGATTGGAATGGTGGAGCAGGATTCATGTAGCTGTCCTCAATTGATTGGGTTATGATTTTAATGATTGAGACTGAATTAAACACAAACATTTCCCGTACCCTTTTTTTGTCATATGCCATTTTGTTACCTGTGGTTCCTCTAGGATGAAGGGAAAACAAAAGTGTTAGCCTAAGGCAAATTTTTGGGTATGGCCCATAGAGGATAGGGTCCATCAGATGAATGCCTCAGATCTCATACAGGTGTCTGCATTTTTGGAGATCAGATGGCTTAATAGCTAATTTTGATATATGTGTTTAGGTCCTTGATATGTTTCCATCATCATTTACCTTCAAGTGCATTGGTATTGTAAAGCTCAATGCTTTGAGATTTCTCGAATCCTTCACTCTCTTGCATCTGGGTCAGGTTGTCTGTATTGTATGACTTCTCCTCCAAGCTTGTTCTGAATATAAGATTGGGTTAAGTATACTGAAAGCTTTGCCATGTTTGATCCATGATTCTAGAAAAAAGCTTTAAACAAATGTTATACCTGGGGCATGTGCGAGTATCATCCGCTAGAATTGGCTTGAGACAAGGCTGTAATGAATCCTTAAACTCACAAACAGTCACTGCAAAGCATCAACACGAGCAGTAGAGTCAAGTAACCGGTACTATTATTTAGGGCATGTTTGGGTTGGGGTAAGCTAGGGGAATGCAAGGGAAAGCAAAATTGTTACATAAAAAGCTCATAAACTGAAATCAGTGCTAGGGGAAGGAAATCCTTTGCGCTTGTTTGTTTTGCGAAAGAAAAGTCCTGGCTAATGCTTTCCTTTTGTATTTACCACTGTTTGATTGCAATCCCACAAAAGGAAACCTCTTCTCTCTCCAACTTGTCAATTTAAAAAGGACACATCAGAGGTAAAGTATGGTTGCCATCATGACTTTTGGAAAAAGGTTTTACTCCCTTGTTGAGGTGGGAAAGGCAAAGGCAAACAGTTTGCCACGGCATCCTCCGCTTTCCAAGCAAGTGTAAATGTCTTGTTGACGTAAAATGAATGTTTCTCCTAGTTTACCCTCAAAGCCAAACACACCCTTAATGAAAATGAATAATAATGAAATTGAATAAAGGATTGTTGATGCTGAAGGAAACCTGGTAAAGTAGGGGCATCGTGGAACAATTGTGCATTAGGTTCTCTTCCAGGTGCAGTGTTTAAATGGTTATACAAGAGGGAGAACTTGCTCTTGCCTTTATAAAATGGTGGAGCCGAACAACTTCTCCTTGACCTTAACTTGGGAAACTCTCCACCATTTTGGATTTCCAGTTTATCCCTCTGACTCTTGCCCATCTTACCGTAGTTAGGTGAGAGAATGCAGCATGAAGTTATAGCATAATTATTCATTGTGTGTGTGTTAGACAAGTCCATACATAACCAATCTTTTTCATTATTTAACTCGTCAGAAGAGCCAACTTCTCTAAAGATGATGTCATCTGAGTGGCATCCGTTGAGCAGAAATTTGTGCACATTCCTCCCAGGACTGAAGCATTTCTTATAATCTAATTCGGTTTTGATACAACTTGAGGTGGGGTGATCCTCTTCATTGGAACTATTCGGCAGAGTGTAATGACTGAAGAAATTATCTTTCATTTCAGGGTCCCTAAAATGTCCAGACCTAACAGTTTTTCCAGATGTAAAATTCCCTTTAATGGCATATCCATCTGAAAAATCTTCAACCTTCCAAAGAGAAGTATCAGGACCAGAAGATGAAGATAGAAAACACCATTCAGAGTTTGTAGACGGACAATCAGAGCCTCTTTCCCCAACTTCTGCAAGTAAACTTTTCCGAAGGTCATTTTCCTCAGCAAAGCATGGTATATCACGAGCACGAGAATCTGTGAAATCACTTGATTGTACATTTAACTCTGTACTTCTCTGGCATTTTCTCATGATGCAAGAGAGGTGAGAAGCTGCTAATTTGTCCTGCCACGGATTCTTCGTAAAGAAGTCTGAAATACTGTTACTGTGATGAGTTTCCACAGCATCAATAGTATCAGCAGCAGAAAGCTGTCGTTTCTCGGTCCTGAAGTCATCAAAGTTTATTTCAAAACCCCTGTCATTAGAGAACAATGCTGATTGCGAGTTTCCAATTAAATCCTTTTTTATCCTCTTGGATTGGCGAAAAGGAAATGGAACATTTCCTGCATCATCTTTGTAGTCAAATTGATTGATTGTCACTATGCTCCCGGTTGATCCTTCCCTCAAGTTTCCATCAACTTCCAGAGACCCATTCCTCCATCTCGAACCTAAAATGTCGTCTTCTTCATTATCCTCAGTAGCATGTCTCATCGCGTACCCCTCTGACAAGAAACGATCTTCTATAGGGAAAAAATCAATGTCACCTGTACGAGGAATGCTACTTATTGGAGCAACCATTTGACTACATTTGGTACCATAAACATCCCATGCTGCAGGAGTTGTGTCTCGGAAAGAGTACTCAGTCTGATGAATAAATCCAGCCTTCCTTTGGCATTCTTTATGCTCCGCAGCATTTGCATGTGATTCTCTAGATGATCTTTTACGGTTCTCTTGATGGGATAACAAGTCAACCTCTGGTGATGACATCATGTGTGATTTTCTAGATGGCCTTTTACCGCTCTTTAGATGGGATAACAAGTCAACCTCTGGGGATGACATCTTTAAGGAACTGGTAGATGGGCTAAGATTCACAGATGTTTGATGATGTTGGATCTTGCCTTTCTTTTTATTAATATCTGAGTTCCTGGACAAATCAGCACTGAATGGATCTGGCAGCAAACAATCTCCAAAATATTAGTAACTTGATTAAAAAAAAAAAAAAAAAAAACTGCCCCTCACATAGCATGGTAAGCTAGAATCTGCAAGAAAACATTAAACTGAATAACGTAAAGAAATTCTTGTCTGAAGGATCTAAGAAGGTCAAGAATGAAATATCTAGCCCTGGAATTGCATTTGGTTAATATTTGTGTCAAATTTGTATAAATAAACTCTTGAAAGATGAGAGCATCCGAGACCTTGAAACAGAGATGCAGGGTTTTCGTCCTCCTTCCACATTTCACCTTTTGCCGGTACACCATTTTTATGATCATGGGGTTCTTCTGCATTAAAGGAAAAAAGAAAAACGAAAAAATAAAAAATAAAAACTCGCAAGTAATTCTGCTTTAAAAAGGAGTTTCTATGAAAATAGAGAAGTATTCATCCTGCTGGGCTACACTTCCATCCATGTATATTCAACCTTGCAAAAAGTGAGATGGAATTCGTCTCCAGAAGTGCCTAACAGCTTGCTCAATAAAGGACAGTATAGGCGGCCAATCCTGTAAAAGTTCAGAAGGCCCAACTATTGAGGAAGAAAACCCAAACATCTCCTGAATAGGTTACAAGTACTAAATTCACAGATACATATAAATATGCAAAAGCTGAATGCGAATAGAGCAAAACAACACTTAAGGATTACATATTCCCCTTGGAACAAAGCTATAAGACAATCTCTCTTTTTTGATAAATCCTTTGCATGGAGACTGATTCTTCTTCACATGAAATGCAACTTCTACTCTATGGTTAGCAGACAAAAACAGAATATCTCCATTAGTAGTCCATTTGCTTCCAAGATTGCATCCTATTTTACGATCTTTGGAATTCCAACAGAGCTTCCAAATGATAATTGGAAAGAACAGGGGATGAAGCCCGCAATGTAATTCTTGGATTCTGACTTGTCAGATCAAACATCGACTGGATTTGTTTTTTTGTTAAAAAAAACATCAACTGGATTTGTTGCGATCCAAAAAAGAAAAAAAAAAGGACTTCTCTTTCTTTGTAGGCTCATTATTTTGAAACTTTGAAAGTTTAAATCACATCACCGTGAGCCTTGGATGTCAAGAAGAAACATGTTCAGAGCTGTCAAAAAATCAACATTATCATCAAAGGCTTATCCCAACTAACTGGGGTTGGCTACATGAATCCTTTTTCTGCAATACATGAATCCTTTTCTGCAACTCCACTCTATCAAGGGCCATAATTTACGCCCTAGCATGAGTTTGGGATGTCATATCATTCAGATTCATGTTGGAAGTTATGGCAAAAGTTTGACACCGGCTGCCAACTAATGCCCGGCTACCAACTAATGCATCCTCCTTCATCTTGGCTTGGGACTGGCAATGAGAGCACAAAACTCCCATAGGTGCAATGTAATAGACTATTGCAGAGGTTGGTTACAATCAAGTGATATCTAATAGTCTATCACATAGATTGATTACAAGCAACAAGTTTCTTCATAGCTATCAAAAAATGAATATCAGAAAAATCGTAGAGACTACTATTTCTTGATCCCCATCCTCATTATGAGGGTATTTTGGTATATGTGTTGATTGTTATTTAAACTAGTCCCCTGATCTCTTGGAGGTTACTCTCTTAATTTGCAAAGCGAATCATATGTGGGATTTTATCACCTTGTTTGGTAAGGATTTTTCTTCTCTTGCATGTCATCACATAATCCAAGTATTAAAGAAGGGAGGAAAACCCTAGATCTAGTTTTCCTCAAACCTCTCTAATGATTATTTTACACAGTCAAAGAACAGAAACTCAACACTTAGGCTGGTATTCAATGCATATTGTGGACCACCTTTATTGTACTTCGAGTATCATTAGTTGTGGAGCTGGAGTCATCAGATGTGCATGGGACAGCATCATTCCAAGGATATTGATTTTGCAGACGTGTGGTCATTTTTCCTCTATTTCTAGGCATTTAGGAGTGCCGTTCTAGAGTATTGTGTTTCAAGAGTTGTGTGGCATTGGCTTGGTGGTAGTGTGGTGCATGACTAGCTACACTTGGCAATATTGGGATTGATATCACAGGTATCTTTTATATTTATGATGGTTGTTACTCATGATTGTGCTCCCACAAGGGAGACTACAAGTGCCTTGCCCTCCATGCTGATTTTCATATGGTCTTGAAGGCATCTCATCATCCAGAGTCTCACTTCAAATGTACAATTGCTATCTACAATCTCTTGATTTTAATTACTTGAGTCTCTGTTCGAATTATGAATACTTTCTTCTGAAATCTTCCGCTGAGAGCTGCTTTGTTCAAGCTAACAGGATGAGGAGTTAAAAGGGTTCTCTTCGCCATCAAATATACAGTTTGCCAATGATTACGATTTTCTGAAATGTGGGTTCACGGTTTGATAGTTTAAACTGTTGATATTGTGGGCCTCACCATGTATGAGGGGTTTGCTACAAATCACCCAGAATGGAAGATCATATACCTCTGATATTTGGTCATTCTTCCATTTATTAACCATGTATTTATAGGACTTTCAAGGTGCTGGGATATTAACATCAGGAGATTTCTGATGCCTCCTCAATCCTCATCCATGATTAGGTCCTCATGTCAATGGTTTCGAATTTCAAACCATTGGCCAGTGCAAGAAATCCTACTAGTCAGCAAACCACACATTTGCAGACGAGCAGGGGGATTCCTCATTGGATAGGTGGATTGCTGATGTTAGGTGGACGGCCAATTGTTGAACTTTTGCCAAGCATCCATGAGATTCTCTGTTTCGAATCTTTCTGGTGGAAAATGATTTGTAAAGCTTCCCTGTTTCAATTTTTCTGGCCGAGTAGGATTTATGATGCTGAGCCAAATAGCTGAAACAAGGGGATGCTGATGACAACGATGATGATGAAGTTGAAGCTAACTCCAAATAGCTGAGAAGTAGACAACAACAATGACAATGACATGAGGCAATGATGACGATGATGATGATGATGCAATACTAAAACTTAAAGACAGTTATGACAACTAACTCGAAAGCAAATCTTTCTCTTGAACCAAACATAGAACATTATGTTCCAACTATTTTTATTGTTTTTATTATAAATATTATTCTTAACGCTTGATCAAAGTTTTAAGTAAATTCATTAACCTTTTCAACCCAATCAAGTACTCTCTTTCCTCTCGTCCAGACTTCTCGGTGGACCAGATTTTTTGACACCAATACAAATCTGAGAGTCTCTTCTCGTCATTTTCAAGGAAAAGAAGGATTTGTGCCAGCTTAAGGCAATGAACGTTACTGAATAAATATTATATGTTCTTCATGATTAGTGTGCTCCTTTGCAGCTTCTGACATTCATGGAGATAGAAAATTTTGTGATCGTTGAATTGGCCAATTAGGATGTTTAAGGATTTTCATGGTTTGGATGCTTCCTGTAAGCCTTGCTTTCAGACCTTTTATTTCTGGCTTTTGCCATCATAATGAATACATGACCCCATTCATTAAAGTAATGAAGAAATAAGATCTTTAAAGAAAAGCCTTTTGGAAAACCATGAATGTTTTCTTCCATGACTGCAGATAAACACAGTTTTACAAACTAGCGAGGCCCACAATAGATAATTATGTGTTTTGAGAGAGAGAGAGAGAGAGAGAGAGAGAGAGAGAGAGAGAGAGAGAGAGGTCCTCTTCACCCAAAATAAATGATCAATAAGCCAGTTCTATCAAGACCAGGCATCATCTTAGGTCCTCTTCGCCCAAAATAAATGATCTAGAAGCCAGGTTCTATCGAGACCAGGCATCATCTTAAAAAGAAAATAAGATGAAAATTTAACTCATGGAAATTTTAGTTTTCAGTGAGAACAAAAGCCTCAGTGCAACAATGCTACAGTAGAACTAAAAGTAGCTAGAATCCAGGAACAAACGCCATTGTACTAAACCAAAAATAAATATGATGTTTATATCCTAACCAGCACAAGTCGTATTGTTAAGAACCAGTCACAACAGAATCATAGGTATCATGATTTTGGATATGTATAAACATGCTAGAAAGAACAAAAAGATCATCTCACTGACATTAGCACAAATGCTGTACCCATGGACCAAGCCGGAAAAAAAAAAATGAAAGAAAGAAAGTATCACCTTGAACTCTACTATTGTCTTCGATGGCTCAAAAGTCAGATCATAGCTAGATTGAGGGCAACAAAGGTTAAACATATATGCTATATATGCTTGCATCTTGTGTCTCCTTCTGTTTTGCAATTCAGATTCACCCTTCCACAGAGCCAGAGAGCACTCAGAACTAGCAGCCATATTATTAATCATTTTATGAATTGGCCCCTTGCAAACAAAGCGTGAATTGATATCTGAAATTGTTAAGGTCATCAAACAATGCATAATGGACAGGAAAAAAGGAAAAAACCGTGAAGCTTGCTAACAAAAAGTACACTGGACCCAAGAAAATCTGAGTGGATACAGACATATTGGAAGGTCTGCAACCAGAATGCATCTTTAAATTAGAACACAAGCTATTAAAAATTCAGTATTTAAATTACACAAATCATTTCTTTGGATGTGAATCATGCCTACCTTTGTGGAGAAAGTATCAGAATGACCAGATAAATACCCAGATAGCTTCAATACTCCCTCAGAAAAATTTACTTCATGTAGAGAACTAGACACCTCATTCCCAAACCAGCTAGTCAATAGTGGCAAAGGCGACAAGGAAGGAATCGTGCAAAGCAACTCATTCTCACTGCATTCATGAAGTGTAACTTGTAAATAAATAGTAAAAAGGTTTAGTTTCCATCCTATAGCCAAACAAGAAACTTACTTCTCAACATCGATGACTTTGAAAGAAACTTGTGGGCAAACAAGTGCAGTTCGAAGTACACATTTCTTCACCAAATGCAATACCTTCTTGGGGCTTACAAAACACATGCATGAGCAAACCAAAAGGGCAATATATCAGCAGACTGTGAGCAGTGTAACTGCATTGTGTGGAGGAAATCAATTGAAAGCCTTCTTAACAATAAGAACATGATAAGGAAAAGAAAAGTTACGAAAAAGAAAAACCTGGATTGCATGCATCTCCTTCTAACCGGTTGGTTGTAAAATAAATCACGAACAATGACTGCACAAAAGAAAATTGATCTCTTTCAAAGTGTACATAATATTTGCACAGGCTAACTGAAAACGAGAAACATGTTTGTAGGGCAATGCTGTCTGTAGTAAAACCTTGCCTACAGGCTACAGAATCATTGAGATTGATTGATATGCATAAAAACAGAAGATTCAGAGCAAGGAAGATTAACGAATTGATACTAGCTGGTATCTTTACAAAAACCACATATCAGGAATCATCAGCTTTTTTCTGAATGGTAACTGAATTTCTATGAAAAGAGAATCCAAAAGCAAAACAAGACAAAACAAAGTGGATGACGAGGGATTATCCAACAAAGAGGAGCGATTCATGTCCCCAGGAAGAGGCAAATGAGGACCAACTACAAATATGAAAAGCTTTCAAAAACCAAGAAATGCCCCAATTCTGGGATCTATTAAAGAGCTGCCATGAAACAGTTCCGCTCTTTGCATATTGCCCATTAGCTAGCTAGCAGACACACCCTCCATAAGACACCCCTTCTTCCTCCGAATCCCCTTCCTAGCTAAGAGGAATCCTTTTACAGTCACAGGTATCACCCATTGAATCACAGAGTTGGGAAACCGCCACCAAATACCAGCTTCAAATTTGCGGTGACTGAAAAGGATGTCAACAGATTATTACAGAGATACCTTCACATTGATTATTTGATTTGTACCTCAACATAGAAACGTTCTACTTCTGTAAGTTCGCTGGCTCTATAAGTTCATTAGCTTTCATTTTTCAACCTATCTTAGGAAGCTTTATCTTCACTCCCTGAGTTTGTTCTTTGCCCTGGCTGTATAAACTGGCCAACCTGCTTCCAGCTGGTTTGGTCTTAACCCAGAGAGAGAGAGCTTTCTGTATCAATCAGAGCACCCTATGTTGAGCAACCAAGCTTTCCTGATAAATTAGAGCACTCACAGTGAAGCAACCCCTCTTGAGCCTAGAGTTAAGGGCACTCCCACCAAGAATGCATGCCCACTGTAGTGGGTGTGGAGGTTTGACTCATGACTTGGCCATTTCTGCTTGTGCATAGTAGAAGAGTGAAGAGACATCTAGAGTAGGACAGAGTCTCAAGTGTAGAGAATTCTAGAGCTGGGTAGGATGTTGTAGAATTGTAAGGTTCTAATGTTCTATAGTGAGTTTTGTAGCTAGGAGAAGCGTGGAAGAGTGGAAGTTTTCTAAAATGTTCTTGACCATTGGATGAATGCAACATTGCCCAACCCAATCCATTGATGTAAAGAGTCTAGAAACTTTTTTTTCTTTTCTTTTTTCCTTTTTTGAACATTGACAATATCATTAATAAAAGGCCACAGCCAAAAATACATATAAACAACATATTTACAATGACTACCATGAATCTGGAAGTGGCTCAGGAGATTCAAAGCCAAAGCCCATTCCATAACCTGACATTTAGCCCTACTGAACACGTCTATGGCTTTCCCTATTCAGTTTCTGAAACATCGATCATTTCTCTCTCGCTATTGACTCCATAACCCCACCAGCATACTCAACCTTCAGATTGATTTTTATTTTTTATTTTTTGAACATTGCTCAACCTCCAGATTGTTGACCCCCCTTTTCCCACTTCCCCCACCATGCAATGATAAAAGAAAGGAATCTATTGAGCATGGAAGCACCCACAACACTCCAAAAATTCAAAATAAGTCATTTCATACTTCTCTCACAAAAGATTTTGGAAACAAAGAAGACAAACATTTGGAAGAAAGAAATTCCCTTTGCCAAGGTTGTCCACAGTCAGCAACTTGTTTCTCCTCACTAGCCAAGCAAAAGCTGCCACCTTTAACAGAGCACCATATCCCCATACAAACTTAGTCGGACATACCCTTTCACCTTCAACACCACCGCTTAGCATATGATAGAAAGAGTTCACCGAGAAATTGCCCGATTTATCTTTTCACCATCTAAGCGAGTTTACGCTTGCTATTAGCGGAGACTACTTGGCTAGCATCTCGAGAAGGCGAACAAAATCTTCAAACTCTTCATCGTCAAGATTCCTTCCACATGGGGGAGCCCACACTACATCCACTCCCCTCATGGAAAAGCAAGAAGCCACTTTTAAACCTTCCTCCAACGCTATCCCCATTAAACTTGGGAACACATTGCTCAATTTGATATCTCCCACCCATTTGCCCACCCAAAATATAAGGCCACGTTTGGCGCATGGGAGTGCATGGGTTTAGATGGGAGCAGATTTCCTTATCCCGGGTTTTAAAAAACGCCTTGTTTGGATGGATGTCATGCGCTAGGTTTGAAGTGACTTATTGGAAACTGCGCCCGGGCGAGGGATTCTCGCAATCCTGCATTGGTCTTAACGATGGCGTCCGGTCACTTCCACAGAATCCAGCGATGGATTTGGGGAAGACTACCAAATCCCATCCTGCACCTGCCCTGGTATTTCTGAGCAAATCCTACTGATTTTAACTCCGAATCCCTTGAGCAGACCTGTTGCTGAGGCCGATGGGAGACTACGATCGAAGACTTCTTCAGTCCTTGGATGCCCACCAGGTTCCAATTCCACACCATATATGGGAAAGAGAAGCATGCGGTTATTCGCATTGAAGCTCGTTTTCTTCTACCTGGAGATGTGCAGGTATGGTTTTCTTTATCTGTTTCTTCTTCGTTTCCTATTCTCGACTGGAGGGATATCCGGGATCTGTCCATTTCGGTGAGCTCATGTTTCGAAATCCCATGTGGATGTGCATGGAGATGAAGCATCGTTTTAACCATGACTGCATCTGATACGTGATCCTTCATATCTATCTTTCATCTATGAATGTGGGAATGAAACTGCCCTGTCTACAGTGATTGGTTGGTTCGATTTCCAATTCGACTTCTCCTGTTTAGGGATTCGATATTTTAAATCCCTCGTGACATTTTGCAGGGTCCATGAACCCTCTTGGTATATTTTCATCTCTTCCAATATCTCTGCACAAAACTGACCATTTCAGTTGGTCTGGCCAGTCCGAATACCTTTTCCGATTTCTCCTAATTTTTGGAAGAGATAACATTTCTGTTAGATTATTCTAGATCTCGGCATAAAACTGACCACCATAGGACAAAAACATTATGTTTACGTTTTGTCTTTCAATGCATGTTAAACAGGAAAGAAGTTTATAACAGTTCTTCAGTCTGTGGTTAAACTTGATCTGTGTGAAATTTCAATTGTGCCTAACTGATTTCCATGAAAACCTCTGTTTTCCGAAAGTGATTTCCTACCTGCTTAATATAGATTTACTTGGGCGAGGAGCGCGACAAGGGCTGTCTAGAGGAGTGTCTCATAATCTGTCGATTCTGTTTCCAGATAAGCAGGTACATTCCATCATCATATCTTCTATCTTATGTATGGCCTTTAACTTTTCATTTTTGTATTATAAGAGAAAGAATAATGTGCACTTCTCAAGAGAGAAGTGTAGAAATGTGATTTATGGCAAAAGAACTCCTTCATATACAGTTGAAGTGGGTCACTGGAAAGTACAGAGAACGCCAGATATCTATTTGATAGCGGATGTACCTGTTGTATTCCTCATAATACAAATAGAATGAAGGTCTATCCGTATATCAGCCTGTTACACAACATTATGGTGTATCTCTGTTTGGGAAGAATATTTCATGGGTAAATGGACTGTTCCAACCCAACATCATCTTTAAAATAAGCTTAGTATCAGGGAATGAATGGTTTGAGAATAGTTTTCCATTTGCAATGATCCAGATGTATATTTCTAATTTCACAGTTTGTTCCATCGACTTTGCATATCTATATTATAGGTCAAAAATAAATTCTTACATTGTGTCAACCTAGTGCAGATTGGTGATCATGGAATGTTTTACATGTTTTACATTGTGTCAACCATGTAGTTTTTATATGAAAATAGGGTTGTGTGGCTGATTGCATGCATGTAAGCGAACAGACAACTTCCTTGCTTCTCTCAATCTATACATTCTATTTTGTAATTGTATCACAATACTTTCTATAGTCTAGTCCTATCATTTTAGGAACATGTGAGAGCTGATATTTAACGACATTTCTTCCCAAAGTGTAGGTCTTTGTTAGGAGATGGATAACTTAAGAGTGAGGAAGGGCTGGGCCATTACATTGTTGTTCTTGTAACAGGCGTAGCTGCAGTTGGGGAATACTGTCGGCTTTACATGTTTCGACAACCAACACGTTTTGGAGATGATAAGCAGGCGAGGTTCATCAATTCTATTGTTCGTAGCCCTGATAGGGATTGTATTAACTTGCTGAGGATGAATCGAGCAGTATTTTTTCGGTTGTGTAATGATGTACATGAGAAGATTTTTTTACGCGATAGCCGTCACGTTAGCTTAGAAGAGTAACTAGTGCTTTTCCTACACACGGTAGGACATAGCGTGCGTAATCGGGTAATAGGACACCGGTTTGTACGTTCAGGTGAAACTGTCAGCCGTCACTTCCACCAAGTTCTGGATGCAATTATTTCTCTTTACCCTACATATGTAAAACAGGCGGGGCCACAAATCCCTATTGAGATTCAATCAAACCCATTTTGGTCGACATATTTTCAGGTACTAGTTTTTTTCAAGGGCTCTATGTACATATGCCTAATAAGTTTAGTTTCATCGCATTAACCTACAAATCAGTTTGGACAATCTGCATCTAGAATTGCGTTGGGGCAATCGATGGGACCCACATTCCTGCCCATGTACAAACTACCAACCGTGCGAGCTTTTGCAATAGAAAAACTTTCTTAACACAGAATATGCTTGCTGCGTGTGGATTTGATATGAAAATTTTATATATCTTAGCCAGATGGGAAGGTTTTGCTTCTGACGCAAGGATGCTCCATAATGCTCTCACACGAACTGATGATTCTCTAACTGTCCCAAATGGTAACATTTTGATGCGGACAACAGTGGTGCACCCTATAGAGTGTACCAGAGGAGGAGGCGTCGCTGACAGAGTACTGGAACGGAGGAGTTGATGTGGATGGACGTTGGGTCCATTAGACCCATTTTCTGACGCACTACGAGTGCAAGAACAGCATGACCGCACCCTGACCATAGATCCATGGGTCGGATTTCACGCCCTACCACATGGGTGTTTTACTTTTAGGCATTTTTGTTCTTTTTTCTTATTTTAGGGGCTTTATTGCACTCTCTTTATTTTTCGTCTTTTTTGTTATTTTTCTTGTTTTCAGGGGCTTTAGTGCACTTTTACTTTTTTCCATAGCTTATATATACGTTGTGAGAAACCCTATTTTCATCATTATTGAATGAATATAAATTCGTCTCTTTTCTTCCTCTTTATTCAAGAGATTAGGATTTCAGGATTGGCCCTTGGGTGTTGAAGATTCTACCCTAATTTCAGGTTTCATTCTTTCTAGATCTTTGAGGTGTAGGAAAAGGTAAGAATCATCCTCCTTTTCTCTTGACGACAAAAGGACCTATACTTTCTTCAGCTCGAACCCTTCATTCTTCACCCATTTCGTTCCTCTCTGAATATCCCCTTTCTAGTTTGAACGGAAAAGAGGGATGGTTAGTCAATAGAATCAGATTCAAACTTGATTGTGGATTGACTTATGTTAAATCTGGGATATCCTCATATCCCTAAGTACTCCCTTTTTATTGTTTACGTGATTTTATGCTAAGGGGCATGATCCTAACGGAATGACCTCATCTTTGTTTTGAAATTTACCTAATCCCTTTGACTAGAAACGGTTAGTTAATTGGTGTATTTATTTGAACATTATTTAACTTGATTATACATGCATCTAGGATTAGGTCATCACATGCCCCTGCATCACATTTACATTTACTATATGGACAATACTTTTTTGTAGATTTTATTGGTAAACTAAGCCCTTGAATATATCACTACAAAAAAATGTAGGAAAATATTATGTTGTGGATGCCGGATATGCATATTCACCAGGTTTTATGGCTTCATACCGTGGCGTCCGATACCACCTGTAAGAATATCGAACTGGGAAAGCTCCTGCAAACATGAAAGAGTTATTTAACTATAGACATGCACAACTGTGCAATGCAATTGAGCGTTGTTTTGGAGTAATGAAAAGTCGATTCCCAATCTTGAAGACGACCATGTAGTATCCTTTCAAGACACAAGTGAAAATTGTAGTTGCTTATGCTGTGCTCCATAACTTCATACGAGCAGAATGTGATTCAGACCAAGAATTACGTGATGCCGATATACCTCTGGGGGATGTAGAGAGTAATCCAACGCCATATGAGGTTTCAGCAACGATGAGAGGCACTGGTTGGTTCAAGTTACTCAGCGCGAGAAAGATGCGTGGATGAGAGTATGCGACGAGATCGCTGAACGAATGTGGACAGACTCCCTCAACAATAGTAGGAACAGATAGTCTTATTTTACTTTACTCTTACTTTAATGTACTTTATAACAAATCAATATGTTTTTCGTCGTGAAATTTTCAATGTTAGAATGTTAACAATATGCGCCCCATTACAAGTAGATAATGTGTGATATTTGCAATTGTCTGTATGTAAGTGACAATTATATTACCTACATTCGTAACTGTATGTCCTACTCATAGGTTAAACCTTGGAAATGTGGACGAGTCCAGGAGCGACACCTACACAACCGCCCAACAAAACTCCGATTCTCCCAACACGATTTCCACCTTGTGCAAAGGCTGCCAAATCCCTCATTGAGCCATCAATATGAGCACCTAAAGTAAAATGGACTAGATTAATGGATCACGTAATGTTGAACACGTTGTTAAAGCAGATTGCGCTTAGACGCAAAACAGATAATGGATTCAAGAGAGAAGCGTACTAAGCTGTAGCAGACGAGGTGTCGAAAGAAACTCATGTGTTCGTGAATTGGTCGAATGTGCAAAAAGGTATGAAGTATCACAAGAAATGCTACAATGATGTGAAGGATATGCTCACCGCTGGTGGCTTTAGATGGGACAACCAGCGAATGGTTGTAACGACTCCGGATGAAGTTTGAAAAGAATATTTAAGAGTAACAGTATCTCACAATGCTCTTCTTTGAATGTCTTTACATAAAACGTAATTTCATTAGTATATCATTACCGTATTAAAGTGATTGTTCGCTAATCAGGTACCCACATTGTTTTTTGTAGTCTCATCCACGAGCTGAAAGACTTTGGGGCAAAAGAATTGAGAGGATGGATAATTTAGCAGTAATTGTCGGTGATGATCAGGCTACTAGACGTTATGTACAAGGTAGTAGGAATATGGTTGCATCATAATCTCGTGTCCAACAAGATTTAAATGAAATATGGTCAGATGCATATGAGGATATGGGAGATAGTGTGGATTTATCGGCCAACAATTTAGGGGACTCGACAAGGAAAGCTTGATTTTCTTTTGACAATCAGTCTAGGGAAAATCAATCAGACTGCAGTACACCAAAATGTACATATGATTTTGAGAACAGTCGTGGCGGGAGTACTACATAGAAGCGGATGTGCCTTGGTCATCCTTGTGACGTACTTGGCATGTCTCTTAAGAATATTGCAGAGGCCATGTGTGATTTTGGACTTGGCAAGGAAGTCAACCGTACTGGTAAAGTATTAGATATCCTTGAAGAGGTGCAACCACTCTAAGTTCATCGACGTTGGTCAGCTCCTCTCCAAGGACGAGCAGCTTGCGTCCTTCTTTGTTAGTCTTCGAGAGGAACACCGCGTGGAATGGCTAAAGGAAATTCTCCACAGTTCTCAGAAAAATGTAGGCGATGATTTTCCATGACGACTCATGTTTGATATCTGTGTGAAACTTTCTAGATAGTTAAGCTAGTCTACAGTGTAGACTTGGCAGGTACCTTTTTAGGAGACGGTTGGAACTTCAAACTTTGCTTTTAGCACTTTTATGTTTTGTTTGCATATTATGGACATGTAATATCTTTATAACCTCTAGCGTGTGTCTATTGACTTCTTCTTGATTTTATTCGCTTCCTTTATATCAACTTTAGGTACTAGTCAAATCTTTTATGCAGTCATTGTTTTATATCTTCTTTTCATAGATTGGTGTCAACAAGTAGATACTTGTTGCGTGACGGGACTAACTTATTTGTCTAATTCAAAGGAGGTATCTTGTAGCACTAGGAGTGTGGGGTTACTATTTACTTCATTTATATGGCTTATCAATGTAATTTATTACCCATATTCAAGCATATTATTGTAGATCTGGAAGTAAGTCCAGTTGTCTTTGGTGAATTTACTCCATGCTGTCGCTAAATTGTTGTCAAGAAGATATGTTTTGATTTGATGCAACCTCATTGTTTGCGTGTACGAATAAGTTTAGTTTGATCCCAATTTATGACTTCCTATGACGAAAGAATAGAAGCTCGTTCATAATATTTTCATCATGAAATTGTAACGCAGATGAGTAAGGAAAAGAGATATTAAGTCGCAGTGGTCAGCCGCCGTCCAGGAATATATTTCTCATGGGAGGAGGCAATGTTGCAGGTTGAAGGATATAACAGTTGTGAGCATCGCTCTTTCAAATCATTGAAAGATGCGAGTGATTGGTGGAATTGTAAACAGAGCATTCGGACAGTGGAGCTTGTGGGCCAAGGTACTCACATGGAAAACACTCGTGTGTGTAGAACACCATTTTATAATGAGGTTGTCAATGCAACCCCATCAACCTCGGTAGTCCAATGTACTGTCCCAAGCATGGTTTATGCGGGTACGTTGATGGAGGGGAGCCCCTTGACAATACGGGATACGGTCACCGCGTTGGTTATTGGGATAATTGTTATATTTGTGGCTTTGTATGTTGTTATTAAGCTCTAGTTCGAGTCATTAAACAATACTTAGACTAATGACTGACGTGTTGGCGAACTGAACAAGTCATTTAAATAGTTCTGTCTATTAATTATTTCTTGGATCTATATTCTACATGCACATTTCTTTCTTTGTGATTTAGCCACCCCTTGGAAGACCGCCAGGTATCATCTATAGTTTAATAACAGTAGGAATGTTAAATCTCTAGCAGTTTACCCAACTCAAGGAAACGTAATGTTCAGTGACCTCGAGCCACGTGACGACACGTAATGAGCGATGCTTCGATTACCGTGATGGCTGCCATGCCTGGCATTAATGATTACATAGCCCGACCTGGTCCGCACATAACCCCACTGAACCATGGCTAAGCTTACTTTCCGAGCTTCATTCGAAAAGCAAGGGGGGCTCACTGTTGGGGAAAAATATACTAGTCCGAAAGTCGGCCTATGGAATGGACCAACTCTACTGAATCGGCCTCAGCCGAAGAAAGCCTGAGCCTGATAAGGATTCTAAGCGCGAGAGCAGGAGCACCTAAAAAGCCGATAAAGGCTAAGAGACCGACCTACTTCATAGGTCGGCTAAAGGTCGATTACGAATCGACCATAGCTCAATCGCAGATCGATCACAGACCGACCATAGATCGGTCATAGGTCAGCTATAGATAGGTCACAGGACAATCACAGACCGGCCGTAGCTCGATCGTAGATCGGCCATAGATCGGTCGAAGATCAAATATAAGACGTTCGTAGACCGGCCATAGCTCGGTCATAGATCCGTAATGATTTAGAACAACTCCCCCCGACAGAGTCGAAAGATCTCAATACTCGAGCAACAGGGAGTGTGGAACCTTCCAGGACAACTCCCGCTTTAGATCCGACCCAAAGCCGAGCTATCATCTGAAGGATCCTTATAAAATCTGAAGATCTCTCCTAAGATTTTAAGAGATAAGATGAGATCCCAATGATCTCGGGTTCCTATAATCTCGGGAAGATCCCAGATCATACCGAATCTCCAAGACAATCGGAAAGAGCCCCCTTACGGCGGAACTCTTTCTTCCCTACAAATACAGGGATGTATTTCAACAAGAGGTACGTTCACAAAAACTCTAGAAATCGCATTGATCTCTTTTCTGGAGATACTTTTTAGACCACGAGCCTGACTTAGGCATCGGAGAGTCCCCTGAATGAACCAGGGCCTCCTTTGTCTCTTACCTCTGGTGCAGGTTCAAAGGAAAAGCCCCATAGAGGGTCTGATCAGGGAGAAGTTCGGGTCCATTTAGGTCAGCCAAGGGTCGGCTTTCGGGCGAATGCGTTAGTTCGACGATGAAGTCGGCTACTGCTTGGCCTTTCATCGCCATGCGTGGCTAGTACTTGATATCGAACTCGCTTAACTCGATCGCCCATTTAGTTAGTTGGCCCGAAGCTTTGGGTTTCTGCAAGACTTGGCGAAGTGGATTATCGATCAGATAGCCGATGTCTACCAAGCCAATAAAAATCACCTGAAAGCCTATCTCCAACAAGCCAAGGAATTGATCAAGAGCTTCCAGAAGTGTACCGTCGCCCTAATTCCACGAGCAGAAAATACTAAGGTCGGCATGCTGGCGGAAGCTCGCTATAGCAGAAGAGGATGAGATTCCAAGGTCCATCCCGATCGAGTTCTTGGCTAAACCAAGTATCCAAGAAGCCGACCTTACTCCTGTTCTTCCGGTTAGCTCGGAACCAACGTGGATGGATCCGATCATCCGATACCTCGAGAATGGCGAACTCCCCGAAGATCGGATAGAAGCGCGACGAATGAAGGTCAAGGCAGCCCGATACACTATGCGTAACAGTATACTCTACAAAAAAGGTGCGTCCGACCAGAAGAAGCAGAGTATGTCCTAAAGGAGATCCACGAAGAAATTTGCAGAAATCACTCGGGAGGGCAGTCTCTAGCACACAGAGTCATCCGACAAGGATATTACTGGCCGACCATCCAACACGACGCCCAACAGCTCGTCCGAAGATGCGATATATGCTAGAGGTTCGTGAACATCCCTCGATAGCCCCCAAAAGAGCTCACACCAATGGTCGGGCCCTGGCCTTTTGCCCAATAGGGAATCGATATTATCGGTCCTCTTCCCACAGGCAAGGGTCAGACCAAATTCACCATTGTCGCAGTCGACTACTTCTCTAAGTGGGTAGAGGCCAAGCCATTGGCAAAAATTACCAAGCAAAAGGTCACAAATTTCGTCTAGAGAAATATCATATGCATGTTCGGAATTCCTCACACTATCGTCTCTGACAACGGGAAGTAGTTCAACAACAAACAATACCAGGGGATGTGCAAGAACCTCAGGATTCGCAACGTCTATTCATCGCCTCGACATCCTCAGGAAAATGGGCAAGTAGAGGCGGTAAACAAGGTCATCAAACATCACCTTCGGACCAAGCTCGAGAAGGCTAAAGGAGCTTGGGCTGAGGAACTTCCCAAGGTTCTGTGGACCTATCGAACGACAGCTCAGACCACCACCAGAGAGACCCCATTTTCTCTAGCTTACGGGGCTGAGGTGGTCACCCCCGTAGAGATCGGATTATCGTCGGCTCGGATAAGTTCGTTTGATGAACCAGCTAACGACGAGCTCATGTCCCTCAGCCTCGACGACCTCGAAGAACGAAGAGAACTGGCTCGGCTTCGGACCATTGTTCGCCAACAACAAGTGTCTCGATTCTATAATGCATAGGTCAAGACCAGGAGGTTCTGGGTCGGAGACTTAGTTCTTCGAAAAGTATTTCAAAACAACAAAGAAGAGGGGGCAGGAGCCCTGGGTCCAACCTGGGAAGGACCCTACATGGTGTCGCATACAAGCCGACTCAGATCATATCGATTAGAGGACTTTAGCGGCCAGCTACTCCCGCACCCCTGGAACGTCGAGCATTTGAAGATTTATTATCCATAGGAAGATTGAAATAATATTCGTTCTCTTCTGTTTTAATCAAGACTAAATGATAAGAACTTCATCAGTCGATCTATATCCGATTGATATCCGATGTACCCTCGACTTATATCCGAGTGAGATCTGTCCCAGGTCCAACCAAAACCCGGTCGGTAATAACGACCTTAGCTTGCTCCGAATTGCCCAGATAGTAACTTGGCATCAACTCAACAACGACAGCAAAAGTTGAAAATGCTATTCTGCTAGGCCAGCTCAAATACTTGAAAGTTGATAAAAAAGAAGGAACACTTTTCATTGATAAAGCCCAAAGGCCTATTTACATCGACTTTACATTGGTTTTACATCGACTACAATATTAAGGGTTGTACATCAAAGAACGACCAAAAGCCTAAAGAGGAAGAAGACACTAGAGGTGCTTGAAGCTCGGCCTCCCGGTGTGCTTGAAATGCCTGAAGCAGAAAAGCTCTGCAAAATTAACTTCGAGACTCAGACGCCAGCTCGGGTGCAACATCAGGAACTCCATCATCGCCCGACCCATCAGTACTTGATTCCACCTCATCAAAGGCTGAGAGATCAAGGTCGGGGAAGGAAGCCCTCAAGTCCTTCGTACACTCGGCGTAGCCTTGGCGAAAGAGAGTATCTCTCTCATCCATGACGCCTGGGAGGTTACGAACTGACGGACGGCCTCCTCCCGAGCCACGGCGATGACGCCCTTTGTCTCCACCTTTAGCTTGTCGAGCTTCCCCGTGGCCTCAATCATCTCAGCGTGGCACTTATCGTACGCACGCTTGGCCTCCTCTAGCTGAGCCGTCATCACAACAGCCGATGTCTCAGCGACCGCCTTCACGACCTCAAGCTCGGCATCCAGCCGATCTGCCCTCTGCTCAGCCCGCTCCACCCGATCATGCATCCGAGCGAATTCTGCACGCGACTTCAGCACACACAAAGCGAACTATAAGAAAGAAGAGAGTAATAAGTACAAGCAGATTTAAAAAAACAAAAACAAAAACAAAAATAGTATCCGACAAAGTTACTTACCCCGAGCAAGGCGGTCGTCATGTGCGCAAGGGCCACCTCAGTCGGAGCGTTGAACAAACAGACATACTCCTTGTCGGTTGTGTGGCGATTGACCTAAGGGAGGATCTCCTCCACACTGGCGAAGTCGGCTCACTTGCCCCTCTCCGGCCTCCGCTCCCCCTGAAGGTCAGGCCTCAAGTCCTGAGGCCCCCTAAGCTCCATCAGGAGCAGGGCAGTCAGGGACGACCATATCCGTCGCCCCAGAGGAAGTCTCTACTTCCCGACCCTCTCCATTGTCCACAACGATAACCGGACAAGGGAGAGCGACCTTCCCCTTAGACTTCGAAGAAGTCTTTTGCTTCTTCTTCTTCGGGGCTGCCCCCTCGTCCCAGGGAGGCGCACGAACTTTGGAGGGAGGACGGATATATGGCCTAGCCTCAGGCATCTCTACATAGAAGCAAGCATGTTAGAAAAGGTGTTCAAGCAAAAAGAATTCTCTAAGTTACGAGGCTAAGCTGAAGATCTTACCAAAGGTCGTACCTGTGAGGATTGTATCTAAACCCTCTTGCAGAAAACGCTCGGGTTGAAGAAGAACCCTCCAAGATCGTCGACCCTCGTCAAGGGCCCGCAAATCTTGGATCCGAGCTAAGAACCCGTTGTCAAGCAGGGGCTGGTACTTGGGGACGATTGAAACAGAGAATATAATGAGGTCAGAAAGCAGTATAAGCCGACCAACGAAGGACGACCTATCACTGTAATACAAACCTGGCTCAGAAAAAGCTCGGGGATGAGGGAATGCGTCAATTCTGGGTCGGCCGTCAACCAACTCCGATATACCCAGAACCACTTCCTTGTTGGAGGAAGGAGAGTCGATTATCAGGGCATCGCCGGTGTTCCGCCATGCAGAGAAGTAATACCAACCAAGCTGGAGGGTGTTCGGTCTCACCTGATACAAGTGAAGGAACTCGTTCACCGATAGCTCGGGCTGGTCTAGCTCAACCCATAGAACTACACAACCGAACAAGTCCCTCCACTCGTTCGGAGTTAATTGCCCCGGAGCCAAGCCGAGGCAACCCAGGAGACACCGGACGATCCCCTGAAGCGGGAATCACAGGCCAAATCGAAGGGCGACCTGGAAGATCGCCACTGCACCCTTAAGAGGTCGATCCTAGCATGGTACACCAATTACTGTGTAAACTTTCTGGACCATTGTGATTTATTTATTTTATCCATTCTGTTCATCCATTTTACCAGATACTTTTAGGGCTTGAGCTAAAAAATGAAGTACATCCAAAGCTTAAGTGGGCCTTAGGAAGGTTTCATCAGTGGAAATCATTATTCCCAATTTTTCTTTGGTGTAGTCCACTCGAATTTTGTTTATGCTTTAATGTTGGTTTCAAACCCTAAAATGAGCTGTAAAACAGATGGATGGTGTGGGTCCACTGGAACTTGAATACCCACCATTAAATTTGTAGGGTCCACCGTAATGTTATTTGATGTCCAACCTGATGATTAGGTCATACAAACCTAGATTAAGGGGGGGGGGGAAAAAAAAATATCATCTTGATCCGAAACATTTTTGGCCTCTGAGAAGTTTTTAATGGTGGGTGTTTAATCAACACTGTTTCCTGTGATGTGGTCCGCTTGAGATTTCGATCTACCTCATTTTGGGATCATATCATAAAATGATCTGGGAAAATTGATGGACAACGTGGATGAAACAAATACATCATGGTGGGGCCCACAGAGCAATAACCAGTAGTAGCCAATTGTTACTGGCAACGTCACTAGCCAAACCGCATCCCTTTCATAGAAGCGATTAGGTGAGACCCCGGACTCTCTCGAGACGGTACAACCCTTACTGTGGGCCCCACTTTGCTGTATTTATTTCGTATCCACACCATCCGTCCATTTTTCATGATGATTTTAGGGCATTATCCCATAAAAGAAGCAAGATATTTTGACAATCCAATATGTCCTTCATCATGGAGTTATATGCAATTTGTTTCATTGTATCTGTATGTAGTATCAATCGGGAGTGAAATATCATCTAGATCGGGAAAAGGAGCAAGGGTCATTGGGTGGAAACATGGACGGCTGGTGGAAGGGGAATAAATATGAAGCCATATGCAACTACTGTAGCCAAGTGATATGGAGCAGGGGAGTGTCTAGGTTGAAGGAACATTTAGCAGGGGGGTATAAGAATGTGAAAGACTGCCCAAGTGTAACAAAGTCGGTGAGAGAGGAGATGAGAAGAGTGTCGGCTGAAGCGAAATCACACAAGCAGCAACAGAAGGATTGGGAGAGGGATCCGATGGTGGAGCTACGAGGCACTGGACGGGGCTTAGGTGCTATCGACGAGCAAGATGATGACGACAACAAGGGGATCACATATCTTGATGACTATATTACGCCTTATAATAGGAGGGAGTTCAGAGAAGTGATTCGTGAGTCTCGGGCATCAGGGTGAGAGGCGGAGCAAAGACGGTAGCTTGATGAGAGTAAGTCGTCATTTGGGAAGTCCCGACATGATGCTGGTGAGAGCAGCAGATGGTTTGAGGGAGACAGTATGGGTGGTAGTAGTTCTGGCGAGCATGGCCTACAACGCACACAAAGCGCTTGTGTCACAGATGCACCCATTGCATGTGTTAATCAAAAGATATTAAAAAATATGTGGAACAAGGGGCTTAGGGAGAAAGTCGGGGGCTCAATATCTAGGTGGTTCATCTCGAGCTATGTACCAGCAAATGCAGCAACTGGTCTTCACTTCAAAAATATGATTGAGGAGGTGTAGCGTGCCAGGGCCAACGTGAAGCCTCCGACGCCACAAGAGATTATTGGAGTCTACCTCGATTAGGAGTACGAAGAAATGTGGGCTTGGGTACGCGGACTTAAGCCGAACTGGAAGCAGTACGGGGTGAAAATCCTGTGTGATGGGTGGACGGGACCCATGCAATTGTCATTATCAATTTCATGATGTACTGTATAGGGTAGCCCGTTTTCCTCAAATCTATTGATGCATTAGACAAAATAAAAAATCACAAATGCATATATGAATTCTTGAAAGAAGTGATTAAAAATGTTAGGATGGAGAATGTCATTCAAGTTGTGACAGACAATGGCAGTGCGTTCATTAAGGCGAGGAGGAAATTAATGAGGAGGTACAATCTTTATTGGACCCCGTATGCGGCACGCTGCATTGATTTAATGCTCGAGGGGATAGGGCAGAGGGATTCTGTCAGGAAGACCATCGAGGATGCGAGGAGAGTGATGAACTTTATATACAATCACTCATGATTGTTGGCTGCAATGCGTGAGTGTTGTGGAGGGGACATCATTAGACCAGGTGCAAAACGGTTCGCCACGAACTTCATTGCACTCGACAACTTATACAGGCACCATGTGGGTCTGAGGAATTTGTTTAGATCTGAGAAATACTTAGAGTGGAATCAGAGGAAGACTAAGGGTGCAAAGAAAGTTTCAAAGATGGTGCTTACCGATTCCTTCTGGGATAAAGTTCACACCGTCGTTTCCATGTGGGGATGAAATATGGCTGAAAAGGTGTACTTTTTTAATTCATTTACTTTTACATGTCTTAATTATTGTAAGCTAACAGCATTTGTATTATATAAACTCATTTTGGTCACTGTCGAAGTGATTTCGTATGCCAACGCATGCTTTTTGGACCCCATTAAATGAAAACTTATTATTTAATGCATTCTTTTTGCAATTTATTCATTCTTGAATATACAAATATGTATTTTTAGTCATGTCCTGAAGTTTCACTAAAAAAATCCACCTTTTTTCCCATGCTTCCTCCTATTTTCCAGCATTATCGACAATAACGATATTATATCTTTATCTCCGGCCAGCGAAATTTTAGCGACACCGACAACTCAAACACTAGGACCCATTCCTTCCAGGTTATGGCGTGTTTCTGGCGACGTTCTCTCCGTTCCAGCGTGTTTCCGGCGACCTTCTTTAGATTTTTTTTCCAGAGAGTGGGATCACCACCCATTTCGAAAGTTCCGATGGTTGGAAGGTAGCTGTGCAGGGCCACTACCCTCTCCAATTACTCTCTCGCGAGCCTCTAATGAACTATTCACATCATTGTGGGACCCACATCAACTTTCACACTAGAAAATGACTTATTTTACCTCAAAGGGTCTTATTGTGGGGCTCACAAGAGAAAATGGATAGGGAGGAGAGGTTGAAGAAGAAGATGGATAGGGAGGGGGGGTAAGAAAGGAAGATGACGACAAGAGGTGCTAAAGGAGAGGATCACACTTAAGACACTGGGATTGCACCTGGGACCACCTAGGATCTATGAATCGCACCTGGTTCACTATCAACGAAAACGGTCATAACTCCCTCGTTACAGGTTCGATTAGGGCGATCTTGTGCTCATTAGAAAGATAATTTGATGAACTTTCAAATGTCTTTAGAATAATCTCATTTGGATACCATTTGATCACCTCAAAGTGGAACCAAAGTCCATCATGGCATGGATTACACTTGGAAAAGAGAACGAAAGCGATCCCACGAAAACAATCATAACTCCCTCATTACAGGTCTGATTGGGGTGATCTTGTGCTCGTTGGAAATATAATTTGATGAACTTTCAAATAGCTTTAGAATGATCTCATTTGGAAACCATTTGACAACCCAAAAGTGGGCCCAAGTCCATCATGGTATGAATCACACCTGGAAATGAGAGCGATCCCATGAAAACGGTCATAACTCCCTCATTACAAGACCAATTGGGGTGATTTAGTACTTGTTGGAAAGATAATTTAGTGAACTTTCAAATGGCTTTGGTACTAAGAGGCCATTTGAACCCATTTTTTGATGCACAACAGATATCCTTGGACTAAGCTCAATGGTGATCCTATCGAAAATGTACAACAAAGATCCTTAGACTAAGCTCGATGGTGATCCTATCGATAATGCACAATAGAGATCCTTAGACTAAGCTCAACGGTGATCCTATAAAAAAATGCACAACGGAGATCCTTGGACTAAGCTCAACGGTAATTATATTGAAAATGCACAACCAAGATCCTTGGACTAAGCTCAACAGTGATCTTGTTGAAAATGCACAATGGAGATCCTCGAACTAAGCTCAATAGCGATCACCTATCGAAAATTCACAACAGAGATCCTTGGACTAAGTTCGACTAAACTCAAAGTGATCCTGTCAAAAATGCACAACAGAGATCCTTGGACTAAGCTCAACGGTAATCCTCTTGAAAATGCACAATGGAAATCCTTGGACTAAGCTCAACGTTAATCATGTTGAAAATGTAAAACAAAGATCCTTAGACTAAGCTCAATGGTGATCCCTCAACGGAGATCGAAGTGTTGGGATTTCCGTTGTGCATTTTCAAGAGGATTACCGTTGAGCTTAGTCCAAGGATCTCTGTTGCACATTTTCAATAGGTAATCACTATTGAACTTAGTCGGAGGATCTCTGTTGTGCATTTTCAAGATGATGGAGCAAGGCAAGCCCGAGGAAGTATAGGTTGGCTCCCAGCTCCATCTCGGCCGACATCCCGCTTCATGCTATCATGTAGGTACTCGAGCAATAGCTGCTTCAGGCGCTCGACCGGTGGATCGAATTGATGAACCTGCTGAACCGAACATGGGGGAGACGAGACCGGACCGTCCTGCATTCAATAAGACCCTCTTTCCAATACGTCGTTTTTGGTTGGCACCGTATTGATCGTTATTACATAAAAAAGATGACTGCCCCTTATGTTAGAGGGGGATTACCGCCTTTTCGATAAAGCGGGTAAGGATATGGGAATGCCCCCACCCACGGCAAGGAGCTTCCTGAAGGTCCCTTCGGTTCGCTGTCCGGGGAGGAATGGGATAGAGAGAGGAGCATAGAACCAAAATCTCCTCTGTTCGTAGTTACCGAATGAAGGAGGAGGAGACTTCAGAGTCAATCTGTCTCCCCTATCAAACCAGGGTCGCTACCGCTCCACCTTGTATTCCTGATCGACCGGCAGGGAGAAGTCGCGCATTTCAGATAGGAGATATTCAAAGAGTATTGAAGACGGATCTTTTGATCCTATCTCTATTAATTCCTTACCCTAATGTAAGAGATTCCATTCCTTAGTCGATCCGCATCAATAGACGATTGGCAGCGGAGCACTGATTCCCAATAAAGGCCGGATGCGCTCGAAGAATGAATTTCTGCTTTTCACTCCTGGTTCGGTTCCGGAACCAGAGGCTAACAATGGCTAAAAGAGGGAATAGGGGTGGAACGAATGGTTAGGTAGTAGTCCAAGGATCTCCATTGTGCATTTTCAATAGGTAATCACTGTTAAGCTTAGTCCCAGGATCTCTGTTAAGCTTAGTCTGAGGATCTCTGTTGTGCATTTTCAACATGTGATCACTGTTGAGCTTAGTCTGAGGATCTCCGTTATGCATTTTTAACATGATCATCATTGAGCTTAGTCCAAGGATCTCCACTATGCATTTTCAACATGATCGCCGTTGAGCTTAGTCTAAGGATCTCCGTTGTGCATTTTCAACAAGATCACCGTTGAGCTTAGTCCAAGGATCTCCGTTGTGCATTTTCAACAAGATCACTGTTGAGCTTAGTCC
The DNA here is from genome assembly GCA_030180095.1 of Magnolia changhungtana. Lineage (NCBI taxonomy): Eukaryota > Viridiplantae > Streptophyta > Magnoliopsida > Magnoliales > Magnoliaceae > Magnolia > Magnolia changhungtana. The sequence goes on along the minus strand of JASAUF010000552.1, from coordinate 5,935,128 downwards.
AAGGATCTACGTTGTGCATTTTTGATAGGATCACCATTGAGCTTAGTCCAAGGATCCCCGCTGTACATTTTCTATAGGATCATCGATGAGCTTAGTCCAAGGATCTCTATTCATCACCAAGTTCAATGAGTATATGATGCCTTATAACATCAAGGATCCGTTGATGACCATTTCCCGTTTAAGGATGGGCCTCCAACCCGAGCTTCAACGTGAGCTCATTCCCCACGACGTTAGCACCCTAGAGCATGTCTACCAAGTGGTGGAAGAACTCAAGCGGTATCTAAAACTGCAATTCGTGAGGCAATTCGACTCTCGTGAATCCGAATGTTAGGGCTACTCCCCGGAGAGCTAAGCCTATTTTTGGGAGTCAATCCAAAGCCCCTACTGGTACTCAATCCAACAATAAGGACGTGAAGGGAAAATGGCTAGCTAGTACCAACTCAAGGGTAGGTGAGCAAATGCGGTGTTACAATTGCCAAGGATATGGCCATTTTGCACACCAACGCCCCCACATAAGAGCGAAATAAGCCCCTCGTGATTGGAGATTGTGAAGAAGAGGATGATTAGGGTGATTGCAAAGAAGAAGAATATCAACCTAAAATTGGTGCTAGTAATAAAGAAGTTGAATGAGTTGAGACATGTAATTTGCAATTATCAGATGCGCCTTGGCCCAAGCTAAAGAGAGAGAGATGATTGGCGTAGAAATTCAATTTTTCACACTTATGTCAAGTATGGTGACAAAAACTGCCATGTGATAATTGATAATGACAGTTGCACCAATGTGGTATCCGCCAACATTGTATCTCATTTGGGTTTGAAACTTGTTCCTCACCCTTAGCCCTATCGAGTTTCATGGGTTGATGCGTCCTCAATACCGGTTTCTCAACAGTGTTTCGTTCCCATTTAGTTTGCTTCTTACAAAGACATGTTGTGGTGTGATGTCTTGCCTATGGATGTAAGCCACATCATTTTTGGGCAGACCTTGGCTCTATGATTGTGATGTGACACTATTCGTTAGCTCAAATACGTGTTCATTTATGTACGAAGGTAAGATGGTAAGGTTAAATCCTCTTATACCCAAAAGCACCATGAAGAAGAAAGAGGACGTCAAGAAGGGTGATCCTAAAGAGGTGAGGAAATATCATACCAAATCTCTCCATATAATAAACTCCAAAGAATTTGAGAGGGAAACTGCGGCCAATTCATTGGTGTATGCCCTCGTGGCAAGAGAGTTCACACCCGAGGTTAGCATAGGCTTGCCACCTAATGTGAATTCGGTATTGGAGGAGTTTAAAGATGTTTTCCATGAGTACCTACCAGATGAGCCTCCACCCATGCAGGAAATTCAGCACGCCATTAATCTTGTCCCCCAGTCAATTCTACCAAACCTTCCTCATTACCAAATGAACCCCACAGAGCATGCAGAGTTCAAGAGGCGAGTTGATGAGATTCTTAAAAAAGGGTTAATTTAAGGGAGTTTGAGTCACTCACTCCTAAGAAAGATGGCACTTGCCATATGTGCGTGGACAGTCGGGCCATCAACAAAATCATGGTCAAGTATCGGTTTCCTATACCGCGTCTTGACAACATATTGGACATGATGGCCAGTGCCACGATCTTTTCCAGGATTGACCTCAAAATTGGGTATCGTCAGATACATATTTGTCCAGGAGATGAATGAAGGACAGCCTTCAAGACTAAGGATGAGCTATATACGTAGTTAGTCGTGCCTTTGGATTGACCAACGCTCCGAGTACGTTTATGAGAGTGATGACCTAGGTGTTGAGACCGTTTATGGGTTAAGTTCTCGGTGCTATATTTTGATGACATCCTCATTTATAGTACCTTCAAAGAACAACATCTTCACCATTTGAGGCAAGTTTACAGGGTCTTAGAACAAAAGTTATATGCCAACTTGAAGAAGTGTTCTTTAATGTCTGACAAAGTTATCTTCTTAGGATTCATTTTTTCATCTGAGGGCATGTCTACAGACCCTGAGAAAGTCAAGGCCATAATAAGTTGGCCTGAACTGCAAAACATTCATGTGGTGCGTAGCTTCCATGGGTTAACTACTTTCTATAGGCGGTTCATTCGAGGCTTTAGTTCCATCATGGATCCCATCACGGACTGCATTAAAAAGGGGGAGTTCAAATGGACTAATGTTGCCTCCAAGGCATTCAAGGAGATAAAGGATAAGATGATTGAGGCTCTTGTCATGCGCCTTCTTGACTTTTCTAAAGTCTTTGAGGTTGCATGTAATCATGTAGTGTAGGTATAGGTGGAGTACTTAGCTAGGAAGGGGCACCCTGTTGCTTATTTCAGTGAGAAGTTGAATGAGGCGAAGGAACGATACTCTACCTATGACGAGGAATTCTACGCAGAAGTTCAATCCTTGTGACATAGGCGACATTACCTACTACCGCAAGAGTTCGTCTTGTTTTATGATCATGAGGCTTGAGATACTTTAAGTTCCAGAAGAAGCTAAATCTAAGGCATGCCAAGTGGATAGAGTTTCTCCAATAGTATACCTTTGTTCTGAAACATAAGGCCAGGGTCGAAAACAAACCTATCGGTGCCCCTAGTGGTCAAGTGGCGTTACTCCAATCTATGAGCATAGAAGTCACTGCGTTTAAACAATTGAATGGAGAATATTTTGCATGCCCAGATTTTGGAAAGGTGTACACGTCACTCTTGGAAGATCAGTCGAGTGATGGTGGGTTTGTCTTAATTGATGAATTCTTATTTAAAGACGACAAACTGCATTCCCTGCATCACCCTCCAAGATTTTCTAGCTTGGGAGCTTCATGTCAGAGGGGTTGTTGGTCATTTTGGTAGAGACAAGACTATTGCCCTTGTGGAAGATCAATTTTATTGGACTAGTCTCAAGCAAGACGTTGCCAAGATTATTGGGTAGTGTATGACTTGTCAGCTGGCAAAGTAGAAAAGGCGAAACATAGGTTTATATATGCCTTTGCCAATGTCACACGCTCTATAGCAAGATATCAATATGGACTTCGTGCTTGAGCTACCCAATACGATAAAAAAGCAAGATTTCATCTTTGTGGTGGGCTATTTTTTTCTAAAATGGCCCATTTTTTTACCATGTTCTAAAATATCTGACGCATCCAACATTGTGAAGCTATTCTTTGAGGAGGTGGTTCGCTTGTATGGATTGTCCAAAACCATTGTGTCTAACAGAAATGTGAGATTCATAAGTTATTTTTAAAAGACACTTTGGCACATGATGGGTGCAAGACTTCAGTTCTATTCAGCATACCACCCTTAGACTAACGGTCAAATGGAGGTGGTTAATCGAAGCCTGGAAAATCTGCTACAATATCTTGTGGGTGACCATATTAGGACTTGGGATTTAATCTTACCAGTTGCAAAATTTGCTTACAATAGTTTGGTCAATACAACAATAGGCATGAGTCCTTTTGAAGTAGTGCATGGTTACACGCCTAGGAAGCCTATAGACCTCATTCCCATGTCAGTCTCCCATGGACCATCAGAGTTTGCAGATGCATTTACACGACATATCCATGATTTGCATAATGAAATTAGAAAATAGATTAATGTGAGCAACGAAAAGTATAAGGTATTTGGTAACTCTCACCGCAGGTTCAAAGAATTTCAAGTAGGCGATGAAGTGATGATAAAGCCAGAACGGTTTCGAAAAGAAGTCGTAAAGAAATTATAAGCCTGTAGTGCTGGACTATATAAGATATTGAAATAATTAGGTCCGGATACAAATATTATAGATCTTTCACCTAGTATGGGCATTAGTTCTACATTCAATGTGGAAGATCTTATGCCTTTCTAGGGCCCTTCCCTTGATCCCCACATGGACCCAGATGATGATACACCCAACCTATCCAATGACCCTTGGCTATTACCTGATCCTCCTTCTCTGCGTTTGCCACCTTTACCATTTATACCTACGAAAAGAGGAGACATGATAATTTGGACGAGCAAGTGGTTTCCACCAGACATGGAGAATTTCATAAATATCTTGTCAAGTGGAAGAACAGGCCAGTGTCAAATTGTGTGTGGATCACAGAGACGGAGCTTCAACGACTCGATCCAGACCTCTTAGAGCGTTATCACGGCTTTATTTCACCAAAGGCAAATTCTTCTCTGTCCAAAGGAGTTGATGAGGACATCCAAGTGCCTTACAGAGTACACCAGAGGAGGAGATCAGTTCCAGTTTCACTTTGGCTTGGCGACTACTACATGGGCCTAGGTGGGTCACATTGAAGACCACATAATCTTCTAAGACCCTACACTAGGAAGATGCATGTGGGTCTTTGAAGACATGCCGATTTGACAATTGGATCTTGAGGATGCGTTGATCAGATGGTTGGATCATTGTGACCTTAGATCACACTGATCGTAGACTTTAGGATGTTTAGATTTATTTCTTTTATTTAGTTGATTATTCATGTTGGATTTATTTTAATATTTAGTTGAGATTAGCGAGTTAGGTACAAATTTTCTTTCATTAAGCGTCTTAATGTGAGGATTTTCATCTAAGAGCGCCTTTTTGTAAAAAGTCATTGAGAGTCTTAATGTGAGCATTTTCATTTAAGAGTGCATTGTTTGTAAAAAGTCTCTCTTGAGACTAAAAAAGGCTTGGACGTCCAGCCCTAGCCCATTATTGAATGTTTTGGAAGGAAAAAAAAAAAAAAAAGCTCTCTTGTTTTGAGATAGAAAATCTCTTATGAATGGAGATTTATGGTGTGAAGCCTAATCTATTCTCTTTGTTACTCTTTGAAAATGTATTTTTTTCTTGACTTTCTCATCTTCTTCTCAAATCCTTCTTTTCTTCCACTTTTCTTCTCCAAATCCTAAATCCCTTTACTCTTTCCTTTTAAACATAAACCCGCTACCCCAAACCCATCCTTTCTTATTCCTCACTCCACCAAACCCAACCCATCGCCATCAACCCCTACACGTACGGACAAGGCCGTACAGCCGTACGGTTAGCCCCTTCTCTCCATTTTCTTCCCTTTCTTCAATCCATCTTCCTATCCCATAAACCCTAGCCTAAAACCCTAACTCTTATTCTACTATAAACCCTAGTTCTTTTAATTTTCCTTAAGCCTTAATCCCCAATTTCCTGTGAAACCCTAATCCTCAATTCCATATAAAATCCTAAATCCCCAAATCCTACCAAAGCCTCAATTCTTTTCAAATCCATAACCCTAGATTCCCATATCCCAAACCCTAGAAAGACTAAATCAGCCCCTTTTAATTAGACCTAAGCCTATGCTAAAGGGGTAGGTTCTACCTTCCATTGATCCTTTGAAATTCCATGTTTTATATGGTTTAGTTTATTGTGGGATTGTGATTTAGATTGAAATCTAAATTTTATTGTTTATTTGACTTCTTATATTTGTGGTAGGTTAGTATATCTTATACTTTGAATTGCTATTCAATCCGTCTACAATTTCCTTACATCATATCTAGCCTAGACCACACATCCTACATCATTGATGGATGAATGAATGGAATGGATGTGCTATGGATGGACGGGTGTGTTATGCGTGTATGGAAGTATCATGAGTGAATGGATGGATTGCGTATCTATGTATGTATGTATGATAAAATTTTGTTACTATTGCACCTTTTTTTACGACAGCACATGGTTTAGGTCCTTATTAAATGCAAAACTTATTATGTATGATTCTTTTTTTGCAACTTTTTTATCCCTAAAGTTTCACTGAAAAATTCCACCTTTTTCTCTACGTTTCCCTCAATCTGCAATACATTTCCTGGTATCAGCGATATGGATACATCTTTCCATATCACCAGTCAGTGATACATGTAACAATACTGATACTGCAAACATTGCTCATGCATTTGTCCGTTGTACAAGTCAGGATATTTATATAAGAGATAAAATGCCCTTAGATGAACTGTGAACATGAATAACACATCCTACACCAGATAACATCTAACAAATACAAAATAGCAAAGAAAAATAAAACAGCATCCTTACAATGCTAACAACCTCAAGAGGCATAGAATAATGAGCCGGTTTCCCAAAAGCTCACCCTTCACTTTCAGATCCTCTCCATTCTAGGTTCTCTTTGGAGGAGCAAGCAAAAAAGAACATTCCCAAGACAGAATAATGGAGAACGTAAACCACCTAGTGCAGACTTTGCTGATAATTTCAATCTTCAGGTTATTTCACCTTTTTTTCTTAATGGGGATACTATGAGCATGATTCCAAGCATGCTGTATTCCATGAACAGGCAGGTTCACAACACTGAAATCAGGGCAGCATGATTAATTTGTTAGGGATCTTTGATATGTTTGTTGAGTCCCACAGATTGACATCTGATTAATATAAAGAGTTTTTTTTTTTTTTAAGCATATTAATATAAAGAGTTTTTCACTTGCTGATGTTACAACTCCAATTGAATGAAAGACATTTTACATTCCTACAATGTATAACACAGTTTTCAGAATAGTTCTAATCTTTTATTATCTCAAGATGGCATCATGGCATTGGCAGGCACTTGTAATTTCGAATCTATTTTTCCATTTCATAAATTCCTAATTTTCCACAAATTCAGCTGTTGACAAGCACCAAAACCTGAAAAAATTTCTACACATTTCTTTCTTCTCCTTTTTGTTTTTTTTTTTTTCGAAGAACAATCTCATCTCTTGAAAATCAAGTGCTCACATTAGCATTGAGCAAACTACAAGAACAAATGAAACACATTTGAAACTACTGAAGCGGTGAAGCCAGGTTACTTGTGGTGCCAACGTCTTGTCTATGATCATCGATTCCAAGAAATAAACATTTGCAGCCCTAAGGAAGAAAGAAAGTCACCCATAATTAATACAATGCAAAAATAGCCATCAAGGTAATCCCTAGATAAAAAGGTAAATTCAATATCTGGAAAAAGAATGCATGCCTTAATGATTTTGCGGTACCCATTCGGCCTCCCACGAGCTTTGGTTATGATTTCTAACAAAGAAACATCAGAAAGGGAACCCAATGCCACTCCCCTAAAACCCAAGCTTTCAATACCAGCATCCATCTCATCCAAGCACTGAAGTTTTGAAGTTGCTGTCGACTCATTAAACAAAACTGTAAGCATTATCACCATTGACAATGTCAACTAAATTAGTGATCACAAAGAGAGAGAGAGAGAGAGAGAGAGAGAGAGAGTATCATTATCACAATAGGGACAAGATAATCAGATGCATAGATTAAATTTAACAAATTCAGCAAACAAAATTAAAAACAGTGTTCCATGTCCCCCCCCCCCCCAAATAAAAAATAAAAAATTGAGTGATCAAGATGAGTGCTGTGTCAAAAGCCATCAACCCTACCCAAATGCTCAGCCAATCTGAAGCAACTGAATCAAATAGAATCTCTAAATCAATGCCAATAGATAAATTTTGATTTGGTGAATGCCAAGTTGCCTAGTTATTTATCCAAAAAATAGCAACATCAACTCCGCTTGCTTCTTTTTTTTTTCCTTTTTTGTTAACAAATTCTTACCATGTCTACAGTGAAAGGTGCACATGATAAGATAAATGAATCAAAGAGCAGATGTGCTGAAAGGTTGTAATGGAGATGACAAGGGATCTTTACCAAGTGGTACATCACTACTTGGAAATGACCTAGCCAGTGCCTACATGTTGCCTAGCCAAATCAGCATTTGAATTTATATTGCTGCCTGAAGTAACTTACTGTCCAGGTCTTATTTTGTGATGCAGTGGAGGGTAGAGGTACGAGAATCACTGGCAAGTCACTTGTGAAACTAACATCTAACAGATTCACACTGTGAAAAGAATGGATATCAATCATGTACTTGGTGAACAATGGTCTCCCATATTAGAATTTGCTATGAATCAACCATCATGAACATGGACTCACAGGATCTAGAATTTGATCACAGATCAAGTCCAACTCACATAGGATGAGTAGCATTTATCACACTTCGTGAACAAGGTTCACTCATACCTGGTCAATCAAATGGACAATTTACTCATAGACATCCTCCCCCAGTTAGCATAGACTTCTCATGATCTAAAGTCTTAAAAAAAAAAAAAAAAAAAAAAAAAAAAAAAAAAAAATCAAGAAAATTCCATCCCTAAATCAGATGTCATAGACGCCTGTTGGGACAGTCGCCAGATAATGTTGATGACTTTTCTGCCTTTCCAGATTAATTCCCAAGTGTTTGCCACTTGGTGGCTGCTGGAACCTAAGAAGGAAACCCCTTTTTGCCTTTACTTACACCCTGATTCATCAGTAAGATAATTTGGACATGAGAAATGAAGTTATCCCATGACAAGGTTGTTTGTTAGCGAAAGGAAGCTGTTCAACTGGAACCCAAGTAACTAAGAAATTCACATCTCATCATACAAGCAAAAAAATCCCAGATGTTGAAGGCTGTTGATGCATGCAAATACAGAACCAACTTGCAAGTGATAATACCTTAAACTATGATAATTTATAAGTTATTATTATAATTAATAATAGTCCATATGCACAAATAACTCTTGCATAAAAGATAAGCACAACCATTACAATCTACGTAGATAAAACAAATACATAAGCACACAACAAATTTTTTGGAATGAATCATCATACATGGGGTCCCCTTTATGCATCTTGTTTTGCTCTATCCTCCTCGGAAAGTGATCCAGACATTGTGTCCCTTCTCACCAACACGATACAAGTCCTTTCAGGTCTTCCACAACCTGATGGAAGTTCTGGATGCGGATTCAAAGAGAAGATGCGAAGAAGATGGCACCAATCAAGGAAGAAATTCGAACCTGAAGTGGACTAAATCAGACCAAAATGAAGCCCAATGATTAACCTGTTTGCCGGATGCAAGAAGTGGTCGATACCTAGATTCAGCTCAATGGAGGGCGTATTGGAGAAAGGCTCAATGAAGCAGTAAAGGGGGAGGTGTATGATTAGTTTGGAAGCCAAAAACAGCTGACATCAGTCTGACATCAACCATAACTGATGTCAGAATGACACCAGGCCTCATTGCATGTATGTGTCCACTACTTCAGCTTTTTAGTTTATTAAGAGCTCAAGCAGCATGCAACTTGTTCTTAGGTTTTAGATATGTATTACAACACAGTTAAGATTAGGCCAGCCTAAGGCTTAGATTTTTGGAGTTGCGTAGGGTTTAGTGGAGAGTCTGGAGACTAAATAAGGTTAGTTTGGACTTTGGAGCTGAACGGAAGCTTTTTGGATTTAGTATTTTCTTCACATACAGAGGTGAAGCATGTTTTGGTGTTTTTGGGTGTTCAAACCAAGGTTGGTTCAAGTTGATAAACTTCTATCCTCCTACTCTATTGCACATGCATATGTAGTACACTTTTTTATTGTTTTATTTGTTGAGATTCCTATTTTTGGGATTGCAAATCTTGTTCTGATTGCTATAGAACTGTTCTATTCTGTTGGAGAACTATTTCTAACCATTGGATATTGTTATTGTCAGTGGGAGATTGAGATTCTATTGCTAATTTCAATTACTAAGCCCTGCAATAGTCAATTTTACTTTTTCAATTACATCAGAATCAATTGGGTCATCTAAACCGCAGATTGATCAGCATCAATTTAGAGATGAAGAAGAAGGCATTGTCAATAAAAGAATAACTCAAAGTTCTGAGCAAGGTACGTATTCTCAAATATTCCAAGAGAAGCCAACAAGATTGCCAACTCGTACACTAAAGAGAGAGTGATGAAAGGGGTCACTCAAAATCGGCTCATCAGTGCCTCTTGTTTGATGTTTCTATCTTCTCATTGATTTAATAAAAATTTTATTGCCATTTGAAAATAAACAAATAAAGGCAGAACTCATAACCCAAAGTGGACCAAATCAGACCCAAAATCAAGCCCAATAGCTAGCTTGACAGCAACAGCAGTCCAGGCTCATATTCAACCCAATAGAGCAGCAAAGGCAGAGGTGTGCAGTTGGTTTGAAAGACAAATGGGCCGTGTGATGCTGACATGACATCAGCCCATCATTGCAGCATGGCATCATGTGTATTTTTCTAGTTTATAAATGAGTCCAAGTTGTATAGGGTTGGGATCCTTGAAATGTACTCCCATATCTAATAGAAGCCATTGAAGCCAAACAATCCTGGAAGCAGCGTGAACAAGTGCTCTATGCTCAGCATCGCTGAAAAGAATCTTTGTCAATGAGAAAAACTATTGAAGTTCTTATAACTATTGCATATCAGACTAAAAATCATATTGCTCAAACTCCTATGAAGCTAAATCGAGTTCCAAAAAGATGAATGAAATCCTTAGATGATCCCGTTCAATACACGTATCTCATGAGAAGCCTCATTTATATCATTATGACCAGTGTTCGAAATATCGATACTATTGGCCGATATTATCGTTATCACACCCCTGTGAGACAAAACCCTCGCGATAACCCCCGGAAGATACCAAAAAACCCAAAATCCAGATATCGCACGATATATCGTCAATATCGCACAATATATCGGCGATATCACGCGAAAAAAAAAAATTGAATCAGAAAAACAAAGAGAGAGAGAGAGAGAGAGAGAGAGAGAAATCAGAGAGCACCTGTAGGCTGCAGCAAAGATCGGTGATCGGAGGTGGGCCATTCGACAGGTAAGCACGCTTTCCCTCTTTTTCTTGCAATTTTCTTCCTTTTCCCTCTTTCTTCGCTGATTGGAGAGCGTCTATGGGAATTTTTCCGAGATTCCGGCGAGAAATCAGGCCGGATTAAGGAAACCTCGCCACGAATGTTGCTCCGGAACGCATGCGTTCGTGAAGGAGAGGGAATGTGAAGGAGAGGGGCGCGGATGGGTGAAAATGGGTGCGCGCGGATGGGTTAAAACGAAATCGGGACGCGTACTGAGTTACTCAATACACTCACCGTACTGAGTAAACTCTATTGGACCCACTGTGAATTCATGTGGTTTATCCACACCGTCCATACGTTTTTACAGATCATTTTAGGGGTTGAGCCCAAAACTGAAGTATATCAAATGTTCAAGTAGACCATACCAAAGGAAACAGTGGAAGTATTGATTTCCACCGTTGAAACATTTCGAAGGCCCCCGGTGATGTTTATTTGTCATCCAAACTGTTCATAAGATCACGCAGACATGGATGAATGGAAAACACAAATATCATCTTGATCTAAAACTTCTATGGGCCCCGAGAACTTTTCAACGGTAGACTTCAATTCACACTATTTCAGGTGGTGTGGTCCACTTAAACTTTGGATATGATTAAATTTTGGTTTAAAGGCCTAAAATTATATAATAAAGCTGATGTACGGAGTTGATACAGTGCATGAATGACGGTGGGCCCCACAGAGTTTACTCGGTATGTTGAGTTACTCAATACGCAATCCGCTTCCGTGGAAACACAATCGGTGCGTGGTGCATTACTCAGTACGCTCTTATGATACTCAGTAAACTCACTTGGGCCCACCTTTAATGTATGTGGTCCATCCACACCGTCCATACGTTTTTACTGATCATTTAAGTTGTTAAGCCCAAAAGTAAACCATATCCACAACTCAAGTGGACCACATTACAGGAAACAGTGTTGAATGAGCGTTGACCATTAAAAACGTTTTGGGAGCCATAAAAGCTTTGGATCAACCTGATATTTATTTCTTCCCTTCATCTGGGTATTTAGGACCCAATCAACAGATTGGATGTCAAATAAACAATATAGTGGGCCTTAGGAGGATTTTAATGGTGAATATCCAATCATTATTGTTTTCCTGTGGTGTGGTCCACCTATGATTTATATCCCTATAATTTTTTGTATCAATCCCTAAAATGATCTGTAAAAATGGATGAACGGAATGGACGAAGCAAATACATTATGGTGGGGCCCACAGAGCACCGACCACTAGCATTAAAGCAACTGACATTTAATGCTTTGCGCATTTTAATGTAACCAAGCTTATTATTTGGTGTGGTCCACTTGAGCATTGGATCTGCCTCATTTTTGTGCTTATGCCTTAAAATAATCTGAGAAAAGGGATTGACAGCTTGGATGTACAGATACATCACGGTGGGCCCGCCCACAAAACTGCCCGTTCGAAGCTAGGGACGGGCGGGGGTAGTACGCAATCGGCGTCCAGACGCAGAAGATACTGACAGCTTGTGTAGCCAGACTGGCTACTGAAGTGACGCACCAAGTTCTCTGGGGGACCATGATGATGTATGTGTTGTATCTACACCGTCCATACATTTGGCTATATCATTTTAAGGCATGAGACAAAAAATGAGTCAGATCCAAATCTGGAGTGGACCCCACCACAGAAAACAGTGGAGAGAGGGACGCCCACCGTTGAAACCTTCCTAAGGTCCACTATGATGTTTATCTGAGATCCAACCTATTTATAAGTTAAGCCAGACGTGAAAGAAGGGAAAAAACAAATTTCAGCTTGATCAAAAACTTTTGTGGCCCTTAGAAATTTTTAATGGTGGGCGTCACTCTCTCCACTGTTTTCTGTGGTGGGGTCCATTCGAGCTTTAGATCTGACTCATTCTTATTCTCATGGCCTAAAATGATATCTCCAAATGGTTGTGTTTTCATACATGAATATGATATATTTATAAATATCATGCATCCAATTTAAATATAGTTGCATAAGTTTAGTTAAACATCGCATAGCTTAGGACCCTATACAAAGGAAACTTATTATGTGCATACTTTTTTTGAGATGTTATGATTTGAAAGTGTGTATTAAGGGCTTTTTTAACAATCCTCAAAGTTTCATTAAAAATTTCAACCATTTCCTCAATGTTTCCCCATGTTTCCCAAAAAGTGCAATAAATTATGTGATACAAACGATATATCCCGTGCGATAACTGATACGTATCTGTATCTCAAGGGTGCGATACATAGTCCGATACCGATATTTCGAACACTGATACCAACAATGTATCGCTAAGTATTGCCAATATTTTCAACTATGTAAATTCTAGGTGTCACTTGTATTGGTAATGTATCGATATCGCCAACGTATCGCCAATATTTTCGATTGTGTAAATTCTAGGTGTTGCTTGTATCACAACTATATCGGCGATATTTCAATAATATTGCCAACACATCGATATCACCAAAATTTTGTTTTTTAAATATATATTTAAAAAAAAAATCCATTTCAATTTTTTAAGGGCACATGGTTGTATGCAATGTTCAATTTGTCGTTGATAATATTGATAATATCTTGATATTATCGTTATTATAACATACACGATATCGAGACCACAATCTTTCATTTCCTTTCCAGTCGTTGATGATTTTTTTGTGAAATATCACGCTGTTGATACTCTGAAATATCAATGGATGTTTGGATGGAAGGTTGGATGGATGGTTAGATGGGATGGTTGGATTGATTTCTTACGACGACACATGCTTTAGGCCCCCCATTAAATGTAAACTTATTTGTATATTCCTAAATATACAAATATGTGTATTTTAGCATCTTCTGAAGTTTCACTAAAAATCCCACTGTTTTTCCCTTGTTCCCCCACATTTCCGGTTATTAGTGATATTAACGACAATATCGATATTGTTTCCGTATCCCTGGCCAACGAAACTTGTAGCGATACTGATATTTCAAACATTGGCTACTGGTGAAATTATCTCGCCCATTGGCCTTCTTAAGGAATTTGAGGTCACCACAACTACTCCGACACCACTTCATGCCAACAATACTAGTGCCATTCAAATTGCTTCTAATCTAGTATTTCATGAACATGCTAAACATATTAGTACACTGAACTGTTTACTGAAGCCACGACCATTTCTACTTATGCTTGCCTGCCTGCCTTGTTGGAAAATTGGTGCTTCTTGACTTGCATTAATTTAAGGGGGAGTGTTGTACCTCTGTAATATAACCTTGCACTATGCTAGAGAGAGAGAGAGAGAGTTAGAGAGAGAGAGAGTTGGAGAGAGAATTTGAATCGAAAGCGGATTGCATGGTGTGCCGCACCACTAACTTCGGTGGTGTCTTGACATCACCAAGTTCTGTAGGACCCACTATGATATATGTGTAATATCCACACCATCCATCCATTTGGAAATATCATTTTAAGTAATGAGCCCAAATATGAGACATATCCAAAGCTCGAGTGGACCACACCACAGAAAGCTATGGGGACAATGATTCTTACCATTGAAACCTTCTTAGGGTCCACCATGTTGTTTATTTGTCATCCAACCTATTCATGAGGTCACACAGACCTGGATGAAGGGAAAAAACCAAATATCAAATTGATCCAAAACTTCTATAGCCCCCAAGAAGCTTTCAATGGAAGATGTTCAATCTTCACAACTTTTTGTGGTGTGGTCCACTTGAGCTTTGGATCTGCCTCATTGTTGGGACGATGCCCTAAAATGATATCGTAAAATGGATGAACGATGTGGATATAACACATACATCATAAAGGGGCCTACGGAATTTGGTGACGTCAACATACCATGGACAGCAACATGCAACCAGTTTCCATTTTAGACAGGAGGCGAGAGACTGAAGGCGAGAGAGAGAGAGAGAGAGAGAGAGAGAGAGAGAGAGAGAGAGAGAGAGAGCCGGGGAAATCTGGCAATGGGATTGCAGGAGAGTGAGAGTCTCTCGAGTCCTCTCGACAGTGTTTCGAGGCGGGCGCACTAAGATTGTTTTAATCTCAGCCGTCCGCCAGATCCAACAGCTGATGATGAGGTGTGCATGTAGCTAGCTGCGCACTGGTGTGCAGTTGATCATTTTTCTACATATTCGTATCCTTTTCTCCATCTTTATCCTTGTATTCTCTCTCTTTACATAAGCAAAAGTATAGTATCATAGGAAGATGTATTAAATATAGATCTTGGAAACCCCAATCACGTTTTCCAGCACAACTTCTCTAATCTTGAAATTTATGTTCTGTTAAAGCTCTCTCTGTGAGATTTGATCTATTGGCAATCCCTATTAAATTCACTATCAACGCCCAATGATCTAACAATAACACGTGAAGTTCTTAAAAAAATAAAAATTGCCCAAAGAACAAGACTTCCAAAACCACATATTCAGCTGTAAGAGAGCCTCTTATCACATATCTTGAAAGATAATTGATGCCAAAAACTCATGAAACAATAGAAAGAAGTGCCAAATTCAATCTTATACAGAAATTATTTCTTGGTGAATGCAGGAAATGCAAATTCAGGTGCTAACCTGGACAAGAAAGTATGAGGGCAAGTAGGATCTACATATCAGTGACATTGCAAAAAGTCTGAACAAATGAATTGGAAAACATAATTACATCTGTACCATATTTTTCCCCCAAGAGAACCAATCCATCACGTGAAATACCACATCCTGCAAGCATGACATACATATTATAAAATGCATGTAGTGAATTGGAATGGTCATAATATTAAGATAAAGAAAGCAAAATCAGTACTCACCATCATCCTCAACTTTAACATAGCATGCTCCAATGTTGACGGAAACATATACCTAAGACAACAAATCATGTCATTTTTAGAATTTGGAAAAGAACTTCAAGTGGATGGAACTGGTCAATCCAGATTCCAGAACTGATTTTATGTTCACAATTATGAATTATCATCTACTTGTGATATTAAAATTTACAATATAGAGGAAACAATCAATTTGCCAAAGTTGGTGACAACCCGATCACGGAGCTATAGGATAATGAACAAAGTGAGAAAAAACCATGTATGTGACATATTTCATTTGTATCTTGATGGGCAAGTATTTGATGATGTTCATTTGTATCTTGATGATCATGGAATGATTGACAAGCCTTTTACAGGAAAACATTGCACACACAAGAAAGCATGAGGTTTACATCATTGATATTGGTCTGGCTTCACCATTACTTTTCATTTATTTTATATAAAGTAATAGCACCATAAACTACAAAACAGAATCTGCAACAAATATCCAACATCACAACCAGCAAACCACATCTTCCAACATTGTTTATCCATTTCAATTTTACATTTGCAGCGACACACAAATAAGCAAGATCGCCATCATCATCATCTAAGACTTATCCCAACTAACTGGGGTTGGCTACATGAATCCGTTCCACCACTCCAGTCTTCCAAGGGCCATAACTTCAATTAGACCATAGGTCATCAAGTCTTTTCCTACTACATCCACCCATGTCCTTTTCATTCTCCTCCTTGCCCTTCTAGAGCCTTCAACTTGCACAAACTCACTCCTAACCGGTGCAGTTCTTGGTCTCCGTTGCATATAAACTATGCAAGGTAAAAGTTGAAGATATTGGAAAAATTGTCCACAGTTATTGGCAACAGTCCCAATTTCCTCCAAACAAAGCCTAAGTAGAAACAACCAATTCACCAAAGTGAGAGAACAATCTGATCATGGAACTTCATTATAATGACTACAAAACAAGGTGAGAAAAAACTTGTATATTATGCATTTCATTTGTATCTAGATGGATCATAGCATGAACTGACAAGCCTCCTTTTATAGGATAAATATTGCAGACACACAAAAAAACCTGAGGTTTACATCATAGATGTTGGTCTTGCTTCACAGTTCTTTTTAATCTATAGTACTCCTAAAAGCCAAGTCATTCCTACTTCCGTCGCCCTTATGAAATTAGAAGATTACCCTTATAAATTGATTAATATTTCACATGTTAAGGGGCATTAAGGGAGTTTTCTTGCTCCTTTCATAAAGATACGAAATTACCATCTAGAAATGACTCTCTAAATTTCTCTAGCTCATTTAAGCAATGTTTTAAATATCGTTATCGCATAATGTATCGCACCCTTTGGATACAGATACATATCGGTTATCGCATAGGATATATCAGTTGTATCGTGTAATGTATCATTGTTGTTGGGAAACATGGGAATATTGGGAAATTGGTCGATTTTTTAAATGAGACTTCAGGGATTGTTGAAAAAGACATCAATACACACTTAGAAATAAAAAAAATTTACAAAAAGAAAGTGCACATAATAGGGTTTCCTTTGTCTGGGGTCCTAATATATGCGCTTTCCAATTGAACTGATGCAAATATATTCAGAGTCTATTCATATAATTTATAAACATAAGAAGACATGCATGAAAACACAAGCAATATATTCAAAAGCAAAAGAAGAATCGCTAGATCAGGTTACATACATGCAATGTTTGAATTATCTCCAATATTATCTTTATCTCCAGCTCAGCAATACCAAAAACGCTGGTAGTATTAAAAATTCCGGTATTAGCAATGTATTGCTAAGTATCACCAACATATCGATATCAATAATGTAATCGCCAATATTTTCAAGTATGTAAATTCTAGGTGTCGCTTGTATTACCAACGCATCAATATCGCCAATGTATCACCAATATTTTCAACCATGTAAATTCTAGGTAATGCTTGTATCATAAGTGTATCAACGATATTTCAATAATATTGCCAACGAATTGATATCATTAAAATTTTGTTTATTAGAAAAAATTTTATTTCAATTTTTTTTTTCATGGGTGCATGGTTGGATGTAGTGTTCAATTTTTGATTGATAATATCTCGATATTATCGATATCGTAACATGCGCGATATTGAGACCACAATCTTCCGTTTCCTTTCCAATTGCTGATGATTTCTTGGTGAAATATCATGTGTTGTTGATATTTTGCAATATCGATGGATGTTTGCATTTAAGGTTTGGAACCACTTCCACTCCAACTTCGGCATGCTCCACTCGGCCCATTCAACGGCCCGTGGCCTGGCAAATTTATAGTGGACAGCGTCAGCCCCCTCTTATCGATTACAAATTCTCAGGGGTCTCACCCCTTCTCTCATTTTTTGGGAATTGTGGCTGGCCAGGAACTCAACCACAAGACGCCCCATTTTGCTCGAAGACGCCAAAAGGTCCTATTGTTCTTTGCTCTACCTCTCCCGAGAATTATCGGTGATCTCAGGAAACCCTACAACTTGTTCTCCGTCATGATGGTCAAGTGGACCAGACCCAGGAGCGGCCGATTCAAAATCAACATCGACGGATCCTCTCTTGGGAATCCTAGCCTGTGGGGGGGGGGGGAGCGTCTGCAGGAATTGCGATGGAGAAGTGTTGTTTGCCTTCTCAACTGGCTATGGGTTTCGATCCAACACCCAGGCTGAGATAAGAGCCATCTGGGAAGGCCTCATGAGGTGCGTGGAGCTGGATATTAAGAATTTGGATGTTAAGAGTGACTCCAAATCCATGATCGATACCCTTTCCAGATCTACTCCTCCTGCGTGGACCATCTAGTACTGGATAGTCAGAATTAAAGCTCTTATGGCTCATCAAGATATCAATCTCTCCTTCATTCCTAGGTGTAACGTCTCGGAAAAAAAATCCGTACTGAGACCCGAGTGCCGCCTCAACCAGAAATTACTAAGGACTAAATCCTTTAGAAATTAGACGAGTTTAACTAAGTGTTAAACTAGAGTAATTACGAAATCCACTCGATCCACTTTCAATACGATCTGCAAGACCTAAAACTTGTAGAATCATTGACGCTAGGTTACCCTAAAATCTAGGATCCATCTCATTACCCAGTTGCTCTCGAGAGCACAGTAAAACTCCGTATTAGATCTGGACAGCACGTAGAAAGTCCGGTTACTACGAAATTATATAGTTAAGACTGCCTTGCTGGACTTGACAACCATCTCGGAAATCAACTCCAGATAGTGTCCCGAGGCTATTCGCTTGAGCCCAGAGCGAAGAGTGTGAGAAAACGTGATTTTCTTTAGAAATGAATTTAAATTTAAGTAATCTGAGACTCGTCACTTGTGGGCCGAATATAAGCAATCAGACCATCAGAATCTAACCCAAATACAACCTCGGATCAAGAGAAATTTCTCATACATGGCAGTGTACTTGTAACTCTCATCGAGTTTCGGTGACCGTTGAACTGAAACTGGTCCGCCACGTGTGATCTGGGAACCCGACTAGAACGAAAACTTAACTTCACCTAGATCCATGGTAAATGAGCTTAAGTCCGACCTTTGGCTCAAGGGGGGGCTCCGGAAGTGCTCCGTTGAGCCGAAACAGATGGGTTTTGGCTATAATTGAAGTATAACATGGCCCTGGGGCCATTCCCATCAGTTTTGGGCCTATATAAAGACCTTAAACCCTCTCTCTCTCATTTCATACGAATTTCCTAAACCTAGAAAAGAGAAGAGAGAAAAAGAGAAGGAAAGAGAGAGAGTGTGAGGGATTGCTAGAGTTTCTTCCTGGGATTCAAACCCACTTATCTACATGCCTAACTACGACTACCGTGTCGCTTTTCCGGCGATACCAATCCCATACTTAGGTAAGAAAACCTAACCCTAAGCCGTTCTAGGGTTTCAATTAGTTAAAGTAATGAAATAGCTAACCTATTTCATGAAATAGTTTGCCGTTGGGCCGTAGACGGAGCATGAGTGAACAAACTGAATTCGTTACGCGTTTACCGGCGAAAGGTGCGGACTTTAAACGTATAGGTTATGGTTTTCAAGGTTTTCAATGTCAGTTAATGATATATTACTGACGTGGATGCTATTGCACATGTACAAAGTGTTGTCCGTTTCATTTTTCAAATATACGTTAACTATGTTAAATATACTGTATTCCTCGTATTTGTAGAAAATACCGTGTATACGTATGAAATACGAATTTGTGTTTGCCATGATTAATTGTTGTCTATGTATGCTAGATGCATGTGTATCAACTTCTGGGTGAACGGATTAGCCTAATACCTGTTGTGTTAACATACGTCGTGTATGTACAAGTTGTAGCCTAAGTGTTTGTGAAATTGTCTAAGTGAGTATAAACTATGCATTAGTGTACGCCACAACTAATTGTCGTGGGTATGTGATTGTTATATAAGCGGCAATCCTTTGACGAAAGGACTTGCCCTAATACGTATTCTAACTCCTATATGTCATGTATAATGTGAGGTGTAGACTAAGTGTATGTAAACATGTCTGTATGAGTAAGTACTTATGAATTCTTCTTTAATTAGGTGTTGAGATAGGATTCTCAACTACTCTAGCGATGTGTATGTTTTTCTCCATGTATGATATATTCAGATATTTGTTTGGTTATGAATTGAATATGTTCAAATTCATGTTGATATTGTACTTCATAGCATGCTCAACTGATTGTATGTTTTGAATCATTGTTCCATTACTGCTTTGAGTATCTCATATGTTAGATCGATGTAATTGAATGTGTTTGGGGCTATTATATAGTCCAAGCAATCGGTAATAGGACTTGAACGAGTGGTTGTCCTTGATCCGCCGCATGAGACGCGCCTGATGAACCTGAGTCGTATGTCGGTTGGCAACAGTGGTTAGGCCACACGGAGTGCTTATGCACTTCATGTCGTTCAACTCGATGTGCGCTCGTGCTAGTCGAGCCGTCAAACAACCCGATTTGCCCGATGTATGTTAACCATGTATGGTCATTTCTGCTTGAACCTAGGGTACCAAACTCACCAGTGAAATCCCTATTAACCTTGGTACCTTGATCCGCTAAGACTCATGAGCCGGACATGGTGGTATGGGACACCGTGGTCAAGCTGTCGGCCTACGCTGTGGCAACGAGTTTCCCCGTAGTGACCATTGAGCAAGGTGTGCCGTATCCGTTACGATTCGGCCGTATCGGCCGATACGTAACAGAAACGGCTGACACCGTTACGCGATACGGGGTCAAAACGGCCGTTATGAAATTTTGTGACGTAATGGCCGTTACGGGCTGACGGCCATAACGGCCGTTACGGACCATGTAGCAATACAGTTACTGCCTTGAAAAAAAAAAAAAAAAAACTTACCTTCTTCTTCTCTTCTTCTTTTTCTTCTTCTTCTCTTTCTTCTTCTTCTTCTTCTTCTTCCTTTTCTTCTTCTTCAATGCAATTCTGCTTGATTCAGTTGTAAGCTGCTATGACCATTGCTAACAGCGTGACACTCTCTCTCTCTCTCTCTCTCTCTCTCTCTCTCTCTCTCTCTCTCTCTCTCTGCGGTCCCCTCTCTGCTTTCCCTCTTTTCTTTTCATTTCCCTCTCTTTTCTTTTCTTTTTCCAAAGAAAATCGAAGAATGGCGGTGCATTTCGTTTCACAACTACGCAGTTTTCTTTTTTTTTTTTTTATAATCTGAAGTGCACGCTGCATGGTGCACACTCACTATTTTATTGCATGCGGTGGGGCCACCTTGATTTATGTATGGTAAATCCATGTCATTCATAATTTTTCAAGTTCATTTTAAAGCATGATCCTTGAAATGAAGGGATCAAAATCTCAATTGGACCACGCAGTTGGGATTGAATGCCCGCCATTAAAATCTTCTTAAGGCCCATTTTGTGATCCACCTAAGATTTGGATCAGCCTCATTTTTTGGTCCATGCCCTGAAATAAGTGGGCAAAAAGGATGGACCACATGGATATACAACAAATGCCATTTTATACATATTTTATATTTTTTTCTATTTACGCATTAAATATGGCCATTTTTTTTAAAATTGGAAAAATCATTTTTTAATGATTGTTTTGCTGTTTTAATCATGCCATGTGATGTGTTAATCATAATAGAACATGTTAATGTCCATTTTACAGATTTGAGGTACCATTTTATATTTTTTTCTATTTACGCATTAATTATGGCCCTTTTTTTTTAATTTCAAAAAATCATTTTTTAATGATTGTTTTGATGTTTTAATTATGTCATGTGATGTGTTAATCATAGTAGAACATGTTAATGTGCATTTTACAGATTTGGGGTGCCATTTTATATATTTTTTATATTTTTTTCTATTTACGCATTAATTATGACCCTTTTTTTTTAATTCAAAAAATCATTTTTTAATGATTGTTTTGATGTTTTAATCATGTCATGTGATGTGTTAATCATAGTAAAACATGATAATGTGCATTTTATAGATTTGGGGTGCCATTTTATATTTTTTTATATTTTTTTCTATTTACGCATTAATTATGGCCCTTTTTTTCTAAATTCAAAAAATCATTTTTTAATTATTGTTTTGATGTTTTAATCATGCCATGTGATGTGTTAATCATAGTAGAACATGTTAATATGCATTTTACAGATTTGGGGTGCCATTTTATAATTTTTTTATATTTTTTTCTATTTACGCATTAATTATGACCTTTTTAAAAAAAAAATCGAAAAATCATTTTTTAATGATTGTTTTGCTGTTTTAATCATGCCATGTGATATGTTAATCATAGTAGAGCATGTTAATGTGCATTTTATAGATTTGGGGTGCCATTTTATATTTTTTTCTATTTACGCATGTTCGAGAAATTCCTCAAAAATAATTGCAAACACCAAATGTAAGATATTTTCATATTACGTTCATTCTAATATATCTATCATTGATAGTAGATAGTTAGAAAATTAAATATATGAATTTTGTAGTCAAATTCAGGTTATCTGGTTCATAAATTCATTAGACAGTCCGATACAACTTCTCACCAAAGAGTGGACCGTTACACCACCATAAACATGTTCCAATTTATAAATGAATACATATTTGAAATGCTTAAAATATTCCGGATTTAATCCATATTTTTTTGGCAAAAAAAAAAAATTTTGCCCCATTACGGGCCGTTACACCTCCGTATCGCCGTTACGCCCCCGTATCCGTATCGGTTTTGGAGGTCACCGTTACGCCAACTGATACCGATACAGCACACCTTGCCATTGAGCAACCCAGACTTATGAGCCGAATACGGTGGTATGGGACACTGCATTCGAGCTGTCGGCCTACACTGATAAGGTGACGAGCCCTTTGTAGTAACCTCGAGCATACTCTGAAACTGCGGTGAGGCGACGAGCCTTTCCGTAGCAATTAGCGTATAACTAGGCCTGCACTGATAAGGCGACGAGCCCTTTGCAGTGACCTAGAATCGTATCATCGTATGAGTTTACTAGGACTGACGACCCTAGAATGGATCCTTGTTGGGAAGTGATATAAGGGAGGTACCTTAGTTTTCCAATCCTGTTGTATGAAAATGACTAATAAAGAACTTGGTAATCACGTTCATGCACCGCATTACATGTGCGTTTGGCGTTGATGGTCAAGCACTGAGGGAATGTGGCATGCCGCGATCATAAGGAGTCGCTGAGGGAGCGTAAGCGAGGGCATGCATCATACATACATACCATACTTGCATTAATAAGAGTACTTAGGAATGTGTGATTTACTGCTTTATCATTACCGCTTGATTGAATTGATAACATGTTAACATTTGCTTTATTGTTCCACTGAGCTGATCACTCACTCCCACGTTACGGGACAGTGTTGCGCACACCAACCAGACCCTGTCTTAGATGCAGGTGGTGGCGATGCCTACGAGGCGGAGCCAGACTTCAAGGAGGACGAGGAGGCCTTCTCTTATATGCAAACTTCAGGCGGGTTCTTGTGAGCTGTGGCCTGACTGGAGGGACTTCTTTCTGGGATTATGAATAGAGAATACTACACATTTTGTATATTTTGGAACCACACTTGTAATCCTTGACCTGGCAATGCAAAAATATGTTGGGGACATACACTAGTTTATATAGTTATATATATTCATTTCAGTCTTCCGCTTACGTATTATAACTGTCCTTGGATTATGTTTTGCTGATTTGGCTTAATCTTATTCATGTTTCATGCACTAAGTGATGCATTGGAACTCGGGAGTTATAATACGCAACATACAGTCATCATTTCATATGTTGCATAAGTGATGCATTGGAACTCGGGAGTTAAGTTCCTACTCGACCCCCGATTTTCAGGGCGTTACACTAGGGAAGCAAACTCAGTGCCTGACGCCCTTTGTCAGGCCTGTGTCCTAGTGACCATTCCATTTCTTAGGACCCTGCGGTCCTCCCGGTCGAATTCCGGCGACCCGGGACCTGTAGATAGCGTTTACGAGCGACCCTAAGTTGCGTCCTGTGAACCTGAGTCGGCTTGACCCGAGACCTATGCCATTGCGACTGCATCGTCGCCGCGGCTCCAATGCCACGTCTCGTGCGTCAATGCGACACTTAGATTGTGAGATACGGCCCACGCATTATCCCGGCCGTTGATTGCATGTTGCGGGACCCGAGGTGTCCAAGTGGATTCCCTAGAAAGCAATCATGATGCCTAGGCTAGGATGACATCATCCTAACTCTAGCCACCCCAACCCTAGCCCATGATTACTTACAAACAATTATTTCTTTCTCTTCCCCATGAATCAACACCTCTTACAAATCATGATTGCAATGCAATCATTTCACTCTCTCTCTCTCTTATCTCTCTCTCCCTCCCTCTTTCTTCCTCATTTTTCTCCATTGCAAGAGCCATGGACATCCAACCCATCCCAAGAATCCAGCCCTCTCCCACCTTAGATCCCACTAATCCAACCTTTAGATCATCATCTCCACCGTTGAAAGAGCTTCATAGAAGCATTGGAGCAAAAGGGAAGAAGAAGAAGAGTAAGGTGGGTGCTTCTCTCTCTCTCTCTCTCTCTCTCTCTCTCTCTCTCTCTCTCTCTCTCTCTCTCTCTCTCTCTCTCTCTCTCTCTCTCTCTCTCTCTCTCTCTCTCTCTGGTTTGATGGCCCACCATGGATGTATATATGAGATCCACGCTGTCCACAAATGGGACAGCCTTGCTGGACCGTCCAGGGCCACCTTGCTACCGTTTTGGGCAGGTTTGAACGGTGGGGAAAAGCACCAATATCGGCTTGATCTCTAGCCATGTGGACCCCACTGTGATGTGTGCATGATTTATCCACGCTGTCCATCCAGTGAGCCACACGCTGTCTAATAGTGGGACGCCCACTGTCCAGCAACAGCGGCCCACCTTGCTACTGACCGTTTGATTGAAGGGAGGAACCCAAATATTAGCTTGATCTTTTGTGGTGGGGTTGCCCACTGACGTGTGGACCCCACCTTGATGTATATCCAAACCGTCCAGGGCCAACAGGCCCACCATGATGTATCCATGCTGTCTGTCTAGCGGGCAAGTCCTGCTGCCTGTCCGTTTGGACAGGCCTGGACGCAGGGAAAATTCAAATATCAGCTTGGTCCAGCTGATGGGCCACACTAACGTGGACCCCACCTTGAGGAATGTATTGTACACCGTCCATCTGCAACGGTCTAGATCCAACGCTTTTGTGGGCTGCACCACAGCAGCAGCAGAACCGTCCACCTGCTGACCGTTGGATGAAAGGAAAAATACATATATCAGCTTGTTTCAAGAGCTGGTGAGCCTCATACCCATAGACCCCACCTTGTTGCATGTGTGGTGTATCCACACCATCCATTTTTCCATGCCATTTTAGGCCATGGGCCCATCAGCGCTGGTTAGATCCAGACCCAACAGACCCATCTCATGGGGTGCACACCGCTGTCCAGCGCGTCCTCCAACGCTATGGGACCCACCTGATGTCTCACCGTCTAGTTCGTGGGACGGTGGGACCCACCATGTTTATATGTTTCATCCAGGCCATCCATCCGTTTACCGCCCAAACAGGGCCAACAGCAGGTGGGCTGACCATCCAACAGACGGCCCACCTTGCCGCATGTATTGTACATTCGTGTTGGCCATCGATTGCTGGGCCCATTACTTATGTGTGGGGCCCCCACACCATGTGTATATGTTTTATCCAGGCTAACCATTCGTTTGGATGCCCAGCACGGCAGGGGTGTTGGGTGGGCTGGCCGTCCAGCCATTGGCACACCCTGCTACATGTTTTATAGGCCACGCTGGCCTCTGTTTGTGGGGCCCATTGGCGATGTGTATGGTCCCCACACACGCCATCAATTCTTCCATGGCCCGCTATTCGGTGTGGGCCCACACCAAGGCAGCAGATCCAAATCTCAAGTGGATGCCCACCAGGATGTGTGTTGAGCTAGGGCGTCCCACCATGGGGTTGCTTGATGAGGCCCACCTTGTTGTATGTGTTATATACATGTTGCCCATCCCTTTTCTCAAGGCCGTGGGCCCCATTGAGAAGCAGGCCCAATCCCAAGTGGACCACACTATGGATAGTGGAGTACCCACCGTGGGTTACCTTATGAGGCCCACTTTGATGTATGTGTTAGATACACACCGTTCACCCATTCCTCTAAAGTCGTAGGCCCCATTGCCTTGAGAGGCCCCACCCTGATTTATGGATTATATGTCCACTATTGGGGCTATCCTCTAAGGCCCACCATGATGTATGTGTTATGAACATACCGTTTGCCCTTTTTCTGGGCCACAGGCTGCCCCATAAGGCCCACTAAGATCTAGGTGTTGCACACACCATCCTCCTATTGTGCCTATATCATAGGCTGTTTCATGAGGCCACTGTGAAGTATGTGGGGACCATGTGATGTGGCCCATTGTGATTGTATGAGACTCATTATGATTCTATGAGACCCATTGTGATGGTATGAGGTCCGTTGTGATTGTATGAGGCCCAACTGTGATGTATGAGGCCCATCATATGTGTGAGGACCATTGTATGTGTGAGGCTCAATTGTGAAGGTGTGAGGCCCACCATGTGTAGGTGATTATGTGCACACCACCCATTTACTTATACGGGCCATGGGCTGTCTTATACCGGCCCACCATGATGTATGAGATTATAATCATAATTGGTATATTTCATGATACATACCCATATGCATCATCCACATGCTTGTTATGAGGAGTGATTGAGCATAGCATATGTCATTGGGTTGATTGTTTATGGGACTCCCTGAGAGACGGAGTTACCCCACATGAGCGGGCGGTACGCGTAGGTTTGATGCATGACTGGATGGTATGACTCATACATCTCACATTTTGTGACATGACCACCATACGCCCTAGCGACATTAGGGTCGTGGCCTCCACAAGCATATCGTGGATGGCCAGATGGGACACCGGAAATATTTGGTTCTAGTATACGGGCACGATGGATGTCCCTGGGTGAAAATCCCTAAACCCCCGAGGCCAAGGGATGCTCCAACGTCTAAACCGAGTGGATATATAGGAGTGCATGAGGACCGTATACCAGTAGGTTGCATCTCCCACTGTGTCGTGGTCGGTTGGGAGGGGGTGTGGCCTTACCCGCCTAAGGGAGTAGGCAATGTTAGGCTGAGACTGACCAGCTCACAAATGGATCCGCTATCAACGAGCCGGGCCGATATTGGTAGGCGAATAGTGAGGTCTCTTCCACTTATCCAATTGTATTGTGCGCTTGATGGGGCGGCAAGCTGGCGTAGAGTGTACTAGACCCTAGTGACGATCCCAGAGATGTACGATACTGATATGTGAACCTACTGAGCATGAGTTGCATACTCATTCATTCATTCATTCATTCACTATCCACTCGGGCTGGTGGTGCGCAACTAATTTGATATGTGTACCTTCATAATGGCCAGGATTTCAGTTGGGGCGCGCGACCAACCTGAGATCAAGAGTTTACCACGTTGGGTCTTGCTATCCAAATTTAGGTATGGGACTGGTTTGGATAGAAGTCCCTTGTAATGGACCCAACAGCCTGTGATACCACGTACTATCGTCCCGACTTCACACTCTAGCTTGGTCATTTCTTTCGCACCGATATTGCATTGCATCCCCAACACATGGCATTTGGTTTACCACGACCCCACATTGCATAGCCGATCTGCATTGCCAACTCTGATATTGTATGACTCATGAACTTTTCAGTATTTCTGCTTACTCTGATATCGTATGACTCATGGACTTGTCAGTATTTCTTCTTACTCTGATATTGTAGGACTCATGGACTTGTCAGTATTTCTGCTTACTCTGATATTGTATGAACTTGTCAGTATTTCCAACGTTGTATGATTTATGGACTTGTCTTGTATACTTGGCACCTGCTTGCACACACACGTACACCACCCTCTAAGCTTTCTATAAGCTTATGCACGATAGATGTGTGCAGGTGACGATAGGACGTAGCCGAGCTGAGGCAGGAGCATGCGGCTGAGCTTCTGGAACTTTGATATCTTGTATTTTCCCTTTTATGTATTGTACTCAAAGATTTTGATTATAGTGGATATATGGTCATGTTTGTATCTGGGTTATGCTTATGGTTATACTTCTTATGAGACAAATTCATGTTGAAAATCCTCCTTATAGGATCCCAGGATCGGAATCTGGCGTATGGGCGTTAGGAGCCGAGAATGGGGTACTACGGAGGCTGTCGGCACCGGATTCGGCGATCGGGGATTTTGTGAGCCTGGTTTACGAATTTAGTGCATGACACCCTTGCCCGCAAAGCCAGCGAGGGTCAAGTTCACTCATTCTACCGGACCCAGTCCGAGCTCCCCTCTATAGTTAGAGGTCTCCTATTTTTGTATAGAGTAGGCTTAGGCAATTTAAGAGAGGGTTAACCCTCCTTTCTCTGCTCACGATAGGCGTCGTTGTTCTGTTTTTGTTCACAACGATGCCCGAATCTTTGTATAGCCTCTTGCATCTATGAAATTATTTTTATATATATATATATGGGAAAAGGTACTATGCGCTTGACCTCACGATAAGCTCCCATGAGGTCAAGCTGCGTGGGCCCCACCGTGATGCGTTTCGACCATCAACACCGTGCATTTGATGGGTCCCCTTTAAATTATGGGATATCCCAAAAATCATCCGTATACGGAACTCAGGTGGGCCATACCGTCTAAAATTATGTGAAGACACTGTTAAAACATATAAAAGCACTTGGTGGGGCCCACCTGAGTTTTGCATGCGCCTGAAACTTGGTCTGAACCCTCATTCAAGTGGGACACACATAATGGATGGGTTGGATTTGCAAACCACATCTCGGTGGACCCTCAAAAATGGTTATGAATGTTTTAACGATGCACGGCCCCTCTCCACTTCTGTATGTGGTGTGGCCCACACAAGTCACGGATTGACTTGATTTTTGAGACCTAGGCCCACGATGGAATGGTGCATCTGACTGATGGGGTAGATGTTCGAAACGCATCACGATGGGGCCCACACAGCTCGACCTCATGGGACGGACTCGTGAGGTCAAGCGCATAGTACCTTTTCATACACACACACACACACACACACACACACACCCCTCCCCCATAGATGAACAACACAACTTTTAATTTGTGAAACTTTATGAGACGATCATAATTTATATGTTATATAAAAATAAATAAATAAATAAAAAGGTTGGATGGTTAAATAGGCCGGATGAGATGGTTGGATTGATTTCTTATAACAACACATGCTTTTAAGGCCTCATGAAATGGAAACTTGTTATGTATGTATTCTTTTTACAATTTTTTAATTTCTAAATATGCAAATATATACACTTTAACATCTCCTGAAGTTTTGCTAAAAATTCCACCGTTTTTCCCATGTTTCCCCACATTTCCGGTTACTAGCGATATTATCGGCGATATCAATATTGTTTCCATATCCCTGGCCAGCGAAACTTTGTAACGATACCGATACTTCGAACACTGCATACATGTTTAATTTTGTGTTTGGATACAAAGATTGCAACTAATTTGCAAGAAATTTAGAAATTTCGAATTTTCTCAATTTTCCGCAACTTGGCCCATCTCCCCCAAATCTCAAAATTGAAGTTCCAAATCCATGATTTTTCATGGAAAACATGAAGAATAATAAATTTGTAACCATTGGACACTGGTTTAACGCGATTTACGACAAAAACATGGATCGAAAATGCTCATTGGATTGAATAAGTGAGATATATCGGCACTACTTGTGTGTTTCATATCGCACAGGTGGGATATAAGATATATCGCGGGATATATCGGCTGATATCGTCGATATTTAAAACACTACATTTAAGTATTTCATTACAGAACACATCTTGCCTCTTCAATCATTGCTCCACCGTTTCAAGAGTTAGGAATTATAAAAAGGAAAACACTGGCAGGGAACATAACTTTTACTGACGTGGATGGAACCACTTCACGTGGATGAGATCATTGTTTGAAGTATCCCCGATATTATCCTTATCTCCAACTCGGCGATACTGATAACACCGGTAGCAATACTGATTACATTAGTAGTATCAAAAATTCCAAGTACCAGCAATGTATGTATCGCCAATATTTTCAAGTATGTAAATTCTAGGTGTCAATTGTATTGCTAATGTATTGAAATCGCCAATGTTTTCGATTGTGTAAATTCTAGGTGTCGCTTTGTATCACAAGTGTATCGGTGATATTTCAATACTATCAACGACACATCAATATATTTTGTTTATTAAAAAAAAAAAAAAATCCATTTCAATTTTTTTATGGGCACATGGTTGTATGCAATGTTCAATTTGTCGTTGATAATATTGATAATATCATGATATTATCGTTATCATAACATACACGATATCGAGACTACAATCTTTCATTTCCTTTCTAGTTGTTGATGATTTCTTCGTGAAATATCATGATTTCGATATTCTGAAATATTGAAGGATGTTAGGATGGATGGCTAAATGGAATGAATGGCTAAATGGGATAGTTGGAGTCGTTGGACTGATTTCTCATAATGGCACATGCTTTTAGGCCCCCATCAAATGTAAACTTATTATGTGTGCATTCTTTTTGCATTTTTTTTAAAATATTCCTAAATATGTAAATATGTGTATTTTAGTGTCTTCTGAAGTTTCACTAAAAAAAATCCACTATTTTCTCCATGTTTCCCTACATTTCCGATTACAACGATATTAACGACGATATCAATATTGTTTCCGTATCCTCGGCCAGCGAAACTTGTAGCGATTCTGATACTTCAAACATTTGATGAGATCCACCCCGTCCATCAAGTGCGCCACCCTGACTAGGGCCCAAAAATCAGCCTGATTAAGCAACTCGGGTATGTTACACCATGGCAAATAGTTGAGATGGTAAGTCCCATGATAAAATTTGTCCAAATTGCATGTGGGGTATAGTAGTGTGTATATGCCATTGAATCCACTCATCTGATGTGCAACACTAGGATGTCCCCGAAGATTAGGACATACAAAGACTCATGTGGGCCACACCATGTGAATTTACAATTTTAGGCATGATTTTGCACCATCCCCTATAGTGCCCCCCACCAAAGTCTTGGATTTGACTGACTTTTAGGACCCATGGTGAAAATGTGATGGTGCACCTAATGGACAGGGTGGATTTGATGCATGTTTGTCTCACATAGCGATCAGTTGCAAGTTGCAACAAGTCGGGCACTTCCTCAATGCACATAAACAAGTTAGGTGAGCATATTGGTTGTGCAAGAGCCCCACTACCGAGGTCGGATGGGGAAGAGGTGTAACGAGCCTACTTAGTGTAAAGTCGGGTTGGGTGAGCATGTTGTTTGTGCAAGACCATAATTGCCAAGGTAAATTAGGGATTTTCCACAAACGTACCCCTTCATTGTCGGGCCCAGTGGGTGAGCATGTCATTTATGCAAGAGTACCATTGTCGAGGTCAGATGGAGCAAAGGTGTCACGAGCCCACCATATGTACTTTCTAAATGTGTTCCATATTGTCGGGTCAAGTTGGGTGAGCACGTTCAGTGTGAAAAGGTCATGCTACTAAGGTCGGGTAGTGATTTGGAGAGTTAGGCCACTCTAGAGAAAATGGCCCCGGTATGTTCAATTAGGTCAACTGTATTGAGATGTGTTAGATATGGCTTTCATATGCGTTGCATTCATACTTGCACTGTATTTATAACTACGACTATTCTTACATGTACTTTATTTCTAAAATGCCTGCTAATCACGATTTATTTTCATAACTGTATTTCATTCCCACACAACATGCAAATCCTAACTATATGACATTGCGCTTCCGATTATTTCTTGTGTTTATAAATGTACCTACTAGGCTTTCAAAGTTCATAATAGTGTTTGTTTAATTTATTTTTATTTTTTATTTAGGAAAGGGTATCCTTCAAAGACAACATGGGCCCGATGCTACTTTATTTTGAGTTTTTCATTTTAGAATTTTATAATGTAACATTTGTTTTTTTTTTTTTTTAATTGATAATTTCATTAAATGGTTGCAACCACTATAAACAAATGTACAACAAGAAACATGAAAAGGGAAACAAAACTACAACCACCCCCTAGAAAAAAGGGCAAGCTACCCACCCCCGGTGCCCATTCCAGCACAAACAATTTAGATCTCCTGAAAGCATCTATCGCCATCCCATTTTTGTTTTTGAAACATTGGGCATTCGTTTCAGGATAGAGCCCATAAACCCGCTAGCAAGCTCAACCTCCATAACCTATTTCTTGATATACCCATGTCCTCTTCATGCCATGACAAGAGAAAAGAATCTGTTGAGCTCGGAAACACCCAAAGAATTCCAAAAAGTTGAAAGAACTGGCACCACACCTCTCTTGCATAAGAACAATGAAGAAAAAGGTGGTTCACCGACTCTACGTCTCTAAAGCATAACAGACATACATTCGGAAGAATCATATTCCTCTTTGAAAGATTGTCTATCGTTAACACATTGTTCCTCCCAACAAGCCATCCAAACACTGCAACCTTCAATGGAGCATCGTACAGCCAAACATAAGCCGTCAAAGATATCACTACATTTGCCTCATGATCGACTAGCATCCAAAAAAAGGATTTCACTGAAAAATACCCAATTTATCTTTCAACCATTTGAGTATATCAAAACTTGATACAATCAGAGAAGTGTTGGATAGCACCTGGAGGAGATTAATCAGCTCTTTAAATTCTTCGTCCGAGAGATTCTCTATGCGGGGGGATCCATATAATGTCCACACCCCTCCAAGAATAACAATTTACCACTTTGACATGTGCTTCCCTAGCTACCCCTGCTAACCTTAGGAAACTTTTGCAAAGCTTGCTTTCACCAAACCACCTATCCTCCCAAAAACAAATATTTTTCCTATCCCCCAAAGTGAAACCTATTCCTTCCCACACCTTATTTTTTACGGATGTTATTGACTTCCACAAGCATGACTCCTGATACAACGAGGAGGATTTGATCCACCACCTGTTGACATCTACCCCGTATTTCTTTCCTATCAACTCTCTCCATCTAGAACCTGCTCCTCCTTGGTCCCACGGTTTACACACCTCTTCCTACTTCATAAGATGAAACTTATGCTTCACATCCAATCCCTTCCACAACAAATCCCTCCTAAGCTTTTCCAAAGCATTTAAAACTGACTTTGGACATGTGAAAAGCAACATAAACTAGACCGGAAGGTTCGACAT
Organism: Magnolia changhungtana; assembly: GCA_030180095.1. NCBI lineage: Eukaryota > Viridiplantae > Streptophyta > Magnoliopsida > Magnoliales > Magnoliaceae > Magnolia > Magnolia changhungtana. Next base: position 5,901,920 of record JASAUF010000552.1, on the reverse strand, counting down.
TGACGTTGATATCATAATCATTCTCTCTCCATTGATAGATATCTTGTTTTCCATTTGGACATCTTGCTCTCACATCTCTCAATAACTTTGTCCCACATGTGTTTAGTCGGTCTTCCGATACAAAGCGGAAGCCCAAGGTAAGTGGTCGGAAAGGAACCCTCCCTACAACCGAAAATCCTTGCAAAATTTTGAAGTTCTTCATTGGATAGACCAGCCCCTAAAATCTCGCTCTTTGCGATATTCACCTTCAAACCGGAAACTACTTTAAAACTAACAATTATCAATCGAAGATTGTGCACTTTGAACTCGTCTGCCTTAAAATAATAATAATAATAATAATAATAATTTTGAAAAAAAAAAAAAAAAAAAAAGAAAAAAGCCAAGTGTTATCAGCATATTGAAGATGAGAAATTTGAAATTTTGCATTATCCACCCCACAACCTTCCTCCAAATGTAACTCTTCTCCTTTCTCTAACATTTTGCTATGAGCCTCTCCATAACTTAAACGAATATGTAAGGAGATAAAGGATCGCACCTTGCCACAACCCTCTAGAAGTTGGCAAAAAAAAAAAAAACATTCGAAGAACCATTTACCAAAATCAAGAATTTAGCCGACCTCAAACACATATGGATCCAAGTGCACCATTTGGGTCCACAACCCAACCTACCCAACATAAAATCTAGAAACGCCCAATCCACATTATCGTATGCCTTTTCGATATCAAGTTTGCAAACAATGCCCTTATCCCCTTTCTGTTGTATGAATCAATGCATTCATTAGCCATCAAAGAACTATCAACAATTTGACTACCATCCACAAAAGCCCCCTGGGAGGCTGAGATAACATTTCCCAACATTGTTTGGAATCCAACACCTTTGCAAAGATCTTGAATGGACCGCCTAACAAACTGACAAGACGAAAGTCCTTTAGACATTCAGATCCTTCCTTTTGGGGAATTAATGCTATGAACATGGCACCTAATTCCAGAGCTATGCATCCTTTTTCGTAAAATTCATTCATAAAACATAACACATCTCCTCTCACCACATCCCAAAAATTGTGGTAGAAGCCTAAAGGAAAACCGTTTGGCCCTAGAGCTTTATCACCACCCAAATTTGCCACTGCTTTCTTGATTTCTTCCTCCAAGAAAGCTTGTTCCAACATTCCCACCGCTTCCGGCGATAAAGTGCCAAGCAGAAGATTATCCAGACCCAGCCTAAGCCAGGAATCTTTAGACAAGAGTTTTTTTGTAAAAATCAAATATAGAAGCACAGATCTTGGATTTCCCCTATATCCTTTGCCCTTCCACCATTAAAGATTTCATCTTGTTAATATGTGCTCTAGCACTAGCAATTGCATGAAAGAACCTTGTATGTTTGTCTCCTTCCTTCAACCACGTAGCCCTTGACCTTTATCGTCATTTGATCTCTTCCTCTTGCATTCTAACATTATATTTTGCACTATAGATCTCTCTCCAAGCCCCATTGATGCGGGACAATTAACCACTTGCTCTAAAAGCTTGAACTAATAGAGCATGGCGAATCAATCCCTTTATCTCATAGCCCAGGCCCCACATCCCATGGGTTAGGACGTCGGCCGAACGCCCCTCGTAGGCCCCACATCACATGGGTACCGCCTCACACGCGCCACCCGCCTCACACAGGCCGCCCACCCTAAATGTGCCCCTGCATCCCACAGGCCACCCCACTTAAGCCCGATGTGAAAATGCCCCTGCATTACCTATCCTCCTCCGACAAAGCCTCCTCTTCTTTTAAATCCAACCTATGGATTTCTCGAAGAAAACTGGATGTTTCCTCTTCTCACCCTTTAGATGCTCTCCCTTTAGATGCTTTTTCTTCCATTCACAAATCTTCTCTTTCAAAGACTTTCATTTTTTAAAGAGAGAAAAACCCACACCCCCTTGAGACGAAAAGGAAGATCAACGCTCCACCACCTTCTCCTTGAAACCTTCTACCTCTAACCATGCCTACTCAAATCTAAAAGGCCAAGGACCCCAATTCTCATCTTCTATCTCAAGCAAAACTAGACAATGATCGGAAAACGGTCTAGGCAAACGACTCTGATAAATCATCGAAAACTTATCCACCCATTCTGTAGAGATAAGAAATCTATCCAACCTAGACTTGATTGGTGGTAATCGCCCATTCAACCATGTTTATTTAATTCCTCCCATCGGTTGGTCCATTAACTCATTTTTTAGGATCCATCCGGAGAAATTTTTCATGCTTTTGGATATCCAACCTCCATTTTATTTCTCATAAAGGAGTCTGACAACATTAAATTCATTGCCCAAACACCATGGTAAATCCCATCTATTGCGGCAGCTATCCAACTCCAATAAATCCGCACGAAACTTTGGCTTTAAGGTCCATAAAGTGTCGAAACAGATACCTAAAAGCGGATGTGACCTCTTGAGCACGACTAACATTGACTATTCTCCCTTCCAACTATACTCCTTGCTCCAAATTGTTGAATTCCATATAACTAAAATGCCACCTACCGAACCTAATGCATCTGCCGCTAACCAGTCTTTATGTTGAACCACCATAACGAGTTGACCACCTCTAATCAATTTCTTTCAATTTAGTCTCCTGAAAAGCTGCTATCTAAATTTTATATCGTTTGCAAATATCTTTGATTTGCCCTCATTTTTTATGCACACCCCAATCCCCCAATGTTCTTCATTGATCACTAAATGGATCCCAGCTGACCCTTTTTGTATTGCAAAACCTTCTCCTTCCTTCTGATGGGACCCTGTCTACCACAATTACCATCTCCATCTCTCTATCAGTTATTTGAATCTGTCTAGGAATAAGTTGTCTTCCATTTGCTTCCACGAATTCAAAATGGGCCACATAATCCTCTAGCATGGTCCCAAAACTGACCCCTACTAGTCGTGCCACATCCATAGTCACCATTTTGATTCTCTTCATGCCTTGGGCCATCGTAACCCTTTTGTTCTGCAGCTTGAACAACTCTGGAATCTCACACATTCGAAATTGATCCTCCAACTTCCGTCTGATGTAACCATAGCTCCTAAGTTACTATTGATAGCCAAAGGGGGCAAGGTTACAAGATCTTGTATGCCTTCATCCTCTGAAGACACCACATTTGTCGCAAAACGAATATCTAAAACCTCATAGGATGGGCTTTGAACGTCGCTCGTAACCTGGTTTTCGACTGTAAGATACCCATCCAAGTTAGGAGGAAGCTCTGTTATTGCACAAGGAATCATTTATAAGATTCTATCATCTGCAGGCTCCCCGGAAATGTCTGTCCTCTAAGATGGCAAACTCACCAAAAAATTTGATCCATCCCCATCTCTATCGGCACAATTCTCTGAACAAAGTGTTGCTTCGATCCCCGAAATCACTAGATCTACAGCATTTCTTCGTGAATCTTCTTCTCTTTGGGATTCTGAAGGTATAAGCACCACTTCGCTTGGAATCTGAAAACTCACTGCCTCTTTTGCCCCAGAGCTTTCATGATTGTTATCTTCGAAACTTTTTCACGATTTGAGTAGAGAGGGAGCTTACAAAAGTCAACGCGCGTGGCTATACTTAAGGGCCTGTTTGGCCAGGCGAATCCCATGGGATTAGGAGGGATGGGATGGATTTTAAGGTAATGATGGTGTCAGTGGATTGGTTTAAGATCCATGGGATTGCTATATCCCGAGACAAGTTCACTGGGTCTGTTTGGCATGCCCGGCACATCCTGGGATTCTACCATCCAATCCGTCCAACCAAGGGATGGGATCAATTTTAAGGTAATGATGGTGATGTCAGTAGATTGTTTTAAGATCCATGGGATTGCTTATAGCCCAGGACAAGTTCACCGGGTCTGTTTGGCTTGTAATGCATATCCCGAGATATCACGATCCCATCCCTCCTAATACCGTGGGATCGGTCCAGCCAAACAGGCCCTACGTCACTACCCTCACATGCGCTTATAGCGTTAAGTTCCACATGTGACTCTTCCGCTGTAAAAGCCCAAGTATCATTACCTATACTCCACCCTACTAGAAACGTATCCCGCGATATCTCTTCATTAAAAGTTGCCGACTCTGCTGTTTGACGTGTCATAAGAGGAAAGGGACACGCAGTTGTTTTGACAGTTTCTCCTGAAAGGCTTTCGACACATGTCTCAATAGGTACTAATAGGGCTATCGGAGACCCACACCACGAAGCATTTTCAACTGAGAAAACTTTTTCAGAGCCAATCCCCATTCGACAATGCAACTTCCCTGCATCCGGAGTTTCGCAGGAACACAGAATGGGCAGTCCTTCTTCGAAACTTAGAGATGCCATCAACTGACCTCTTTCTTCTTACCCCACACCGACAAACTGTAACCTTAGCTCCTGAAACATTGAAGTCACGATTTTTGCGTCGTCAACCTTCCACACATTACCGGTGGATGCTACAGCAACTATCACTTTGGCTGCAGGAGGAGAATGGTTAAGTGACACTCTCAACGTCTTGTTTGGTAAAGTGACATAATTTGGAAATGGAAGTAGCTTCTTTTTTCTAATCTTTAAACGGGCAAAACACAGTTCTTCATTATTGTCCGTTCGATTATCTGTCTCTGTGATCTCTCCCTGATATAGGCTCCTATTTCTTTGAAAATATCATCAATCCATAACTCAAGCGGTATATTCCAAATCTAGTACCAATGTTCTTCCCAGCCGAAAACTGACCAGTTTTCCCATTTTTGAATATCTATTATCGGTCCTTTCCGATTAGACTTGCATGCCAAGAAAACAGTTTCTACTTGAACTTCTGATGCAGGACAATTAACCACTTGCTCTAAAAGCTCGAACTGTTAGAGTATGGCGAATTAATCCCTTTATCTTATAGCCCAGGCCCCACATCTTATGGGTTTTAAGACCTCGGCCGAACCCCCTTCGTGGGCCCCAAATCACATGGGCCGCCCACCCCGAGTGTGTCCCCGCATCCCACGGGCTACCCCACTCGAGCCCGGTGTGAAATGCGCATTAATCACCCCTGGTGAGGAGTCTCGAACACGAGACCTCCTCCGTGGGCCGCACCCACCCCGAGTGTGCCCCTGCATCCCACAAGCGACCCCACTCGAGCCCAGTGTGAAAATGCCCCTGCATTAATCACCCCCGGTGAGGAGTCTCGAACCTGAGACCTCCCGCTCTGATACCAATTTGATGCAGGACAATTAACCACTTGCTCTAAAAGCTCGAACTGTTAGAGTATGGCGAATTAATCCCTTTATCTCATAGCCCAGGCCCCACATCTTATGGGTTTTAAGACCTCGGCCGAACCCCCTTCGTGGGCCCCAAATCACATGGGCCGCCCACCCCGAGTGTGTCCCCGCATCCCACGGGCTACCCCACTCGAGCCCGGTGTGAAATGCGCATTAATCACCCCTGGTGAAGAGTCTCGAACACGAGACCTCCTCCGTGGGCCGCACCCACCCCGAGTGTGCCCCTGCATCCCACAAGCGACCCCACTCGAGCCCAGTGTGAAAATGCCCCTGCATTAACTTCACTACCTAGCAAGACTAGCATCGTGTCAAGATGAATAGTTTTGATGACAATGTCTTCCTCCTCCAGTCCCATGCATCTGCTTGTTAACCATTCCACCAACAAAGATTCTGCTACCCCCGACTGAACAAAAATTACAAAGGAAATCTCGAAAGACTTGAGCGACTCCTCCAGAACTTTGTTGTGGATCCTCACAACCGGGCCTTCAACCAATGGTTCCCTCCACACCCACCTTTCTACCAAGTTATGGCCTGCCTCTGAGCTTTTGATTCCTTTATTGTCCATTTTAGAAATCACCTCCTTATAGGATTTCTTTTATGTTATCAGATGCATTTCCCCATGTTCAAGACTCCTGCCTGACTCTCTCTCTCTCTATTCCCCAAACTATCCGTCCTCATTGACGCTAAACTTCTGTTTATATCTCCACCGATCTCTTCTCTGTTCTTCCTTTATGGACCATATCTCGCTCTCTAAACCTTCAGCTTAATACCTCCAAAACTCTCTCCATTTAGAAGTTGGACTCCCTTCAGAACCTCGTCTTCTGTATTCATACAAACGAAAGCAAAACCTGGTAAGGTGTTAGAATTCCTCTCTCGGAATGACAACTTCCTTAACAATCCCAACATTTCCGAACACCCTTTCGAAGTTGATGGCCATCCATCCTTCCAGGAAACTTTCCACAAAAGGAGTTGGAAATTCCGACAGAGGAGTTGTACTCCTTCGCCGTAATTCCCAAGCTACGAACTTCCCCCTTGAGACCATTTGCCAACCGCTATCCTTTTCCCTGACACTAGTTTCCAAACTCTCTTTACCTTTCCAATTACCTTTCACCTTCCAAATCCTTTGCATCTTTCACTTTTAGAATTTCTTTCCATCAACCTTCCTCTTTTAGGAGAAAAGTTATGGCTCCATCAAAAGCAATATAGGAATGTAATATTTGTAATTGAACAATTGTATTGATCAAACAAATGGTTATTTGGATATTTGAATTGAACGTGGAGATGTTGTAATAATGGTATTTAGCGACTTAACCCAACCAAAAAAGGGGGCCACACCATGAGGACAGGGTTTTGGGGGCGGCGTAGGCTCGAGCGCCATTTTCGGGGAGTGACATCTAAACATGGTATCCACCCAGTTGGGATCTCCTAAATCTTGATCAGCGGATCTAATCTAACACATGTTCCATATGAGGATACCGGATACATGCGAAGTACAAAAATTAGGGCAAAAGGAAGCCACACATGCATGAGGTCAAAAGTTTGGATTAGTAAACCATGAACACGTGTGTTGCAAAAGTGTGCACTAGGACAATGTTCATGTTCTAATGCACTAGAATATAAATCCCCCCCCCCCCAAAAAAAAAAAAAAAAAAAAAACAAAAAACAAAATGCTCTCTAAATATCTTACATTCACTTTTGGCAAGTGCAGACTCCCTATGAGAGTTGAATGAGTAAAAGGAAAAAATGGAAGAAACAAGAACAAACGGCACTCTATTTCTATTAAGATCATAGATAGTTGAGGGACTCGAATCGATTGTCTTTATTCAATATGTTTTAAACTACATCGCAATTGAGAAGATAAAATGTGGTTTAACAATATACTTTCATCAATAAATGTATTTCGACAATATCAAATAGCTAAGTAGTGAAGTATATTTTTAAACACGTATACAAAGGTTATGAATCTTATGATCATTCATCAATTCAAATTGATGAAGAAAGAATAGAAATCACGTTGTAGAATGATCCTATCCATTCACAATGGCAGCAATCAAATGAATGGTTGAAGTTAAAATGGTAAAGGTCTAAATTCTATGACTGAAGTTTATTTGATTGGTGTTAATGCAATCTCTATTCAAAATGGAGTCGACAATTATAAGGTCTAAATTTTTGCACATGTACACCGCTTGAGCAGTGGACGAGCTTTATCCCTTCCCATTAGTACTCTACATATTTTTACATTGAATTGATTTTTTTAAATGTCGGTATTAAGCTAATCAACAACATTAGTCCATGTAATTACGAAGATATACTCACATGTGCAACACATGCATTTTACTAGTTTATTTATATAAAGCAATAGCTCCATAAACTACCAAACAGAATCTGCATCAAATATCCAGCTGCAACCAGCCAACCACATCTTCCAAAATTGTTTATCCATTTCAAAATAAGCAGTAAACCACATAAATAAGCAAGGTAATGATAAAAACGTATAGATATTTTCCACAAATTTTGCCAACAATTCCAATTTCCTCCAAACAAAGCTCAAGTAGAAATACGCTTTTCAACCTCAGTATAGTTATGTAGTCCAAAGACTCCAAGCATCATTAAATTGCAAACAGAGTCCTGATTTTTTTTAAACCATCGTATATGTGATTCTGTTCATGAACTAGTGGTTTGGAATCACGAAGGAAAGAATTTGGGTGCCTTAACGATTCTTGCTAACACTTACATTGGACAACATGGTTCGTATATGCCTCCTCTTTCCATTCAAAAGGAAGTTTGATATTTGGCAAATCCCTTGCTACACATTTCCCAAATTTGGAAAATACACAGCTTCAGGTACCCAGAAACTATGCTTCTTGCTCAAACCCATGCTAAAAGGAATTTTCTACCCACGGTATAGAGACAGGACCATATCGACATTTACTACTACTCCTATAGAACTTCCTCTTGCTTCCATTAATGAAGACCAACCATGATTGATAGGATTGCCTTTAACTCAATAAATTGTGCTATATTTAGTTCTTTTCAATTTTTTTTTAAATATTGAGTCACATTATGAATTTTTCCATGAAACAATAACAAAAATTAGATTATGTTAGATATATGAATACAAGGCCCAAAATTCCAAACCCAAGTAGCCGGGACAAGGTTGTGATGACAACTAAAAATACTAATACACATTTTAAATTACTTAATATTGCTTTATGAATATGCCAGTTAGGGCTTCTAGCTTCTTGATTTTTACTTTACAAAAATTGTAGCTTCATCATTAATATAGTGAGTCCAAACCACGCAATTCCCATTATGAGGGTAACACCTGTGAAAATACATGTAATTTAGTTTGTGTGTATGTGTATGTTGCGTCCTCCTATGGAGCATTGTATCTTTCTTTCAAAGTTAATATATATGTGTGTGTGTGTGACAGTTAGTCATTTAATCATTCTAGATTAACAACCAACACAAAACAAGTTGCCCTAGCCGTCACTCTCTCTCTCTCTCTCTCTCTCTCTCTCTCTCTCCAGATTTCTACTTGGTATCAGGGCCTGCGATTGACGGGACCTAATCGCAACCTACAATAGTGAGACCCACTGCTGACGTCGTCCGTACATGCAGATGACATTAGCAGTGCACAACTTAACAGTCTTTTTTGAAGCAGAAAGTATAGGAACTGGAAGATAATGTTTTTAGAGGAATAATGGTGATTTTTCTGCAATTTTTTGATGCGGTTTTTGTGGTGTTATAGTGAAAATAGAGAAAATTTCATTACTTTTGTTGTGTTGTTTTTCATAAGGCTTTCCGAGCAGATTTTCCACATAGAGCAAGTGCGGTTGATCATTTGCAATCACTAGACACAAGAATCATGAAGTTTCATCGAGATTTGGGTGTGCTACAACATGTTTTGTGAGAAATGGGTGTTGTAGGTCCTTGCTTTTTGGATTTTTGCTAGAATTTCTTTGTTTCTTTGTGTTTTGATGTTATGGGGATGCGAAATGCAGTGTAAAATCATGTTAATGGTGATTGTGAAGTCGATGTTCTCGTTCGGTGCTTACAGGTACTATGTACACAAAATGTTCGACGTAATGCTTGACTCAACTAGACATTGGAGATTTTACAAGTAATGGATCTTTCCTTTTCAATTCATCATCTCTTCCTTCATCAAGCCCTTGTTGTTAGTTGTGAGTGTAATCACTCACATTGTGTTGCACGTGTTGCACACGTCTCCACATGCTAGTGTGTGTGTGTGTGTGTGTGTTCTCTCAAGTGTTATGAGTGTAATTCACTCATTTATTGTGCAAGTTGCACATGTTTGTGAGAGGATTTTGCATGTGCATGATAGGTCGGTAACTCAATGGTTGTCGAGTTTGGTTATGGCCTCCTACTTGAAGAGAATATTCAACGAACAAAGAAAGTTCAAGCTACATTCTTTAGACAATCACCAATTGAAGATCTTGTATCCTGCCATGTGTTTAAGGGAGAGCAATGGCCCATGCTCATCATCACCATCTTCTTTGTATGTATTCCAAGCTAGGCATGATCGATATCCATGCTCCGGCTTGAGGGGGAGAGTGGAAATACATGTAATTTTGTTTGTGTATGTATGCGTGTTGTATACTCCTGTGAAGCATTATTTTTATCTTTGTTTCAAAATTAATATATGTGTGTGTGTTAGTCATACTAGACTAACAACCAACACAACACAAGTTGCCCTAGCCGTCTCTCTCTCTTCCCTTCTTTCTACAGATTCCTTCTACAACAAATTTCTACTTCATCTACCCACAAGAACATTTCAATCCATTGCTAGTATTGCAATCCGCGGGAAGTGTGATTCCAAAGTTTCCTCTCTGATCCACAAGTCTTTCCAAAATCTTGTATTTCCACCATCCCTGATCATAAATCGCACTCCATGACCAAAATTTCTTCTAACCGAGGCAATCCCTTTCCATAGATAGGATGCCCTATACATAAATGACTCTTTCGTAAACCATCCGCCTTCACCGAGCCCATACTTAGAAGTGATTATATCCTTCCAAAGTGCCCCATCTTTTGTGTCAAACCTCCAAATCCACTTTCCCAAAAGAGTGTTATTCAAATCGCCCAACATTTTTATGCCCACACCTCCCTCGTAGGACTTACACACCTCTTCCCATTTAAAAGGTAAAACTTTCCTTTATCTTCCACTCCCTGCCACAAAAAGTCTCTCCGCGTTCTATCAACCCCTATCATCTCTTTCTGACTGATGATTAGGTGAGGGAATTGAGCTCCCTTTTGGAACACCTCAGATTTTGCTATCCAATTAAAGATGAAAAAGAGAAGATGTGCTGGAATTAGAGTGCTTGGGGCAGTTCTCGGTCCACTCCTACTACAAATTACTTCAAGATAGAGGCGGCGGGGTAATATCTAGTGTTGCAGTGGCGACTAAGTTTCTATGGTCTTATTGGGTTTCCTCAAAAGTGGCGGCATTTGCTTGGTTGGTTGGTCGAGGCAAGGTTCTAACGTTGGATAATCTTCATAAAAGGAGGATGGTCCTCCCAAACATGTCTCATGTGCATGGCTGATTCGGAATCAATCAATCATTTATTTATTCTCTGTCCAATAGCAAACTTCATTTGGAATGCAACCTTATTGATGCAGGACTATTAACCACTTGCTCTAAAAGCACAAACTGATAGAGCATGGCAAATTAATCCCTTTATCTTATAGCCCAGGCCCCACATCGGATGGGTTAGGACCTCGGACAAACCCCCCTCATGGGCCCCACTTCACATGGGTTCCGCCTCACACGAGTCACCCACCTCACACGGGCCGCCCACCTGAGTGTGTACCCCAGCATCCCACAAGCAACACCACTTGAGCCCGGAGTGAAAAAGCCCCGGCATTACTTATCCTTGTTCCAAGTCCAATGGGCTTGCCCTAACTCCATGGAAACTCTCCTTATGTCCTAGCATGAGATTCAGCTTCCTACAGACCTCAAATTGTTGTGACAATTGTTCCTTCCGGCAAGGTTGTGGGCTATTTAGGATGAGAGGAATGGGAGATGCTTTAGGAACTTGAGTCATTCTATGGGAAATGTTCTGTTAAAAGCAATAGGACTGGTTATTGAATGGGCCTTAAGCATAAAAGGGGACTTTGATTATTCTTTTCTCATGTAATTATTTTGGGTGGCTACCCACCCATGTTCTGTATAGTTTGCCTTTCAGCTCTTTGTTTATAATATACTTTTTCTAACCTTAAAAAAAAAACAAAAAGAAATCATTAATACAGTCAAATAATGTTGGCTCCCACTTTGTATTATCTAAATTCACACTTTTCAAATAGTTTCTACTCCATAGAGATGCGGACAAAAGCTGAAAATTAAAAGAAAACAACATCGTAAAAACAAATATCATACATATGCTAGAGTCCGATGGGGAATCTATCCTTAGTTGCCTTTTGTTGAAATAAGCTGTGGTCCTAAAATTATGGTTAGAAATACTCTCATCAGACGCTGATAGATCCCATAAATAAGAAAAAAAAAAACTGATTGCATGGACAAAGATGATTATTAGGTAGGAGCAGAGTGTCATGGTTGGTGTTCCCTGTCTTCTCATGCAAGTGTCAGTTCATGTGTCAAGGAAATCAAGTAAACAGTTATATCTTTGAGGACTGATAGATACATGATTTTTAACACAACTATAAATAAAAAGGAAATCAAGAAAATAATATTAAAAGAAGTTAAGTGTGTAAAATTTAAGCATACAACAACAAGATCAGCAAAACTTTAACAGATGGAGATCAACATTATTACCTTGGTAGCACCTGCATCCAAACTATTGAATATCAGCTCCTCGACAACTCTTGTAAAGTCAAACAGAACAACACTTGAACACAGGGAGCTATGAACAGCCCTTGGCAAGTGCTTAATGCTCCTCATTCACATAAAAGCTGAAGGAACATGCAAACTTTTAACTAATACAATTGGAAGCATAAGAAACATAAAAGAGTTTCAACTTATTCCTAGATCCAGAGCCATGTGGTAGATCAATAAAAGCCTAAATTGGGTGATATGTATTATGGTCAATAAAGCATGTAATGAAAGATGTCCAAACACATAATGAATTGAGTTTTAAAAGTAATTCAGCATAATGTACCAGCAACCAGTGTTCGAAAAATCGGTATCACGTTACGTATCACACCCTTGAGATAAGGAGACGTATCGGTTATCGCATGGGATATATCGGTTGTATCGCGTAATGTATCGTTGTTGTTGGAAACATGGGGAAACATTGGAAATTGGTCGAATTTTTCAATGAAATTTCAGTGATTGTTAAAAAATACATCAATATACACTTACAAATCAAAACATTATAAAAATTAAGTGCACATACAAGGTTTTGTTTGTATGGGGTCCTAATCTATGCGTTGTCTAACTGAATTGATGCAAGTATATTCAAAATCTATTCATACAATTTATAAATGTAAGAAGACGTGTGGAAACACAAGCAATACATATAACTTATAAATGCTCTAGTCCAAGAATCAGATTGATGACTAGATTGATTCACTGGTCAGGTAAACCATAGTTTGCAAAACAAATGTACAGCTCTGAAAGAACATGGCTGAAGTTTTCTAACCCGTCCACCTATTTCCAATATTGAGGCCCACATGCTGATTGGACCAGATATTATTTTTGGGAAAACATGTACAAGGTTGGACCAACATGTTTGATGGATTTAGATTTCACACTTATGTGCCGTGTTGCCATATGTGTGGCATGTACATAAGCTTGCGCTTAGCAAAGCTCATAGAACGATCCTTACAATATGCGTTATATATACGAAATCAAACTGATAGCAATGTGCATTATACACACACACACACACACACACACACACACACACACACACACACACACACACACACACACTATGAGGTCGACCTCACGGGAGGTCGAGTTGTGTGGGCCCCCACCATGATGTATGTCAAACATCTACCCCATCAGTCAGATGCACCATTCCATGGTAGGCCACAGGCTTAAAAATCAAGTCGATCCATGACCTAGGTGGGCCACACTACATACAACAGTTGAGAGGGGTTACCCTCCCATTAAAACTTTCATAATTATTTATTGGGCCCACCGAGATGTGGTTCACAAATCCAACCCATCCATTGTGTGTCCCACTTGGATGAGGGGTCAGACCAAGTTTCAGCCACATCCAAAACTCAGGTGGCCCCAACCAAGTGCTTTTATATGTTTTAGGCATGTCGTCACATGGTTTTAGATGGTATGGCCCACCTGAGTTCTGTATACAGCTGATTTTTGGGATATCCCATAACCTAAAGGGGTCCCATCAAATACACGGTGTTGATGTTCGACACACATCATGGTGGGGCCCACACAGCTCGACCTCATGAGAAGTTCCCATGAGGTCGACCTTATAGTACCATTTCCCTATGTGTGTGTGTATGTGTGCGCGCATATCACTACAACCAGTAGTGATAAAAACTTTAAGAACTTCTCAATGCAAGAAATCCACAGCCTCCAAACGAATTACCTTGTATGCACATTTACATGAAGGAAAGGCCAAGATGTGCTTCTATACTAATGAAAGGTTGATATGGGGATTATAGTTAAAGAGATATGCACAATAAGATAATTTGAATGCAAGTAGTGTGAGTTCAACATTCTTTTGAGTTCGTCGTATCAATTCAAGAAATCCAAACAGCCCAGCGGAAATGAAGAACAAAATAACCTAAGTCAAACATTTCCACTACTTATGCTATAATTTTGATTTGGGTTTTGCAACAACATTTTCCTAGTTTAACAACATATTCCGCTAGAACGATTCAACTAGATGGTTGTACAGTAGCACCCCATCATGTGGAAAACCCCATTGGTTGGACGATCCATCCTAGCAAGGAACCAAATCGTTAAAACTAAAAACGCCAAAGGTTCGCATTCTATGAGAAAAAGCCCATTCCTGTTGATTGAGTGCCTTCAATCTGATGTTGAAACAAGGGAATTCAATCGGATCAAACATATTGTCAATAGATCGAGAAAATTCCAAAAATGTGTATTCTCTGGACACTTTTAAGGATGTTCGATTCGATCAAACATGGGGGGTGTTCATCAATCAAAGATCATCGATCGGAGTCAATCGATCAACGATTCAATAGACAGTACGCACAACTTCTATGTAAGTACATTGTTTCGTTTCTAATTATGTGTGCGGATTATATAAACAGTGTTAATATGGGAGTAGGGCTAGTGCTAAAAGTGCAAAACATGAGAGCTTGAGATCAAACGGGTTTTGAATGGAGAAATTAGGGTTTTCGGATCTTTAAGTCGTTCCATCTCTTGTAACTTTCTGTTCATAGTGGATTGTTTGTCACTTGGTGTCGTGGTTTTTTCCTGCATGGATTTTTCCATGTAAAACTTTGTGTTCTCTATGATTGCTCGAATTTTTTCATTTCTCTGTTGCGCATTTGATTCATTTTAAGGGTGCTTTTGTGCTTAATGTGTGGCAGTTGTGCACAACAAGTGGTATCAAAGCGTAGGTTTTACGTTGAGCTTTTTAGATTGAATCTGAGACATGGGATCGAAGGGATCAAATGTGAATTTTGAAACGGAGAAGCTTACAGGTAAAAACAACTTCGAATTATGGAGGTTGAAATGAAAGCCCTCCTAATTCAGCAAGGGGTGTCGCAGGCACTCCTTGGTAAAGCGAAACGTCCCGAAGCAATGAAAGAAGAGGACAAGGATGATCTTGATCAGAGGACGATTATCGCGATTCAATTGTGCTTGGCCGACGAAGTCCTTTATAATCTTATTAATGAGACAATTACTGCAGGCCTATGGGCGAAGTTGGAGAGCATCTACATGACGAAGTCGCTTTCCAATCATCAATATTTGAAGAGACAGTTGTACACTCAAAAGATTGCGGAAGGATCGGATCTCTCTAAACACATTGGTGTTTTCAACAAATAAGTTTGCAAACTGACAATTGTGGAGGTGAAGATCGATGAAAAAAGACAAAGCCCTAATTTTGTTGACGTCCCTTTCGAATTCCTACAAGAATTTAGTGGATACTCTATGCCATGGTAGGGATACCTTAGACCTTAATACCATTATCTCAACACTTCAGTCAAAGAAGCGGGAATGAATAACGGTTGGAAAGGTACTTTTACGGTGCACTAGTTGCTAAGGGGAGATCATCTAAGCGAGAGAATGGGAAGTCGCGATCAAGGTCCAAGTTGAAGGGCAAAGAGAAGTTGAAGTGTTGGAATTGTAGCAAGATAGGACACATAAGGAAGGATTGCAAAAATCACAAAACCCAAAAAGATGAAAATTCATATACTTCACCAAAGGAGGCCAATTCAGCAGAATCCAGGAAAGAGACGAGCGACTGTAACGTATTGTCTGTGTCCAATATCGGACACTTGTATAATGAGTGGATTTTGGATACGAGGGCATCATAACACGTGTCCTCATCCGAGTTGGTTCGTCATGTACAACAAGTATGATAATGGCCTGGTTCTTATGGGCAACAATCATGCCTATAAGATGATTGGAATTGGATAGGTTCGTATAAGAATGTACGATGCGGAGGAGCACTCTAATCGATGTGAGGCACGTTCTGGACCTGAAGAAAAATTTAATATCTCTGCGAGCTCCTAATGCACTCGAGTGCAAGTTCTCCGGCTACGATGGTGTCCTGAAAGTTTCAAAAGGGGCACTCATTGTTATGAAGGCAAAGAGGAGCAGAAACCTTTATAGGTTTGATCGGGAACACTATATCGGGTGGAGTTACAGCATCTAAAGCAGAGTCCATGTCAGCACATTTGTGCCATGCATGCATGAGCCATATGAGCGAGCGCGGTATGAAGGTACTACTCGATCATGGTTTAATTCCTGCTTTTATTTTTTGTTTTTTTCATTTAGATGTATGTGAGCATTGCATATACGGTAAACAATCAAGATTATCATTTAAAACTAGAAAGCATTATTAACAAAAGATAGCTTGACTATGTGAATTTTGATGTGTGGGGGTCATCGCTCGTTGTTTCTAGAGGGTCATCATTCCTTGTAACATTCATTGACAACTTCTCTAGAAAAGTTTGGGTTTATTTCTAAAAACATAAATTTGATATGTTTGCCACTTTCGAGTTGTGGAAGGTTACGGTTGGAAAACAGTCAGGGCAAAAAATGAAATTTCTGAGGACCGATAACGACGGAGAGTTTACTTATAAAGAATTTAATCAATTTCGTAACAATGAGGGGATTGTAAGGCATAACACAGGAAAGCATACACTAGAGCAGAATGGTATGGCAGAGCGTATGAATCGTACTCTTTTGGAAAGAGCCCTAAGTATGTTGAGGACCACTGGGTTGGGCAAGGAGCAATAAGTTGAGGATGTTAACATAGCTTGCTATTTAGTGAATTATTCTCTGTCTATACCGATTGATTGTAAAATTCCAGAGGAAGTATAGAGTAGTTAGGAAGTTGACTACTCGAGGCTTACTCTCATGTTCCGTCAGTTGAGAGAGATCAGTTAGACCAAATGGCTAAAAACTGTACCTTTGTCGGCTATGGTGATGGAGTGAAAGGGTACAAACTATACGACCGGATATCAAGAAAAATCATAATTAGTCGTGACATCAAATTCGATATAGGTTCCTTGCATCGGAAGGATGAGCACAAGTGATGCAGGACCGATGCATGAATTAAGTAACATGTGAAATCAGATAGCCGAATTAAGATATTTAAGAAAAAAACACAAACATCGCTATATCCATCACAAATATCATGAAAATCAAAAGAAAATCATGCATACTCCTGGCTTAAGCTACGAACACCGTAACATAAAATCATTAAATAAAACGAAATTAGGATTTAATAGATGTAGGGACATCCAATTAACATTGGATATAGTCTATTTGAAAATAGGAAACTCAATACAACCTAGGTGAAAATTAGGGTTTTGGTAATTTGGGAAAGTAAGAAATTTAGGTTTAGGGTTAGGGTTGGTGATGAAAGAACGGGGTTTTGATATAATGATGGTGGGAAACCAAAAGGGGTAGGTGGGTTTCACACGTGCGGTCGTATGGTCACACGTGTGGCATGGGAGGATGGGTTTAGATCGGTCAAGGTTTGGATTGTGGATGGGTATGGAAAAGTTGGGTTTGGAAGAAGACGAAGATTTAGGATGGGAGAATTAAAAATCTAAAGAAAATACCTGGATGCGGAAGAAAAGAGAAGATGGTGTAGAAATAGATGGAGACCTCGCACCTTCGTTGATGAAGATTAGCCTCGCACCAATCTTCCTTCCAAATCGCATGAAAATATCTTCAAATCATATAAAGATGGGAAAAGAAAGCAAGAGCTTTTCTCTTTTTTTATCACGAAATTCAATGAGGGAGACGTCACACAACCTCCTCTTTTTATAGATCCAAGAAGTTTCAAAAATTACAAAAATCTTTGTCTTGTGAACTTTAACGAAAATAGCCCTAGTCTAAATAAAATCAACTAAAACACTCATAATGTGTCCAAATATAAAATAATCAAAAAATAAATCTCAAAATATGATAAAATCTAAAACTGATGTGGACGATCAACAATCAATGGCCCGATCATGTGATCCATGTGATCTAATGGTCCGATCATTGCGTCCCTCCGATCCAACGGTCTGAATCACTCCATAAAGAAGCCCATGTGCATCTTCTCAGTTTGGGGTCTTCCAGATGCTCGCACATGCACACGGGGTCTTCAGCACAATCACGGGTACTCGCCTAAGCATAGGGAAAGTGGTGCAGCCCGCCTCCTCCTCTGATACGTACGTAAGAATGTACGTGACGTGATGTCCTCATTAACAAGGAAATTTAAAATTAAAAAAAATAATAATAATAAATAATAATAAAATCGGTTGTTGATGTAAAACAGACAGGTGAACACCTAAAGACGTGGAACCATAGAAATAAGTACATAAAGAGGTGAAGCCATCACCTATCAGGAGAAATCCAACAAGAAATCGCAGGCTACTATTGAGATACAGGGACGACTCAAATGTTGCGTTTTCCCTCAATATGGATGAGGAGGATCCGTCTACCTTCCAGGAAGCATTAGATAACACAAATGTTGAGAAGTGGATGACGCGATGTATGATGAGATGGATTCTATGTATAAGAACGAACGTGGGAGCTGGTGGAGCTACTCGTTGGAAGAAAAGCGATCAGGTGCAAGTGGATTTTCAGCAAGAAATTAGATAGGAACAAGGTAAGACTGGTTGTGAAAGGCTATGCTCAGAAAGAAGACGTCGACTTCGATGAGACATTCGCTTACATGGTAAAGCGAGTATTTATCAAATTCGTATTGGCGTTGGTTGCCCAATACAATCTGGAATGAGAATAGTTGGATATGAAGAATGCTTTTCTACATGGGGAACTAGAAGAGTATATCAACATGAAGCAACCTGAAGGATTCGAGGTGCAGGAAGCAAAAAATAAGGTTTACGAGTTAAAAAGGTTGTTATACAGCCTGAAATAGTCACCTAGACAGTGGTATAAAAAAATTGATTCTTTCATGTTGAGTCAGCGGTTTATCATAAGTGAGTGCAATCATTGTCTCTATTTCATATCACTGACTGATGGAGAATTTATAATTCTGGTATTATATGTTGATGATATGTTTATTGACAGCCATAGCATATCTGAAATTAATATATCGAAGGCTCAGTTATCCAGGACATTTGATATCAAAGATATGGGGGCTGCAAAAATGATTCTCGGCATCAACTTACATAAAAAGAGAGAAAGGAGCAAGATATGGTTGTCTCAGGAATAGTATCTTAAGAATGTCTTAATCTAGTTCAGACTTGATAAGGCTAAACCGGTTGACACACCCCATGTTGCTCACTTTTGGCTTTCTTCAAAATAATGTCCTACGTTAGATGAAGAAAAGTAGTATATGTCTCGTGTGTCCTACTCGAGCGCAGTTGGCAATCTTATGTACGCTAAGGTTTATACTAGACCGAATATTTCACATGCAGTGAATGTTTTTACATATCAAACCCCGACAAGCAACACTGGGAGGCTGTAAAATGGTTACTTCGTTATATACGAGGTATGATGAACTATGTCTTTACATTCAAAAAATCTAAGGAGAAACTGGTAGGCTATGTGGATTCGGATTATGCTGGTAATGTAGACAATAGAAGGTCAACTTCCGGTTATTCGTTTGTGTTAGCGGGTTAAGCGATTTATTGGATGTCAAAGCTTCAGTTTGTGGTTGCTCTTTCTACAACCGAAGCGGAATATATGGCAGTGACGGAAGCATTAAAGGGAGTTGTTTAGTTGAAAGGAATGGTGAATGAGTTAGGGCTTCAGAAGGAAGTCATGACTGTGTATTATGACAGCGAAAGCACGACAAATTTGGTAAAGAACTCGGTGCACCATTTCCAAACTACACACGTTGATGTGCGTCATCACTTTATCCGGCAGATGCTAGAGGAAGGCAGTGTTACTCTTGACAAGGATCACGCCAGTGAAAATCCGACGGACGTGCTTACGAAAGTGGTTCTTGCAGGGAAGTTCAGGTTTTGCTCAACTTCTCTGGGCTTGAAGAAGGATGAATGAAGATGGAGCGTGCACAAGAAGCGACGATGGTGATTCTACTATGAAGAAATTTAGAGATGGTGATAGCAGCTTAGAACAGTGAATATGCAAGATTGAAGCCACGATGGAGATTGTTGACTGAGTGCCTTCAATCTGATGTTGAAACAGGGGATTTCGATCGAATCAAACAAACTGGCGATCAATCGAAAAAATCTCGAAAATATGTGTACTCTATGGACACTTTTAGGCATGTTTGATTCGATCAAACATAGGGTGTCGATCAATCGAAGATCATCGATCAGAGTCGATCGATTGACGGTTCGCACAACTTCTTCGTAAGTGCGTTGTTTTGTTTCTAATTCTATATTGGGTTATAAAAATTGTGTTAATAAGGGATTAGGGTTAGTGCTAAGAGTGCAAAATGTGGGAGCTTGAGATCAAAAGGGTTTTGAAGGGAGAAACTAGGGTTTTTGGATATGTAAGTCGTTCCCTCTTCTAACTTTCCATTCATAGTGGATTGTTTATCGCTTGGTGCTGTGGTTTTTTTTCCTTAAAGGGTTTTTCCACGTAAAATCTTTGTGTTCTCTGTGATTGTTCAAATTTTTTTTATTTCTCTGTTGCGTGTTTGATTCATTCTAAGGTTGCTTCTGCGCCTAACGTGTGGCGGCTGCGCACAACATTACCAAGCCAGCTAATGTTGTCTAAGTGGTGTAATTTTCACACCTTTAATCATCCACTGTTAGGCCCACCAAATCAGTGGGTGGACCCCATGATGGGTAGAGGTTTCATAAACTCCTATTCCACACAGTTCCATGGACTGATAAACTAATCTTCCAGTAAGAAGAACGATACTGTCCAAAATACCAAACCATCAACAAGCCTAAACGCTCCCTTCAATTCAAATACAGCATATATGAGAGAGAGAGAGTACACATCAGAGATTCGTTCCAATGAACGGTCCAGATTTTCTGGAAGTACATTCATTATTTTGATTCACTACACATGAAACCAACCCAAAGCGCCAGGAAAAAAATACATTGCAATTTTGTAAATTTACGCAAATTTCAGAAACAAAATCAAAGAAAATGAAAGAAACCCTAGAAATATGCACAATTCGAAAAGAAACGAAAATGCAATCATTTGAACAATCCAAGTAACAGAAGAAAATGGGCTGCTAGAAGAACCCGATCTGAGAAACCCTAGAAAAAGAAATGCGACGATGGAAGATTCGATTGAATAAAGACGCTCGAATGACAAGAATTCGAGTTTTCTTACCTGAAAAAACGGTTAGGGCTTTCAGGGTTTTACCGCCATTAAGAAACGAGTGAGCGATCCCAGAGTCGGTTTGAAAACCCGAAAAAGGCGGTCGAGTTTTAACACCAGAAACAGACATATATTCGCATAGAGGGAGCCAGCAGATATACGCGACCGCATATTTGCACATTGTACACGCGTTCTTAGTTATGACAAATGGGACCAGTGGTTCAGTAATCCTGACCGTTGGTATTTGGTAACACAGAGTGGATGGACTATATTAATAATAAAAATCAATTGGAAAGTACCTACTGTCAGTTTCATGGCCTAAATATAGACGGTTAAAAGAAAATTCTACAACGGTCCCCAATCAACTGAAACGAAAGTCTCGAGTTTAACAGCTGGGATCTTCTAAAATCAATATATTTTGCATCATGGTCGGTCCGTGATGGGAAACAACGGACCAATGATTTGATTATCGGACCACATGTAGGAGTACAAGACGCTCTGCGCCTAAAATTACCATTTTCGAGAAAGGTCATCTAACAAAGCATATGTGCCCGTTGCTGAACTCTCGACACCCCGTGGCCAAGCACTTCTTAATTTTCCTTCAAAAGTTTGCTACACATGCAATAAGCATGTTTCAGCCTCTCACTAGGTTCATTTTGAATCTTAAGTTATTTAAGATAAATTACTTATTATACAATTACCTTATTTTGATTTATACTTATTAAGAGATAAATATATTTGGTAAACAATATAATGCGTGGCTGTCCCTTACTAGAGTTCTACATGAACTAAGTTAGCTCGGTTAACTTGCTCAACTCGACTCAAAAAAGCTCAATTCATCTTAGTTCAAAACTAAGTTCAAGCTGAGTTGAGATGATTTTTGGAGCTTGAAAAAATTTCGAGCCGAGTTCAAGCTTGTCCAAACTCGAATAGACTCGAATCAAACCTCAACTCAAATTGAACTCAAATTAAAGCAATTCGGTGACTCGGTTATTTTCATATTGATGTTGCTCACCAAGTGTTTGATGAAATGGCTCAACGAAGTGTTGTTTTGAGTAGTGTTCGAAATATCGATACTATCGGCCGATATTATTATTATCGCACCCCTGCGAGACGATACACTCGCGATAACCCTTGGAAGATACCAAAAAAAACTAAAATCCAAATATCGATCGATATATTGTCGATATCGCACGATATTTTGACGATATTGCGCAATTTCCTCTCCATTATTGTCAGACATCGACGTCATCATCCGAAAAAAATCGAGAAAAAAATTAGAGGGTGGATTTCGGTACCTGTAGAAGAGATCACCATGATCAGAAAGCTTCCATTTGGTGGGTCATTCGAATTGAAGCGTCGTTCCTAGGTTACCGCAAATAAAATCTCCGATTTTGGAGATAAATCCAAAGACATTCTCATCGATTTGGGAGTACTTTTAGGGTTCCGGCTTTCGGAACCCTCTCTGCTTAAAAAGTAAAGGTTGTTCGAGCCTTTTTTTTTACGTAGATTAGCTACTGACAGGTTGAGTAGTGAGATCGCTACTGAAGTGACGTCACCAAGTTACATGGGTCCCACCATGATGAATGTGTTATATCCACACGGTCCATCCATTTGGAGATATCATTTTAGGACATGAGTCAAATAACGAGGTAGAAAAAAGTTTGTAATGGACCCCACTACAGAAAACAGTGGAGAAAGTAACATCCACCGTTGAAACCTTCCTAAGGTCCACCGTGATGTTTATTTGAGATCCAACCCATTAATAAGTTAAAAAAGACATTATAAAAGGGATATATATATATATATATATATATATATATATATATATATATATATATATAAGCTTAATCGAAAACTTTCATGGCCCTCAGAAGTTTTTAATGGTGGGCATCACTCTCTCTACTGCTTTCTGTGGTGGGGTCCATTGGAGCTTTGAATCTTAGTCATTCTTAAACTCATGGCATAAAATGTTCTCTCCAAATGGATGGACGGTGTGGATACAAAACATACATCACAGTGGGGCCCACGGAACTTGGTGACGTCAATTCAGTAGCTACTCAACTTGTCAGTAGCTAATCCACGCCCCTTTTTTTTATCGAAATCGAGTACCGCGCACACCACCGAGCTGTGTTGACGTCACCAAGTTTTGTGGGTCCCATCATAAGGTATGTGTTATATCCAGACCATTCGTCCATTTGGCGAGCTCTTTGTAAGGCTTGAGATGAAAAATAAGATAGATCCAAAGATCAACTGGACCACACTGCAAACAGCAATGGTAGATTGAACGTCTACCAATGAAACCCTTTTGGGGGTCACAGAAGTTTTGGATAATATGATATTTATTTTTCCTCTTCATCCAGGTCTGTGTGACCTAATTAACAAATTAGATGGAAAATAAACATTATGGTGGGCCCTACGAATGTATTAATGGTGAGAATCAGTCCCCCACTGCTATTTGTGGTGTAACATCCCGGATTTTTGCCAACTTAGAGTTAGACGTCCTTAGGCAATGGGTCGATCATGACACCTTATTGACTTCTCAAAAACCCAATTTCAAAGTCTCAAATCCCTTTTAAATCCATTTCCTTCAGAAATCTCACCTTTCACCACCTTATTCTTCAAATTTTTCTAAGTACTTTCATATTAAACACTAATCCTAAAGTTTAAATGATGAAGAACAATACTTAAACTAAAATTTACTATAAATTTATAAATAAAATGGGTTTTTGACCATTAACTTTATGTAATCGCACAAAATAAATAGGTTATTTGGATAGATCAGCTTCTCCTACCCCAAAATCATATATTGCACGTTGAATAACTCATTCCGGTTTGCAAAATACTGCCGTTTCCAAAACATCGGGTGGCCGGCACTCCAGCCGACCGCGGGGCACGGCGCCCTGCTCTCCAGCGGACCGCGGCACACCGGGGGTGCACCAAAAATCGGTGGACCCTCGCTGCAAAAATTTTGCAATTTTCGACCGACTTAAAAAAGTCATATCTCCCTCGTTATAACTCCGATTTAGGTGATTCAAAAACCAGATTGAAGCTTGATAAGTCTAGTTTCATATAAGAATAAGTGAAAATTATAATAAAAAATTTTAGTATAATTTAATCTAGGTTGATGTGACAACTGTTCAAAAATTATTAGTTTGGATAGTTGTTACTTCTAGAATTTTTAGAATTTTTATATAACACGAAATCTAATGAAATTTGGTGGAGATGAAGTAAACTTAATGATGAACTACTACAAAAATAATAAAAATAATAAACTAAATAAAAATGCCAAAAAGGGACATAAAACTACCCTGGGACCTTATTCTGTCGTAATTAGGGCAGAATTTAGTTAAGTACTAAACTAAACAATCGTTGGATTTGGCTTGAACCACTTCTATACAAAGTACAAGACCCAAAACTATTAAAATCATTAACTCAACATTACTTAAAAACCTAGGAGCAATCTCAAAACCCAGTTGCTCTCGGGAGTACATTGAAACTCCGTATCAGACCTGGCCGTGCGTCGAAAGTCCAATGAACGTGAAACTATACGGTTATGACCGCCTTACTGGGCTTGACAACCATCTCAGAAATTAAGTCCCAATAGTATCCAGAAATGCACAACCTGAGCCCCAAGTGAAGTGTGTGGGAAACGCGAATATCTTTAGAAAATGAACTCATATTTAAGTGATTTGGGTCATTCGCTTGCAGGCTAAATTTAAGGCTTCAGACCGTCAGATTCTAACCCAACTACATCCTTGGATCAGGAAAAATTTTCAACACATGTCAGCGTACTTGTAGCCCTGATCGAGTAAAGGTGACCGTTGAACTGAAACTGGTCCCCCATTGTCGATCCACTGATCCAATCGGACCGAAATCTTAACCTGACCTAGATCCGACGTCAGGGGGCTTACTCTCGACCGTATGCAGAAAAGGGGCCTCCAGATGTACTCCGTTGGATTAAAACAACCGACTTTTGGCTATAACCTAAGTATACCATGGCCCTGGGGCCAATCTCATCAGTTATTGGCCTATATAAGGGCCTTAACCCACCCCTCTCTCATTCCATATGAAATTGTAAACCCTAGGAGAGAGAAGAGAGCAAAGAGAGAAGGAAAGAGAGAGACAGTGAGAGAGAAAGTGGGAGATAGTTCCTAGGATTCAATCCCACCACTTCAAGTGCTGAATCAGCCTGTCTGTATCGCTATTCCGGCAATTCCGACTCCGTTTTTGGGTAAGAAATTCTAACCTTAATTTGTTTTAGGTATCCAAGTAAATGAATCGACGAAATAGCTAACCTATTTCGTGATTCATGTAGCCGTTGTGCCGTAGACAAAGACGTAGTGTTCAAACTGAGCTCGGTACGGGTTTACCGGCTAAAGGTGCGGACTATAAACGTTTAGGTTACGATTTTCAAGGCTTTCAATGTCAATAATGGTTTATGACTGACTTACTTGCTATCACATGCGCCTAGATATGACGTTTTCAGCGTCTTACACATATATATGAATTATATAGAATATAATGCATTCCATGTATTTGTTGAAATGTTTAAATGAATATGGATTTATGATTTGTG
This sequence comes from Magnolia changhungtana, assembly GCA_030180095.1. Lineage (NCBI taxonomy): Eukaryota > Viridiplantae > Streptophyta > Magnoliopsida > Magnoliales > Magnoliaceae > Magnolia > Magnolia changhungtana. Next base: position 5,876,230 of record JASAUF010000552.1, on the reverse strand, counting down.
CTTATCATGCTTGTTAATTGAAAATACATGATCGTTGTATGTATGGCAACTCCTTTGTGAAAGGATTCGTCATAATATAGGTTATAACTAATATATTACATGTATGTTGTAGTGTGTAGTTTAGGTGTTTGATAAAGTGCCTGAATGAGTAATTGTTCGATGAAATGTATTTATTAAAGGTGTTGGGATGAGATCCTTAACTACCTTAGTGATTCGAATAGATTTCTCCATGTAATTTACATTAGGCTTAATGATTTATGTATGAAATGTACATGTGTGATGTCATGTTCACTATGTATTTATAGAATTCTCAAATAATTAAAATGCATGAGTTGGTTGCTAAATCCTGTCATGACTACTATATGGGAATGCTATTACTTGGAGTGTGATTGGGGCTACGATGCAGTCTAGGCAATCGGTAATGGTTTACGATCGGTGGCCGAACTGTTTTAGCCACGACGAATACGTTCGAGGAATCCGAGTCGTACACTGATTATCGACAGTAGCTAGGCTATGAGGAGTGCATATGCGCTCCATGTTGATTAATTCAACTACGCTCGTACCAGTCGAGCTTATCAAGTAATCCGATTGACCCAATGTATGTTCACCATGTATGGACGCTACTGCTTGAACCTAAAGTACCAAACTTACTAGTGAAAAGTCTGTTTAACCTTAGTACCTCGATCCACTAAGACTCATGAGCCGGGCTAGTGGTATGGGACACCGTGGTCGAGCTGTCGGCCTACGTCAGGGAGACGAGCCTCCCCGTGTGACCAATGAGCAACCCAAACTTGTTAGCCGAATACGGTGGTATGAGATACTGTATTTGAGCTGTTGGCCTTCGATCAGGTGACGAGCCTCTCGTAGTGACCTCGAGTATACTCTAGGACTACGCTAAGGCGACGAGTCTTTCCGTAGTTACCTTGAGTATAAAATAGACCTACTCCGGCGTAGCCTGGATGTGGTTCCCAGTCGGGTTAGTGACGAGCCTTCGAAAATAAACTGCCAGTTGGTAAGGCGTTGGTGGTAGTGACCTCGAGTGTGAATTAAGCCTACGCTAAGGTAACGAGCCTCGCATAGCAACCTATAGTATAAACTCGCGAACTTGCCTAACGTATGTGATTACTAGGATTGACGACCCTAGATGGATCATGGTTTGTGTTAATGATAAAAAGGGAAGTACTTAGCTTCCCGAATCTACTGCATGAATAAACTTAATTAAATATTGGCTAACATAATCATGCACTGCATTGCATGTGTTTTGGCGAGGAAGCGCACGTTTAGAGAGTTTGTCATGCGTGACCGTGAGACGATGTCGCCGAGGGAGTGCAGGCAAGGGCATGCATCATTACAATATATCACTACAACATTAATAAGAGTAGTTAGGACCGGATTGTTGTACTGCTTTATCATTACTGCTTGACTGAATTGATAACATGTTAACCTTTGCTTTATAGTTCCACTGAATTAGCTACTCATTCCCACCCGGGACGGTATTTTAAAACATCACCCAGACTCTGGTTTAGATGCAGGGGATGACGAGGTCTATATAGCAGAGTTAGACTTCGTAGGTGAGGAGGAAGAGTTCTCCTACGTTCAACTATCGGCCGGATCTATGTAGATCTCATACCGATGCACAGGGACTACTGGGATACTTGTTTAGTTGAACACATTTACTTCCTGCACTGTATATGTTTAGAAACAACACATGTATATGTTTAGCCCGGTTCCATACTTATACTCCGAAATTTGTGAAACATTTTCATAATTAAATCTATATATTTTAGTCTTCCGCTTGCCAAATTACATTAACTTTGGAGTATAATATGTTGTTTTAGTATAATCTCACTCATGTTTAAATGCACTAATATGGACAACATTCAATCATCATTATCTATATTGTATAAGTGATGCGTTGGAACTCGGGAGTAGAACTTTGCTCGACCCTCGATTTTTAGAGCGTTACATGTGGTGTGGTCCACTTGAGCTTTGGATATGACTCATTTTTGGGTTCATGATCTAAAATTATCTATCCAAATGCATGAACGGTGTAGATATAATAAATAAATTATTGTGGGGCCATGTAACTTTGAAATGTTTGTACAATTTAAGCCTGAGGAGCGTTAGCGCAGTACTAGGATTTCCTGCTAAAGCCTTCCACAGGAAGTTACTGCGCTTGAAACCTTAGTGGGGCCTACCATCGATGTTTGCGAGGAATCCACTCCGTCCATCCATTTTGTGAGATCATTTTAGGACATGGAATGAAAAATGAGTAAGATCTAATACTTAAGTGTGCCAAAAATGTGAGGATTGAACATCCACACTTGAAATATTCGTGGGGCCACATAAGTTTTAAATCAAATTAGTATTTGTATTTTCAATTCATCCATGTAGGAATAACGTTATGAACGGTATGGATGGCATGTTAACATCACTGTCAACCCAGGAAGGTTTCAACGGTAGGAATTTTCCTACCCACTTTTTCCTTTAGTGCGGCCCACTTTAGTCTTACATCCTACTCATTTTTGCTCTCAAGTGCTAAAATGATTTCAAAAAATGAATGGACAAGGTGGATTTCTTACAAACATCACAGTGGGCCCCACCTAGGTTTTGAGCGAAGGAACTTGGCAAGAAATCTGCGTACGATCAGCGCCCCACCCCCAGTATGGTGGGAAGTGGATCCCCTAGTGAACAATGTACTTTGTAAACTTTGTGGGCCCACTATAATTCATGTATTTTATCCACTCTGTCCATCCATTTTACCAGATAAATTTATGGTTTGAATGAAGAGGAAAAACTATTATTAGCTTGATCCAAAACTTTTGTGGCCCATTAATGGTCAATCACCATTGTTTCCTATGGTATGGTCTACCTAATTATTGGATCTGTTTTATTTTTTGGATAATGTCCAGAAATGATATGTAAAAACGGATGGATGGGGTTGATACTAAATATAGTTGTCCTAATTCAATCGGACAACGCATAGCTTAAGACCTTATACAAAGGAAATCTATTATGTACACTTCTTTTTTGAAACTTTATGATTTAAAAGTGTGTATAAAGGGCCTTTTTAACAATCCCCAAAGTTTCATTAAAAAATTCAACCATTTTCCCTATGTTTCCCCATGTTTCCCAAAAAGTGCGATAAACTATGCGATATAAACGATATATCCTGTGCGATAACCGATACATATCTGTATCCCAAGGGTGCGATACCGATATTTCGAACACTGGTTTTGAGTGCTTATGTTCTCCACGGGATCGGCTGGTGGCGAGGAAGGTATGGATATGAAACAAATCACTACAAAAAAAAAAAAAAAAACATTACATGATAAATCTACCCTTATATCTTGATTTTGATGTTGTCTACTGAGTGTTTGATAACATATTTGTAAATTGATGCTGTTGTTTTGCATACTGTGAGAAATTGAAGGTGCACTCCATGTGTTTGAGAAAATGTCACAAAGGCTTGAACTCGGTTCGAACTGGCGTGAGCTGCTGACCAAACCGAGCCGAGCCGAGTTTGAGCTAGGGTCAGCTGGTGGCCGAGCCGAGTCGAGCTACGCTAAGCTCAACTTCGTTCTATTCGTGTACAACTCTATCCCTTACATCCACTCTCCAATATTCAAGTATACTTAGTCCCCTTATATCCACTCTCCAATATGTGGGGCTAATGTCGACCATCCAGCAGTGACCCACCTGATTTATTTATCTCATCACTGCCACCCATTAGCTTTTTTTTCCAAATCATTTTAGGGCTTGAGCCCTAAGGTGAGGCAGACCCCGTGGCAAACCTAAAGCTTAAAGTGGGTTGCACCACTAAAAACCGTGGTGATTGAGCACCTGTCATTGAAACCTTTTGAGAAATTTTCCTACGTAAATTTCATTTTTAACTAAGTAGTCTTTCTAAACCTTTAACACTTTACTTTTCATTTTTAAACTTTAAAGCTTTTTTCGGATGAGAATATCTTTGCTATGCATGGTCGATCGTGATAATCCACAGTTGACCCTAGGATGTCCAGAGAGTCACAATTAACTATGAAAACTTAATGGGGAACCATAATGTGAAGTCCATGGTCGACTGTGAAAACCTATAGTCAACAGTGAAATGGACAACAAGTCACAGTTGACCATGAACCCGATTTGACCGAGTATTAGGTGAATTTGACCAAATACTAGACGAATTTGACCAAGTACTATGTGAATTTTCATTTATCAACTTTACTGCAAAAAAACACATTCATTTTGCATTATAGTTGTGTGGGAGGATATAAAGCCCTTAGGGCTTCATTTTTTCTAACCTATAATGTACTAGGTGAATTTGACTGAGTACCAGACGAATTTAACCGAGTAATGGGTGAATTTCACCAAGTACTTGGTGAATTTTCGCCGGTCAATTTCACTGTGAAAAAACACATTAATTCTCATTATCGGTCAAATTCACCTAGTCCATAGTCAACTGTGAAAATCCATCGTCAACCATGGTGAATTTAACCAAGTATTAGGTGAATTTCACCAAGTACTATGTGAATTTGATCGAGTATTAGGTGAATTGTGAATTTGACCGAGTACTAGGTGAATTTCACCGAGTACTTGGTGAATTTGACCAAGTACGGTTGACCGTGATAATGCATGGTCGACTCTAGGATGTCTAGAGAGTCACGATCAACCGTAAAGTGTAAGCCTAGTGGGGAACTAGAATGTGAAGTCCACAGTCGAAACCCATAGTCGACTGTGAAATGGACAGCGAGTCACGATTGACCATGAAAATCCACAGTTGACCGTGAACTAAATGAATTTGACCGAGTACTGGGTGAATTTGACATAGTAATTTGACTGAGTACTAAGTGAATTTGACTGAGTAATTTAACTGAATACTGGGTAAATTTGACTGAGTACTGGGTGAATTTTATCGAGTACTAGGTGAATTTGACCGAGTACTCAGGTGAATTTTCACTGATCTATTTCACTACGAAAAAACACATTCACTATACATTTTTAACTCCCGTAGCCGCAAATCCAGTGAAACATGAGTTCAAGAAAAAGAAGAGTGTGGTAAAGTGAAACACGATTTCAAAATACAACCCTAAGAAATATTGCAAAAAAACCCTTCTAGACAAAACTTAAAAGATTCTAAGTTTATCAATGCGACCGATTTGAAGTAATGAATAGAACCCTGAGAAAGATTGCAGATGTAAAATGATAATAATTGGAGATTCAACAAGAGATTTCTTGAAGAAAAACCAAGAATATATGGGTTTTTTGAAGAAAAACCAAGAATATATGGGTTTTTTAGCTATAATTGAAATAAATGAATATAACCCAAAAAATAAGGGTATTTTTGTCTTTAAAAAAGTCAATCCATATAGCACAGGTTTATAAATGGAAAATAAAGTGTCAGAGGTTTAAAAATGCGGCTCAATTAAAAGTGAAATTTACCTGATAAATTTCTCAAACCTTCCTTAGGCCCACTGTAGCGTGTACGTTGGAAACACACCTGCCAACCAACTTTCTAGCCCACTTCAGGCCTAAGCCCATATATGAGGCACAAATCCATAGTTCAAGTGGACTCCAACACAAAAAACAGTGAGGCGTGTTAAAATTAAATTACAGATTAATAATTCTATAAAATAATAAAGAAATCGAAAAATGGAGGACAAATTGAAGGACGTGTGATCACACTGTCCTTAAAGCATTATTCGCCCCTTCTCAAAGTAATTGAGAATGCCGATAGGTTACAGGTAAACCGCTTTTAGGATACGACGAGCCTGAATGTGGTTCTGCGTTCAGCGAATACGAAGAACCACGAATGAAAATCTTTATACACAATTTTGTCGGGCATATGAACAAAAGAAGAAATCCCAGATTCAGAAAGAGTATTATAAAATTTAGAGATTTAAACCACTATGTTGGTCTGTTTCTCGAGGTCTTCTAGCTAAAGTTCGTATGCATCTTGTTGATTGATCAGAGTACATGGTTGCTCTTCTTGTTGGGTTGTAAGTGAGAATGGTTCAAGTGTTGGTGATGGTCCGTTGAACCATTCAGGCACTGTTTATATAGGCCATGATTGCTAATCGTTTTGGTTCAGGGTCATAATTCAATATGACTGTTATATGGCCATTGCTGAGAAACTAGCTGTTATTGGCAGTTTTCGACCACTTTGCATGTTGGAAAACAGTTGTTGCATTGTAGCCGTTTAGACTCACTCTCTAGTCGTTCTATGACTGTTGGGCTAGCCACATGCAACAGTTTCTGCATAGTCTGGATTAATGATGCGTGAGCAGTTACATTTCTCTTCAATGCCTAGTTTCCATCCTTTATAAAAGCCACGCTGGTCTCATTCAGACCACTCGCCCACTCTAGCCATCTGACTCAAATTCTATGCCGCAACAACCCATATGCGACACGATGCACGTCACTAGCGCCTTTACAGCCACACTATCTCACATGCCTATGTCATCGCACCAAGCCCGAGCCTGTGACCGTGGGCGGGTGTTCCAATGAAACATGCAAGTCCCGATATTACACAGATCAACCAAACAAATAATAAAGTATTCCACACTGCACATATAAACACAATTTTTTATTTTATCCTTTGCGGGCTATTCCCAAAACACCGTAACCGTGAGATTTTTTCAAACAAAATCTTTTATTATATATATATATATTAATCAATATTTTTTTGCAACAAGGTGTGATCCCTATCCTTAGATTTTCTGTGGGGCTCACTACGCTGTTTCTTTGACACCCAACCTGTGGGTATGGTGTAATGCCCTGAAAATCGGGGGTCGAGTAGCAACTCAACACCCGAGTTCCAAAACATCACTTATGCAACATAAATGATTATGATTGAATGTTGACTGTGTTAGTGCATTAATCATGAGTGGGATTATACCAAAACAGTAATTCATACTCCAGATCAAGTTATAAAATGCAAGCGGAAGACTGAAAGATGTATATAAAACCAGAAATGGTCATAATCGGTCTCCAGAGTATGAACACATTACTGAGTCACCATATACATGTATTAGTTTCAAAATCAAAATGCCAAAAAAATGATACGACTATAATGGTAAACCCTATAGCCCCGTCATCTGAATGGCCTAAGCGAAGCCTCCAGAGAACTGCATGTAGGAGAACTCATCCTGATCATCATAGTAATTAGGCTTAGCCTCCTGCGTCTCGTAGATACCTGCATCTAAGACAGAGTCTGGTGGGTGTCCAGAACACCGTCCCGTAACGTGGGACTAAGTAGCTAACTCAGTGGAACAATAAAACATAGGTTAACATGTTATCAATTCAGTCAAGCAGTAATGATAAAGTAGTACAGTCAAACAATCCTAACTACTCTTATTAATGCAAGGATGAAATGTAGTCATGATGCATGCCCTCGCCAATGCTCCCTCGTGTGACAACATCTTACATCCGCGGCATGCGTTCATCCCTTAGTGCTCCACATCTTCCAGGCACGTGCAGTGCTATGTTATGAGCGTGATTACCGAGTTATTATTAGTCCTTTTCATACAGCAGTATTGGAAAACTAAGGTACCTCCCTTATATTATTTCCAAACAATGATCCATTCTAGAGTCGTCAGTCCTAGATAATCTCATACAATGATGCGGTTCTAGGTCACTGTAAAGGGCTGCCAGGGCTGTTATACGCACACGTTGCACCGCTCCACCATCACCTTGTCAATACAGGCCTAGTTTATACTCTGTTTACTACGGGAAGGCTCGTCGCCTCATCGCAGATTTAGAGTATGCTCGAGGTCACTACAAAGGGCTGCCAAGGTTGTTACACGCACTCGTTGCATCACTCCCCTATCACCTTATCAACGTAGGTTGATAGCTCAAATACAGTGTCCCATACCACCGTATTCGACTCACGAGTCTAGGTTGCTCACTGGTCACTACGGGGAGGCACATCGCCCCAGTGTAGGCCGACAGCTCGACCACGGTGTCCCATACCACCATGTCCGGCTCATGAGTCTCAGCGGATCGAGGTACCAAGGTTAATGGAGTTTTCAATGGTGAGTTCGGTACCCTAGGTTCATGCAATAACGTCCAAACATGGTGAACATACATCGGGTCAATCGGGTTACTTGACGAGCTCGACTGGTACGAGCGTACGCTGAAGTAGTCAACAAGGTACCACTGTCGACAACCATCGTACGACTCGGATTCATTGAATGCATCCCGTGTGGCGAAACAACATCAGCCACCAATCTAGGATCGGTTACCGATTGCCTGGACTATACAATAACCCCAATCACATTTAATTACAACAAAATATCCTAGAAGACAGTTAAAGCAGTAATGAATCAAGATTTCAAATCATACAATCAAAGGTCCGATAATGTCCGGTTTAAGGCTGTCAGGGCTGTTGCATGAAATCGTTACACCACTCCCCATCACCCATCACGGCTTTTATGGAATACAACTTAAACATAAATTTATACATATGCATTACGTAGATAAACAAACACTATAATATACGGTACATGGAGGAAATCATACACATAATTAAAGGAGTTAAGCAGCATATCTCAACACCCTTATACATTACAATTTACTAACTACTACTTGGTCAGACATTTCAACAAACACTTTAGGCTACGTACATCCACATACATGATGCATGTGGATCACATAGGTATTAAGCCAAATCCTTTTGTTAGGGAATTGCCCCATTTATAACACTCATGCACCCACGGCGGATAGTCATGGCAAGCATGAATCCAAGTTCCATATTCATTCATTCATTTTCACAAACACTTGGGCTACACACTTTAACATATATAACATTTATTGGCCGTGGCGTGATTTAAGGCAAGTCCTTTCGCTAAGGAGTTGTCGTACATGTAACAAGCATATAATCATGACAAATAAACATGTTAAGCACAAATCCAAATTTCATACGTATACGGTATTTTCTACAAATATAAAGAATACAGTATATCCAACATAGTTAACGTATATCTGAAAAACGAAATAGACAGTACTTTGTACATTTGTAATAGCATCCACGTCAGTAATATATCATTAACTGACATTGAAAGCCTTGAAAACTATAACATATACGTTTAAAGTCCGCACCTTACGCCGTAGAAACGTAATGGATTCACTAAAAACTCTAAGCCTTCGCCAACGTTGATATGACAACCTATAGCACGAGTTAAGTTAGCTATTTCCCTACTTACAACAATTGAAACCCTAGAACAGATTATGGTTAGGTTTTCTTATTCAATAACGGAGTCGGAATTGCCAGAAAAGCGACACGATAGTCGTAGTTAGGCACGTAGATGAGTGGGTTTGAATCCCAAGAAGAAACTCCAGCAATCCCTCACACTTTCTCTCTTTCCTTCTCTTTTCTCTTTTCTCTCTCCTAGGGTTTCCCAAATTCGTATGAGATGAGAGAGTGAGGGCTTAAGGCCCTTATATAGGCCCAAAACTGATGGGAATGGCCCCAGGGCCTAGGTATACTTAGGTTATGTCTAAAGAGCATCTGTTTCAGCTCAACGAAGCACTTCCGGAGCCCTCCCTTGAGCCAAAGGTCGGACTTAAGCTCACTAACCTTGGATCTAGGTCGAGTTAAGTTTTCATTCTTGTCGGGTTTCCAGATCACACGTGGCAGACCAGTTTCAGTTCAACGGTCACCGAAGCTTGATCAGGGCCACAAGTACACTGATCTGTGTATGAAATTTCTCCTAATCTGAGGGTGTAATTGGGTCAGATTCTGACGGTCTGATTGCTTATATCTGGCCAGCAAACGACAAGTCTCAGATTACTAAAATTATATATATTTTCTAAAGAAAATCACGTTCTCTCACACTCTTCACTTTGAGCTCAAGCGAATCGCCCCGGGACACTATTTGGATTTGATTTCCGAGATGGTTGTCAAGCCCAGCAAGGCGGTCCTAAACGTTTAGTTTCGCGGTCATCGGACTTTCGACGTGCAGTCCAGATCCGATACGGAGTTTCAATGTGCTCCCAAGAGTAACCGGGAATACAGTTTGATCCTAGATTTTAGGGTAACCTAGCGTCAATGATTCTACAAGTTTTGGGTCTTGCAGATCGTATTTAAAGTGGATCAAGCGAATTTTATAGCTAATCTAGTTTAGCACTTAGTTAATTTTCGTCTAATTTCTAAAGGATTTGGTCCTTAGTGATTTCTGCCTGATGTGGTCCTCGGGTCTTTGTACGGATTTCTAAGGTATTGTTCTTCATTACCTAAACTATAGGATTCATGCCTAATATGAAAGTACTTAAAAACATCTAAAGAACAAGGTGGTGAAAGGTGAAATGAGAGATTTGTAAAGAAATGGGTTAAAAATGGATTTTGGCCTTTGTGCTTGAGTTTTGAGAAATTAATAAGGTGTTAGGATCGACCCATTGCCGAAGGACGTCTAATTCCAAGTGACAAAAATCCGGGGTGTAACATATGGCCACGTGGGGTCTAGGTACAACCAAAACACAAAATATCAACTTGCTGCAAAGCTCAAGTGGGCCCCATCTCATGTATCAACGGTGGATGAATTTCCACAGTTGAAACACTCCCTGGGCCCCACCGTAATGCTTTTTTTTTTTTGCTAACAAACCTGTTGATTAAGGTCACTTAGACCTGGTTGAAGTGAAAACATAGATGTCAGCTTCATCTAAAAGATTTGTAGGCCCCACACCATAGAAAACAGTGGTGATTGTACTCTTACCGTTGAAATCTTCCCGGGTCCACTTTCTTTTACGCTGAGGGCCCACCTTGATGCATGAGTTTTACACACACCATCCAGCCATTTGTACCAGCTCACTTCAGGGTACGGGTTCAAAATCAAGACTTTCATATTTTAGGTGGATCATACCATAGAAAACAGTGCTGGGTTTTCCACCGTTAAAACCCTTTTTGTTAGCCCACTGTGATGTTTGTCTGTCATCGAACCTGTCCATATGGTCACCTGGACCTGGACGTGGGGTGCAGGGCCCACAGATGGGGCAAATCCAAAGCTTGATGGACCCCACCATAGAAGCTACGGTGGTTTTCTGTCCACCGTTGAAACCCTTCTGTTGGGCCCACCTGTTGGGATTTTGGCCTGTGGAATCACACAGATCTAGATTTATGATAACAATCCAATGGCACCAAGCACACACAAGAGAATAAAGATTTAACGTGGAAAACTCTTGCGGGAAAAAACCACGGCACAAAGCGACAAATCTCCACTATGAAAATGGAAATTACAAAGAGAGAGGACTTACCCGATTCGAACAACCTCGAATCTTACCCTTGCTACACCCTTTAAAAACCCTAAAATTCTTTTAAGAACCATTGCAACTCCTTTAGAAAGCCTTAAAATACCTCACAATCCCGCATACATCTCTTTATATAAGTTTAGAAAGAAGTAGAATCGGAATATGAAACAAAAAACGCAAAATCTGCATTTCCTCAGAAAATCTGCGTAACATCTTTGATGTCATCGAAGGGCCATCGATGTCATTGAGAACGGGCTAAAACTGTTCAACGACCAGGGGTGAAAAATTCTGTGAATTATCGATGGCATCGAGCAACCGTCGAAGTCATCGAAACCTTGTCAATATCATCGACAGACCAACAGACAGATTTAAGACATCTGTCGATGTCATCGAAACCCTGTCGATGTCATCGATAGACCAATAGACAGATTTAAAACATCTGTCCATAACACCACCATGCTGTTTTTAATCCACTTAGACCCGTTGGAAGGGAAGACATAAATGTCAGCTTGATCTAAATGGACCCCACTATAGGCAATTTCGGTGATTGATTCCCACCGTTGAATCTCCTTGTGGGGCCCACAGTGATGGTGATATGCCCTCCCACCTGTTGTTATGGCCACACAGACTTGGGAGAAGGGACAACACAACCATCAGCTTGATCCAAAAACGCTATGGGCCCACCTCAAGAAACAGTGTTGATGGAACACCATGTAAGAATCCTATAAGGTGAGCTTTCTGGATTGTCCTAAGTGTTGGATAATATGATTGGGTGTACTAGTGGCCCCCACTAAATTGTGACACATTCAGAAATTTGTGTTAGGGATAGAGTGCTACAAACGTAATAATTAGGATTACCAATTCATATAGAGCTCGGGGTGATGAGTTTTGATTGGTTTCAACTGAAGCTTGAGCCCATTGTATCTTCTTTAAAGGGTGTTAGGAAAGAAATACCTCAGCATCCCTATATACAGTAATGGCGTCCCAATCAGGTAAGCCACTTAGTCTTTCTGATTTTCATATCTGATGCACAGCCAGATCCTTTTGCAATTCTGCATCAAATCTCACACATCCATCACAAGAAATAGTGTCAATGGAGCACCCATCCTTAAATCTTCCTTTGGGGCCCACCATGATGTTTATTAGCCATCTACTTGACGGTAAGGTCACTCGAGCCTAGTCTTGGCCCGTCCACATAAAGGAAGCAGATTCAAAGTTCAAGTGGGCCCCACCCCCACGAAATAGTGGTGACTGAATTTCTACCGTTGAAACCTTCCTGGCCCCACCCTACCGTTCATTTGCCATCCAACCACAGACCTTGATGAAGGGAAAATACAAGTATCAGCTTCGTCCATAAGCTCTAGTGGACTCCCCTCCCAGGAGCAGTGGTGATTAAAGGCCCACCTAGCCAAACCGTGCCAGGCGTGCTGTTGACGATTCGCCACCATGTTGGAATGGTGGTGAACTATCACCATGTGCAGTCGATTTGGATCCTGTGCTTCGTTTCTCACATCGACGACTTTTCACCAAGTGAAAAAAAAGAGAGTAAAAAGGCAAAACATAAATCACTGAAATAAGTAAATAATTTTCAACAAATAAGTAACCAATGATTAATTGTTAACCAAAATGACCCTAGATGAATAACTTTAACTTCTGTCATTAATAAGAAAAGTTATTTATTTGGTTGCATCCAAATGAGCCCTAGATGAGAGCGCCTGAAATATGTGAAATTTAGAGCTTCAGACAGACGTGCCTTTTTTGGAATGGTATGAAATTGCATTAGATGAAATTAACAGGTTTGGTGGATCACGTAATTATATTAGATTTGATAATTGATGTCGGTCACTTGTAGCACATGCAACTTGAATGTCATGTGTAAAGGGCACGTATGAATGGGCAATATAAATAAAATATATGCATCAACGTCACCCTAAATGTCGTGGACAACTAGTATATACTATTGGAATTGGATGACATATTACTAAGATTAATCTAATCATTATTGTCATTTTCAAACACGGATGGAATTTGTATAGGACCAAATGCAATTCCATACCGCTTAATCTCTCAGTTGAAATAGGTACTAATAAGGGATTATTTGGCATCTCTATTAATAATAGATTGTTTGTTGGTGGTTTTTTTTTTTTTTAACTCTTATTTTGAAAATAGGCGGTCTAATAAAGCTCTAACTTTAGAGTTGAACTTGTTAAAAATTAGCCAAAAAAAAAAAAAACAATTCTTTTAAAACCTAAGCAACGGAGATATCACTACTTCTTCTTCTTTAAATTTTTTTTTTAAATATATATATATATTTTTTTAGTTTAATTTGTTTAAGCAGTAGATATTTTTAATTAATTTTGAGAGAGTCTTGTCTTTAAAATTTTTAAGTAATTATTAACTTCCACATCAAAGTGGGCCCACATAATGAATGGTCACATTAAAGGTGGGCCCTACATGATGGATGGCCCCCATCAAAGTCTAGCCCAACATGATGGACCATCCACATCAAGTGAGCCCCACCTGATTGGACAGTCCACATCAAAGGTGGGACCCACATGATGGGTGGTGGACATTGAAGTTAGGCCCACATGATTAACGGTCGATGTTGAAGGTGGGCCCCACATAATGAATGGTCCGCATCAAGGTGGGCCCACATAATAAATGTACTTGTCGTGGAGGATCGTGCATCTGCCAAAAGTGAGATTCCTTATCATTCCCAAGTTCTTTTGTCGTGTTAGAAGAAGTATGTAAAATTTTAAGGGGTATTTGTTTCTTCAATTAGGTCTGTAAATGGAGGTAAATAGCTAATAATGACTTTTAAAGGGTGTTCAAAAGAAAATAACTACCTAATTAGACCTTGAAAACAGTGTCCACGAGCATGAAATTAAGATGAATTGAGTACCGTTAAAATCCATGGGGTCCCACAATGATATATGTGTGTGATCCATGCCGTCCATCAATTTTACCATCTCATATTAGGGAATGAGCTAAAAAATGAGGCAAATTAGAAGCTCAAGTGGACCAAACCATGGGAAATAGAGGGGTTAATGATATCCACCCTTCAAAATGAAAACTTCTTAGGGCTCACAGGGATGTGTATCTATCACCTAACTTGTTCATAAGTTCACACTAACATATATAAAGGGTATACACAAAATATCAGCTTGATCCAAAACTTATGTAGTCCCTAAGAAGTTTTCAACATTAAGCATTTAATTCCCACCATTTCCTATAGTGTGGTCCACTTTGAACATCAGATCTACTTCATTTTTTTGGCTCATTCCCTAAAATGAGCTGGCGGAATGGACGGAAATGGAATGTCTTCCATTGAAAACTTCTTGGGGGCCACAAAAGCTTTGGATCAATATGATATTTGTTTTTCCCCTTCATCCAGGTCTGTGTGACCTCACGAACATATGGATGACAAATAAACATCATGGTGGGCCCTAAGAAAGTTTCAAACAGTGAGAATCATTGTCCCCACTACTTTATTTTATGTGATGTGGTTCACTCGAGCTTTGGATCTCTCTCATTTTTGGGTTCATAATCTAGAATGATCTCGCAAAATGGATAGACAGTGTGGATATAACACATACATCATGGTGGAGCCCACGGAACTTGGTGGCGTCAACACACCACAGGCACCACGCTATCTGTTTCCATCTCTCACCAATTCAGCATTGTTGATTACCCTCCCAATTCAATTGTTAAGCTCATGTATTTGAGGAGAATAAGCATTTAGCAATGTTTATGAACACATGAGATTTTTCAATGTTTTTTGCACTATTTCTAATTGCATGGTCTAATGCGTATGAGATTTTAGACAACACAACATCTACATCACTGATTACGACCCTTAGGCCGTTTGGTAACCATAAAAGTTGGAGCCCGGCCTAACTTGTCCAGGCTTATAACTGTA
Source organism: Magnolia changhungtana (assembly GCA_030180095.1). Classification (NCBI taxonomy): domain Eukaryota; kingdom Viridiplantae; phylum Streptophyta; class Magnoliopsida; order Magnoliales; family Magnoliaceae; genus Magnolia; species Magnolia changhungtana. The sequence goes on along the minus strand of JASAUF010000552.1, from coordinate 5,861,070 downwards.
ATTGGGCATTTGTTGAGAAATATCCTTGTAATTCCAAGAAAATGAGGGTTATATGGCTTAAATGTTTTTTACTAAGGTCTATTTTGCTAGCCCATCATGATGCCCAAAAAAAAATCCACTCCATCCATCAATTTCACAAGCTCGAAGCAGGAAAGGAGCTTAAAATAGGCATATCCATAGCCTAGGTGTGGGCCACACGACAGGACAAAGTGAGAATGGATGTCCGAAGCCTTTGAGAGGAGCTCATCAGGATGCTTATATTGTTGAATGGATGTTTTCAATCTATACAGAATCGGGAGACATTCATCGACTAATAGCCTTGCTCAATCGATCGAACTTCTCCAGAATAAGACAGATTACTCGCGGGACAGTTTTGGACCATGCCATCGATTCACAATATTTGGAAAAATCCTTATTTACTCTCTTGTCAGTTTTTGACTAGTTCAATCACTACAGCTTTGGTGTACTTGATCAATCGAAGGTCGATCGATCGACACTGAAATCAATGGAGTGAGTGGAACTATGTAAGTGTGCAATTTGTTTCCTATTACGGTTGTGATAGCGTAAATACCGGGTGTAATTGGAATTAAAGCAATTCTAAGATGTTCCTAAGGGTTCTAGATAAGAAAAGCCGAAATCACATGAATCTATTCTCCAAAAATCAAAAGCTTTGCAAACAAGTTCCTTGTCAACGTCAGCTTCGGGACTGCTGTTTTAATTACATGGGCAAAAATTATTACTCATTTACTACGAATTACATTGGTAAATGAAAAATCAAAAATTAAATTCCCAAGGTAATAAATTTAATCATCAGAGCCATATCCGCAAAAGTATTAAAAGCCTTACATTGAGAAATATGTTTAGAAAAGGAAAACACATAGATTAATGTGAGTAAACCTTATGACATAAATTGCATCACACAGTGATATGGTCGATAGAAATGAAGTAATAAAAGATTACTTGCTTCTAAGTGAAATGGTTGCAGATCCCTTATCTAATTGGACTGATTCATTTGACAACTCATGACCACTCCTATCTCAATTGGTTTGGGCCTAAACCAACATCAGGGCCACCCGTTTCATGCGGTGGAAGGTGTGCCAACATGCAAGATCCAAACGACGGGTGGCCCCGAAGATCAACATGTTCAGTTCTTCATGGCGGGCCACATGTGAAAAAGAAATGGACTAATTAAAAGTTTCAGGACGGTCCAAATTCAAGCTGCAGCCGTAACTGTGCCGAGATGAGGTGTCTGAGCGGATTAGGTGAGACCCCTTACTCACCCAAGACGGTGCGGCCCTTACCGTGGGGCCCACCTTGATGTATGCATTCTGTATCCACGCCGTCCATCCGTTTTTCAAGATCATTTTAGGGCATTATCCAAAAAATGAAGCAGATCCAATAAGCAAGTGGACATTAACATTAATGATTTAACATTAATGGGCTACAAAAGTTCTGGATCAAGCTGATATTTGTTTTTTTTTGTTTTTTTCATCCAGGATTATGTGACCTTATCAACAGATTGGATTGGATGATAAATAAACACTATGAAAACATTAAGGGTGTGTTTGGGCAGTGGGATTAGAAGGGATTAGGTGGGATGGGATTCATCTGGTCCTGTGCCAATTTCACTCCATGTTTGGGAAGAATGGAAAAGCTTGGAATTAGATTAGATGGAATTGCATTGGTCCCGTACCAATTTCACTCAATTTTAGCAAGTTGTGTAGGTCCCACCATGATGTGTGGGCTATATCCACACCATCCACCCATTTTTCGAGATTATTTTAGAGCATGGGCCAAAAAATCAGGTAAATCTAAAGCTCAAGTGGACCCTACCATAGAAAGAAATGGGGATTGAATACTTACCGTTGAAAACTTCTTTGGGGCCACATAAGTTTTGGATCTACCTCATTTTTAGGCCCATGCCATAAAATGATGTTACAAAACAAATGAACGGTTTAGATATAACACGTGTGTTATTCTCATTAATTTCAAATGATGGCGGGTATATCCATTCAATGTACCACTATATTACCAACAAAGCATGAAATTTATCTTATCCATGGCAGGGATTGGTCCCTCCCATGGGTAATAATTATGTTTTTTGAATCCCATCCCACCTAATCCCTTCTAATCCCACCGACCAAACACGCCCTAATGTGCTACCTAATAAACTTTTAATGGTAGAGCACTCAATCACCACTGTTTTCTGTGATATTGTCCACCTGATAACTGGATCAGTTTCAATTTTGGGATACTGCCCTCAATTGGTTTTCGACGAGTGGGAGATGTAATGGAATTTGCAAATTACAACAAAACGGACGACACGAAAAAGGGTTTCCCCTGAAACAGTATTTATGCATCAAATGCCCCATTTCCAAAGGTGTGGCGCACCACTTTCAGTAGCACGAAAAGACAGGCGATCCATGCTAGTGTGGCGTATTGGTGAAGGATCCATGATTCTTAGATGATGCCCTTCTTCTATAAAATATTCTTGGTCTCGTTGAAGTGACCTTCAGCGTCCACCAATCAGCTAGTTTGGATATCAGTTCAAAGCAACATTGATTTATGATCCACATCAGGTGGGGACCATGATCTTGCAGGTTTAAATGACTTGCATACATTCCACATTATTTTGAGCGACAGCCCATGATCTGGCTAGTTTAAATGACTTGAAAATATGCCACATATATTATTTCTAGCGACAATATGTTTGCATTTATCCGCATCAATATAAAGCTTACATTTTCACTAAAATAAGAAATATCTACATAAAATAGTTCACATTTATTGCTTATGATTGAAATCTTTTCATGGGCTATAAACGTTTTGGATGAAGCTGATATTTGTGTTTTTCCTTCATCCATGTATATGTGTGAACTTATGAACAGGTCGATTGACAAATAAACATCATTGTGGGCCCTAGGAAAGTTCCAATGGTAGACGCCATTATTCCCATTGTTTCCTGTGGTGTGATCAACTTGGCCTTTGGATATTTTTTAATTTTGGTCTCATGCCCTAACATGATCTGGCAAAACAGATGGAGGGCACACGGATAGGACATACATCACATGTGCGCCCCCACATAGTTTACTCAGTACGCAATCCCGCGTCTCATGAGGAAGCAAGGACGTCATCCATTGCCATAACATGCACATGGTCCAAAAGCAGAAAATATTCTCTTCCCCTTTCTCTATCTTGTCTTGAAAGTCAAAGACGATATGGTTTTTAGGGCCCACCATTGCAACGCAATCAATGGAAAGAGATTTGAGACGAATGTGCCCTGATATTACGCAAGTGGGCGACGTGGTGCAACAGATAGCATAGCTGATCCTGATGTGTCCAGAATCCAGATAATGAAAAGACAGCTTCTTCCTCCTCTTTCGTGTTGTTGTTGTTGTTGTTTTTCCAAAAGTGAAAATGGGGGCCACCCTTATGCTTTGTCCTTAGCATAGAGTTTTAACCAATCCTATACACTTCATCTGTTTTCATTAAAGTTGAAACTGTGAGCTCTCAACTAATCCTACCCACCTCACCTGTATCCATTAAAGTTATAATCGAAAAATTAATGGCTGAGATTGTCCCACGTTTTTTTTAAAAAAAAAAAACTTAAGCCATCCATCACGGTGCCAATATATGGGTGGACCCCATCGATACATCATCCTGCCACGTGTCCCGTTGTGAGATGCCTCTGCTTATTCCAGTTCTCACAGCTTGAGAAATGTGTGGGAAGCTTGACATGTGTAATCATGCCTTCAGTTATAACAAGTGGGACCCATTTTTGAAGATCCAGACCATTGGCTTGATGTCACCATCCATTGATGGAGCAGGCCTTAAAATTCTCATCAGCATTTTATGTGGCAAGCTATTTGGTCAAAACCCTGTGACCATTCAATCTTAACCATTTGTTAACTGTAAGAAAATCACTCTTGGTGGGAGGAGAAGTCCTAATATTAGGTCTATTTGGTGGCCCACTGTTCTAGGTCTGCCCCTTATTTAGGGCTGTAGTCCTAATATCAGGCGGCACAACGAATGTAGCCATGAATGTCGGCACTTGAATCCATGACTACAGCGTCGAAATGCAGTGTGCCTACCACCAAGCTATGCATTGAGACCGACGTGCAAGTTACACTTGAAATGCAAAGAAAGATGAGTGCAGGCTACTCGTAGATGAAAAAGTGAGTGGGGAGGGGAAGGGAGCTGGTAAAATCCAAACTATCCATTTATAAGCCTCCTGAATTTCTAAATTCTAGAAATATCACTTATCTATATTGAGAATCTCATTTAATGTCTCATAGAATTTGGAAGGTAACAACTCTCCTAAAACTAATTGCATGGGCAAAAATATCCTTGGCTACTCGCGTTATTATATATAGTAGAAAATATAATGTTGTTCTTGCTCTTATTCAGGAGGTTGACACAATGAGTAGGTGGGCCAACACCAAACAAAACAATGGACATCCAAAGACCTCCAACATTCATGGTTGGAAAGGCCTGATTTTGGGAGCATCCAACATTCATTGTAGGGCAACCCTGCTGGGCAAGTTAAGCAGCAGCCCCACATGCAGCAATTGTAGAATAAGCACGAGGACTTGTAGACTTCCCTGTTTTGCACAATTCTAATCTAAATATGTATGTTGTAAATATAAGTTTGCGATGCGACTTAATCAACACTCGAACTGCATTTTCAGATTGGAAGAAATAGCAGTCTGGATTGTAAATGCCGCTATTCCGAACAGAAAAGCCGGAAAGCACAGGGAGGTCAGCCTACTGTCACTGCTTAAATATTTTGTGGATAGTATTATCAGAAAAACAGCTGAGGATTGAGAGAATTAACTCCATACCTCAAAGCCATATATACAAATTTTCAATAATAAAAATCAATTATTTCTAGATACCAAAGTCAGTTTAAAAAAAAAAAAAAGACAATACATGATCATTTCCCTTTCAAGTGTTCAAATAAAGGAAAAAAAAAAAGAAAAGAAAAGAAAAAGCTCACAAGGTGTTAGAGTTACCTGAATGAAGTCCGTCACAAGTCAAGCATCTCTTTGGTGGTGATGAACTTGCAACAGCTATAGGACACATCAAAGTGCACATCTCAATCATATACAGCAAAGGCACCCCACCCACTAAGGTCTCTCTCCTTCTAAAAGGCAAAAAGCTTCACATTACCCATATGGGTTATCCTCCAAAAAGGCCCAAACACTGCCCATACTTTAATGGCTGAGATCTCCTTTTCCTTGGATAGGAATAGGCATTGCATTTTCAAATCAAGACAACCATTTTGTGGGGCTACTTCTCTATCCCTTCCCCTCCAAAATTGCTGCCATCTTTGAGAATCCTTATGGCATATGCTTACACCAGCGCAAGTCCATTGATGCTAATGGAGGTTCGTACTTCATGCGACTTATTCATTCAGCTCCAAACTATTCCTGATGATGATATCGCCGCTTCTAAAATTTTAGGGCGTGTTTGGATGCTCAATTGAACTGAATTGCAATGATAAATCTGATATAAGAAGAAATGGCCAAAACCCAAAAGGGGGGTTGGTGCCATGTACAGTAACAAAGACCAAACCCCTAATTGCAATTTCCATGTGCTTCAAGTTGGACCTGAAACAATTGTGGTTACTATTTGGGGCTATTCCGTTATTATGACAGGACTGGGGCTAGCCCCATTTTGGTCATTACAACTTTTGCCATTGGAGTGCGATTTGATTCAATTGCGCATCCAAACACACCTTCATCAATCAAATGAATCTTATTGAAACATTACAGCCCTAAAACAAATCACAAACACAACCCAAATTGGAGAATAGATATTTGCAAGGGCATCAAATACTCCAAGGCTTTCAACCCATCCTTCACTTAGCCACCCCAACTTGCACCTTGCTCATCCCAATCTCCAACTTTTCAAGTCCCTTTTCTTTATTTTCTGCATTTGGCAATGTTGGATTTCTGCTATTGAACCATGGATGTTGTAGGCAATCTGCTGCAGTTGGCCGCTTCTCTGGTGCAAAATCGAGAAGGGGGCGCAAAAACTCGGCAAATTCACTTGCATCAGTGTTTTTAAATTTGTATTTCTCGACCAGAAGTCTATCTAGTGACCAGAATTTCAGCCTTCTGATCCTCTTAAGATCGCCATGTCTGTCGAACAAGTCCTTAGATCGAGAACCGCCAATAGCAATCTATGCTCACAAGCAAGAGGCCAGTATTAGATAATCATGTAAATGTTGGGAGAAATTTTTTTTAAAAAAATTTACCTTCCGAGGTATCTTTCCAAGGAGTTCCATCATAAGAGCCAGGTGATCCTGAAATCAAGACCTATCTATAAGTCACCCAGGGAAGGGAACTACAGACCCATTTTGATCAAAATATCATCAGAGCAAGGACATATGCAAAAACAACCATGGTTCTCCTGGATGGCGAGAACGAGTAGTATTATATGAAAGGCCATTCTTTGAATAGGGCACACACCCATTTTCCAAATTCGGAATTTAAATGAGTACATTCCAAAATTAGAATTGAAACAGCACTGAATGCACTGTTAGCTCCAATGCGGAAAATGGGTGCACGCAAATCAATCAGTGTGGTGCAGATATTAATTCCCTTCTTCATATTGCATATTGCAGGAATTATTTGATACACGGGCAACGTATGACAGTTGATGCACACACACTCGAAGACTGCTCGTTGCAAACATCAACCAAATTTAAACTGACTAAATGACAAAGTCACAGAAGCAAAATCAAATTGCTTGAGCAATCCAAACCTCTGACTCATGGACACTTGTTTATTGAAATAGGACCATTGGATAATTTAATTTATCAACCGTCCAATAAATGTCCACCAATCCCATACTCAAATAGGCAAACAAGCGTAATTTTTGGTTCATGATACATCTGAAAACTGGAACTCATAGTTTGGACAGTTTAATATGAATCACTTGCATGCCATGTATGCAATTTCTGAGTAATTTTGAAGTGCATGTGTATCATGCGTCATGCTCTGCCATATTATCTACATTTTGCACTATGAATTATCTTTCTTGATTCGACAGGATTACTTCACTTCTTTTTTTTTTTTTTTGAGGGAGAGAGAGAGAGAGAGACAGAGAGGCAATACAAATTCCCTTCTGCATATTACAAATTATCAGTTGACAGGCATATACAGCAGTATGCCAGTGAACTGTTGTGTGTGTTTATGAGCAGCGTGCATCTTTAAATATAATTTAAGTTTTCAATTAACAGAATGACATTCCACAAAATCCAATTGATATGAATAAACATCGAAATTCGTGAAAATTAAGGTGCATTTCTTTTTTCAAGTAGGAGATTAAATATGTTAACCATTTCATGAAGTCACATGCAAAATCAAATGTTTCCGGATCTGCAGATTCTTTCTTTCAGAATCTCACAAGCAACTCATCTGAGAATTCCTTCTGTATGAGATGACAAATCAGGGGAAAAAGCTTTCACAGGATAACTTTGATCGGTACAGATTAATAAAGGAAGAGATTGGTATCATCTCATAGATAATCAATTGCTTTAAGAAACAGGATCCTTTGGATCAGATGTAACTAGCAGACCATTACGTGAAAGACATCATTAATTTATTTATAACATTGATAATCATAATAAATCAGAGTTTAAAAAAATTATGATTCCAAGGAAAATATGATCAACATCATCTTGTAAATAGATTTTTTTTTTTTTAAAAAAAGAAGCAAATGAACAACAAAGGAAAATTTTTCATTAAAAAAAGAAAAGAAAAACATTGTATGACATAATTCCATGGAGATTGCCAATCAAATGAATATCGCATACTTCCACCTTCTCATCAATGAATATGGCCATTTCTAGAATTCCCAGTTCATGAGCTAATAAACAAGATATTTCTATAAACATTTAAAGAGAGAAAATCATGGTTGTCAACCATTCCACAACTAAGGCATCAGTTCGGTCAAGATATTTTATTCTCTATAACCCCTAAACAAATAGTCTTCATCTTTTCCGTTAATCGTAGTTTATAAACTGACAAGCTACCACAGCATTTATCATCAACCTTTCACATAAGAAGCATCATGGCTTAAAACTGAAGGCCAATCTTACCTCATCTTCGTCAAATCCCGATCCATTCTTTGGAACAAATAGCATGTCACCAGTAGCAAGCTCGAAAGCTATGCAAGCGAAAGACCACATATCAACAGGAAAGGAGTACCCAGACCCGATAACAACCTCAGGTGCTCTATACTGCCTTGTCTGAATACCATCCGTGAATTGCTTATCAAACCAACAAGCATTCCCGAAATCTACAATCTTGCACTGAAGATCAATCCCTTCCAAGCTCTTCTTCTGCGGTGAAAACGCAATCCCTTCCATTGATTCTCTCCTCCCTGAGATCTTCTCAACCGCCCTCCTTGCCCTTTTCTTCAGCTTCTTCTCAATCAAACTGGTGACAGCTCCACCATTGGGATTGCCCTCGGGCCTCTCAAGGATTGGCAAAGCCCTAGACCGAATGGGGTCTTGGGCAGGATTGATGGTTGAGACAAGAAGGACGTTTTCGGGTTTCAAATCTGTGTGAATTATACCAAGTTCTCGGTGCAGATAATCAAGACCCAACAAAATCCATCTGCATATCTCCCGAACTTTACTCAGTTCGAGGCCTTTGTAACGATTGTACTTAATTAAGCGAAGTAGGCTGTCGCCAAGGAATTCAGAGACCAGGCAGGTGTGCTGCCCATTTGGGCCAGCATGCTTAAAATGGTCGATTAATCGAATGATGCACTTGGAATTTGAAGGATCGCCATTGGCAATTGCCGTGAGAACCTCAATTTCATGAAGTGCGGCTTCAGCGAATTCCACTGCACTTTTTTGGATTTTAATAGCAACAAATGTCTGCAAAAGAAAGGAAGAATGAGGCTTCCCAATGAAATGGATAACTGAAGAAGTTCATCAATGCCTACCAAAAAAATAAATAATAAAAAAGGATGGAAGTATAAAAGAGTAGATTTTCCAAGAATGTGAAGGAGAATTCAGACAGATCATCATAAGAAAGAGAAAACCCATAAAAGAGAGGAAGGTCCAAGCAAATGCCAGGAAAAAATGTAAAATATAAAATATAAAAGATACTTGGGAATTGGAAAACAGAGAGAAATGGGGGACTTAATAGTCTGGATTCAGCCAAAGTTGCTGCTTAAGAAAGAAAATCCAGAAGGCAAAAGGAAAAAGAGGTGGGGGGTGTTTGAGAAGCAAAAAATCAATAAAAGATCATTTCTTTTGAATCCTGGAGAGTAAATGCAAATCAACCTGGTGAATTTTTTGGAAATTCAGGAAAATCTCCATAGGAAAAATACTGTCAGGGAAGAGGGGTTACTGGAAACATTTAATTGACAAAAAATGAGATTGTTCTCATAAAGTAGTGAGAATTCATATCAATCTCAGAAAATTCCATAGTGGGTCTCAGAATTCAGGAGAACCTCAATACAGAAGGATGAAGGGAGTTCAGAAAGAGAAAAGACTAAAGGGAGATAGTTTGCAATTGGAAGCAAGAAATCAAACCAATCTCAGCTAATTTCACAGATAGGAATTTTGGCAGATCAAATCATAAGAAAGAAAACCCACCATGCAAAGGGGTTTCAGAAGCAGAAAATTGATAAAAAGAAAGGAGATTAATTGCATACAGAAATCAAGTACTCAAACTCAATCTCAGCACTTACAGATAGAACTCTAGAAATTCAGGTAATCTCATAATACTGAAGAAAACTAAGAAGATGATTTGATAAGAGAAAAATCAATAACATGTGTGATTTTTCACATAAAAAGAATGAATTCAAATCAATTCGATCAAGAAAGAAACAGATAAAAAGCGAACCAGAGAGAGAGAGAGAGAGAGAGAGAGAGAGAGAGAGAGAGATTTCCAACATATACAGAAAATATCACAAATCTCCGCGCAATAAGAAAACCCAATTGAAAATATCGATTCAAATTATACAAAATCAAAGGGAGAACATGGAATTTTCTTTTAATATGGCAAAAATCAGACAAATCTCCGCTTGACTAAGCAAACCAAAATGAGAATTCGATCCAAAATATACAATTCAGAGGAGTGAGGGATTTCTTCGAATGCAATGAAAATCAGATAAATCTCCACACGACAACAAAAACCCAGATCAGAAACACGTCCAAAATATACAAAATCAAAAGTATACAAGAGATGTTTATACGAATACATCAAAAAAGAAAAGAAACGCTCTGCAAGACGACAAGCACCCAGATGAGAATTGATCCAAATGACACAATCAAAAGCAAAAATGAAATCTTTCTTCGAATGCAGCAGAAATCAAGTGAATCTCCATTATACAAAGAAAACCCATATGAGAAATTGATGCAGATATTAAAAATCAAACACCAAGGAATCAAACACATCAAAAATCAGACAAATCTCCACAAGACAACGAAAACCCGGATGAGAAACCAATCCAAAACACACAGAATCAAAAGCAAGAGTCCTTCAAGATGAGAAATCAATCCAATGCATACTAACTCAAAAGCCAAAATGATGAAATGAAATCTTTCCTTGACTCAGACAAATCTCTGCAAGATAATGAAAACCCAGATGAGAAATGGTCTGGAAATACATACAGAGGATTGAGTATCGAAGGCGAGCCAGACGGTAGAGAAATTCCCCCAACCCAGCTTCCTTTGGGCAATGTATCGGCCTCCACCGAAGAGATCTCCTATTCTAACAGCATGGTATCCTCCCTTTCTGTAAGAATCGATCCCTTCATCTTCTTCCTCAGACGACGATGAACACATCTCTCTCTCTCTCTCTCTCTCTCTCTCTCTCTCTCTCTCTCAATTTCCCAGACCTTTTCTTCTCTCTCTCTCTCAATTTCCCATACCTTTTCTTCTCTCTCCCTCTCCCTTATGGTTATGGAGGCTATTCATTTCTTGGACAGATTCCCATGCTAGTTCACCACCATTTAAAAAATAGTAGTAGCCTTTAAACTATACCTATTTTATAGATTTAGATATATCCATACCATCCAAATATCTAATCAAGATGGTGGATGTATCATAACAAAAAAGTTACACCAAAAAACATTATTTCCATTGGATCAAAACAAATTTTGATTTAAGTGATCCATCATTGCATAGTCTTCATTTGTATGGACAACATTTTAGAGATGCGTTTCATTGACAATATTCTCACAATTTCGATGGTCTGGATTAATGAAAAATATGAAAATGACACGAGGATGAGAAAACACTATTTTCAAAATAGTGGTGAACTATCAGAGGAGTGTCATCCTGATTTCTTTTGTAACGAGAGACTCCTTTGGAGTTTGGGAACCTCGCGGAAGTAGTTACAAAGGGAAGAGGATTAGGTGCAGCCCCGGCCCCATACAACATGGTGCGGCCCTGACCGTGGAGCCCACCTTAATACATATATTGTATATCCACGCTGTCCAACTGTTTTTCAAGATAATTTTATATAAATATGAAAATAATGAAGTATATCCAACTCTCAGGTGGACCACACCATAGTGAACAGTGGTGATTGATTATTAAAAACTTATTAGGGACAACAATTAGATCAAGATTATATTTATAATTTTCCTTGATATTTCTAAACTTATCAACAGGTTGGATGGCCAATAAACATTAATTTGGTCATTCAATAGGCCATAAGAAATTATTAACGGTGGGCGTTCAATCACCATTGTTTCCTCTGGTATGGTCCACTGAATATTTGGAATTGCTTAATTTTTAGGTTCATACCTTAAAATAAGCTGTAAAAACTGATGGACAGTGAGTATATACAATACATACATCAAGGTGGGCCCCACAATAAGGGCCTCATCGTGTTAGGTGAGGCCGGGGCCGCACTTAATCCGCTCCCGTTACAAAGATCGGAAGAACGAGAAATGGGAAGGGTACACGCGAGAGTAGGGTTTTTCAAGCTGAATCTCCCTACACGTGTCATTTGGCACGTGTAGAGCATCTGGGTCGTTAGTTAGTTGTACTTAACAGATGTATGCTATGTGCCAAAAAATGAGGCCGAGCGAATCTCGATATGGGTAATTTTTATGCGAGAAAAATGAATTGGGGTTATTCATCAGCGGTCCACATTTCGAGAGGTGGAGGCCTGGACCAACCTAGTTTAAATTACTGAATTTGAACTGTGTGGTCCACCTGATGAATGGACTGGATCTGCATTGGGACGTACGTAGAGAGTAGCATTCATGATCGCGATGAGCCTTTATTACACGAGAGCGGAGGGCGCCCACGTGTAGTGGCGGGAGTATGACGCGAATTTCCTACAACCGCTGTTACAGGAAGCCCGTGCGGCAAAAACTTCGTGGGTCCAGGGAAATGTCTATGTGATATCCACACCGTCCATCATTTTCTACAGATCATTTTAGTGTGTAGACGAAAAAATGAGGCAGATCAAAAAAATCAAGTGGGCCAAAACACATGAGACAGTGGGATGGGGACGGCCACCGTTGAGACCTTCCTGGAGCCCACCCTGTTATTTACATGCAATCCAATCCGTTCATAAGTCGAGTCTAACTGGGATGAATGGGAAAAAACAAATCTTGGATATTTTGATTGGATAGCTATCCCTCTTGAGTCCCATTAATATCAACGGTTTGGATCAGTGAGATGTGGGCCGCACTTGTGCTGCCAGAAAACTCGAGCGTTAACAGGCACCGACGCACCGACGCCGAGTCACGACAGTCCGCGTCTATCGGGAGCGGATTAGGTGGCCCCGGCCCACGAACAACACAGGATGGCCCTGACGTGGGGGCCACCTTGATGTATGTTTAGTACATCCACGCCGTATATTCGTTTTTTTAGCTCATTTTAGGCTATGATATATAAAATAAAGCATATTCAAATTTAAAATGGACCACACTACAGGAAACAATGGTAATTGACCATTAAAAATTTATTGTGGGCCACAAAATTTTTGGATTAAGCTAATATATAATTTTCCCTTCATCAAAAGGTACGTTTGACCTTATGGATAGGTTGGATGGTAGATAAACATAACAGTGGACCCTAGGAAGTTTTTAATGGTGGGTGTTCACTCACAGTTGTTTCCTTAGTGTGGTCCACGTGAGATTTTATATCCACCCTGTTCATCTGTTTTTTTTTAGATGAATTTAGAGAATGAACTTAAAAATAAAGTAAATCTAATTCTCAGGTAAAACTATACCATAGGAAATAGTGATTATTTATCATTAATATGTTACAAAAGTTTTAAATTAAGCTGATATTTGTTTTATCCCTCCACCCACGTTTATATGACCTTATTAATAGGTTGGATGACAAATAGAAAGTATGGAAAACTTATAGTGGGACTTAGGAAGTTTTTAACGGTGGGTGTTCAATCACCACTATTTCCTCTAGTTTGATCCACCATATATTTGAATCTTCTTCATTTTTGGGTTCATACTCTACTAAAGTGACCTTACAGAATAAATGGACTGCCTTGATATAGAATACATACACCAAATAGGACGAGCTTCTAAAAGTCAGGCACATCCAAAACACAGGTGAGCGACACAACAAGAAGTCGAAACAATATCATCCACCACCATTGAAACCTCCCCGGAGTTGACCATGATGTTTATATGTCATCCAAACCATTCGTATGGAATTATTATCACTCTAAGAAACTGTAGTAACAAATACCATACTGATAGAAAACTCCTGTTACCACCAGGTATTCAATCCCTACTGTTTTGTCTAATGTGGCCCACACAAGTTTTGGATCTGCCTGATCATTAACATCCTGTCCGGTCATGGTCTTTCAAAACAGATGAACAGAGTAGATTTGTAATGGACCTCTCTAATGGGCCCCACATAACTTTCCTTAGCTCCAACTTGATGTTTATATGCTATCTAAACCCTTTATAAGGTCGTCCCCAATGGGATGAAGTGAAAACACCAAAAGGATAGACCATACAAAACTTTTATTGCCATAGGAATGCTTTAATGGTTCTCACTGAATGCCCACCGTTTCCTCTCGTGTGGCCCACTTGAGTATTTTCTGTACCTCATTTTTTATTGCATGTTCAGAAATGAGCTCAAAGTGGATTTCTCACAAACATATTGGTGGACCCCACATAGTATACTTGGGCAGGAACTTAGTGCAGGAGGCTTTGGCAGGAAATCTGCGTCCCATGGTAACGATATAGAATACATACATCAAGGTGGGCCATACCGTAAGGACCGCACCGTCTTGAATGGGGTGGGGCCGCACCTAATCCGGTTACATCTTTGAAAGACGCGGATTACGTTCTACCCTTCATGTCTCTAGCTGGGAATGGGCGAGAGCTTTTGGTGTCAACCCTTATGTATGGATCTTATCCACACTGTCCATTAATTTTTTCCTATCATTTTAGAATACATAATGTGGATTAAACTCTTACCGTTAAAAACTTCTCGGGCCACGGAAGTTCAGGTTGGAGCTGATATTTGTGTTTTCTCTTCCTCATGATCTATATACTTTATGGGTAGGTTAGCTGGCAAATAAACATTTAGAAAAGTTCTAATGGTGAGCATCATTGTCACGCCTGCTTCATTGAGCTATCTAACCTATTATCTGTCTCGTTTTTGGGCTTCTATCCTTATAATGATATGAAAAAAAATAAATGGACAGGGTGGATAAGATCCATACATGTGGACACTCAAAACTCCTACTCCATCCCCGATGGAGACGGCCGACGCGGATTTCCTGCGAAAGCCTTTCGCAGGAGGTTCCTGCGCAAGAATGTACTTGTGTCCGTTTGGACCAACATTTTTTGAGAAATGACCAAAAGTTCATCCGTTTGGTGAGCTCATTTTAGGAAAATTGACCAAAAACGAAGTGGATCTAAAACTAAAGTAGGCCGCACGAGAGGGAAAATTAGGAAAAGAAATACCTACTGTTGAAGCTTTCTTGGGCTCCACCTTGATGTTTATATGTCATCCAAACCTTTTATAAGGTTATTAACGCAAGGATGAAGTGAAAATACAAAAAATTTAGCATAAAACAAAGCTTTTATGATCATAAGAATGTTTCAACGGTTCTGACTGAATCCCTACTGTTTCCACTCATGTGGCCCACTTGAGTCTTGAATCCACCTCATTTTTTGTACCTTGTCCTAAAATTATCTTGCAAAACGGATAAATGGAATACATTTCTCAAAAACATGGTGGTGGGCCCTACACAGCATTCCTGCGCAGGAACTTCCTGCGAAAGGCTTTCGCAGGAAATCCGTGTCCGGGGACGGCTGGGTAGGATTCAATCCACACCTATCTTTTTTTTTTTTTTTTTATAATTATTTATTTAAGGTTAGCTCGTTGGTGCACACCCATGTCAGTGCACACACTCCAAGTTAGCCATGATCTGGGTGTAATCCGCGTCCATCTTTGAACCAGTGAGCTTTTAACTTTTGTATGACCAATAAAGATTCAAGTCCATCCGACTATCCCATTACAATGCATTGGGATGTGTTATAATCTCCACGCGCCAACGAATGATAGAAGACGGTGAATGTAGGGGCGTCCATGACGCGGCATTAGCCATCTTTTCCAATCGATGGGATAGTGGGCCAATTTTCTTTTGGTAGTTCCAAGGTAGAGCTATTTTCTACTCTTACATAGTGTGATGGTTTATCTGCCGGCGCTTAAAATCATAGATGCAGCATTCATCACCTCAAAAAGCAGTTCATGAAACATTGTATGTATCTATACCATAGCTGGTGGTCATGCTGTAATATCCCACCATGATGTGTGTATTTCATCCATGCTGTCTATATATTTTTTTAGAACATTTTATGATATGATACCAATAATAAGGTATAACCCAGTCTCAAATGGACCACATTACTGGAAGCAGCGTTGAATGAACGTCGACTACTAAAAACTTTTTGAGGGCCATAAAATTTTTGGATCAAGCTGATCTTTGTTTTTTTTTCCCCTTCATTTGGGTCTTTATGACCTAATAAACAGATTGAATGTCAAAGAAACAGTACAGTAGGCCTTAGGAGGATTTTAATGGTGGATATTCAATCACTATTATTTTCATGTGGTGTGGTCCACTTGAGATTTATATTTCTTTCTTTTTTGGGCTCGATCCCTAAAATGATCTTTAAAAATGGATGAACGGAATGGATGAAACATATACATCATGGTGGGGCCCACAGAGCACCGACCACCAGCCACGGGGCTAGCGGAAAGGGGAGTAGCCAATCCGTTCTCTCATACATAGGCCATCATCCAAAAATCACATTGATTGAATGAACTTAACCACTGATTAGTAGGATTTTTTATTTTGGACCATTGACTGCTTTCCATTTGGACCATATCTCAAAATAAAAATAAAAAAACGTGGCCCAACCAGATATTCAATCGTTATGAAAGTTAAAAAAAAAAAATTAAAAGGAAGATGGTCAGTAAATAGGTAAATTACTTACTTATGAGGTCGCGCTATATGGGCCCCGCTGTGATTTATCTAAAATATCCATATACTGTGCATTTGGTGGGTCTCTTGGTTATGGATATCTCCAAAATCAGCCGTATCTGAAATTCAAGTGGGCTATATCATCTGAACTGACGTGAAATTGTGCCTAAAACATCTAAAACCATATGGCAGGCCAACTAAAATGGGACAACATCTATACCGTTTGTATTACATGTATGTATGTGTGTAATTTTAAGTAATTTCTAGGCAGCCGACCTGATTATTGTATTGGTATGATAGTTTGGAAATGCCATTATCATGGTGGGTCACGCTTGATGAGCAGGTTGGATGTACGCCAAACATATAAACCAATGACCAACCACTCAAAAACCTCCTGAGTCAAGTAGTATTATATATGGGGGCCACCCTGATATACGTATTATATCTACTCCATCCAGGTCGAGTCACCTTTTTAACAGGTTGGATGGCACATAAACCCACAATGGGACCTAGGAAGGTTTCAACGGTAGTCTCATGTTTATCCGCACTATGTCTAGTGTGTGCTCCACTTGAGCCTAGGGCTGCAGGCAATTTGCATCCAGGTAACCCAGGTCTGGAAAAACACACATTTCAAGCTGACCACCACTTGTGTTGATGTACCATCTTTCTTACCAATGTGCGACTTGTGAGGACATCATTGTTGTACTTTGGTGTTTCAAAATAATTAAATAAATAATTAATTAATTAATTTTTACGTAATTTGAAAATTTCTTTCAAAATTTTCAAAAAGCAACAAAAGATTTTTATCTTGTAGTGGTGTGGACTTTTAGTCCCACATTGGATAGACAATAAGAAAATTTTGAATTTATAATATGAAGACTCACCTTGGATAGACAAGAAGAAAATTTTGAATTTATAATATGAAGACTGTGCATAACGCTTAGGCCCTTTCAGGGGGCATGTGAATTTAGTTTTTGGGCTATACCATCAACCCCAATCTATGCCATGAGCGCAGGCGCGTGTTCTTGCAAGCCTAAAAGTTTTATTGCCTTTTTGAAATCCTTATTTGAAATGGTTATTTCCGAATAGAGCTGAAAAATGATTTTATCTGGTTCAACCTTCGAGTTACACGTATAGTGATGGTTCAAGTCTTCATACATTGAGTGTGCCGATGTGATGAGACAACATTTGAGGGTATCCTAGAGATTAATTGTTCAGTATTCCTGTTGCATTATAGATATTGTCCAAATGAGGACAAATCAATTTCAAGCTGAGTGACTTTTGTTGCGCCTCGAATCAAATAAATTTTCTAAATTCTTCCTTATTCTAATTTTCTTTTAATTTCATTTTTTAATTTCGAATTTTCATAATTACGGATTTACATATCTAAAAATTCCTACAATCCTGAAATTGGTTTACTGATTTGTACATCTGTAACAATGGTAAATATAACAATAAACCCGACCGCTGAATTATCTAAAATCAAACCATTTTCTAGAAACCATTTTAAAATGTGGAAACATAAACTTACCTTTGTTTTAAATACATTAAAAGTATCATATATATTATTTGATACTTTTCAATATGAAGCCGATAAAGAAATTGTTGTAAGGGATGACCACAACTGCAAAAATTATATTCTAAATTCCTTTTCTAATGAATTGTATGACATATACGCTACATATGAAAGAGCCAAGGATATCTAGTCGGCATTGGCTAAGAAATATGTGTTAGAAGAAGCTGGTGTCAAAAGGGACGTTATTTTCTTCTTTTTAAAGTTTTTCATTTTAGATAATAAATCCATTTCTGACCAGATACTTGAATATCAAATTTTAGTGCACGGGCTTATATCTGAAAGATTAAAAATGGATGATGTTTTCCTTGGAGGTGTTTTAATTGAAAAACTCCCTCCCTTTTAAAAAGAATACAAAAATAAAATGAAACACAAGAAAAAAATGAAATTTTCCTGGAAAACATTATCATACATATTCGAATAAAGGAAGTCAATCGTATACCTTGATAAAATGTAACCAACCTATGCATGTATGCACGTACCAAATTAAACCACACACACCATACACCCTTCACATGTTACACCAATGTTGTCAAATTGCATATGCGATCGCACAATCGCATATGCCATGACATTTTTTTTAAATAATAAAAATTTTAAAAATTTGAAAAAAAAATAATAAATAAATAAAATTCTAAAAAAAAATAAAAGGAAAAACTTGTCTAATTCGTACACATGATTGGATTAAGTTATTTTACTTATTTCATTATAGTTTGAGTGTTTCATTAAGTGATATATTTAATTACTTATATTATATTATATAAATTTTAACAAAACAATCAACAAGCTACATTAAAAGATAACTAATTATTATAAACTTCGAACAAAGAAATTTTACTGATAAATGGATAACTTGAAACAACTTACAAGTTATAACTTAATTATAACTTAATTTATAAAAAGTAAGCACAATTTATAAAATATAAAAAATAAACATAATTAAAATAATTGTAGAGAGATTAGAGTAAGAGAGAGAGAGGTGTAAGAGAGAAAGAGTAAGAGATTTAGAGCTTTGGAGTAAAGAATAGTGAAAAGGGAGAGAAAATGAGTACATATTTATAAGCAAAAGTTCTCCAAATTGAAAAAAAAAAATAAAAAAAAATTATTCCTCTCTTAGCTATTGGAAAATATGCGATCACATATGCAGTATGCGATCGTATACTCACATATGTGATCGCATATTGGTCGCATATAAAAGTATGCCATAGCATACTTGCTAGGATCACATATGCCATCATGGCATATGCGATTTGATCAATGGTATGCGCATATGCGATCGCATTTGATAGCAATGTGTTGCACACATGTGACACACATGCGAATGAGAAAAATAAATAAATGGATGTGTGTGTGTGTGTGTGTGTGTGTGTGTGTGTGTGTGTGTGTGAAATGTGGGATGTTTATCATTTCAAACACTCTATCCATTTGGACCATTCAAATGTCATGGTACTCACTTTTATCAACTAGTCAATGTATCATCATATCAATTTAAACCGTTCAAATAGTTCAAACCCTGACCGACTTCCCAATAGATGGTCTAACTAATCAAAACGATCCAGTGGCAAATCGTATCGTCTGGACTATTGAAATGGAATCTGCCATGTGGAGTGCCCATCTAGAAATCTAAATTATTCATTATATGAACCATCTAAGCATACATCTAATGAACGGCATTCTAACTACAGATCTCGTTTATGTGTAAATTATTTTAAAGTAGAAATAGATGTATTAACATAAGCCTTAGCATGGGAAGTGCTTACGTATGTTTAAACTTTTTAGTTTTGGCATTAAATGTAGTATTGAAAAGTATTTGAGTGAAGAGTTTTAAAATGTATTTATTGTTTTTTTTTTTTTCATGCATGAAAAACGTTATTAAGTTTAGTTTTTTTATATATATATAATATATATATATATATATATATATATATATATATATATATATAACCATGAAGCACGTGCATGAGCATTTATGGCTAAACCCCTATTTATAGGACCTATGCCATAAATGTGCTTGCACGTGCTTCATATGTGAAGTAAAATATGTGTCTTGGTGTTTCATGCATGATAAATTTTTTAGAACTCTTACATTAAAATACTAATTTCATTACTATATTTAATACTAATACTAAAAAGTTCCAACCTATGTTGTACCTCTCATGTTAATACCTCTACATCCATTTAAAATAATATGCACAATGTTTAAAATCGAGTCTTGACTGACTCACACCTATGCACCATGCACACACTGACTATTTTTTTTTATGACTGACTTACACCTATGCACCATGCACACACTGACTATTTTTTATTTTTA
Organism: Magnolia changhungtana; assembly: GCA_030180095.1. NCBI lineage: Eukaryota > Viridiplantae > Streptophyta > Magnoliopsida > Magnoliales > Magnoliaceae > Magnolia > Magnolia changhungtana. The sequence goes on along the minus strand of JASAUF010000552.1, from coordinate 5,840,729 downwards.
TTTTTATGACTGACTTACACCTATGCACCATGCACAATGACTATTTTTTTTATTAGTCGAATTGAGGTTTTTCGAGTCAAGTTAAGCGAGCAAACTCAGTTCGTGTAAACCCCTAATTTGATGGAATCATGTGGATTGTAATAAATATTGATATATTAAAACTCACAAACTTGGGATTCGGGTCCTAAATACCATATTCGAGTACCCGAATGTCGGAGCGTGACAATCGTATAAGGTATCAAAAGGAAAATGTTAATGGCACTGTTTCAAATGCTAACCTAATTGAAATAAATCATGAGAATAAGAGGATCAAAGGATTATGTTCTCACTGTGAAAAGGCAAGTCACCTTATTGACAAATGTCGATACTTAAAGGAACATGTTTCAATTATGGAAAATCATGCCATCGTGTTGAACAATGTAGGCTTAAAAATAAGAAAGAGAAATTGGTTAAAAGGAAAGGAAAATATTTTCATTGTGGCAAACCCGGGCATCATATTCGAGAGTGCATGCATAAGAAGAAAGCTTCTCAAGCTCAAGCCAATCTAACTGAACAAAACAAACAAGATGAAATAATTGCAGTAGTATCTAAAGTGAAATTTGTCAACACAATGCATTGGGTACTAGACACTGGGGCTACTTGTCACATCTCTAAGGATCGATGCATATTTGCCTCATACCAAGTAGGGGATGAAGCAGTGTTCATGGGAAATGCTCGAACCTCCTCAATGGTCGAAAAAGAAAAAGTGATCTTAAGGCCCACTTCTACAAAGACACTTGCACTAAATAATGTTTTACATGTGCCTGATATCAAGAAAAATTTAGTTTCTGGATCCCTCTTGAATAAAGTTGGTGTCAAATTGGTTTTCAATTCAGAGAAGGTTATACTGTCCAAGAAATAGACATTTGTTGGAAAGGATTATTGTTGTAATGGACTGTTTGTACTGAATGTATCCTCTATTAATATTAATAAGATGAATTTCAGTTCTCCTTACTTGATTGAGTCACTTGATTTATGACACAATAAATTATGACATGTAAATGTAGATGTTCTGAAAAGAATGAAAAAACTACATCTTATACTTAATTTCTCAAATCAAGAACCATATAAATGTGAAGTGTGTGTATAATCTAAGTTCCATAAGAAACCATTCAAATCAATTTTTAGAGAATCTGAGATTCTAGAACTGATTCATAATGTCTTGGGTGATTTTAAAAATCAATGTCTAAAAATGAAAAAAGATACTACTAATTTTCATAGATGATTTTTTAAGGTACACCAGGGTATACTTACTAAGAAGTAAAGATAAAGCCTTGAAGTACTTTATCAAGTATAAGATAGAAGTTGAAAACCAGATAAATAAGAAAATCAAGAGAATTAGAACAAATAGGGGAGGTGAATATTAATTATTACATTTTAAAGAATTCTGTGAAAAGAATGACATTATACATGAAATCACTACCCCTTATACACCCGAACAAAAAGGTATAGCAAAACGAAAAAATAGAACTTTGAAAGAAATTATGAATGCAATGTTAAACAGTTCTGGTTTATCCTCAAACATGTGGGGAGAATCCATTCTTTCCACTTATCACATCTTGAATAGAATACCTTATAAAGTTACAGATAGACATTTTATAAATTATGGAAGAAACATCTTACTTGCTATAAATATCTTAAAATGTGGAGGTGCTTAGCAAAAGCATGGTTACTGGAAACTAAGAAAAGAAAATTATGTCCAAAATCAATATCTTGTGTATTTATAAGACACGTAGAAAATAGTGCAACTTACTGATTCTTAGTTCTAAAATCTAAGGATGATGTCCTAAACCCTAGCACTAACATTGAGGCAAGAGATGCAAAATTCTTTGAAAATATTTTTTCAATGAAAGTTGTATCTAAATAAATTGAAAATAATGATGCTTCCAATATTGCCTCAAGTACTAAAAATGTATAAAAAGAAAACATAGAAGAAATATAACCAATGAGGAGGATAAGGGTTAGAAAAGTAACTAACTTAGGAGACGAATTCTATACCTTTCTCCTTGAGGATGATCCTCTAACGTATACAGAAGCATTCAATTCATCTGATGCATCATTATGGAATTAAGCTATAAATGATGAATTAGAATATATTATGTTTAATAAAACTTGGGAATTAGTAGTCTTGCCACCTAAGAATAAGACAATAAGATGTAAATGAATTTTTAAGAAAAAGTAAAAACTCGATGGTGTTATTGATAAGTTTAAAGTTAGATTAGTGGCTAAAGGCCTCAAATGGAAGAAAGGAATAGATTACTTTGATATATATTCTCATGTGGGTAGAATCTTTTCTATTAGAGTCCTTATAGCTTTAACATCTATATACAAACTTCTTGTACATCAAAGGATGTTAAGACATCTTTTTTTAAAGAGGATTTAGAAGAAGAAATTTACATGGATCAACATAAGAGTTATAAAATTGAAAGTCAAGAAAATAAAGTATGTAAATTAATCAAATTCTTATATAGTTTAAAACAAACTCCTAAACAGTTGCATAAGAAATTTGACAATGCTTTGAAATCTAATTGCTATAGAATAAATGATAAGACAAATGCGTGTATAGTAAATTCACGATTAATGAAAGAGTTATTATTTGTTTGTATGTAAATGACATGCTTATTTTTTGAACTAGTTTTAAGTTAATTAACTCTACTAAGAAATTTTTGTCCTCGTAATTTGATATGAAAGATCTAGGTGGGGTTAATGTGATTCTTCAAATAAAAGTAATCAGAAAAGATGATAGTTTTATTCTATCTCCATCTTATTACATTGAGAAAGTGTTAAAAGGTTTTAATCAATTTGATAGAATACCTGTTAGCACTCATTATGATTATTTGATACATCTAAAGAAAAACATGAATGAAAGTGTATCGCAACTTGAATATTCCAGAAACATTGGTAGCCTAATGTACCTAATGAATTGCACAGAGCTTGATATAGCTTATGCCATAAATATATTAAGTAGATACACTCATAATCCTAGTCATGATCATTGGAATGCTTTATCTATAATACTAAGATATTTAAAAGGCACAATCACATATGGTATACATTACATTGGTTTTCCTGCTGTATTGGAAGGATATAACGATACTAACTGGATTACAGATTCGGATGAAACAAAATTCACAAGTGCATATGTTTTTGTTTTGGGTGGAGTTCTCTTGGAAATCCACCAAATAAACTTATATTGCTCGGTCTACTATGGAAACCAAGTTCGTTGCTTTGGAAATGGCTAGAACAGATGTAGAATGGATTAGAAATCTTTTAGCTAATATACCTTTGTGGCCAAAACCTGTTTCATCTATTTTTCTACATTGTGACGGTCAAGCTGCTATAGCAAGAGCAAATAATAAGATTTATAATAGCAGAAGTAGGCATATTCGATTTCGACATAATATAGTAAGAAATTTACTATAAGATAGAGTAATAACCATTGATTTTGTGAGATCAGATAAGAACTTGGCAGATCTTCTGACTAAAGGACTTAGTAAACAACTAGTCCTAGATATATTGAAGGGAATGCGGCTAAGTCTAATATCATGAGCTACCGGTGTTGGTAACCCAACCTATACAATGGAGATTCTATGCGATAGATTTCAAATGGGTAAATAATAAAACACTAGGAGACATATTACACTGCAATAAGAAAGCCCTTTTTATGATGTAGACAGTGCAAGCAACAATTAATAAGATTGAGTCTTGAACTCTTAATGAATCCGTATACCATATACTTGTTGGTCATGTATTCAGTTGTTGCGTACACTTGATAGAATTCACCTAAACTAGTGTGGAGGTCAGGCCGCTTCATATGAGAACTTGGATGAATTCTCTAGAGCACTAGTGAAATTCAGGTAAAGATCCGTGACAAAAAAACATCAAACTACAGAACCATCTGTATCGGAACAATTGTGTGAGTGACATGTGTATCCATTTTACATTAATAAAAATCTAATTCAAGACTATTTGTCAGCTGACTCCTGTGAATCTACCTTGTTTTTTCTAAGTAACAATTCAAGTCTACTACACATCGATATAATGCACGATTATTTGTATCTGACCTGAATGTCGTTATTTTGAAACATGTGGGGAATTGTTGTATTTTTGATGTTTCAAAATAAATAAATAAATAGTTTTAAAATGATTTAAAAATTCACTCTAAAATTTTTAAAAAGCAACAAAGGATTTTTGTCTTGTAGTAGTGTGGGTTTTTAGTCCCACATCGGATAGACAAGAAGAAAAATTTTGATTTATAAGATGGAGATTTTGCATAGGGCTTAGCCCCTTTCAAGGGGCATATAAATTTGATTGTTTGGGGGGGGGGGGGGGGCTATGCCATCAGTCACAATCTATGCCATGAATTACATGCGCGCCTGTGCGTCGGGCCACGTCGCGCCACGTACACACCCATTCGAGGCAACCTTTAAAGTCTAAATAATGGACTTCTCTGGTTCTGAATTTAATAATCAAGTTTAATCTTTCGGCTCTCTCTCTCTCTTTCTCTCTCTCTCTCTCTTACTTCGAATCGCTGCAACAATTTTATCTGGTTCAGTCTTCGGGTTAGACGTACAGTGACGGTTCAGGTGTTCGTACATCGAATGCAGCGATGTGACGACACAACATTCGAGGGTATCCTGAAGATTGATTGTCTAGTATTCCTGTTGCACTACATACATCGTCCAAAGGAGAACAAATTAATTTCAAGCTGACTGATGGCTTAGGCCCCTTTCAAGGGGCATATAAATATGATTGTTTGGGGGGGGGCTATGCCATCAGTCCCAATCTATGCCATGAACTACATGCGCGCGCGTGCGTCGGGCCACGCCGTGCCACGTACACACCCATTCGAGGCAACCTTTAAAGTCTAAATAATGGACTTCTCTGGTTCCAAATTTAATAATCAAGTTTAATCTTTCGGCTCTCTCTCTCTCTCTTACTTCTAATCGCTGCAACAATTTTATCTGGTTCAGTCTTCGGGTTAGACGTACAGTGACGGTTCAGGTGTTCGTACATCGAATGCAGCGATGTGACGACACAACATTCGGGGTATCCTGAAGATTGATTGTCTAGTATTCCTGTTGCACTATAGACATCGTCCAAAGGAGAACAAATCAATTTCAAGCTGAGTGACTTTTATTGCGCCTCGAATAAAATAAGTTTTCTAAATTCTTCCTTATTCTAATTTTCTTTTTAATTTTAATTTTAAATTTTAAATTTCCATAATTATGAATTTACAGATCTAAAAATTCCTACAATCACTACCATGTATAATAGACCCTATATTTAAAATAGCCATCTAAAAAATCTAAAAGATCTATTTTGATATCAGGTGACCAAACCATTGGAATTAACAGATAATGGACCTCAACTCAACATTCATGTGTGTGTGTGTGTGTGTGGGAGGGGGGGTGGCCTATGCCATCAGTCTCAATCTATGCCATGAACTACATGCGCGCATGGCGCGGGCGTCAGCATGCATACGTACACACCCATTCGAGGCAACCTTTAAAGTCTAAATAATGGACTTCTCTGGTTCCGAATTTAATAATCAAGTTTAATCTTTCGGCTCTCTCTCTCTCTCTCTTACTTCGAATCGCTGCAACAATTTTATCTGGTTCAGTCTTTGGGTTAGACGTACAGTGACGGTTCAGGTGTTCGTACATCGAATGCAGCGATGTGACGACACAACATTCGAGGGTATCCTGAAGATTGATTGTCTAGTATTCCTGTTGCACTACACACATCGTCCAAAGGAGAACAAATCAATTTCAAGCTGAGTGACTTTTATCGCGCCTCGAATAAAATAAGTTTTCTAAATTCTTCCTTATTCTAATTTTCTTTTTAATTTTAATTTTAAATTTTAAATTTCCATAATTATGGATTTACAAATCTAAAAATTCCTAGAATCACTACCATGTATAATAGACCCTATATTTAAAATAGTCATCTAAAAAATCTAAAAGATCTATTTTGATATCAGGTGACCAAACCATTGGAATTAACAGATAATGGACCTCAACTCAACATTCATGGGGGGGGGGGGGGGAGCTATGCCATCGGTCCCAATCTATGCCATGAACTACATGCACGCACGTGCGTCGGGCCGCGCCACGCCACGTACACACCCATTCGAGGCAACCTTTAAAGTCTAAATAATGGAATTCTCTGGTTCCGAATTTAATAATCAAGTTTAATCTTTCGGCTCTCTCTCTCTCTCTCTCTTACTTCGAATCGCTGCAACAATTTTATCTGGTTCAGTCTTCGGGTTAGACGTACAGTGACGGTTCAGGTGTTCGTACATTGAATGCAGCGATGTGACGACACAACATTCGAGGGTATCCTGAAGATTGATTGTCTAGTATTCCTGTTGCACTACACACATCGTCCAAAGGAGAACAAATCAATTTCAAGCTGAGTGACTTTTATCGCGCCTCGAATAAAATAAGTTTTCTAAATTCTTCCTTATTCTAATTTTCTTTTTAATTTTAATTTTAAATTTTAAATTTTCATAATTATGGATTTACAGATCTAAAAATTCCTACAATCACTACCATGTATAATAGACCCTATATTTAAAATAGCCATCTAAAAAATCTAAAAGATCTATTTTGATATCAGGTGACCAAACCATTGGAATTAACAGATAATGGACCTCAACTCAACATTCATGTGTGTGTGTGTGTGTGTGGGGGGGGGGGGGGTGGGGGTGGCCTATGCCATCAGTCCCAATCTATGCCATGAACTACATGCGCACGCGTGCGTCGGGCCGCGCCGCGCCACGTACACACCCATTCGAGGCAACCTTTAAAGTCTAAATAATAGACTTCTCTGGTTCCGAATTTAATAATCAAGTTTAATCTTTCGGCTCTCTCTCTCTCTCACTTCGAATCGCTGCAACAATTTTATTTGGTTCAATCTTCGGGTTAGACGTACAGTGATGGTTCAGGTGTTCATACATCGAATGCAGCGATGTGACGACACAACATTCGAGAGTATCCTGAAGATTGATTGTCTAGTATTCCTGTTGCACTACACACATCGTCCAAAGGAGAACAAATCAATTTCAAGCTGAGTGACTTTTATCGCGCCTCGAATAAAATAAGTTTTCTAAATTCTTCCTTATTCTAATTTTCTTTTTAATTTTAATTTTAAATTTTAAATTTCCATAATTATGGATTTACAGATCTAAAAATTCCTACAATCACTACCATGTATAATAGACCATATATTTAAAATAGCCATCTAAAAAATCTAAAAGATCTATTTTGATATCAGGTGACCAAACCATTAGAATTAACAGATAATATACCTCAACTCAACATTCATGTGTGTATGTGTGTGTGTGTGTGTGTGTGTGTGTGGGGGGGGGGGGGGGTGGCCTATGCCATCAGTCCCAATTTATGCCATGAACTACATGCGCGCGCGTGCGTCGGGCCGCGCCGCGCCACATACACACCCATTCGAGGCAACCTTTAAAGTCTAAATAATAGACTTCTCTGGTTCCGAATTTAATAATCAAGTTTAATCTTTCGGCTCTCTCTCTCTCTCACTTCGAATCGCTGCAACAATTCTATTTGGTTCAGTCTTCGGGTTAGACGTACAATGACGGTTCGAGTGTTTGTACATCGAATGCAGCGATGTGACGAGACAACATTTGAGGGTATCCTGGAGATTGATTGTCTAGTATTCCTGTTGCACTACAGATATCGTCCAAAGGAGAATAAATCAATTTTAAGCTGAGTGACTTTTGTCCGCCTCGAATAAAATAAGTTTTCTAAATTCTTCCTTATTCTAATTTTCTTTTTAATTTTAATTTTAAATTTCCATAATTATGGATTTACAGATCTAGTAATTCCTACAATCACTACCATGTATAATAGACCCTATATTTAAAATAGCCATCCAAAAAATCTAAAAGATATATTTTGATATCAGGTGACCAAACCATTGGAATTAACGGACAATGGACCTCAACTCAACATTCATGTGTGGGCCATTTAGTGAGCAGGTCAACCCGATCGAGTGAAACTACACATTTCCTATGAAGAAGATCTAAAATACTTCTAATGGATGAAAATGCTTCATTTGCTTAAAGGATTGTTGATATGGAGTTTTTGTTCAACATGGCCTATGGGACCACTTGTGGTCAACCACTAATGCATGAGTTCCAGTTTTCCTCTTTTTAACATTTATATTCTCTCTCTATAGTTTAAAGTTGAATTTGAGACTTGAAGGTTTAAATTTGACTTAGAACTTAAAATTAAATACAATGAGATTGGATGAAATTGGATAACTTCGAATATCTGCAACAATTTTATCTGGTTCAGTCTTTGGGTTAGATGTACAGTGACGGTTCAGGTATTCGTACATCGAATGCAGCGATGTGATGAGACAACATTCGAGGGTATCCTGGAGATTGATTCTCTAGTATTCCTGTTGCACTACAGACATCGTCCAAAGGAGAACAAATCAATTTCAAGCTGAGTGACTTTTGTCGCGCCTCGAATAAAATAAGTTTTCTAAATTCTTTCTTATTCTAATTTTCTTTTTAATTTTAAATTTCCATAATTACGGATTTATAGATCTAAAAATTCCTACAATCACTACCATGTAAATAATAGACCCTATATTTAAAATAGCCAGCCAAAAAATCTGAAAGATCTATTTTGATATCAGGTGACCAAACCATTGGAATTAACGGACAATGGACCTCAACTCAACATTCATGTGTGGGCCATCTAGTGAGCAGGTTAACCCGATCGAGTGAAACTACATATTTTCCATGAAGAAGATCTAAAATACTTTTTAACGAATGAAAATGGTTCATTTGCTTAAGGGATTATTGATATGGAGTTTTTGTTCAACATGGCCTATGGGACCACTTGTGGTCAACCACTAATGCATGAGTTCCAGTTTTCCTCTTTTTATCCTTTATATTCTCTCTCTATAGTTTAAAGTTGAATTTGAAACTTGAAGGTTTAAATTTAACTTAGAACTTAAAATTAGATAGAATGAGATTGGATGAAAATGGATAACTTCTAACTTCCTCCAAACTCCCGAACTCTTTATATAGAAGAGAAGAAAATCATCGGTTATCAAAGAGAGAAAATGGAGAGAGACTATATCCATGGATTTCGTTCATCTAGCCCATCCTTTATACAATATAAGCCATTGATTGTAATCCAAGACCATTTGAACTGTATAATGAGTAGTCATACCTCTTTACTAATGTAGTGGTTAGGGGACCATTGGACGTGCGTTATACATCTTCGGCTTTTGTAAAAGTCTCAAAATTGTGTAGGCCATTAGATCATGGGCCCACCCATCTATGCAATCTTTCAATGGTACCAATGCAAATCAACAACATATCTCCAATTTAGTGTGGAATAAATCATATCAAGATAAGTAGAGTTTTACAGTTCTAAAATTTTATATTATTAAATTTCTTCTATTTTAATTAAAAATAATCGATCATTATCTGCATATTTTTTCCTTTTTTATTATATCATATTTATCTTTAGTATTAATTTATTCATTTATTTCAAGATGTCTAAATGAATAAAAATATATGAGGAATTAATATATATATATATATATATATAAATATATATATATAAGAAAGAAAAATGATAATATATATATATATATAAGAAAGAAAAATGATAATCACAACCATCTAATGGCATTATAGAGATGAAAGGTTTCATATCTTTTTAGTAAAGGCAAATAAGTATAGCTAATTGACTAGATATATGAATCTTCAAGGAAAATGAATAGTTTGGGAAATGAATTCAAAGAGATGAGGGTAGAAGAGCTGTAAATTAATTAAGGGATTTAATAAACTTTAAAAAATAGATAATAAATGAAAGATGAGTAAAGAGGAATCGAGTACCACTAGCCACTGTTAAGGCAGTGGTAGCAGTAGAGGTGGGCAAAATGAACTCGATCCGGTGGATCCGACCCGATCCGCCCCGATTCGAACAGAACCGATGGCCTGGATCGGTCAGGTTCGGATAGGATTGGTCGATCCGAACGCTAATGACTAATCGAATCCCGGGTAATAGCAAATTAACCGAACCGAAATCTAATCCGATTCGATCCGGACCGCACTGATGTAGTAACTAGTAAAAAAAAAACTCCACCCAACCCATCTCTCTCTCTCTCTCTCTCTCTCTCTCTCTCTCTCTCGCACACACGGAGAGATTCATCAGCAATTCCTTGATATCTCAAGACCCAAGTCAGGTACAAAACCCAACTTCAAATTCTCATCAAAGGCACGAATTTTCGTAAAAGCTCTCTCGGATCCTCTCTCCCAAGTTTCAAAATTCGATCTTTTTAGCTCTAAGAAAAGAATTTGGAAGATGGATAGATAGAATACAAGCAACACCAGGGTTCATAACTCAAATGGCGGATAGTAGAGACACCTCATTTCAACACTTTGAGTCTTGGTATCTATCCCTAGTGGGGGTGGCTAAGATGGAGTGTGTGCACTGACATGGGTGCGTACTCACAAGCTAACCTAAAAAAAAAAAAAAAAAAAACGAAGAAGGAGAAGAGAAGACATTCCCGTATTAGCCTTTGAAAGTGTAAATACCAAAATACTTTCTTAGAGTGCTTTGTGGACCCCACCATGATGTATGTGTTTCATCTATTCCGTTCATCCATTTTATAGATCATTTTAGGGCTTTATGTAAAAAATAATAGGAATATAAATCTATACACCACAAAAAAACAATAATGATCGGATATCCACCATTATAATCCTCCTAAGGCCTTTGTCTTGTTTATTTGACATCTAATCATTAATTAGGTCATAAGAACCCGAGATGAAGGAAACAATAAATATCGGTTTGATCAAAAACTTTTATAGCCTCTAAAATGTTTTTAATGGTCGACGTTCATTCAACACTGTTTCCTATAATGTGGTCCACTTGAGATTTCGATATAACTCACTTTTTTTTTTCTAATAACCTAAAATGATCTATAAAAATAGATGGAGGGCGTGGATGAAACACATCCATCGTGGTGGGGTCCACAGAGCACCGACAAAGGGTGGCAAATAGTAGCCCGTCCATTTCCACTTTCCGATGTGCATTACTTATCTTGGCGCGGGGAGCTCCTCGAGCTCCGAGTTGTATGTACGGTCCAAAGGAGATCAAAGTTATGTGGGCCCCACAGTGATGTATTTATTATATCTACACCGTTCATACGTTGTTTTAGATCATTATAGAGCATTATGCCAAAAATGAATAATATCCAAAGATTATCTTAACCACCCCACAAATAGCAGCAAAGAATGATTTTCACTGTTAAATCATTAGTGTGGTCCACTTGATAATTAGATCTGTCTTATTTTTCGTCTCAAGCGTTAAGAAGAGCTTGCCAAATGTATGAACGGTTTGGATATAACACCTACCCCATGATCAGATTCACATAAGTGGCCCCGTAAATACACCATTTGAATTCAAGACCGGATTGCGTGAAAAGCAGGTAACTAGTTTTCTTGCACTGGAAGGAACTTTAAAAGTAAGATAAAATCAAGTACATGTAGGTTGAAAATTCTCTCAGAGCTATGTGGGGTCCACCTTAATGTATATATTCATCTAAGCCGTTTATCCATTTCGAAATATTATTTTAAGCATTGAGCATAAAAAAGAGTATATTAAAGGTTAACTTAGACCACATCATATGAAATAATTTAATTAAATTTATACTGTTCGAATTGTATCCAATCCGATCCGAATCGATTTTTTAGACCGAGTCAGACTCGGTTCGGGTAAAGGCAAACAGGCATCGGATCTGTCCGGATCTAGTGGCTTGGATCCGGTATCGGATCAGATCGAATTTGGATCTAACTAGTGACATTTCGGATCTGATCGAGTGATAGCTAATCCGATCCGATTCGGACCGTTGCCCACCTCTAGGTAGCAGTAGTAGTTGTGGCGACCGCCGCCACTATTGGCAGCCTCCAACAATGGCAACCATAGCACCTGCCGCCCAATTCAGCCATAGCAACTACGCCCTTTAAAAAAATCAGAAAGGGATTTTTGTCCTTTTAACATCCCAGATTTTTCAGCACTCCGGTATTAGATATTCTTGGGTGTCACTAGAAAAATTTCTAATTAATTAGGTAAACATATGTGCACACACCTAAATTAAAATTCATGAATGAAGGGGAAACACAAATATCAGCTTAATCCAAAACTTTTGTAGCCCCAATAAGTTTTCAATGGAAGATATTCAATCCCCACTGTTTTCTTTGGTGTGGTCCACTTGAGTTTTGAATTTGCCTCATTTTTTTGTATCATTACTTAAAATCATCTAGAAAAATGAATGGACGGTGTGGACCTAACATGTACATTCAGGTGGGGCTCATAAAACTTTGTCACATCAAAATGGTAGTCAAAGGCTACTGATGGCAATAATGGATGGGTGATGTGGATTGCTTACTAGACAGGCGATAACGGACGGATGATGTAGATTGTCAGTATCCGATAGCTGCTAAATAGTGCTCCCTGGCCACCACCATAATGCATGTGTTTTCTCCATGCCAACCATCTATTTTTTTAAATCATGCATGAACTAAAAAATGAGACAAATCTAAATATCAAGTGAACCATACCATAACAAAACAGTGATGATTCCCATCATTTAAAACTTTCTAGGACCCACTATAATATTTAATTTCCATCCGACATATTGCTTAGGTCACACACAACTATATGAAGGAAAAACACAAATATCAGCTTCATCCAAAACTTTTATGGCCCCTGAGAAGTTATTAATGGTGGGCATTCAATCACCACTAAATCCTACAGTGTGGTCCACATGAAATTTGGATCTACTTCATTTTTGGGCTCATGCCCTAAAATGATATAGGAAAATAGGTGGGCAGCTTGGATAAAACACAAGCATTATAATAGGGTCCATGGAGCACTATCGAGTAGGCACCTTTCTCTTGGTAGCATCAGTAGGTAATCCACATCACGAGAGCATATTAGGTGAGACCCAACCTCACACAAGATAGTGTGGCCCTTATTGTGGGGCCCATTTTAATGTATATATTTTGTATCGTCCATCTGTTTTTCCATATCATTTCAAAGCATGATATAAAAAATGAAGAAGATCCAAATCTCTGGTGGACCATACTCTAGGAAAAAGTGGTGATCGAATACCTTACCATTAAAAACTTCTTAAAACGACCCTTAATGTTTTTGTAGTGTTTATTTGTCATTGAATTCATTGATAAGGTCACATAAGCCTGGACGAATGGATAAAATAAATATTAGCTTGATCTAAAACTTTTGTGGTCCATTAATGGTCAACCACATTGGTTTCCTATGGTATGGTCCACCTGATAATTGGATTTGCTTCATTTCTAAGCTCATGCACTGGAATGACCTGGAAAACATGATGGAAGGTGTGCATACATAATGTTGGGGGACCGCGGAAACACATAGAGATGAATCAAGTGAAGTAATCCAATCGCACCAAGCAAGCACAACGCAAACACTTCGAATTTAACGTGAAAAATCCTTTACGGGAAAAACCACAGCATAAAGCGATAGAAAGCACTATGAAAGCATAAATTACAAGAGATAGAGAGAATACCTAATTTGAACAAGCCTCAAATACCCTTTTACAAGCCCTCGAAACCCTAGGAACGAATTAGAAAGCCTTATATTCATCCCAATCCTAATAACACCAAAATATATAGCCTCTTCAAGAATTCCAATCAAAATCATAGAAAAATCCTGCGAATTCGCAAATTTGCTTAAATCTGCACAGAATCGTTCGATGACATTGAACACACTTTAATGCCATTGAAACTTAACATCAATGACATCAAATCCACTTCAATGGCATCGGAAAAATACTAAAACATTCCAGTGATAAAACATGAAAATTCGAATATTGCCGATGACATCGACCAGGCCTTCTATAGCATTGGACAATCTTCGATGACATCGAACGATCTTCGATGGCATCGAACAGGGCATCTGTAGACACCCCACCCAGGCTAGTAACTTGATAAGGCATGAATGATCCTTATGAATTGAACCTAAATCCCACACCCTACCTAAAACCATAACCATTCCCCAAACCTAATCCAAACCCTAACCGAACTCAAGCCCTTCCGTTACCATAAACCCTAACTTAATTGAGCCACCACCCAAGCCAAAGCATGCCCAAAATCGATCCATTTCTCGGGCCATTTTTGGGTCGTAATCGAGCCAATTTCAAGCCATTTTGAGTCAAATATCCAAAAAGGGGCTTTGGGCCACTCTTCGGGCCCAAAATAGGCCCATAGTCAAATTGCGGGAGCAACTGTACTCGAGCGATAATCGGACAACCCTCATTCTAGAAAAATTATGCAGAGCCAGGCGGTAATCCGATTACCACCCTGCCTCAACAGATGTGCCCTCTGAGCACACAGTTGTTCCTCCCTCCCAAAGTCAACTCTCTCATACAATTAACCCCAAAACCTACCTTATTTACCATCCTACCAAGCTCAAGGGCCTATAAGGGAATGCCATGTGGCATTAAACTTCTCTCAACCAATCACAAGCCACCACATCATTCTTTACCCTCAAAAGTCCTAAGAATTACCAAAATGTCATCCTAAAAGGCTATAAATACCCTTCATTTCTCTCAATTTATCAATCAACAATCAACTACCAATTCACCAAGAGTGAGAGAGAGGGCAAGTGAGTGAGAGTGAGAGGGAATGCTTGAGTTCTCAAGCTCCCATCTTTTAGCCTCCATCTAGCCTCCTTCAACCATCTTTTAGCCTCCCAGTCCTACTCAAGCTAATCATTCCCAATCATGGTGCACCCAAACATCCAAACCATTTCAAGTGCAAGCTAAAGATCATGCAATCATCACTAGCATTCATATTTTATCACATTGCATCATTACTTCCCTTCTCAACCTCCCTGCTTTTCTAAGTTGGCATTGAATGTATGCTCTGTGACTTGTCGGAATTCCGGATCCTATTACATCGGAAACTCACAGTAGCCTAGTCCTCTTTTTAATGATATTTTAGTATCATCACATCTGTTTAAAAACTCCTCTAGACATTCTTTGGATGTATGCTCTGCGGCTTGCCAGAATTCTGGACCTTGCCACATTAGAAATCCAAGTCTGTTTAGTCCCATTTCAATCTTATCATCCTATCCCTTAAGACTATTTTACCGTACGAAGTAGAGACCGTACATTTGTATGGGCAGAGAGGGTGTCTAACACCTTCCCTCTTTGTAACCGAGGTCCCTTACTCGGAATCTCCAAACCGTAGATCAGGAGTCAATTTAAAGCAAGTGAGTCTTTAGATTCTCTAGCTTTACATTTTCTGCGGGTTCTAGTCGGCTGCGGGATTTTAAATTAAGTGGCTAGTGGCGACTCCAAGTCTATTGCATCAACAATCCAAATCTCCCTAAACCAAACATATATCAGCGCAGAATAGCGACTCCGCTGGGGATTTGCTAGTCAATGTTAGCCAAGACCCGGCTCGAAAAAGTGTGATAATCCGATCTTAGGGGATATTCTAGATATGAACATTTGCGTTCATACCTTGCATTAAAAAAAAAAAAACAAACAAACGAAAATAAAGATGAGGATCGATCTTTGGCTTGCACCCATTCTAGGCTTCCGTTCACCCCATGCTTACCCGATCCAAACTTGCCATAGCAAACTAAGAAGAAGAAACCATTGCGCTTAAAAGGCATCCCTCTGATCGCCTGAGCTCATGGCTGGTAATACTGCAACCACTGCATCCATGGCCGATATGGCCCAAAATCTCAAAGCTTCGCAAAACCTTCTTGCCTTGAAAGAGGGGTTGCCCGAACTATACAAGTATCATCGCCTAATGCTCCAGTCATCTCAACTTTCCAGCATCCTCCTTGTAATGGGAGTTACCTCCAAGGCCAATTTTCATCGGCCGAGAATCTTTTCTAGCAGCCTCTCACTAATGAGAATCGTTGTCAAAATCAACCTCTCACAGCCAAGAATCTCATCCAATTCCAACATCCTCTTCCTAGTAGGAGATCTAGTCAATTCCATGGGGTAAAACTCCCCTCATATGATCCCTCCGAAATCGAAGAAATCCCCGAACAATTGCGAGAGATGTAGAGGAAATTACAGAAGAAGCAAGGGGTGGATCTCCCACCCACCAAGTTCAAGGATCTTTGTCCATTCCCTGATGCAAAGGTACCTCAAGACTTCGAGGTATCAAAATTTAACAAATATGATGGTACAGGGTGTCCTATGGATCACTTAAGAGTATTTTGTGGAGAGCTTAATACTGTGGCAGGTAATGACGGAGCGTTGCTCCGTCTGTTTAAAAAATCCTTGAAAGGCGATGTGTTAGATTGGTACACATCATTAGACTACTGCCGAATCAAAACTTGGAAAAAACTTTCCCAAGTATTCATCGACCGTTTCCTGTACAATCTTGATGTAGTGCTCAAAAGGACAGACCTTGCAGCATTAAAGCAGAAGAATGATGAGTCATTATCAACTTACGTTGGACAGTGGTGGGCCATGGCTCCTAGAATGAAAACACCCATCGATGACGAGGAGTAAATATCCATGATCTTTCACTCGGCAAACCCGAGTATCTCTGGATACCTCATCTTGTATCCATATGCTAACTTTACCCAACTTATTCATGATGGGGAACAAGTCGAAGCCGGAATAAGGGTTGGGACGATCTCCCCTTCGTGGCCTTATCGAGCATCCTCGGTACAACGGATAATGGAAGGAAGGCATGTCGGATACGAGAATGGTAACAGAAGCGTTCTTATCCTCCATCCAATGAAAGAAGATGATCTTATCGCCTCTACCTAAGGTGCTCAGTTCGCTCCTCAAGAGGGACAATGACAACAACAGAAGCAAAGGGAGATTCCTCAGTACCCCAATCATGGTCAGCAGATGGTGATGGCACCGGAACTTAGGCAGTTCACACCAATAGCCCAAACTTACGGTGAGATATTACCCATGCTAGTCCAAAGGAAAATACTTACCCCACTACTGCCTAGGCCCTCGCCAAACCCTCTGCCACCAAACTATAATGAGAATGAGTATTGTGCATACCATCAATCCCGAGGCCACACAATGGACCGTTGTTTCACCTTGAAGCATGTAGTCCAAGATCTAATTGACAATCAAAGGATTGTGGTTACCTCTCCTGTTGTTGTTATCATAAACTACATCCTCGAGAGTCCCTTGCCATTGCATCAAGTAGGCCCTAGCTCATTAGACACTCCTGTCACCAATATCATCCAGGGAGAATTGCCTTATCATTCAGTCTAATCCATTCATGCAATCATCGCCAACTCAATACCAATACTCCCAATTCTGCAAGGGGCCAGCTAGTTCAATCTCTGTGCTCTTAAATATGCAAGGGGCATCTCCAGCCAGTCCAATCTCTATGCCCCCAAGTCTACAAGAGCCACCCCCAATCAGTCCAGTCCATACATCATCTGTCTTGTAAGGGGCACCATCTGCCTATCCAACCCCTACTCCAACCATCATACTCCAAGAAAATGTCCCTTCCCCGATCAACATATCGCATGCCCTAACAAAATCAGGGCCCGGCTTCAATCATGCGGTAACTTTTCAAGAAGGACATTCTGTTACTCAAAGGGATTTGCCGAGTTCTACTTCGTCTTCAATCCTTCAAAAGAAGAGTCTAAGACGAGTGGTTCCCACCTCTGGGAGACAGGTCGAGATTAATGTCGAGATTCTGATTAGTCTTAAAACATCAACTATCACTTTTCAAGTCTTCGACATCATGGCTTCATTTCATTTTCTCTCTGATCGATCTTGGATCCAAAGAGTCAATGTTATCTCTTCGACTCTTCACCAAAAAGGTCAAGTACATTTTTAGAGACAAGGCGTTGACCATTCTGAATGATCCCAAATAGATTTTCCTGATAGAAGCAACCAACCATCAAGAGCTACATATCACGATCATAGACATGCAATGCTCTAATGAGGACATCTCATACCATAGTCTTGAGTTTGAGACTGTGAATTGCATGCCTCTTGCATGTCTTATCGGATCAAATTATGTCTTCCCTCCAGTCGAGCACCAACATTTTTATTATTAGTTCAAATATCAAGAGAATGCAGGCATGAGAGGATTAGAATATTTGCCTCCTATGGGTGAGATACCAAAGCACGAATGCATTGGAGGAGGGTAAAATCGGCAAGAGGAGGATGATCTCTTCATCCACACATCAATCAGATCCATCAGAGAAGGGATCATCTATCCAGTTGGCAGGTCTAGATCCACTGTAGAGGATCAAATGAGCGGAATGAGCCTAACTGAGCTGTTAAAAAATGACTCGGGCAAGGTGCAAGAATTTTCCTTGATTGACTGGACCAAAGTCTGGATCTCACCTGAGCTGGAAGAATCCAAAGACTCACAATGCACCGGGGATGAGCTAAGAAAAGTAACATCCAACACCAACTCAGAGCCCAATCTTAAATTCATCATGACGCTTGGACACAATGGTGAGGACCCACCTATTGATCTGTCTAGCCCTGCCTCCTGAGGGGAGGGAGTGCAGGGCAGTAGCTGGTTCGCAATCCCCAAGACAGCATAAAAAAATGTTTAGCTTCTTGAGTTGAATCAGGCAATCCCTGGTTCACATTGTCGTCTTGCTCAGGTCCTTTTTTTTTAAAAAAAAATTGAAATTTTTCAAAAAAGCCAAAAACTCCAGATATTTCCAAAATGCCGAAAAATTTAAATACTTGTTAAAATCCCAAAAAAAAAAAAATCAAAAAATTCTTAAAAGCCAAAAACACTAGATATTTTCAAAATGCCAAAAAATTCAGATACTTGTCAAAATAAAAAATAAAAAATTTCTCAAAACATAAAAACAATAGAAAATCTTTAAAAAATCAGAAGCAATAATGTGCCAGGTGTGTCTGTCAAAACACTTGAGTTTGAAGTCGACTTATATGATTTCGATCTAGAGTTAAACTTCAAATTCATGGATTTGGACAAAGCCCAGGATTGGAAAAATGATGATCCGACTCTCGAGCTAGAGGATTCCCTTAGAAAGTTCAAAACAAAGGCCAATGTTGTTGTAGATGATTTTGAAATTGTGAACTTGGGATCCCTCGAGCTCCCTAGAAAAGCACGCATCAGGAGATATTTGCTTCTTGAATACAAAGCAGATGATGACAGAATTCCTGAGGCTCGGGGCTATCCAACTTTGGGTTCTCCTACGAAGCCTTATCCAAATCGAACGAGGAGCTAATCATACACCATCTGCTATGAAGCCTGAAGTCAAGCCCATCAAGCAAAGCTGTCAAGATCATGTCTGAAGTCCACAATGGAGTCCACAACTTGTGATGTCCAAGAAAAACTTGTGACTAAGCTATTACTGATGAACGATGGAGATAAGTTATTGCAACATGTCAGGAAGTGCTTCAAATATTCAAAGCTTGCATAACGGATCCATGTGCATGCTTTGAGTCTTTATAACCTGGCAACACTCTAGCCCTTTTTCATTATGGGGTGTGGACATCATCGAAAGAATGAACCCGAAGGCATCCAATGGTCATGAGTGCATTCTCATGACTGACAAAGTGGGTGGCGATAACATCCTACATCATCGATACAAATGAAGAAAGAAGTCAAGGAAAATAAGTGGTAGTAAGCTCAATGCAACCAACTACATCTCGCAGACATAAAGTGCACAATGATCACTAGGATCAATGACAAGCGGATCTGAAAAGAAAGATTAGCAACATGATAATAATGCATATTTTATCATTGCACCTACTAGATCCAAGGGGCAAGTCCAAGCCATTTTAGGATGATCCGTTGATCGTTCACGAAGTTTTTCTGTGAGGTGCCCTTTGTCTCACCATCATTAGTGGCAAAAATCTTCCAGATCCCATCAACACCGACAACATGAAGATCTATCACGGGTAATCCTTCCTGACTATGTCAACAACCACAATCGTAAAGCTAAAGCCAAGTGACAAGATGTTAGCATCTTGAGGTACATTCCATCATCATTCCTTCTCTCCAATAAGTGTTCCAAAAAAAAAATAAAGGTTTAAAAAATAAAATGGACGAATAAAACGCGTGGTCCAAAAAGAAGAAGAAGAAGAAAAGCAAAAAAAAAAAAAGTCGAACCCAATGAGTGAGAACACAAGCCACCAACCCATTTCCCCTCGGAATATTTTACCTCAATGTCAACAGCTTCACGATCGTGATTGAAGACAAAGTCAGGTAGCTCACAAGTCGACCGACAATGAATGGAATCTAGCCTCCTGCCTCTGTAGAAGAAAAAGAAAAATCAAAAGAAAAATATCACGTCAAAGCGAAACGGGCGAGTGAAAACCCGAAAGGGCGCCTCGAGTAAAAATAGCAAGCATATAGTGGACTTGGTGAAAACCTGAAAAGGCACCAAGGATAAAAAGAGCACAACTGTCAAGGGGCAGGCAAGAGTAAAAATCCGAGACGTGGTGAAAATTCGAAAAGGCGCCACAGGCAAAAATAACGAAAAAGCCAGTCATGGTGAAAAACTGAAAAGGCGCTACGGGCAAAAATGGCTAGAAAAAAAAAACAAAAAATTACAGGTACAGAAGAAGCCAAGGCAATGATCAAAGTGAAGAAGCACAAGGAAGAGATAAGTCCTGGATCAAAATTCTGTCAGACTCTACCCAAATCCAAGGGGCATGATCCTAGTATGTGCTACTCTCAGGGATCGAGATCCTTGGTAAACAACTCAGAATACTGGATTCGACGTGGGCTGAATTCAATGTTCTGATTCCACCATACAGGCATAAGTTCAGACAAAAGCACACACAGACATATATGACACAAAAAATTTCTTTTCATTTTCATATATAATCTCATCCCTTTGAAAAAATATTACAAAAAAAAAAAAAAATGCATCCCCAGTGAATCCAATCTCGATCGCAACCATTAGTGTGCGAAACGACGGATCGGATCTTTTTTAAAAAATCGCAAAAATACATCTTGGGTGAGGCCAGGGTCTCACATAATCTGCCCTATTGTGGACGAACTCAGATTTCAAATAGGCATTAAGGTGGGCCATCTAAATTAAATAAAGGATGTTGTTGAGCTTCTTTTAGTAGTTGTCCGGTTCAAGGACATCAATTGAAGAGTTATGATTATTTTATTAATAAGGGCCAAACTTGATTTTTCAAAGCCTGCATGGAAGAATATATCACTGAGGTATATTTGCTGCTTTCGAGATTCAAACACTTGACATTTCTCTATGGTACCATGTTAAACAACTACTTTCTCTAAAAGCCCGAGACATCAATGTATATTGAGGGACTTTAACATCGCCTAATACTCTAGGCAATGGAAGATAGAAATTAAGACTGGCAAATATGACAAATTGTAAATTTTTAGACTTTTATAATTTGTGTTTACGAAACAATATTATTTTTATTTTTTTATGAAAAAAACATTTAATTTCATATATCAGGACTTTTTCATATACATTATCAAAAAAATATTTCAATACCGATGAGTATTAAAAATTTTAAATAATACCTATAAGTATTAAAATTCAGCACTTTAGTTTTCGGACCTTACTTTTCAGTTTACCAAACGGCACAAAGTTAGATCTTTTCAACTCTATGGTATTTTAACCCTTCGGATGTGAACATGGATGGCTTCATAAACTTTGTAATCAAACGATTATAATATTCAATCTGGATTTATTTATTTATTTATTTTCTTTTTCGCATCTCATCCAAGAGAAGCCCATCTGCTTTTTTTTTTTTTTTCTTTTTTTTTCATATCTCGTCCAAGGGCAGCCCATCACATGAACGGTTTGGGCTATTTTTTTTCATGTCTCATCCAAAGGCAGCCCATCACATGAACGGTTTGGGCTAATTAAAAATAATAATAATAATAATAATAATAATAATAAATCCAATCCAACGGCTGAAGACCCGTCTAGTATTATAAGAGTGAGGGTGTGATCTATCAAACCTTTTTATTGAAAAATGAGACCAGACACGTGACACACATGTGCACTGACTCGAAAGGTCGAACTTATCTGACACATTATGTATGGAGGGTAGTTTAAAATATAACGCGAAGCGGCCAATCATAGCCGTACGTTTGTTGGTCATTAGGGAAACCATTACCAAATCAGGGAAAGGGATCTTTGACCTATGAGTTTCATCAGACGCATGCATGGGCAGCGGATTAGGTGTTACCCGGATAACAGCTTAGTGGGTGTTCTTCCCGTGGGCCCTATATTGATGATTTTTTTGTATATCTACGCCGTCCATCTGTTTATCCGGTCCGTTTTAGAATGGGGTTCCAAAAATTATACAGATAAAAATCTCAGGTAGACCACACCACAGGAAACAGTGGTGATTGTGTGCCTAACCATTGAAAATTCCAAAAGGACCATTGTAAGGTTTTACTGATGTTTATTTGAAATCCAACCTCTTGATAATATCAAGAAGATCTGGATGAAGGGAAATACAAAGATCAGCTTCATCCAAAACTTTCGTGGTCCACAATTTTTTTAATGGCCATTCATCACTAGTACTAGTGATATGGTCCACCTGAGATTTAGATCTTCGTAGGGTTTGGGGTTGCATCGTAAAATAAGATGGAAAAACAGATAGACGGCTTAGATATACAAAAAATACATCAAGGTGGGACCCACACTGTTAGGGTGACACCCACTTGGCTGTTATCGGGTAACAGGTAATCCGCTCCATCCATAATGTAACACCCATATTGCGTGCATGTAGGAATTCATACGTTTGAATCTAAACCTTAGGGGTCTGTTTGGGCAGTGGGATTTGGTGGGATGGGATTCAAAAAAACATAATTATTACTCGTGGTAGGGATTGTCCCCTGTTTTCATGGGATAAAATTAATGCCATGCTTGGGTGATAATACGGTGGTACATTGAATGGATATACCACTATCATTTGAAATTATTGAGAATGACACACATGTGTTATATCTAAACCGTTAATTTGTTTTGTAACCTCATTTTATGGCATGGGCCTAAAAATGAGGTAGGTCCAAAACTTATGTGGCCTCAAAGAAGTTTTCATCGGTACGTATTCAATCCCCGTCACTTTCTATGGTGGGGTCCACTTGAGCTTCAGATTTATCTGATTTTTTGGCCCATGCTCTAAAATAATCTCAATAAATGGGTCGACGGTGTGGATATAGCCCACACATCATGGTAGAACCTACACAACTTGCTAAACATTGAGTGAAATTGGCACGGGACCAATGGAATTCCATTTCACGTAATTCCAAGTTTTTCCATTCCACCTAAACATGGAGTGAAATTGGCACAGGACCCGATGAATCCCATCCCACATAATCCCTTCTAATCCCACTGCCCAAACAGACCCTAAGCTTACGGTGGCACTGATAAAATGTGGGGCTCAAAGGCCATCCAGCCGTCTATCAGAGATGATGTTCGCCCTTTGATTTCATTCATGAATCACACGGGGCCGACGTCTGTCCGGTACCGCTGGAGCTCGGGACAGGCTGGGCTTCGAGGGGCCGCCGTGACGTATTGATTTCATCCACACCGTCCATTCATTTTTCCAAATCATTTTAGATTACGAGCTAAACAATGAGAAATATCCTAGGCTCCATTGGACCACACAGTCGGGATTAAATCACCACTGTTGAAAAATTGTTGGGACCACATAAGTTTTGGATCAAGATGATATTTGTTTTTCGATTCATCCTGGCAAATAAACAACACGGTGGGACCTAAGATGGTTTCAACGGTGGGCGTCGTTTGCACTGTTGCTTCCTGTGGTGTGGTCCAGTTAAGCCTTGGATCAAACTTATGTTTAAGATAATAATCTAAAATAATATGGAAAATTTGATGGACGCTGTAAATAAAATTCATACATAAGGTGTCCCTTAGAGCCTTCGCCTGTACCGAGCTCGGGATAGGTGAGGACAGTACCTAATCCCTGCCCAAAAAACGTCTTAGTTCGGTCAAATTTCTTCCAATCAATGAAGCCAATTTCATATGACCCTCCTCACCGAGATATTCTTATGTTCGGGTGTTGAGACTCAAATATTGCATAATTTTCCTCATTTGTATCTTGGTTTTATGAACATGAATCAACTTAATATTCTATTTTACTCATGTATGTGTTGCAAAGTGAATTTAACTGCTTGGATTGAAATATGGTGTTAAAAGCATGGATTTGATGCTCAAGGTTCACTAAGGCAAGGGATGAATCTTAGGAGACTAAGATTGAAGAGTTCACATGCCAAATATCCAAGAAAACTAAGTGAGGAATAAAAAGAATCGAAGATTTGAAGTAAAGAATTCTGAAATCGTCCTGAAAAAAAGTGTATTCTAAAACTCTGAAGTTTATTTTGAAAAACGGTGCAGCGTAAAATCTATTTTAAACAAACTGTGTAGCGAAAAGTCTATTTTGAAAAATTATGTATATTTGAGGTGGTTTCTAGAGTTTTCCAACTTTGTACGAAAATTGGAGTTCCCTACTTATAAATAGAGCTTCCTAGGACATTCCTAAGCATCATTAAAAGCATTCAAAAGAAATATTTAGGGTTTTTTTTAAGGGTTTTCAATTTTATAAGTTGTTTTTTTTTTCCTTTTATATCTTTTCTATTTGCATTTATTTCTTTTTTATTACTTTATTTTTCTATTCTAGTTATTTGTCGATGTCATCGACAGACCACTTGATGTCATTGAGCAAATATTGATGTCATCGATAGATTGCTTGATCTCATCAAAAAAATTAAAATAAATCCATGTTGGTTGATGTACTGTTTTAGATGTTTTCTCAGGCCTTCGAGAGATGTCGATGCCATCGAAGTTGCGTGCAGAATTCCGTAAGTGCGCGATTTGTCTCCTATTCTGGTTATATTAGTGTGTGTGTGTGTGTGTGTGTGTGTGTATCGGGTGTTGTAAGTGCTTATATGTTTAGCACACATATGGTTGTCAAATTTCATGAGAAAAAGTGTTACAAGTCAGATTATAAGTATGGAATCGCAACTGCTCTAAATGTATGAAGATCATCTTATTATCTCAAGAAGACGTCCCCCGATTTCAAGTCATGTTCAAGACAAGTTGAATTTTGTATTTGTTAAACATCAGGTGATATAACCCTAGCAAGACCTTAGGTTAGGTACTTAAATAAATTCATTCGTTTTTTAATTATTTATAGTGTATTTGATTTGGAGTTCGGCCAGCCTAACTTGAAATTTGGCGAGCCCGAGTGAAGTTCAGGTCAAACTCTAGCAATGCAATCTTTTAAAATTCATGAGAATTCGGTCAACCGAATTTCATCTCAAGCTGGCCAAATTTTGAATAAATCTTATCACGTGCAATCCGATAGCCGTTGGAACGAATTCGGTGAAATCCAGCCATCAGAAGCTATTCTTAAGCTAGCCGAATTTCCAATCTCTTTGCTTATAAATATATACATTCTCTCATTTTAAAGTACAATGAAAAATCACTCTAAACCTTTAGCAAGTGAGAGAGAAGCTCAGGTCCTCGGCAAGCTAATTGTGTGGTATTTATAAATTCTTTTTAAGCTTATTCAATTCCCTTTCTCAAGATTACTTCAACATTATTTTAAAGAGTAGTCTATACTCATCTTGTGATTTTAAGAGAA
The DNA here is from genome assembly GCA_030180095.1 of Magnolia changhungtana. Taxonomy (NCBI): domain Eukaryota; kingdom Viridiplantae; phylum Streptophyta; class Magnoliopsida; order Magnoliales; family Magnoliaceae; genus Magnolia; species Magnolia changhungtana. The sequence goes on along the minus strand of JASAUF010000552.1, from coordinate 5,815,034 downwards.
TTGAATTAGTAGCATTTGGTTTTTTCATTTCTAAAATAATTTAGAATCCTATACTCTTTTTGTTTGAGCAAATATTGTTTTTACTACATTCAAGAAAGAAGATCTCTACTACAAGATTCTATTGCATCTTCGAATCTACATTTGAAGATAAATATATTGTTTATTTTATTTCATTTTAAGTTATTCTGAGATAGCCTGTGAAAATCTCAGTGGGTTTATTTGTATAGCCTATGAAAATCACAAAGCAGGTTTTTGTTTGTGATAGCCCATGAAAATCACAAAATGAATTTTATTGTGGTGAGCCCGTGAAAATCACAAGGAATTGTATAAGGTTGTTAATGTGAACTTGTGAAAACCTTGTTATAGTGAAAGTCAAAATTACGAGGGTAGTAATTTTGGGCGTGGAGTAACTGTGGTTTTTTAAAAGCACCAAACCACTATAACCCCTTGTGCCTTGTGGTGAATGTGTTTTTCTTTTTTATGGTGGATGTTATTTATTTCATTCTTGTGGTGAACGCTATATTTATTTTATTTTTTCTTGCTAAATTGAAAGATTGATTTTAAAGACATTCGTGAAATAAGGTTGTCCTGTTTAATATTTTAGGTGAAGGTTGTCCTACGAATTATTGGGAATCAAGGTTTCAATACTTTGACGATTTAGATTTTATATTCTTTATATATTCCACTTTTATTTTGATTATTTGACATTGTCCTATTCACGCCCCTCAAGGACATCGATAACTCGCCTTTTCAGGTGTAATCGAGATTAAGGTGTGATGAAGGTGTATTAGGGCTTTCTAAAACATTCTTAAGGGTTCAATGACATAACTAAGGTTTGAAGGAGATTCGTAGCTTGTTCGAATTGGTAAGATCATATATCTCTAGTAATTCTGCTTTCATAGTGTGTTACTCATCGCTTTGTGTCGTGGTTCTTTCCTGCAAGGGTTCTTCCACGTAAAATTCAAATTGTTATTGTTTAGGTTTGCTTGTGCGATTGTGTGTACTTTGCTTGATTCCACTTTGTGTACTTCTGCAATTCCCAACATGATGTAACATCTCAAATTTTTTACCAACTTAGGAGTTAGGCGTCCTTAGGCATCTTCGATTTGCTCGATTTAAGTGCATGTATTCACATGTATTTGGAACCAAAATGAGTAATGTAGGGTCCACCAAAACTACCCCAGAGAGTGGAAGGTCGAAATTTACAAAGTGTGGATCGATCCCAACGGTGCCACCATTAAAAAATAGAATTTTTGGACAAATCCCTATAGTGCCACCATTAAAATCTGAATAGAAATTGACGGTACCACTGTTGCATCCACGGTGCCACCGTCACCATCTGTTCAACAATATTATGTATGTTCAAATTTTGACAATTTCATTGCATTGAATTAAGAAATTTGTATATATTTTTTTACAACTCCGATTGAGGTGTTCAAAAGCCAAATTGAAGCTTGATAAGTCTAGATTTTTTTATCTTAGAGTTTTTGTATTCGGTGTCTTATTAGGAATTGATTCTAATTATGGCATGAATCATCCTATATGATTAAATTAGAATTTTCTATTTTTAGTATATTTTACTAATTTGGGTAGTTTTTAACATAGTTTAATTAAAATTCTTGATTAGGGTGATTAGAGTCAATTCATTATTTATGCTAATTAAAAATAGACTGCATTATGAACTTAGTTAATCCAAACTCTAATTGTTATGCACAAGAAATCTTGTTATCCAATTCATTATAGAAATGCCCCGATTTTTCGAAAAAGTTCTAAATCACTTGTTAGTGGGTCACTAAACCCGAGACTATAGAAAGATGTTCGTCTTAGCGGGCTTGACGTCCATTGCGAGACATCAAGACAAGATCGCATCTCGAATCGCTCAACTTGGATTCGCAGGGTCAGTGCATGAGATGTGTGAATATTCCTGAAATCAATCAAGAACTTAAGTTAATTGTCTTTAGCCGATCTTACCAAAGTTCTGAGTTTTGGACCGTTAGATCATAACCAAATTTAGGGCGACAACATAAGTTAATACCCTACACATGTTTCTATAGCTGCGGTCCCGATCGACCATTGGTGACCATCAAAATGACTTCTGATCATACCCGTCTATCGGCGCATTCAAATGGCGGGTCGATCGTATCTATATGTAGATCATTATTAGGGCCAACTATCATACAGTTTATATTAAATTCTACACCCTATAATGGACCATAAATGTTAAAAACATCCTCCTATAGGGCTAGTATAATAAAAACTTAGCCCTTAAGGCCATTTGCACCATTTATGGTGCTATAAATAGGGCATTTAGGGACAACCCTTGCTCCCATCCGATTTTTTCCTAGAGAAAAAGAGAAAGTGAGAAAGAGAGAAGAGATGGATGAGAGAAACGGTGGGCCCAATGCTAGATTATCATCATTTCATCCCCGTGCTTGCCGAATCTTGCAAGATCTCGCATCTACGCTTATTTTCATGCATTCTTCAGCCGAAATTTATTAATTTCAGGTAAGATGTTCCATCCCTTACTAGGTAAAAGTTCCCTTAGTTACATTTCCATTTCTTTCTTTCAATTCATGCATGTTTGAGCCATTAGGGTTAAAAAACCCCTTTCGTTTTCGTCGTTTATCAAAAACCCTAACTCTAGGGTTTAATCGTACTAGGACTTAGAGCCTCGACCCGTCAAATTGAGTTGTAGTTTGCTCAAATTAAGTTAGGTAAAACCATTAATCCACAATTAAAATATAATTATATTAAAATTCATGATACTAACGATGAAGTTTCCGATGAATTAGGATTTGGAGCGTTTTTGCCAAGTTCTAGGCGATAAGGCCGCATTCGAGTCGAAGGTTTCGATTATGAGGTGAATATTACCCTCAAGCTTTTACCTGCCATTTTAGAACAACTAAATGTGTTTGTTTGTTATTTGGTTAATAACTGCTAAAAAATATTATTATGATTGAATTGTCTTATTGTGGTGGATTGAGTTTCGTAAATTATTGTAAAATGTGGATAGCCCGCTTTAAGGAGGCTATCCCAGACTTATATGGCCGACCGAAGTTGAACACGGACGATCGACAGTAGTTGGAGCTACAGGGGATACTTTGTACCAAATGTCAATTTGCGCAAGGTCCCCCTTAGTCGATCGTATCAGTCAATGCAGACTCGATCATTCTTATGCTTAGTGATTGTATAACATTCAATAGAATCCGGGATACCATCATTATCATTGATATAGTCTACTCATAACCATTAGCACATTACGATCCCACAAAGACACAGAAGCCGAGCATGATGGTATGGGACACCGTGTTTGAGCTATCGGCCTATGCCGAAGTGATGAGCCTCTCTGTAGTAACCAGTGAACACTATAGAGATGATAAAATACTGTTCGAACAGCCCCCGTCAAATTACCCGATCGATAGTTCCGTACCAAAGTACTATTTGAACAATTATGCATGAATGGAATTGTGTGACGAACCATTTCTTTTGCATTGATTTAGTTTTGAGTGACAAGCCCGCACATGTGAATTTGAATGAGGACACAAATGCGTTATTTTATTAAGTTAACACTTAGGAACTCGAGATCGGAATAACCATATTCGGGTGCCGATTTTCAGAGCGTTACATTGGAAGATCCTTTCAATGGCCCACAAAACAATAGTTAAGGAGACACCATGTTCACTAGATGTTGCAATGTACCAATTTGCCCGGCCATGTAAAGCTAGGGCACAAGTCACTAAACCCGGCCTGAGTACTTAGCTCCTGTGTAGTCGAAAGTTGTGTGGGGCCTATAGAGATGCCCGTGACAAATCCACTCCATCGAACAGTGTTTCAAGACCACAATCGGCAGGAATCTAAAAATCATGCAAATCCAAAATGTATATGGGGCATACCATGCAAAATGGTGGGGATTGAACGCCCACCATTGGAAACTTTGTGAGGGCCATATAAGTTTTGTATTATAATGATATTTATTCCTATAGTTTATCTGAGTGTTAATAATCTTATAAACGGTTTGGATGGTATATAAACATCATGGTTGGGTGCAGAAAGGTTTCAACGAAAGACATTTCATCTCCCATTGTTTTATTTAATGTGGCCCACATGAGTTCTGCATTATTTTTAGATTCTTATCCTACTGTGGTCTTGGTTCATCCACTTCCTAGTTACCATATTATTTAATATTTTAAGGAAAATGAGACAAAAGAAATATGAGTGCCCTCATACCCTTTATCTTAAGGGGCGAGGTTTGGCTAGTGACCCCAACACCAACCAGCTAGCTGGTGTCAAAGCTCTATGGACCCTGTTATGATGTATGTATTTCATTTTCCCATCTTCTTCTAGGACGTGAACCAAAAATAAAAAATAAAAAAAATGAGGCATATCCAAATCACAAATAGGCCACACCATAGGAAAATAGTGTTAATTGAACATCATAGTTAAAAACTTACTAATACCTATTGTACTGTTTATTTGCCATTCAACCTGTTATTGAGGTCACAGTGACCTTGATAAAGTAAAAATACAAATATCAGAGCTTGATCCAAAACTCATGTAGCTCAAAAAGTTTTGAATGGTAAGCATTCAATTCCCATATTTCTCATGGTGTGGTCTACTCAAGAGTTAAATCTACCTAATTTTTGAGCTCATGTCCCAAGATGAGCTGGCAAAATGGATGGACAGCACAAATAAAACACACAAATCATGGTGGGGCCATAGAGCTTTTAAATCAGCTAACATCAGCTAACTAACTGGTGTTGGGTTGACGAGCTATAGTCCATCAGTAATCCTCCAAAATAATGAAATGACTGATCAATTCAGTACATTTAGTCAGAAGTTGGTATACATACAAACACGTCCCACCAAAAAACTTCAGAGACTATCTTAAAAGCTAAAGAAAGGTTAATTGAACACTTGAAGTATACTATTTGATAAGAGGCCATTTCTATTGGGTGGTGAAGTGGTGCGGTGAGATTTGATTGGTAGGGCTGTACCTTTAGATGGGCCCACCAATCAAATCTCTCAGTGTCGTTTCACCACCGACATAGCACCTAATCGGCTTCCTCATCTTACATGCATACAATGTACTGCACAAAAGGAGTGGATTAGGTGCGGCCAGCGTTAGATAAGAAGGAGCGGCCCCTTAATGTGGCCCCGCCTTGATATATGTACATGTATTTTATATCCACACTATCCATCTAAATGAATTCAAATCTCAGGTAGACCATACTATTGAAAATAGTAGTGATTGAAACGCCTACCCTTAAAAACTTCTCAGGGCCCACCTTAATGCTGATTTGCTATCTAGACTAAGGGAAAATTATGTGAATACATGCCTAAAACATATAAAAGCACTTGATGGGTCCACATGAATTTTGTATGCGGCTGAAACTTGTTCTGACTCCTTATCCAAATGGGACACACATTTGATGGGCTGGATTTGTGAACCACAACTTGGTGGGCCCAAAAAATTATTATGAATGTTTCAATGGGAGGGTAACCCCTCTCAACTGTTGTATGTGGTGTGGCCCAACCAAGTTATGGACTGACTTGATTTGTAAGGCAGTGGCCCACCATGGAATGTTGCATCTGACTGATGGAGTAGATGTTCAACACACATCATGGTGGGCCCATACAGCTCGACCTCATTGATTTGAATCTACTTCATTTTTTAACTCATCTCATAAAATACATGAACGGTTTGGAAATACAATACATATGTCTATGTGGGCCCCATGGTAAGGGCCAAACCTAATCCGCTCCCCTACAGAAAATGACACGTAAGCATGGAGCGATGTGTGGAAAGCGAAAACCATCACATGTCATGTTTGAGATTAATCAAACTTACAAATCAATCACATCCGTTCATTATTATTATTATTAGCAATAATTTAAACAAGATCCCACTGCTTTACACGTTTTAAAATCCTGAGCAGGTGGATAAGCATCATCACAGTAATACCCATCTTGCCCTTTCTTCAAATGCACTAAAATCATGCATATGAATGAGAAATATGGGCCTATTTTGGGCCCAAAAACATCTATACTGGACCTGGGTTGGGTTCAAATGGAAAAGTCCATAAATTGGATGGTCAGGATTGTTCAAATGGGTACAGTTCATTCATTAGGTGGTCCATGCAAATGAATGAGAAATATGGACCGTTAAAAAAAAAAAAAAAAAAGCTTGGCCGATGGTGATTTTTGAAGGTGCAGCTTACAGCCAACCTGATAAATGGATCAAATTGAATTTTGGGCCAGATGTATTCGTGCAGGGCCCACCTGATATGCAGTGTGGTCGTGCATGTGCGCGCGTGCGTGTGGGAATTGCCTCGTGTTTCATGAAATTCGAGTCAAAGGTGACTGATAATCGCAGCCGTCCATTTCTTGATCTACGCTGTAGGCGACACAGTAAGTATGCAATGGATGTAGATGCACAGGGGCGTCCCTACTACTGAGTGTCTCGTGGAACTTTAATGGAATCCACGCCGTCCATCAGGTATACGTTGCCCTTGTTTGTCTTTATCTTAAAAAGCAGACTGATTCAACACTCAGGTGGGCCACTTCATAGGGAAAAGTATAAAATTAAACCTAAACCTTTAAATTCCGATAATACGGCCCACTTCATAGGGAAGAGTATAAAATCAAAAAATCAGATAGTACGGCCCACTTCATAGGGAAGAGTATAAAATCAAAAAATCAGATAGTACGGCCCACCTGAGTTTTTTAATACACTGATTTTTGGGGAATTCTTTCATCCCATTGAAGCACGTCAGATGGATCCAGAGAGAACATAAGGCAGCTTAACTGATCGCGAAAGTTTCAGCCACGTGGCACTTGGGAGTCTTAGGGGGAAACGGATTGGCTACTCCCCCGCCACCAACCCAGTGGCTGATGGTCAGTGCTGTGTGGGCCCCACCATATGTATGTGTTTCATCCATTCCGTTCATCCATTTTTACAGATCATTTTAGTGCTTGATCCAAAAAATGAGAGGGATATAAATCTCAGGTGGACCACACTACAGAAAACAATAGTAATTGGATATCCACCATTAAAATCATCCCAAGACCTACTGTACTGTTCATTTGACATCTAATCTATTTGATTAGGTAATAAAGGACCAGATGAAGGGAAAAAAACAAAAATAAGCTTGATGCAAAACTTTTATGGCCTCAAAAGGTTTTTAATGGTTGACTCAATCAACACGGTTTCTGTAATGTGGTCCACTTTGGAATATATCTCTTTTTTCATCTTATATAATAAAATGATCTGAAAAAATAGATGGATGGTACGGATGAAACACATATATTATGGTGGGGACCATAGAGCACCGACCATCAGCCGTTGGCAGGTGGCCGGGAAGTAGCCAATCCGTTTCCGTCTGTACCCACGTGAGGTACACTACTCCGGTCCTTTCATATCATGTGGTGTTGGACGCGGATTTACCGGTACGCGGAATTTTACTGTTTTTGATAAAACTACTTCGTTTATCCGTCTTGTGGGCTCGTTTGTGGAACTCAGACAAAAAAATGTGAAGGATCAAAGACTTAAGGGCCTGTTTTTTATGAAACCCCCTTGATTGGCAATCCTCTAGGTGTGTTTGGCACCCTATAGTGTGGATCAACTTTAATTCAAAATATCAATAAATGACATATTTATAGGGGTTTGAATTTAATTACTAAATCAATTTTAATATCCTCAATTAGTGAGATATATAATTTTTGACACCATGGTTGTGATAAGCCCGCTAAAATATATGTTTTGCCTAAAAATGATGAAATTTCAAGTCTTAGATGGACCGTAAGCACAAGATCATGTATAAGTGACTAACTAATGATTTTTAATCGTTGATTAATATGGACAATGTTTGGATGGTGCTGGATCATATTTGGACGGTGCTGATCTACATGAACAATGTTTGGACAGCTGATCATCGTTAGTGGGCCATGTGCCCAGTAAAATGATAGTGTACAGTGACATACATTTATACCTGCAACTATTGAAATGATTTTAGGTGTAATTCAAGCTCTCACGGTGGATTACAAACCCCCTTAAAGAGGGGATCGCAAAACCCCTAGATTGGCAATCCTCCGTTGCTTTATGCTGCCAAACAACCAATGGGATTTGAAACCCCCTCTAATCCCCTCCACTCCAAGGTGCCAAACGACCCCTAAGTGGGCTGCATCCAAGGAAAAGGACGTTGGAAAATTCTTACAATTGAAACCTCCCATCGACAATAATGTTTACATTGCATCCATACCATTTATCCATTTATAGAATCATTCCTACTAAGATGAATTGAAAACAAAACTATCATCCTGATTTCAAACTTCCTTAGCCCCACGAATATTTTAACTGTGGACGTTCAATCCTCAAGTTTTCATCCCACTTTAGTCTTTGATCTAGGTCAATTTTTTATCCCCATGCCCTAAAATGATCTTAAAAAACAAATGAACAGAGTGGATTTCTCACAAACACCACGGTGTATTCCACCTAGGTTTCTGGAACTTTCACTGGAAATCTGCGTCCTGTGGCCCTGTGGTGTTCACCCGCATCACTCCAGCTGTGGTGTGGTCATGTAGTGAGTGCTGTAGGGCCCACCTTGATGTGTCTGTTTTATATCCACACCGTCCATCTATTTTTTCAGCTTATTTTAGCATGAATGGTTTAATAAAAATCTGAATCTTAAATGGACCACACCACATGAAACAAGGGTGCTTAAATGCCAAGTTAGAATTTTCTAGGGACCTCAAAGGTTTTGGATCACGCTTAAAATGAGCTTTCAAAAGGAATGGACGGCGTGGATATAAGACACATACATCATGGTTGCGCCTCCACATCACCTCACCACAAGGGGGGGCAACGCCACCTTATCTGCGTCGGACTCTCTTGGTGGTGAATCCTCCAGTACGGACCAGGTAATGGGGGGGTCACCATCAAAGGAACGGATAGGTGTTACCCGGGTAACACGTCAGCGGATGTTACGCTTACGGTGGGGCCCACTTTGATGATATGTTGTATGTCACCGTCAATTCGTTTTTTCAGCGTATTTCTGGACATGTTACCAAAAATCAAGAGGATAAAATCTCAGCTGGACCACACCAAAGGAAACAGTGGTGATTGAATGCTCACCATTAAAAACTTCCCAGGACCTGCCTTAAGAAGGTCATAATGTTTATTTGCCGTCCAATCCATTGATAATGTCAAACAGACCTTAATTGAGGTGAAATAAAAAGATCAGCATGATCCAAAGCTTTTGTGGCCTACCTTTTCCAGTGGAGTGGTCCATAGGAGATTTGGATCTGATTAATTTTTAGTATAATGTCCTAAAAGGAGCTAGAAATACGGATGGACGGCGTAGATATACAATAAATCTATCAATGTGTGTCCCATAGGGTAAGGGTAACACCCATCCGAATCCAGCCGCGTCTACACGTGTACTGGAGAAGCTGAATGTACTCTGCCGAAAAGTACACTCGCTCCTCGTAGCAATGGTGGTCCACTCCGATCGATCCGCCTGACCTACACCGTACACGTCGCAATGTACGGTGAATGGATCTCTCATCTGGTAGACCCCACCATGGATGTGCCACAATCTAAAGAGACCTGCAAAATGGACAGCTATAAAACAAGAATCTAAATCTTGAGTTTTGGTTCTGTTTGTAGGTACAGATCACAGGGTCCAGATCATCTGATCAGTGAAAATCTTGTATATGGACTACCTTTGGTGGGTTAATGAGAAAGGGTCATAGTCATAATAAATGGCATACGTGTAGGATGGAGTGGAGAGTTGTGGAGCTTGAAGTATGGAGTGGTTAGGAGGGCGGTTTCCTACCCTCTTTTAAATTGGAGAAAGATTTTGTTACTCTAGCAGAGGGCGATGGATGATACACAGGCACTTAAATTTTAAATATAGCATATTAAAAAGTCAAAGTAGCCTAAGTTACTTTAATCATGTAGATGTTTCATTTGCTATTAATTAAGCTTATTTTCTTTTTCACCTATTGGATTGGTGGGCATTTATTGGACGGTTAAAACTGAAAAATATCTAGCGTGACAATTAAGTGTCCACAAATCATAGGTTAGGACCATGAATAAGAAGCAATGGGTTTCTATAATTTTTCCTGGTGGAGTTGAGTTAATGTTAGCCACGCGTACAAATTACAAATGTTTGTTGTTGATGTAGAAATTTGGTGTACCTCGTCTTCAGCAAGCCGTTGAGTACCTGCAATTAATGGAAAACAAGAGAATGCAATGGGGGTGCCGGTTAAGTCTAAGGACCCTCCAATATTAAATTTAAGCTTATAGACTCACAATGGGCGTAGTAGAATCGGGATATTTATTGTGTACCTTTACAAATATGTGTATTTTAACATTTTTTGAAATTTTATTAAAAATTTCTACCATTTTTTCGCATGTTTCCTTAATGATTTTCCAAGTCAGTGTCATATGCTTTTAAACCATTGTTAAACAAAAATTGAACATTTTGTTGTGTTTTTGTATTGCAAGTAATACACTTACAGGTCTAATGGCAGTTGTTTTTTTTTTTTTTTTCCCAAGAGAGCCTTGTAACTAATAGTCTCTTTGATCATACTCTCTCTCTCTCTCTCTCTCTCTCTCTCTCCTCTCTCTCTCTCTCTCTACACTTGCAGCTAGCGGTCACTTGTAAACACTTTATAATTTAAAAGCTAAATAGGATAGACCGGAAACACTTTATATTTAAAAAAAAAGTTTCAAGTGTAAAGTGTTTACACTTTAAAATTTCATACGCATCCAAGCAACTTTGAAATGAGATGGAATTTATTTTTTAAGTGGCGGCCAAATAGCCTGTAAACCTTTAATGTAAAATAAATTTTGGAGAAAATATCCAAAATTGTCGCAAAAAAATATTATTTATGTTTGAACCCATAACTTAATGGTAGGCATAATGTGTTTTAACTTTGAGATTACCTATTATATATATATATATATATATATAAATAGTGGTGTTGCTAACATGGCCATGAAAGCTGGGATGTTAGCAAAACCCCCCATGTGTGTGTGCGCGTGCGTGTGCATGTGCACGCATGTGTGTTTGGATGTGTGCTTGCATATATGCATATATTGGTGGTACTGTGCTATTCCATATGAGGCGTTTATGACATCTAGCCGATAAAATAGGTGTACCCCACCATCATAGTTAGAAACCTGAGAATTTGGCCAAACTAATTATTCATAAGGTTACACAATATAAAACAATGAAAAATGCCCAAACTCTCCAAATACTTATGGTGGGGCCCACTTGCTGATGGGTTTGGTTTGATTTTTGAGGCGTCACATTATTATGGTCGGGCACGTTTTGTGGATGGGTTGGATGTCAATACATATTGGATGAATCCCACCACTTGAAATTAGGCACTTTTTGGGCGTTCTTTTTTTAATGTTTGTCTTGACTTGATTATTTTTATCTAGATACACAACCAGGTGGGGCCCACTTTTTGGAGGGAGTGAATGGCATACAAGCTCTATATGGACCCACAATAGCGCAACCCCACAAATTGGGATGAAATTTATGAAAAAAATCCAATAATCTATGGGTAGCAATCATCGAGAAAAGTACTAAAAATAAAAAATTAGAAAGATTGAAAATCTCCCTTCAACTTTCTAAAGAATAGTGCTTAGCTAAAACTAAGGGCCTGTTTGTTTTTTCGGAGCAATGGGAAATACACGGTAAATAATAATTATTACGATTTCATCTTGTTTGAAAATGCATAGGAATTTGTGCCAGAGAAATTAGTTAAAAAGAGATAATTTTAATTTTTTAACTTCAAGCTAACGCATATGATATATCCATTCCGTCCATCCGTTTTATTACAATATTTTGGAGCATGAGACAAAAAATGAAGCAGATCTAACACTCAAGTGGGCCACGCCAAAAGAAACAGTGGCCCTACAAAGTTTTTAACGGTAAGTATTTGATTCTCTTTTTTGTATGACGTGGTCCACTTGAGTATTGGATATGCCTCAATTTTTTACTCATGTCATAAATTCAAATGGAATAATGGATGAATGGTGTGGATAAGCAAAATGCATCACAGTGGGACCCACAGATATTTTGTAATATTCTTGATTTTTGTGTCAAAAAGTATAAAGTCATATCATGTATGTTGTAAATTTGCGGGGGAAATAATTATTACTTTTTTTACGCGCCATTTACCAATTCCCTCAAAATCAAACAGGCCCTAAGACAAACAATAGAATAGATGGCTATTGATTACTAAAAATGTTAAAGTATAAACATATGTGAAGAAAAATCATAATTTAGATAAAAATTAATGGCATGAACAGTCCATCCCTCAACATAATTTTTTTTTTTTTAAATGAAGATACCATTTAAATAAAAATGATTTTCATTATGAATTGTTATTGTTAATAAAAATGATATCTCATTTCTTCAATACATTGAACTTGGAAGGTAAAAATATCTCAGCTGGAATTAAAACTGTCACCTGCTATGTGTAAATTTACAAAATATGGGATGGATCTTTCCCCTCCCTTGTATATTAGTTGATCGAGAAAAGTATAATTAAAATAATAATAATAATAAAATAAAAAGAAAAGAGAAATAGCAGTAAATATGTTCAAAGTGTAAATATGGAATGAATCCTATAATGGTCCGTAGGACTATAAATGTATATACACACCAGCACTTCCCTTTAAGTTGAGCATAAATGTCAAACATGCCTAGCATGGATATAATGTCAGATAATAACTCTTTTAACAAAAATGTCAACAAGTTGATCTCTTGACAATAAATAAAGAGTGCAAATAATACTATTAGTCTATTAGATAACTTTTTTTTTCACAAAATGACAATCGACCTCAATGTGCTTATTATATTCATGAAACACTGGATTATAAGCAATATGGATAGCCACTTGATCGTCACAGAATTAAGGGACAGGTTCAAAGATATCAATGCCAAGATCATGCACAAATGAGCGAAACTAGGGAATATCACTTGTGTCATGCTTGATAGATCTATATTAAGCCTAATCTTACATAACATAAATTAATAGATGAGATCTAACATTAATACCATGTAAATTCACAGAATTTGAGATGAATCTTTCCTTACCCTTATTTATTAACTTATTGTAACGCCCTGAAAATCGGGGGTCGAGCATAAACTCAACTCCCGAGTTCCAACGCATCACTTATGCAACATAAATAATGATGATTGAATGTTGTCCGTGTTAGTACATTAAAGATGAATGGGATTAAGCCAAAACAACATATCATACTCCAGAGATAGTTAAATTACACCAGCGGAAGACTGTGATAGATATATAACATATATAAACTGTTGTAAGTCTCCAGAGTGTGAACATGTTACCAGGTTAAATATATCTATATATATTCAAAAAATGGACAAAATGAATATACAAGGGTGTTCTAAAAGAGCAAACTAAAGTGTAATGGCCGCTAATCAGTAACCCTGTAACCCCGTCGATCAGAAGATGGTCTACATAGACCTGCCTGATAGCTGCATAAAGGAGAAACCCTCTTCATCATCATAAAAGTTCGGCTCCGCTTCGCAAGCATCGCCATCATCTAAAACTCAAACAGGGTATGGTTGGTGTGTACAACACCGTCCCGTAACGTGGGAGTGAGTGATCAACTCAGTGGAACAATAAAGTAATGGTTAGCATGTTAGCAATTCAATAAAGCAGTAATGATAAAGCAGTAAATCACACATCCCTAAGTACTCTTGTTAATGCAAGAATGGTATGAATATATGATGCATACCCTCGCCTACGCTCCCTCAGTGACTTCATCTCACGTTCGCGCATGAACAACACTACCTCAGTGCATAATCTGCTACGCCTGAATGCACGCGTAATGCGGTGCATGCATATGATTACCAAGTTCTTATTAGTCCTTTTCATACAGCAGGGTTGGAAAACTAAGGTACCTCCCTTATATCAATACCCAAACAATGATCCATTCTAGGGTCGTCAATCCTAGTTAAACTCATACGATATTGCGGTTCTAGGTCACTGCAAAGGGCTCGTCACCAAATCAATACAGTCCTAGTTCATACTCTGATTACTACGGAAAGGCTCGTCGCCTCAATGCAGGTTCAGTGTATACTCAATGTCACTACAAAGGGCACGTCTAGGACTGTCAGGGTGCTGCACGAAATTGTTACACCACTCCCCCATCACCCATCACGGCTTCGTCATCAAAACAATGTAGGTCGACAGCTCGAATACAGTGTCTCATACCACCGTAATCGGCTCACGAGTCTGTGTTGCTCACTGGTCACTACGAGGAGGCTCGTTGCCCCCAGCGTAGGCCGATAGCTCGACCACGATGTCCCATACCACCATGTCCGGCTCATGAGTCTTAACGGATCGCGGTACCAAGGTTAACGGGGTTTCCACTGGTGAGTTTGGTACCTTAGGTTCAAGTAGTAGCGTCCAAACATGGTGAACATACATAGGGCCAATCGGGTTACTTGACGAGCTCGACTAGCACGAGCGCACATCGAGTTGATCGACATGAAGTGCGTAAGCACTCCGTGTGGCCTAACCACTGTCGACAACTGAAGTACGACTCGGATTCGTCGAACACATCCTGTGTGACAAAACAACATCATCCACCAATCTAGGATATGTTACCGATTGCCTGGACTATACAATAGCCTCAATCACATTCAATTACATCAGAATATCCTAAAAGATAGTTAAAGCAGTTATGAATCAAGATTTCAAATCATACGATCATGTCCACTTTAGGGCTGTCAGGGCTGTTGCACGGAATCGTTACACTACTCCCCCTCACCCTTCACGGCTTTATTCTTACATTTTATAGAATACAACATAAACATAGATTTATACATATGCATTACATAGATAAACAAACACTATAATATACGGTACATGGAGGAAAGCATACACATAGTTAAAGGAGTTGAGAATCATATCTCAACACCCAATTAGAGAAGAATTTATAAGCACTTACTCATACAGACATTTTTACATACACTTAGTCTGAACATAACATCATACATGGTATGTAGTAGTTAGATACGTATTAGGGTAAGTCCTTTCGTCAAAGGATTTTCGCCTATACAACAATCACATATCCACGACGGTTAGTCGTGGCGTACACTAATGCATAGTTTATACTCACTTAGACATTGTCACAAACACTTAGGCTACAACTTGTACATACACGACGTAGGTTAATATAACAGGTATTAAGCTAATCCGTTCACCCAGAAGTTGATACACATGCATCTAGCATACATAGACAACAATTAATCATGGCAAGCACAAATTCATATTTCATACGTATACGGTATTTTCTATAAATATGAGGAATACGGTATATTCAACATAGTTAACGTATATCTGAAAAACGAAACGGACAACACTTTGTACATGTGCAATAACATCCACGTCAGTAATATATCATTAACTGACATTGAAAGCCTTGAAAACCATAACCTATACGTTTAAAGTTCACACTTTATGCCGTAGAACCGTAACGAAATTGACAGAGACTCTAGGTCTTTGTCAACGATGAAATAATAATCTATATCACGAGTTAAGTCGGCTATCTCACCACTTGCAACAATTGAAACCCTATAACAGGTTAGGGTTAGGTTTTCTTACTTAAGAACGAAGTCAGAATCGCCCTAGTAGCGACACAGATGCGATGAATAAGCACGTAGACTAGCAGAAGCGATTCTCAAGAATAACTCTCACTCATTCACTCACTTTCTCTCTCTCTCTCTCTCTCTCTCTCTCTCTCTCTCTCTTTCCTTCTCTTTCTTTCTTCTCTCTCCCTTAGGTTTAGGAAATTCATATGGAATATGAGAGAGAGGGTTTAAGCCTCTTATGTAGGCCCAGAATTGCCGAAAATAGGCCCAGGGCCAAGGTATACTTAGGTTATGTCCAAAGAGCGTTTGTTTCAGCTCAACAGAGCATTTTCGGAGGCCCCCCTCTTGAGCCAAAGGTCAGACTTAAGCTCCCTGACTATGGATCTAGGTCGAGTTAAGTTTTCATTCCAGTCGGGTTCCCAGTTCATACGTGGCGAACCAGTTTCAGTTCAACGGTCACCGGAACTCGATCAGGATTACAAGTACACTACCATGTGTATGAAATTTCTCCTGATTCAAGGGTGTATTTGGGTCAGATTCTGACGGTCTGATTGCTTATATCAGGCCCGTAAGCGACAAGTCTCAGATTACTTAAATTAGATTTAATTTATAAAGAAAACCACGTTTTCTCACACACTTCACTCCGGGCTTAAGCGAATAGCCCCGGCACACTATTTGGATTTGATTTCCGAGATGGTTGTCAAGCTAAGCAAGGCGGTCCTAATTATAAAACTTCGTATTATTCGGACTTTCGACATGCAGTCTAGATCCGATACGGAGTTTCAATGTGCTCTCGAGAGCAACTAGGTAATGAGATGGATCCTAGATTTCAGGGTAACCTAGCGTCGATGACTCTACAAGTTTTGGGTCTTGCAGATCGTATTTAAAGTGATTCAAACAGATTTAACAGCTAATCTAGTTTAGCACTTAGTTAAACCTGTCTAATTTATAAAGGATTTGAGCTTTGAGAGGTTCAAAAGGGGTTAAGATCTACCCCTTGTCTAAGGACATCTAACTCCAGGTTAGCAAAAATCTGGGGCATTACAATCTACCCCCCTTAAAAATAATTTCGTCCCCGAAATTGCCTAAGGGTAGTAAGTAAAGATTTTTGTCGACGTCTAACTCATGTTCGTCTACCCCCCCTTAAACTTATCCTTTATTTCTTGCTTATACCCTGGTGGTTTGCTACAATTTATTCCTTTATCTATTTTATGTCTTGACGACAATTCTCATTTATTTAGAGTAAGATATTTTGTTTCAATGGTCGACCAATACGGAGAGACGGTTGTAGTGGGCTTGATCCCGATACATCGATCATCTACCTGACCAGGGTAGAAGGCTCATCGTATCCCTTCCTAGTCCTGGTAGATCCTGGTCTTCTGCTCGGTCAAAGCAGTGAGTCCATTGGTAGTCGCCCAGGATTGAGAATTAGGTCAAGCCGCGAATGTTTTGCAGTTGTATATTTCAGTAACTCCATAGTCCGATCACTCTAAAAACTTAGGGAATGTCCATCCATGAAAGGTTCAAATTTCCTAGTCATAAGGTTGCCTGTTAGGTCTTGATCTAGGAGAGTCCTCGTCTTAATTCATGTCTATGGTAGTAGTTAAACTCAAACTCGTACTCATTATTAGGCCATTTCTTTAATACGAATTAGTTTAATACTTGAACCCTAATTAATTTCCTTCAATGACTTCATTACTGACATTCTAAGGGAGATTCAGATCCTATTTAGTGACCTATCTTTACGTATAGTCTGGATCAATTCCATTCGATCCTGGGCCAGTGGGCTATCGGCCCACCAAGTTTCCGTTGCGCCTATGAGTGGGTAGACGAGTATACCTACCTAACTCGACCATATTCATAACCTTTCTACCCCCCTTAAAAATAATTTTAACTGTCAAGGCTCAAAGATCTATGTCCTGATCCGTATGTCGGAACAAGGTGCACTTTAGGACTTATCCTTGACATAAAATGGGATGCGGTCTCCCAATACATTGGTCTGCCTTTCATCGATGATGTGTACTATGACATTGATACCTACAGTTACAGAAAGGAGCTAAAATGGTGGGTGTTGCAGTTGATTTCAGAGACGAGTGTGAGTTTGTGGCAAGGTGCCTAACTATATCAGGGAAGGATCTTTGTCATAATCCCGACTTACCTCTTTAATCATGTTTAGTTGAATACTGTAAGATAATCTATACATTATTAGTGCATAAGAAATGTGGACAAAATAGGTTAACGGGTAGACTATCTTTCGAAGGCCATATGCACAATATGTATGCCCAAATGGTCTGTGACTCAGGACATAATCTTTAACTCTCTGTTGCCCATTTGAGAAATTTCTTAGGCCCGTGCAAAGTATCCTTATTGGCTATATGTTCTTAACACTTCTCAAAGGCGAAGTAACAAACTTTGGTTGTAAGTGGTTGGGTCAACACGGAAGGAAAGTTGTATAGTGGGTCTGAGCCGGATACATAGACCTTCTGCCTAGCTAGGACAGAAAATTGTCATATCAGTTCTTAATCCTAGTTGATCCTAGGATTGAGAATTCAATTCAAACCACGAATACCTCGCTTATATATAGTTCTCTACTCCGTGTTCCCGATTGTAATAAGCCCTTGAGAAGACAATCCTAGGGGGTGTGTTGTTTTAATCTAACATTCAATCAGAGGGATATATAACTTTTCTCTAAGCGTGAATAGTTTCTAAGTTAAAACACTTTTTCTAAGAGTTATTAAATAAGCCTATAAGTATTAGGGGAACTCAACGAAGAAATGAGATATCACTCCAACCTAATCAAGTCAACCAACTAAGTCTATCTTTCAATTTGTCTTAGCATAATTAGTGTTTTACATTCCTTAATGTAACTAACTAATAGTTGTAATCCAAAGTTTATGCTTATACATTAGATGATTTCATACCCTTTCTAGTCTAAGAAATTATTTATCGCTCAGGGTCAAACGTTGTCTGATTGGAATTGAGTTGTCCGAACTTGAATTTAACTACACTTGAGCACTTCACACATGCTCATACTAGCTAAGAAGGTCCTAGGGTTCACATTATTAATTTGTTAGATTTCCTATACTGCCAGATTTGTTTGCAAAAATCTAGGAGTACCAGCTCTAGGTCCAAAACTCTAAGGGACTGTTTGGCCAGTGGTATGAAGTTGTATTAAATGGATTGCATTGTTAATCCCACTTCGAGATTGAAAATGACATGTTTGGAAGGAGGGTGAGATGAGATTAAAATCAATTTCATAGGCTTTGGAAAATGAGTCTTGTGTTGGAGAGTGTGAGATGAGATTTATGGGTTTGGAAAGTTATGAGACACAAAAGTTGGGTTTTTATGCTCATATAGGTGTGAAATGGTGAGGCCAAGAGGAGTAAGGGATGGGTTTAGAGGAGTAATGATGGAGGGGTGGAAGGGGTTCACAATTGTCAAGTACAACTCCAACTTGTCGAGCATTCTACACATTCGATAACAAAATGAGTTTCATGCATTTCATTTAACCCAAAATCGTCACAATACATGGGATGTAACCTTACATGGACCGTGACAGAAGGTGCATGTGAGGTAATACAATTAAGGATTCAAACACTAAAACATACTACCAAACTACCACACTACGAAGCCACTCAACATGAAAATACAAAGGTCCTAATACAGCAATAAACAAACTACGAGACAACGGCACGGATGACTAGGCATCCGAATCTGACGACGGAGGAGGGGCACCCTTATCCTGCAAGCAGCACAGGATAGACTTCAAAGTGCGAGTCACTTTCTTAAATTTGTGTTTTACGAGGCCCCGAAGATCCATAAGGTCCTGTCGTAAGACAGCCTGACCCTCCTCAAGTTGAGCTAAACGAGCATCCCTAGCAGCCCGATCAGCGTTCTGCTCCGGTGTCGTAGGAGGTGAGCTTTCCTCTGTATCCTGAGCCTCCTCGTCTTCTTCCTGTTTGTAACAGCCTGAATTTTTTCCAACCTGGAATTAGACGTCCTTAGGCGATGGGTCGATCCTAACACCTTATTAACCTGTCAAAACTCAATCACAAAGTCTAAAACCGCTTTTGAACCCATTTCCTTCATAAATCCCACCCTTCACCACCTTGTTCTTTCAATTTTCTAAAGTATTTTCACCTTAGACACTATCTTAAACTAGTTAAGAATTATAACTTGGATCACTTTATATACAAACTACAATGGCCTAAGTGCCACCTCAGACAGAAATTACTTAGGACTAAATCCTTTAGAAATGAGACAAAGTAACTAAGTGCGAAACTATATTAGCTACGAAATCTGCTTGATCCACTTTAAATACGATCTGCAAGACCCAAAACTTGTAGAATCATTGTCGCTAGGTTACCCTAAAATCTAAGTTCAATCTCATTACCCGGCTGCTCTCGGGAGCATCCCGAAGGTTCGTATTAGATCTGGACCGCACGTCGGAAGTCTGATTAACACGAAGTTAAGGAATTAGGACCGCCTTGCTGGGCTTGACAACCATCTCGAAAATCAAATCCAGATAGTGTCCCAGTGTAATTCGCTTGAGTCCGGAGCGAGGAGTGTGAAAACACTTGAATTTCTTTACAAATAAATATCTCAAATAATAATCTGGCACCTCTCGCGTGCGGATCAGTTTTAAGCAGTCAGAATCAGACCAAATTACACCCTCGGATCAGAAGAAATTTCATACACATGTCCATGTATTCGGAATCTCCGATCGAGATCCGCTGACCGTTGAACTGAAACTGGTCCGCCACGCGTGATCTGGGAATCCAACTGAAATGAAAACTTAGCCAAACCTAGATCCAATGTCAGTGAGCTTAAGTCCGACCTCTGGCTCAAGGAGGCCCGCCAGAAGTGCTCCATTGAGCTGAAACTGACCCGCTTTAGTTATAACCTAAGTATACTTTGACCTGGGGTCTATTCCGGTGATTTTTTAGGCTATATAAGGACCTTAAACCCTCTCTCATTGCAACCATATGAATTTGAGAGAAACCCTAGAGAGAAAAGAGAGAAAAGAGAGAGAAAGTGAGAGAGAAGTGGGAGAATCTCCCGGCCGCTCTACCCTGCCACTCTACGAGCTCCACCACTGCAATCTAATCACTTTTTCGGTGATTTCAACATCTTTTCTAGGTAAGAAAACCCTAACCCTAACCTGTTTAAGGGTTTGATTCGATTCAAGTGATGAAATAGCTAACCTATTTTATTCTCTAGGCTACCTAGTTGTCGTATACGGAAGCTAGACAAATCCATCGAGTTTCTTACGCTCCAACGGCGTAAAGGTGAGGACTTTAGGTGTATAGGTTATGGTTTTCAACGCTTTCAATGTCAGTTAATGATAGATTTATGATCTGCATGTAATTGCACATGTACAAAGTGCCGTCTGTTTTCCATTTCGATTAAAGATGTAGAATATGGAATTTTACATATTCTAGGTATTCGTAGAAAATACCGTATACATATATATTTTGGAAATGTGTTTGACATGATTATTTGTTGTATGAATATACGATATATGGATAAAATACTTATTTGGCGAAAGGATTCGCCCTAATACATGTTTTGCTAATATACACTATGTATGTAGAAATATTGTATTGTAGAAAGTACCGTATACGTCTATATTTTAGAGATGTATTTGCCATATAAATATATTATATATGCGTAAAATACTTGCTTGGTGAAAGGACTCGCCCTAATACATATTTTACTAACATACACTAAGTATGTTGAAATAGTGTATGCTAAGTGTTTGTGAAAATGCTTGTGAGAGTAAGTGTTTGGATGATGATGCCATAGGTAGGTGTTGAGATGAGATTCTCAACTATCCTAGAGACGTGTATGACTTCCTCCATGCGGTTATTTACTTTAACTGCTTACTTATGAAATATGTGTGTTTGTATTCATGTTTATAACATGCTTTACAACATGCTTTATAACATGCTTTATGATATGCTCAACTGATTGTATGATTTTACCTATGTAATGCGTATGTTTAAATTCATGTTTACGTTGTATGATCCGTCATGGGTGATGGGGGAGTGGTGTAACGATTTCGTGCAACAGCCCTGGTAGCCCTAAACAGATAACACCAGACTTTAATTGTATGATTTGAATCTTGATCCATTACTGCTTTACCTATTTGCAATTGAATGTGATTGGGGCTATGATTATAGTCCAGGCAATCGGTAAAGGGATTGAATTCATGGTTGTGATTCATTTGCCACGTGAGATTTGTTTGACGAACCCGAGTCGTACGTCAGTTGGCGACAGTGGTTAGGCCTCGCGAAGTGCTTATTACACTTCATGTCGTTCAGCTGATTGTGCGCTCGAGCTAGTCAGGCTCGTCAAGTAACCCGATATGTCTAATGTATGTTCACCATATTTGGTCGTTACTGCTTGAACCTAGGGTACCAAACTTACCAGTGGAATCCTGTAAACCATGGTACCTCGATCCGCTAAGACTCATGAGCTGGGCATGGTGGTATAGGACACCGTGGTCGAGCTGTCGGCCTACGTTGGGGCCACGTGCCTCCCTATGTGACCAATGAGCAACCGGACTCGTGAGCCGATTATGGTGGTATGGGACACTATATTCGTGTTGTCGGCCCACATTGATAAGGTGATGGGGAGCTGGTGTAACCTTTGTGCGTAATGTACTGTCGCCCTTTGTAGTGACCTCGAGCATACTCTGAATTTGCGGTGAGGTGACGAGTTTTGCCGCAGTGTAGAGAGTATAAACTAGGCATGTTTCTGTATAGTGACGAATCGTTAAAGAGGTGATGGGGGAGTGGTGTAACCTTTGTGCAAATGTATTTCAGCGTGCAATATTATGCGGTGACCTAGAAAACACACCATCGTCCGAGATTAACTAGAAACAACCCTAGAATGGATCATGTTTGAGAATGATACAAGGAGGTACCTTAGTTTTCCAATCCTACCTAATAATAACTCGGTAATCATGTTCATCATGCATTGCATGTGCCTAGAAGATGTGGAGCACTGAGGGATGAAAGCATGTCGCGAACGTAAGATGGTGTCGCATGAGGGAGGGTGTGATGAGGGCATACATTATGTCATTTCATACTTGCATTAAATAAGAGTAGTTAGAATTGTTTGATTGTACTGCTTTATCATTACTGCTTGACTGAATTGATAACATGTTAACCTATGCTTTATTGTTCCACTGAGTTGGCCACTCATTCCCACGTTACGGGGCGTGTTTTAAACCACCCACCAGACCACATGTATCGATGCGGTATCTTCAGAGCACAGGAGACTGAGCCGACTTCTATGACAATCGGGAGGAGTTCTCTTACATGCGATTCGTGGAGGCTTCGCATAGGGTCCAGTCTTCTGCTACTCTGAGGTTGATAATTTCGATTGTACTATTTTGACATTTTGATTTAGAACCAACATGTATATATATGGTGACTCAGTTAGTGTTCATACTCTGGAGATCGAGAATGTTTTGTTTTATATATATTTATATACACCTTTCAGTCTTCCGCTCACGTTTTATATATGGATCTGGAGTATGAATTACTGTTTTGGTAGAATCTCACTCATATTTATTGTACTAACACAGACAACATTTAATCATCATTATCTATGTTGCATAAGCGATGTTCTGGAACTCGAGAGTTAAGTTACTACTCGACCCTCGATTTTTCGGGATGTTACACTGTTCCTCTTCTTCCTCTATTTCAGCTCCACTTTCTCCCTCACTCTCTTCCTCTTCGCTCTCCGTCTCATCCTCGTTGGTTGAAAGCGGCTCGATTTCCATTTGGTTGAGAGTGGTTTCCATTGATGAAATGTTGAGGCACTGGGAATTCTGCTCCAAGACTGTAGCCGAACTCACATGCAATCTTGCATATAAGCCGGCCGAAGGGGAGCGAATCAGTCCTTCTATTTAAGCATGTGGTCAGAACG
Organism: Magnolia changhungtana; assembly: GCA_030180095.1. Classification (NCBI taxonomy): domain Eukaryota; kingdom Viridiplantae; phylum Streptophyta; class Magnoliopsida; order Magnoliales; family Magnoliaceae; genus Magnolia; species Magnolia changhungtana. The sequence goes on along the minus strand of JASAUF010000552.1, from coordinate 5,791,449 downwards.
ATCTGTCGTAGAATATACGTGGGCACGTACAACTTCTCTCCCTACCCCGCCTGGTATAGAAAGTCGACCATCAGGCGCGTGCACTCACTGCGATTGCTCCACCTGGGATAGACGTTGAACGTGAAAATGTGGTACTCTCATAAGTCGAGCTATCAAGCCAGCGTCAATTGTGGCCTCCCGACCTCTTCTCGAGGGAATCTTGAACTGCAAGGGTTCCAATGTAGGCTCTCGAATGTGGGCGTAGAAAGCTCGGACAATACCCACATTCGCACGATAGGTACCCTCAAACATAGAGCCCCAACCGACTTCACCCAGGCGCTCCAATAACAAATACTCTCCAAAGAGCCGCTCATCCACCTGAGCTTCAAAAAGGACCCTACGGCCCGTATAAACTGCATGCGATAAATCTGCCAGTAGAGCTCTCGGGAGTGGAGCCTGGGGATCGAGATCCCGCTTAGTCCGCACCTCGCGTTCAACGCCAGTGCTTACGGTGGCGACTCTTGGTCTCCTTGCATGAGTGGAGCGACTAGGCCCAGCTTCATCCACGGCACCCTTTCTCTTTCCCATGAGAGAGAGAAAGGTGGAAATTGAGAAAATGACCGTAATAACCTCAAATAGGGCCATGGAAAAGTGAGGAAAAGGGAGAAAAGGGATGGGATCTTTGGGTCTCCACAGATTTGAGCCTCCAAGGGGTGTATAAAGGCTCAAATAGGAGGGAAAATGAAGAAAGAGGATGGGTTGTGGGTGCACACGAATTTGAGCATCAAATGGGGGATTCAAGAGCTCAAATGAGAGAGAATGGAGAAGGTAGGCAACAATGGAGACGAGTTTACAATAGGATGGTGGAGAGGGTGCACGAAAATGGAAGAGAGATCGTTTGGTGGGGCAATTTGAGAGAGAAATCAGAACTTGGAGGGGTGGTTTGTGAAGGAGGGGCATGTTTGGAAGGGTTTTAATCAAAAAATCCTGCATCAGTGGGCCACACTACCCCTCAAATTCGATCGGCCCGAGTGGCCTGGCCCATTAATCGGCGAGGCCTCGCCAAACTGGCGAGCCCCTCGCCGGTCGCTGGAGGTTTTGGCGAGGGCTGCCCCCTTTGGTCCAAAATGATGTGGGTCCCACCCTGGGTCCCCCTAGAAGTGCCCCGTTTGGGCCCTACCTCCGTTTTGAGTCTATTTGAGCTATTTCGGAAACTATCTGATGTATATTCGCGTTTAGCGATTTCTGAAGGCTGGGATGGGGTCATTTGTAATCTAGATCCGTCAAGTAACGGTATAGGGGTGATTTGGGATCGACTCATGCGATCATGGATGAGTACGGACCGATCTTGGCGACCGTTTTCGGTGAACTTCGCCAATTGGCGAAACCGGGACTCCTATGACTATTTCTACATTTTCTCGCACCCACCTAAGTTAAAGTTGTGTCAGCGTACGTTGTGTGACCATAACCCAGGTCCGGTTTAATCCAAATAACGCTCTGATACTATCTTGTAACGCCCTGAAAATCGGGCGTCGAGCATAAACTCAACTCTCGAGTTCCAACGCATCACTTATGCAACATAAATAATGATGATTGAATGTTGTCCGTGTTAGTACATTAAAGATGAATGAGATTAAGCCAAAACAACATATCATACTCCAGAGACAGTTAAATTACGCCAGTGGAAGACTGTGATAGATATATAACATATATAAACTGTTGTAAGTCTCGAGAGTGTGAACATGTTACCAGGTTAAATATATCTACGTATACTCAAAAAATGAACAAAATGAATATACAAGGGTATTCCAAAATAGCAAACTAAAGTATGATGGCCGCTAATCAGCAACCCTGTAACCCCATCGATCAGAAGATGGTCTACATAGACCCACCTGATAACTGCATAAAGGAGAAGTCTTCCTCATTATCATAAAAATTCGACTCCACTTCGCAAGCATCGCCATCATCTAAAACTCAAACATGGTCTGGTTGGTGTGTACATCACCGTCCCGTAACGTGGGAGTGAGTGATCAACTCAGTGGAACAATAAAGTAATGGTTAGCATGTTATCAATTCAATAAAGCAGTAATGATAAAGCAGTAAATCACACATCCCTAAGTACTCTTATTAATGCAAGAATAGTATGAATGTATGATGCATGCCCTTGCTTATGCTCCCTTAGCGACTTCATCTCACGTTCGCGCATGAACAACACTGCCTCAGTGCTTGACCTGCTACGCCTGAACGCACGCGTAATGCAGTGTATGCATATGATTACCAAGTTCTTATTAGTCCTTTTCATACAGCAGGGTTGGAAAACTAAGGTACCTCCCTTATATCAATACCCAAACAATGATCCATTCTAGGGTCGTCAGTCCTAGTTAAACTCATACGATATTGCAGTTCTAAGTCGCTGCAAAGGGCTCGTCGCCAAATCAGTACAGGCTTAGTTCATACTCTGATTACTACGGAAAGGCTCGTCGCCTTAATACAGGTTCAGTGTATGCTCGAGGTCACTACAAATGGCACGTCTAGGGCTGTCAGGGCTGTTGTACGGAATTGTTATACCACTCCCTTATTATCCATCACGGCTTCGTCATCAAAACAGTGTAGGCCGACAGCTCGAATACAGTATCTCATACCACCGTATTCAGCTCACGAGTCTGGGTTGCTCACTGGTCACTATGGGGAGGCTCGTCGCCCCAGCGTAGGCCGACAGCTCGACCAGGGTGTCCCATACCACCATGTCCGGCTCATGAGTCTTAGCAGATCGCGGTACCAAGGTTAACGGGATTTCCACTAGTGAGTTTGGTACCTTAGGTTCAAGCAGTAGCGTCCAAACATGGTGAACATATATAGGGCCAATCGGGTTACTTGACAAGCTCGACTAGCACGAGCGCACATTGAGTTGATCGACATGAAGTGCGTAAGCACTCCGTGTGGCCTAACCACTATCGACAACCGAAGTACGACTCGGATTCGTCGAACACATCCTGTGTGGCAAAACAGCATCATCCACCAATCTAGGATATGTTACCGATTGCCTGGACTATACAATAGCCCCAATCACATTCAATTACATCAGAATATCCTAAAAGATAGTTAAAGTAGTTATGAATCAAGATTTTAAATCATACGATCATGTCCGCTTTAGGGCTGCCAGGGCTGTTGCACGGAATCGTTACACTACTCCCCCATCACCCTTCACGACTTTGTTCTTGCATTTTATAGAATACAACATAAACATAAATTTATACATATGCATTACATAGATAAACAAACACTATAATATACGGTACATGGAGGAAAGTATACACATAGTTAAAGGAGTTGAGAATTATATTTCAACACCCAATTAGAGAAGAATTTATAAGCACTTACTCATATAGACATTTTTACATACACTTAGTTTGCATATAACATCATACATGGTATGTAGTAGTTAGAATACGTATTAGGGGAAGTCCTTTCGTCAAAGGATTTTCGCCTATACAACAATCACATATCGTCGTGGCGTACACTAATGCATAGTTTATATTCACTTAGACATTGTCACAAACACTTAGGCTACAACTTGTACATACACGACGTATGTTAATATAACAGGTATTAAGCTAATCCGTTCACCCAGAAGTTGATACACATGCATCTAGCATACATAGACAATAATTAATCATGGCAAGTACAAATCCGTATTTCATACGTATACGGTATTTTCTACAAATACGAGGAATACAATATATTTAGCATAGTTAACGTATATCTGAAAAACGAAACGGACAGCACTTTGTACATGTGCAATAGTATCCACGTCAGTAATATATCATTAACTGACATTGAAAGCTTTGAAAACCATAACCTATACGTTTAAAGTCTGCACCTTATGCCGTAGAACCGTAACGAAATCGACAGAGACTCTAGGTTTTTGTCAACGATGAAATGACAACCTATATAACGAGTTAAGTCAGCTATCTCGCCACTTGCAATAATTGAAACCCTAGAACAGGTTAGGGTTAGATTTTCTTACCTAAGAACGAAGTCAGAATCGCCCTAGTAGTGACACGAATGCGATGAATAAGCACGTAGACTAGCAGAAGCGATTCTCAAGAATAACTCTCACTCATTCACTCACTCTCTCTCTCTCTCTCTCTCTCTCTCTCTCTCTTTCCTTCTCTTTCCTTCTTCTCTCTCCCTTAGGTTTAGGAAATTCGTATCGAATATGAAAGAGAGGGTTTAAGCCTCTTATATAGGCCCAAAATTATCGGAAATAGGCCCAGGGCCAAGGTATACTTAGGTTATGTCCAAAGAGCGTCTATTTCAGCTCAACGAAGCATTTTCGAAGTCCCCCCTTGAGCCAAAGGTCGGACTTAAGCTCCTTGACTATAGATCTAGGTCGAGTTAAGTTTTCATTCTAGTCGGTTTCCCAGATCACACGTGGCGGACCAGGTTCAGTTCAACGGTCACCGGAACTTGATCAGGATTACAAGTATACTGCCATGTGTATGAAATTTCTCCTGATCCAAGGGTGTATTTAGGTCAGATTCTAACGGTCCGATTGCTTATATCAGGTCCGCAAGTGACAAGTCTCAGATTAATTAAATTAGATTTAATTTCTAAAGAAAACCACGTTTTCTCACACACTACACTCTGGGCTCAAGTGAATAGCCCCGGGATACTATATAAATTTGATTTCCGAGATGGTTGTCAAGCCCAGCAAGGCGGTCCTAATTATATAACTTCGTATTATTCGGACTTTCGACGTGCGGTCCAGATCCGATACGGAGTTTCAATGTGCTCCCGAGAGCAACTGGGTAATGAGATGGATCCTAGATTTCAGGGTAACCTAGCGTCGATGATTCTACAAGTTTTGGGTCATGCAAATCGTATTTAAAGTGATTTAAGCAGATTTCACAGCTAATCTAGTTTAATACTTAGTTAAACCTGTCTAATTTATAAAGGATTTGAGGTTTTAGAGGTTCAAAAGGGTTAGGATCTACCCCTTGCCTAAGGACACCTAACTCTAAGTTGGCAAAAATCTGAGGCGTTACACTTATAGATAAGAGTAAAGCATAAAGAAAAGGAAGAAATATAGGCAAACATGGTAAAATTATGAATATGGTATGAATCATATGATTGTCCATAGGACTAGGATCGTAACATCGCGGATTTTCACTGTTTTGGATTTCCAAAAATCCTTGAATTTTTTTTATTAACTTATAATATCACTTAACTGACCATTAGCATCCAACGTTGGCTTATACACAAGTGGTCCTGTCTGGTCACGATCCGACCATGTGCGAGCCGTTAAGCCGGTACTTAACGGCCGTGTGGGCCGCCCAGCGACCGAGGAAGGTCAGAAAAATCTAAAACTTTAAGAAATCATAGATCTCACTGGGCTTGTGGTCCATCACGGACTACGGACCCAGTGGACACCCATAACTGGGATCTGGCACTAGCCGAATGCACCCCACCAATGCCAGAATTGGAATTTGGCACTTATGAATGAAACTGAGATACCAGGTGTTCCAGCCGTCGGATTTCTTCCAAATTTGCAGTGATGATTTAATATATTTTTCTACGCCCACCCACAAAATCTGGGTCCCGATCGTGGCACGGTGACCGTTGATCGCAAATCGGGCCGGTACGATCAAACCCCATATCCGATCATTTTCAAATTTTTCATGGCCCTTCATCGGGCCATGGCCCTTCATCGGGCCATAGACCACTTATCCTATAAATTTCATGGCCAGAGGGCCATCAGAACTGCTCCAATCACCAGAATGGCCCCCATAGGGCCACTTAAAGGTCAGAAACGCTTACTCAGATCATATATCCGTTCATCCGTTTGATCTCAGATTTTGCATGGCCCCTCATCGGGCCATGAGACACCTACACCCCGAAATTAGTGGCCGGAGGGGTGATAGAGCCACCGCAACACCAGATAGAGCCTCAAAGGGCTATTTTGGAAAAACTTGGAAACATAGGGCCAAGAGGCCCAACTCTAGGGAAATAAGCCCTAGCCCCCTTTCATAAACCCCTTTCACTCTCTCAACAACAATCCTCTCTCCCTTCAACTCCCAACAACCCATTCCTCTTCTTCTTAATTTCCTTCAAATCTTCAACAACCAATCTCTCCCTCATAACCCTCACCACCTTAAAACAATAAAGCTCTCCCTTTCGTGGCTTCCACCCTTCTCCAATGACCAATGAGAGTGAAGAAAGAAGAAAGAGAAGGCAAAGAAGTGCTTGTGTGGACTCTAGATTGAGTTGGGGCTCAAGGGAACCGAACCTTGTGACTCCCCATCCTTCACTTCAAAAGAAGTCCCACACTACCACTGCAACAATCGATCCGTTAATCACCTAGGTAAGATCTTTCATCCTCTTCTCTTGAAACCTATGTATTGAGAGAGGTTTGGCATGGATTATCACATGCAATAGCTTATTCTAGGGATTCCGGCCGAACCACCCCCAAATCACTCTCTTAGGACGTTCTCAAGTCCTCAACGAACTCGAAGGTGTGAACTATTGTTCTTAGGTGGCCTACCACTAATTGTAGTACGAGTTTAATGATTTTGTATGTTTGGACGATGCCTTTGGAGAGTCTAGGAAAATTTCTAGGAATTGTTGGGTTGTTGAAATTGTATGGAATTGTATGTCATGTTGATTTCCTCATATGATGTTGTTCTTATCTCTCACATGATTTGATATGAATTGATGATCTCATGTTTATGTCTTGTTTGGTTTTCTTCACATGATGTTGCCCTAGTATGTATGTCTTACTAATCCTTGTGCAATTTGGCTCTATGAGATGTAGGAAGTGCTTAACTTCCTCATCAACCCACACAACACACATGCACTTGAATTTTACACAGTGTAGCTTTGCTTGGTAGGAATTATGAGTTCTATGTTGAAAAATATGAATATGTGATATTGCATATGCTAAATGATAACCTCGTTAGTTAGCATGTTATGAATCACCATCCAAACTCTTTGGTTGGTCAGAAATACAAGGAGAACGAAGGCGGCCCCGTCGGTAGGACCGTCTTGAGGCTAAACCCATGGATTTGGGCGGGTGTGTTTGAGTGGCTGTAGTTCGACTACATGGGTCTCTTGTGCCCAAGGTCACTCGTCTCATGCTCGCTTGACTCATGCGGTCTAGCCTACTATCTGACTAACCCTGTTTGTTAACCTTGTGTGCTCACATATTTATGGAACCTGAACCACCTTGCAACCATTGTAGCCCAACGATAATCTACTTGAAATTGGTCCACAGCCTCGTGGGCCGGGCATGGTGGAATGAGACACTGTGTCTGAGCTGTCGGCCTACGCTGGGGTACGGCGCCTCCCCGTAGTGACCACGAGCGATCCCTTCCTTTTGGCACTCCTCATGTGCTTGGAGTCGGGGATGAGGAACCCGACGGGATCACAGACCGCTAGGTCTTGGCCTCGCGCGTTGATGAGGTCTTGGCCTCGCAACCAGTTTAGGGCATTGATACGTAGGGTGAATCAGAATCCCCAACCTGCTGGATGAATGAACTTAACTAATAACTCGGCTAATACGATCGCATTGCACGCATTAGTTAGGGTGACGACTCGGAAGTCGAGGACGCTCTGAGGGAGTGTTGTCATATGCGATCGTTAGATGGAGTTGCTTGAGGGAGTGTTGTGGCGAGGGCATGCATCATATCATCCCGCATGCATGCATTTTAAATAAGAGTTATTAGGTGTTGATGATTGTCTGCTTTTCATTAAGTTCATATTATAATTGATGCCTGTTGTAACTTGAGACCAATAGTTCACACTGAGTTGATCACTCACTCCCACTCTGGGACGGTGTTTTAAAACACCAACCAGACCCATTCATAGATGCAGGTGACTCAGGGCATGAGGAGTCTGGCGAGGCGAGCTTGGACGAGGAGGACGGACTCTCCTACTTGCAGCTGATGGGCGGCTCTCCATTGACTTGTTCGGGCTGAATTTGGATTTGCTGAGCCCGCTTTACTCTTTTTGGACATAGCCTTCTTTTGTTGTTCTGTTGGGCAACACCTTGGGCGACCCTTTATTATTTTGGACCTGTATATATGTGAGATATCCTTCATTTCAGTAGACAGGTGTGATTGTGCTTCGTGCCTCAGGTAATTCCAAATTGCGCAGTTAAATTTAATTAATCATGAAAAAAAACCATAATTGCATGATAAGTGACACTCGGGAACTCGGGAGTCAAGTCTATGCACGGCCCCCGATTTTTCGGGGTGTTACAAGGACTATCAGAGAATTCATACTATATGAAAATCCATATTTTCGTGTAGTATTTGGCTAGGTTCAATATCAAAATCAAATTTTTATATGGTTATGCCTTAATCAAAAGGTCCTTACCCACTAGAGAATAGAAAGATACAATAACTTCCTTTCCACTTCATGTGTTACATATAACGAATATAATAAAAAATCTATATTTTTTTCCATACTTAGTAACTAATTAAATGTATCTTATGTGTTCGTTAAATTGTTTATATGAGATCTATATTTGGATTGGTTGCTACATGCTGTTTGACTAGTACATATGAATGCCTGTTGTATTTGAAGTGTGATTGGGGCTACGATGTAGTCTAGGCAATCGGCAACAATTCCTGTTTGAGTGGCCGAGCTAGTCTCACCACATTTGATGCGTTTGGTGAATCCGAGTCGTACAATGATCGTCGACAGTGGTTAGCGCTCCATGTCGATTACTTCAGCGTACGCTTGTACCCGTCGAACTTGTCTAATAAAATCGATTGTCATATTGTGTGTTCACCATGTATGTTGCTACTGCTTGAATTTAAGGTACCAAACTCACCAATGAAAACCCGTTCAACCTTGGTACCTCGATCCGCTAAGACTCATGAGCCGGACATGGTGGTATGGGACATCGTGGTCGTGCTTTTGGCCTACACTAGGGCGACGAGTCTCCCTGTAGTGACCAGTGAGCAACCTAAACTCGTGAGCTGAATACGATGGTTTGAGACACCGTATTCAAGATGTCGACTTACCCTTGCGCAGCCTGGCTGTGGTCCCCAGTCGGGTTGGTGACGAGCCTTCGAAAATAGACTGCCAGTTGGTAGGGTGTGGGTGGTGTGACCTCGAGTGTACTCTGAGTCTGCGTTGAGGCGACAAGTCTTTCCGTAGCAACTAAAGTCTAAACTAGGCCTACACTGATCAGGTGATAAGCCCTTTGTAGTGACCTAGAACTGCAACATCGTATGAGATTTACTAGGACTGACGACCCTAAAATGGATCCTTATTTGGGAATTGATATAAGGGAAGTACCTTGGCTTTCCAATCCTGCTGTATGAATAAACCTAAGTAAGAACCTAACTAATCGCGTGCATGAATCGCATTACGTGTGCCTTTGGCGTAGTAGGTCAAGCACTGAGGAAGGGTTGCATGCTGCGATCGTGAGATGAAGTCGCTGAGGGAGCGCAGGCGAGGGCATACATCATTATTGCATATCATTCTTGCATTAACAAGAGTACTTATGATCTGATTGTTGCATTGCGTTATCATTACTACTTGACTGAATTGATAACATGTTAACCTTTGCTTTATTGTTCTACTGAATTGATTACTCACTCCCACGTTACGGGACGGTATTTTAAACACCAACCAAACACTGTTTTAGTTTCAGATGATGGCGATGCTTGCAAAGCGGAGCTAGACTTTTATGATGTTGAGGATGGTTTCTCCTATGTGCAACTATCAGGCGGATCTATGTAGACCATGTTCTGATCGACGAGGTTATAGGGATGTTGATTAGACGCCATTACACTTATTATTTTGCACTTATGGAGCACCCATGTATATTCTTTTTGTTCATTTTTGGAGTATACATGTATATATTTAACCTGGTAACATGTTCACACTCTGAAGACTAACAACAGTTTATATATTTTAAATATCTAACATAGTCTTCCGCTTGTTTATTTAACTGTCTCTGGAGTATGATATGTTGTTTTGGTATAATCTCACTCATGTTTAATGCACTAATATGGATAACATTCAATCATCATCATCTATGTTACATAAGTGATACGTTGGAACTCGAGAGTGGAGCTTATACTCGACCCCCGATTTTCAGCGCGTTACATTAAATTTGGAATCATTTTAAATATAATTTAACGCTACTCTCCAATCATTATCTTCAAACATTGAAAAAAAAAAAATGAAGCTTACCATGCTATAATTTAATTCTAAAACATATATTGGAAATCCATAATTTTGTATACTATTTGATATATCTAATTAGAAGGATAAGACGAGAAAAGATATAAATAGAAATGAAAGAGTTCGAGAGAATTTGGGAGGTAGCACCAATATGTATTAGGATGGGGTGAAAGTAGACTAAGAAGGTTTATTCATGTGCAATGGAGACTGAGAACTACACTAATTTGAAGGAATATGTTAGCGCAAGATGAATTGTCGAAAGTGCAAGGGGAAGGGCCAAAAGGATGTTAGTGGAAGTGGTAAGAAAACAAGAAAAGGAATTATCCATTATGATAATGGAGCCTTTGTGGCCATATCTAGTGCTAATCATATGCCCTATTAAATCACATTCATTGAGGTTGCAGGTCCTTTGTAAGAACCCTATGGCCTGTGAGTTAAAATAATTTGAATTTGAAAATTAAAGGAGACACCATACTAATAATTTATGCTTTGTCTCACTAAAAAAAATTCCTCTATAAAAACTTTTGGGGTGTATGAGGAATGTAAGGATTCCATCTAGAAGAACGGATATTGAAAAGCAGCTCACATTTACAAGAAACGTTAATACTATTGTTTATATTTTGACAAAATGAAGACATTAGATTATGAAGAATGAGTTTGATTCTACTTAGTATGAATAATAGTTAAAAAGAAAACAAAAAGAAAAAGTTCCCCACCATACGCTTGCCATACAACCATGTTGCTCCTTTTCTAGCCTACCCTGACCATAAATCTAGAGGGGTCTACCATAGATGGGCTATATGAAAAATTCTCGTTAAATAGGTTTCTTTGTCATCTATACAAATGTGACTTGGGGACTACTTTCATGGACAATTGCTACCAATTCACCTCGAATGTCTATGATTCTTGATCAATGGGAGTACTTTTAAGTAACGTTCTAAATATCAGTGATATTGTTGATGACATTGCTGATATTATCGGTATCACTGGGTCAACATTACCAAAACTACTGGTACTTTAAAAAAAAATTCAAATATTACTGATATTTTCGATGATAGTGGTAATTATGTCATTGATACCGATGATATTTTACGAAGTATCCTTTATAGAAGCTTCTTACTCTCACCATACTAATGATAATATCCTCAATACTAAGAAAACATTCTTAAAATAGGTGAAAACCAATAAGAAATTGGATAAAAAAATAATCTCCAAAACTCCAAAACCCCCATTTTGTATGGGTATTTCAGGAATTTTGTTCCTTAGGCAATTCCTGCAACCTATCTTGGTTTTTATTATATTAAAGCTTGTATTCAAAGGAGAATCTCAACTTGCAGTGAAGATGGGTGGGAACTTAAAGGTGATGAAATATCTGTAAAATTTTAACATGGAATACAACAAAAATCCATGCCTATGTACGATTCTCACACATCAACATGAATATGTGAAATGAAAAATCAACATTTACATGAAAAGTTGAGAAATCAACATTTACGTGAAAAATTGGAGAAATTCCAATTTCTCTGTTTTTGCCCGTTAGATTGAAAATGGATGTATACAAATTTGATATGTTCATCAGTGAAGGACAATTTATCAATTGGCCATAAAATTTTCATTTTTTTGAAAAAATACTTAAAAATATAAAAATAAGAAATTATGTTAAGTTGAAATTTGTGTTATTATTATTAATTAACAAGAAAATTTTATTCGCTGATGAGTGTTTGTTGATCCATTGACTAGCTATATATATTTATTATGTATTTTTTTTTTTTCAATAATAGATAGTTTGGGTCCCTATAAAATGAAAACTTATTTAGTATCATTTCATTTTGCAATATCTTAATCAATATGTAAACATGTGTCTTTTATCATCAGTTGAAATTTCACTAAAAAACTTAAACTTTTTTTTTTTTTCCTTATAGGGACAAATTTTCAAGTGTAGGCAATAACATCTACAATACTGATACATGTTTTTGTATCCCTAATCAATGATATATGTAACGATACTAATACCTTAAGCATGGCTCCTAAGTGGCCCATCTAGGCTAGGACCTCTCAAGACCACGACAAGCCTCTTGAGGTTTTTGCTCAAATACACTCTACCATCCGTAAGCCATGGATTCAAACCATTTGCATGACAAGTCTCACTTAGCGTGGTGGAAAGATAAATAAAAGCAGGCAATTAGATTATTCCATCCATTGAGAATTTAGCTCCTTTAATTTGACCATGAATGATAACTAGAACCTTTATATAATCAATGGGTTGAAATATTCAATCCCCGAGAATATTTGTGAGTTCCCCACATAAGAGACTTATTAGATTAATAGCCCTTAAAAAGCCCAAATGTGACAACAAAAGTTTCAACATACCTTACCAATATGGAAAGATATATTTGAGCAAACCTTGAAACTTATTTTAGTAAATAGGCCTCAACATTAGCCCACTTTGGGTTAGCATATATGGCTCAACAGCCAGACCCAAGCCTACATTGGACATAGCCCTAATCCAGCACAAGTTTAGCCCATTAATGCATGGTATGGTTTTCAAGGGTATATTCAAAAGATTTATCTCTTTTTCTTTTTTCTTTCTATATATATATTTAAAATATTTAATGGTAATTATAAATTAAATAACTTATTAATAGCAAATAACGTTTTTTTAAATGACTATTTCAATTTTAATGACAATTAAAAATTTTCCAATGACAATTTTAATAAGTAATATTCAATTAATATTGTGTTGGACGATTATTTCAATTCTAGAGGTGATAAATATAGTCGGGCTCGAGTTTGGCCGATTATTACCTTATAGGGTGGGCCTATTGAGCCAGCGACAGGATCTTGTGATTTGTGATAAGTAGGCCATCCATGATAGGGGCCTTTACATGGGTAGGTGCGATACATCTCCCGCCACGTGTACTCTCTGGGAGATGGCTTCACGAATTCCATTTATACCGATTCTAGCACGGGGGTACTTTTGATATTTTTACAATAAAGAGGGGTGTATTGGTCTTTCTCTCCGAATATGTTGCAGTCAGGGAGAAAGAGAGAGATCGAAAACGTCCAAGTGCGGAGGAGATCTCCATTCCCCAATCCGTAACACGGGCCACCCTCGATCCAACCGTTGAAAACCAACAAATCTCCCGATCCGACGGAAGAAAAACCCTTTTCTCTGTTTCTCGAGTCGTCCTTCCACGGCTGAGATCTTTTAAACCCTCATCCCAATCCGTCACAGCTGTCGATCGGTTTTGAGCTCCACTCCGTTTTTGAACCCTCTGGATCACCTGGGTATTCTCCATATTCCACCATCGGTCGTTTTGAAGCTTTGTTTGGATTGATCTCATGCCCTGATCTGCTAATTCCAGCGAATTTGATCGGTTTCTCTCCGTGACTGGCGCGGCGGGACCAGGCGCCGAACATGGAGGTCTTTGAAGCGTATTTCCAGAGAGCCGATTTGGATCGGGATGGGAGGATCAGCGGGGTGGAGGCAGTCACATTCTTGCAAGGATCAAATTTGCCGAGACACGTCCTCGCACAGGTATTTTTGATGCTCCTCCTTGTATATTTGCCTTATTTTTCTTAATTTTCCGAATAGAATATTCAAAATTCTAGCTCAGTAGAAACAATAATTCGGGCGATTTTGTTGGTGGTTAGTAGATCAAGATACAATCTTCATGATATTTTTGCTTTCGATCGTAATTGGCGGTTATTTTCGTCATTGGTTATTCCTAAATTCCCAAAGCATTTGGGTTTTTAAGCTTTAGATTGAGAGAAATCTCATTGATATATAGCTAATCAGCTATGCTGCCTGAGTATGTGTAAGAGTGTTGGATATGGTTGATCTTAAATCCAAATTCTCAAGATACATGTAAGAAAAGGATTGGTTACTGTTCGTAAGTATGACCATGCTAAAGTTCTTCAATAACAGCATTGCGAGTTGAATTCTGATGCCTAATATAAATTCTAAATAACTAACATTTGGATTTCGATTCTCCAAGAAGGGGATCTATTATCCTAATCCTTAGGATCCACAGCATCCGACTCGGGTACTCCAATTTTTTGAAGGACCTGAGTATCGCAGTTATAAAACAATGTATATATGAGCAAAGGGATCACAGTGTCACTAGTTGAATTTGTGCCTGGTTGGTGCAATCGCAGTATCATCATCATCATCGTTGTCCGAGACTTATCCTCCCAACTAATTAGGAAGCTGAACAAATCCTATTCCATCCTTTCACTCTATGAAGGAACATATCTTCAGTTAAACCATATATCATGGATTCTTTTCTTACTAACTCCATCCACGTTCTTTTGGGCCTTCCCAATTGCACTTTTAGAGCCTTTAGCTTGAACCATCTTACCCCTTCTAACTGGTGTAGTTCTTGGTATCCGTTACACATGGCCAAACCATAGTTGGCTGTCCCTCCTTTTATTGCCTATGGGTGTTGCTACTCCTATGTTCCTCCAAGTGCACTTATTTCTAATTCCATCCTTCCTTGTCTTGCCACTCATACATCTCAACAACCTCATTTCGGCTACCACTCATCATATGAACGTGTTTCTTGACTGCCCAATATTCTGTCCCATAAAGCACGATTGGCCGTATAGCAATTGTATAAAAATCCCCTTCAGCTTGATTGTTATGCGTTGATTGGTACGATTTACTGTAGTTCTAAATAATTGACAACTTTAGTAGTCAAAACCGCAGTAGATTTGGATTTCAAGTCTTTCGAAAGGGGGGGTCCTTTATCCTAATCGTTATTAGACGATCCGAGTGCATGGTTTGGGTACTCCGGTTTTTTGAATGGCCTGGCTATTGTAAATGTATAATAATTTAAGATGAGTAAATGGCTGACGAATCTTGTCATTTTAGTTTGCAATCTTAGCAACCTGTTTCTTTTCACTCCATTTGTCAGTGCATGGCTGTTGATAAAATCCTTGTCAAGGGGCTGCTGGTTGAGCTTGTGTTGCCTCTATATTCCCTAAACAAAGCCTTTCCTATTGTTTTGTCACAGGCTCAGTTGCATGAAGCCGTGAACCTTCTACTTGGGATGCCAGGCTCTCTTGCTTTTGGCTTTAGAATCTCCCTCATGCTCACACTCCTTGGGCATTTGCAGTTCTCGTCATTCTCATCATTTAAGGAACCGTCAGTTCTCTGCTGCTGCATCTTAAATCTCCCCACCCTCCCATTCATGCTTTGCAACAAAGGTCATGAGGAGGCTTTGACATGCGGCTTTAGCTCATGTTTGTACTTATCTTTGGAATATATATATATATATATATATATATATATATATATATATATATATATATATATTTCCTAAAAGGCAACGGAAATTTTATTAAACAAAAGAAGCAACTACAAGGGAAGCCGAGGGGGTGGCCCCACCATTACCCAAACATATGAATCTCCTTGGCGGGAGAAGCATTCGGTACCACAACGGACGGGTCTGGTGCCAACCGATAGATCTTCGGAAAATCTTCTTTAAGAGGAGATGATCCTAACCAAACATCTTCCCAGAAGCGAATCCTACCCCTGTCACCAAGCAAAAAAGTAGCTCCATCCATGAAGACTATCTTGATCGCTATGACTCCTTTCCACAATGCCGAAGCTCTATAAGCCTAAGAATCCCTGGTCCACCAATCCCCATTGGAACAACCATACTTGCTTTTGATAACGGTCTTCCAAAGAGCTTCCTCTTCCTCCCCAAACCTCCAAAGCCACTTCCTGAGTAAAGTTGAATTTATAGATTTGAGGTCTTTTATACATGCTCCACCTTCATCGATAGGCTTGCACACCTCATTCCATCGAAGCAAGTGAAATTTCTTTTTTTTCTTCCACATCATGCCATAAACAATCTTGCCTCAGCTTATCTATTATTGCTAACATTTGAGGCGGGCATTTAAAAAGTGACATAAAATAAAAGGGAAGGCTGGACAAAACGGCTTTGATGAGGGTGATGCGACCTCCAATTTAGAGATATCTTGTCCGCCATCTAGCGAGCATACACTCGACCCTCTCGACCACCTTGTCCCAAAGATGCTTGGCCAGCTTACTCGTGCATAATGGAAGTCCCACAAACCTAGTCGGAATAGATCCCGCTAAGCAACTGAAGGTTTCGGCAAATTGCTCCACCTCTTGGAGCTCCATCCGCACCCTGAACATTTTGGTTTTGGCTAAATTGACTTTAAGACTAGACACCACCTCAAAGCAGCGAGTGATTGTCTTTAGTCTCTCCACCTCATCATGAGAAGCGTTGCAAAAGAGGAGCATATAATCTGTGAATTGAAGATGAGAGATGGGCGGTTCCAAGGTACCCTCCACCCGAAAAACCGAAATGAAACCTTCATCCCGGGTCAATAAGCAGAATTGCTAAAGTACATGTTCAATTAGGATAAAAGCACACCCATTTTCTGCAGCCTGTGCCTTTGTGCAAGTGATTGACATATTGTTTGATATTCAGCAGCTTGCAATTTATGCATACTTCCTTCTTATGGGGTAGGTATGCTCATATCTACGTTTTTGGAAATCTTTTCGCTGTTTTTCTGTTCCATAACCAATGCCTCGACTTGTCATGTGGCCAACCAATCCTTAAAGATCTGACCCTTTTGGGTTGTGGTATGCACAACGGCTAAAAGGTTCTAGTTTTCAAGTTAAAATGCTCTTTTACGTCAATGCTTACAACCCTTCAAAATCCTAAAAGATCTGCTAAATCTAAACTGGTTAGGATCATAGTTTTAATTAGCTGAAAGAAATCTACTCTCAAGATAATACTTCTTAAAAAAAAAATCTACTCAAGATAATTTTTTTGAAAGATACTATCAAGATAAATTAACTAAAAGAAAATTCTCATATTACTATGTTTGATTTAAATAACATGGTACTGTTCTTGTTTTTCTGCTTTGCCCTTGGGCAATTTAATAATTTTCTATCCTTCCAAAAAAACAAAAGAAAAAGAGAGAAAAGAAAAAAAAAAGCAAAACCTCTCCTTTTAGTTCTGGTTCTTTTTTGACAAAATCCTTGTTCCTAGTTCTGTCTTACAACTCATCATCATCATCATCATCATCATCTAAGCCTTATCCCAATTAATTGGGCCCGGCCACATAATCCTTTTCCGCCATTCCACTCTATCAAGGGCCAGACCTTCAATTAGACCATAGGCAATCATGTCTTTTCGTACTACCTCCATTGCCGTCCTTTTGGGTCTATCCCTTGCCCTTTTAGAGCCTTCAACTTGTACCATTCTAGAGCCTTACAACTAAAACTTGGGAAAATCACCAAGAAATTCTTGTAAAGCTTGTCGATCAAATACTGCAGAGACCTATTAAGAGGCATACAAACAGTTGGTCACATTGATATGACTTCCAGATGTTGGGTAAGCACATAATTGCATAGCATGCACATGCAAGTGTGCATTGTATGAATTTGCAAGGAAAACCAAAAAAAGAAAAAAACCTAGTACAAATTCAGGACAACCTACATATGCCTGCATGTGTGAGAGCCTGCGTGTGAATTGTGAGATGTGGGAAGACCATAAAAATACCAATGCTTGGATGAGGTAGCCTTGCCATTTTCATTCAACGTAGCCTTGAAAGGTTATGTCAAAACCCAGACTGGATTCTTACCCATTTTTTGTGGGAGATTCGTTTGACCTGAGACTAGTGTTCCAATTGTTGTTGATAATATTGACATATCGACGAAATTATCATTGTCAAGGACTCGGCGAAACCAAAACCCTACTGTGTATTTTTACGATAAATTGATTTATTGGCAAAAAAACATACCGTATTTATTTATTTTTAAAAAAAAAATCTTTAGAGATAACAGAAACTTGCATTAAAAGGAAGAGGAAATACAAGGAGGAAATCAACCCGCTAAGATAACGGATCAATTACCCTCCATACAAAAGCAAATTACAATCCTTTAAAAGCATCACATTGGAAGCCCGCTCGAAGATATAATACTGGATTCTTTTCATTGTGGACCCCATCGAATTAGACTCCCCCTTAAAACATCTCCCATTCCTTTCTTCACACACCGACCACTAAACTGCCAAGGGTCATTATCCATATCAAATTTCTTTACTTTCCAAGGGTAATGCCATGCCAAGCTTTAAGCAACCGACCCGTCGAATTTGAGAGGACCCTAGACATCAAACCAAGAGAAAATAGTTGACCAAATCTGTTTAATGAAAGGGCAGTGAACGAACATATGATCCACCGATTTTGCATCCGCCATACAACAAAGCCAAAATTTTGGTGATAATCATTCCTTTTTTCCTCAAATTATCAACTGTCAATACCTTCCTCTTTCCAACCAACCAACCAAAGGCCGCATTCTTTGGAGGAAGCTTATATTTCCACACTTTATCTGTCATTATCTCTTTTGAAGCATCGGGTTTCCTGGAGATGGAGTTGTAGAGGGATTTAACCGAGAAGGTGCCCGATTTGTCAAACCTCCACACCGGCCTATCTGTTCCTGTCTGATCTAGTTTACCACTGCTAATACAATTGAGAAGAGCCGCTAACTCTTCGATCGCCCAGTCATGAAGATTTCTGCTAGCGGAGAGGTTCCACACTATGTTGTTCCCATGACAATAGTAACTGTTAGCTACTAAAATAAGCCGATTCGGGGCCAGACAATATATGTTTGGGAAAACATCTTTAAGAGCTTGGTCTCCCACCCAAAAGTCTTCCCAAAAGCGAGTATTGTTACCTTTACCAATGATAAAACGAATACCTTTGAGCATCTCGTGCTTCATTTCTAACACTCCTTTCCATAGAGCCGAAGTTCTATAGGATGTGGACTCTCTGGTCCACCACCCACCTACTAATTGGCCGTGAGCTTACGTGGACCACAACACAGAAATCAATGGGAACAATGATGCTCACCGTTGAAATCTTCCTAGGGTCCACCGTGATGTTTATTTGCCATCCAATCTATTCATAAGGCCAAAAAGACTTGGATGAAGGGAAAACACAAATATCAGCTCGACCCAAAACTTATGTGGCCCCAAAGAAGTTTTCAATGGTAGGCATTCAAGGTTCGAAAGTAGCGCTTTTATCATAGTGAGATGATCCCCCAAGGATAGATACCTGCATTTCCATCTAGCAAGGTATTTCTCAAATCTGTCTATGACTTTATCCCATAGGAACTTTGGAGGCTTTCCCACGCATAAAGGGAGACCAACAAATGTGGTTGGAAGACTTCCCATTAGGCAATCGAAAAAGTCAGCATAATGAGATGCCTCTGCTTCATCCATATCAGCTAAATACATGTAAAATCAGATTTTTATTTTTAAAAAAGAAAAAAGCTTCGAATTGGAATTTTTGAGAGAAATTTGTCTGTGGAAGTGTTTTTTGGAGCCATTATTCGGTGCATCTCAAAGTGAATTCGGTGGGCCAATCGCGGATCGACAGCGTGTGGGCCGATTTTTGTAGGTATGAAAAAAACTAAAAAAAAATCCATTTTTTCTTGGATTAGATGATAGATTTTGCTTAAAGGAGGGATTTCAGCAAGATTTTTGGGCTTTTTATTCAAAGATTTCTCGAATATTTCAAAAAATAAGGGCAATTTCTTTTGATACTTCCTCATGGATTCGGGACTTAGGAGAGGAAGACAGGGCGTGTGACAATCTGTCTTAGGATCTTCCCGCGTCATAGTGGGGGATGTGGGACCCACTTTGATGTTTGTGAGATATCCTTCCTGTCCATTCGTTTTGTCAGATCATGTTAGGGCATGGGCCCAAAAATGAGGCAGATCCAAAACTCAGGTGAGCCTCACGATAAGAGAAAGTGGGTAGGAAATGCCTACCGTTGAAACCTCCCTAGGTCCACCATGATGTTTACATGCCATCCATATGATTCATAAGGTTATTCCTATTGGGAGGAACTAAAAACACATAAATATTAGCTTAATCGGAAAATTCTATGGCCCTGCAAATGTTTCAATGGTGGACATTCAATCCTCACTATTTATTGTCATGCATCACACTTGCGTTTTTGATCTACCTCATTTTTGGGCCCATCCCCTAAAATGATTGGGAAAAACAGATGGATGAGGTGGATTTCTCCCAAACGTCACATTGTGTCCCACATAGTTTCCTTACGCAGAAGTTGGTGTGACGTGTGCAAATTTTAGAGCGCAACTTGATGCAACCATGGAACTAGCGCTGTGGGTGGGAACTTGACTGCGGGGCCCACCTCCATGTATGTATTGTATATCCAGGCCGTCCATCTGTTTTGGCAACTACTTTTAGGGCATGGTCTCCAAAATGAAGCAGATACAAATTTCAATGGACCACACAACAGGAAACAATGCTTAGGGCCCGTTTGGACGGGTGGATTGGAAGGGATTGGATGGTATTGGAAGGGATTGGAAGTTAAATCCCGGGATTGGCCGGGCATGCCAAACAGACTGGGTGATCTGCTCCAAGGATATAGCAATCCCATAGATCTTAAGACAATCCACCGACAACACCATCATTACCTTTAAATCCCATCCAATTTACCCTAATCCTTTCAAATTTGCTTGGGACGTGTTTGGGACTGGAAGGGATGGGAAGGTTTAATCCTGGGACTGGCCGGGCTTGCCAAACAGACTCGATATAACAATCCGAGGATATAGCAATTCCATGGATCTCAAGACAATCTACTGACAACACCATCATTACCTTGAAATCCATGCCATCCATCCTAATACCATTCAATCCCTTCCAATCCACCCGTCCAAACGGGCCCTTATTGACCATTAAAAACCTTTTTGGGCCACAAAAGTTTTGGATCGAGTTAAGATGAGATTTTTTTCGTTTAATCCATGTATATTTGACCTTATCAAGAGGTTGGATGGTCAATAAACATTATGGTGAACCCTAGGAAGTTTTTAATGGTAGGTTTCAGTGACCACTGTTTCTTGTTGTGTGATCCACCTGAAATTTGTATTTGCTTCATTTTTGGGACCATGCATGAAAATAAGCTATCAAAATAGATGGACGACGTGGATCTACAATACATACATGAAAGTGAGCCCTAGGGTCAGGGTCCCACCCATGTCGCTGGTTTCGGGGTTGCAGCTAAGTCGCACTCCACAATGGACTGCATAAGGACGCTATCAGTAATGACGTTGCTGGTGGATGGTGCTTAGTGGGCCCTAAAACAATGTATATCTTTTATCCATGCCATCCATCCATTTTGGATCGTTATTTTAGGGTCTTAACCCAAAAATCAGGCAAATCCAAATCTTAGGTGGATTGTGGACTACACAATAAGAAAACAGTGGCGAATGAATTCCCATCATTAAAACTTTGTAGGGCCCACTTAAATGCTTATTTGCCGATTAGATCAAATGAACCTGGATGAAGGGAAAACAAAAATATCAGGCACTTCGAAATTCTTGATGGATTATAGGTAGGCCAAACTTTGATACTTTGGACCTCTGGTAAAGGTAAAGTGTGTTGGATGATATGCAAGCACTTAGAAAATTTTTAAAATTTGCAGATGTGGCATACACTTATTTGACTATCCGTTGGTGTATATTTATTGAATGGCTAAAAATGAAAAAAGTAAAAAATAAAATCCAATGGTCCTATTTCTGCAAACAAGTGTCCATGAATCAGAGATTAGGATTCATCAACCAATTTGATCTTGGGATTGGCATGAAGATAGTGGGCAACCTGGTCGGTTTTAATTTGAGTTAATATATGCCACGTCACATGTATAACTTCTAGTATCATATAACTCCTCAAGTTTATGATGGTCATATGGATCATTTGATGTACTAGTGTGGTCCATACCCGCCTACAGTTATAATCCTAATTTTTGGGCCAGGGATGTCGGTGGGATGGGATGGTTGGATGGATAGATGGATGGGATGGTTGGATGGATAGATGGATGGATGGATGGATTGGATGGTTGAATGGTTGGATGGATGGATTGGATGGATCGAGTGGATGGATGGATGGATTGAGTGGATTGGTTGGATGGTTGGATGGATGGATGGATGGGATGGTGGGATGGATGGATGGATTGGATGGCGGGATTGATTAATGGATGGATTGGATAGTTGGATGGATGGATGGATGTGATTGTTGGACGGATTGGATGGTTGGATGGATGGATGTATGTGATGGTTACACGGATTGGATGGTTGGATGAATAGATTCTTTTTGGATTTTTTTTTTTTCTAAACATGCAAATATGTGTATTTAGGCATCTCTTGAAGTTTCACTGAAAAATTCCACCGATTCCCCTGCATTTCTGGTTATCGGCGATCATATCAACGATAATGATATTGTTTTGTTTTAAATATCTGGCCAATGAAACTTGTGCGATACCAACAACTCGAACACTGCCTTAGACGACAACATGATGTGATAAATGAATGAAATGAGTACGCTCAAGGTTTGACTAGTTGGACAGATTGGTTGACTTGGACAGTTTGAACAATCTCTCCTAAAATGGGGCTTTAGTTACTTGACCAATTTTATGGTTGTATCCTGTCTAAACCAGTCCAACCATCTGGTCCTGGTTTTAAAAAACTGGAGAGGTCTATTTTAAGTGAAAATGTGATCCATCACCTCAAGCAACTAAATATGCAAATATGCATCTTTTCTCTATTATTTGATTCTTAAATATGCAAATGTGTATTTTAGCTTCTCTTGAAGTATCATTGAAAAATTCCATCATTTTCCCCATGTTTCTCTAATGTTTCTTTGAGTCAGCGTTACATGCTTTTAGACCCCCACTAAATAGAAACTTATTGTGTATGTCTTTTTTGCAATTATTTGATTCATAAATATGCAAATGTGTGTATTTTAGCATCTCCTGAAGTTTCATTGAGAAATTCCACCATTTCCTCATGTTTCCCCAATGTTTCCCTCAATTAGCAATAAATTTCTAGGGATCAACAATAATATCGGTGATATCGATACATGTTTTCATATCTCCAGCTAGCGATACATGTAACAATACCAATACTATGAACACTTGCTGCAATTGATGGATGGAATGGATTTCATAGAGACATCATCGTGGGTCCCATGTAGTTTTTCGTTAGACTGAATTCTTAAGGAGTTGTGTTGTGTGCAAGCTACGCAAAGATTAGAGAAAAGGGTGTGGTGCATGGTATGCCAAATCTATTACGTAACGGCCGTTATGTAATGGTAACAATCAATAACTGTTACCCATCAAGGGGCCAAAACGACCGTTAAAAAAGGAGCTGTAACAGTCCATAACGGCCCATAAACAGTTTTCTGGCAGCTGTTATAGCCCATATTGTAATGGTAACGGCGGCCACCATTACCATTATGGAACACCTTGGTGTGGGGTACTCTTAGTGGAAAAAATTGAAATGGCCCTTGGTTGAAGGGCCAGAGACATCCATTATTCTTTTGTTTTAAAATCTCTTGCCTGCTAATTGTGTGGGTTAAAATGTCCACTGACTACCCTGTTTTATATAGTAGAGATGCTGGCTTATCTTCTTCTTGGCTTCGAGTTGTAGCTTCTGAATCTGAATAATGAAACAACAGAATCTGGGTCTTATAAGCCTTGTAACTTAAATCTTGTGGCTATTTTATTTTCTGTGGTTTGCTTTTGCCTTTTGCTGACTGTACTAAACCATTGTGGTTGCTGGCAGGTGTGGATGCATGCTGATCAGAACCGGACTGGTTTTCTTGGTCGGGCTGAGTTCTATAATGCACTAAGACTTGTCACTGTGGCACAAACTGGGCGAGAACTAACACAAGATATTGTGAAGGCAGCCTTAGGTCCTGCTGCAGCTAAAATCCCAGCACCTCAAATAAACACCGCCTCGACACCTGCACCTCAGTTGAATTCTGTGACACCTCCTGCCCCTCAGCTGAATTCAATGGCTCAACCTGCCTCTCAAATGACCAGTGCAGTCACGCCAACCTCAACCCAAAACCTTGGCTTCAGAGCACCACAAGTAGTTCCAAGTGCTGGTATGAACCAACAGTTTTTTCCCTCTCCAGACAATCAGATCATGAGGCCGCCTCAAGCCATGCCTGCTGCTGCTTCACTTCCAATGCAGGGGACAAGCCAAGGGCTCCCTGGGGTAGGCAATATAGCAGGCGCACGTCCTCCAAACCCAAATATGTCCACTGTATCAGTTGATTCGCTTGGTGCGAGGCCATTTGGAGCTTCTATGGGAGTAACTTCCCAAGTCCCTAACAGAGGGATTCCACCTCCTATGACCCATGATGCATTTGGATTAGTACCTGGGCCAACTCCTTCATTACCCCCTAGACCACAAAGCTCATCCATGCAGACATCTGCTCTTCCACCTAGGCCCCAAACCCCAGTTTTACCATCACCCCAACCTGCAGTTAAGGATTCTAAACCATTGGCTGTCTCTGGAAATGGTTTTACTTCTGACCCAATTTTCGGTGGGGACGTGTTTTCTGCTATTCCAACTCAGCCAAAGCAGGATGCTTCTGCACCTGCCGTTGCTGCAAGCAGTATACCAAACTCATCTGCTATTGCCCCAGTAGCTACTGGGTTCCAATCATCCGTTAAACAGGGCCAACTAGATCCTCTGAGCACGTTGGCGACGCCAACTAGTCGTAATCAGCTTCCACAGGCCCCTCCATCACAGGTTAAACAGAACCAACTTGGTACTTCAGCAGGCGTTTCAGTTGGAGCTGTAGGGTCTGCTTCCAATGAGTCCCAGCATCCATGGCCAAGGATAACTCAATCTGATATCCAGAAGTATAATAAGGTATTTGTGGAGGTAGACAAAGACAGAGATGGTAGAATTACTGGTGAAGAAGCACGTAATCTGTTCCTGAGCTGGAGACTGCCTAGAGGTAGACATTATTGTGTTCCCACATGGAGCATTGGTCTTTGCTTTTAATAAATCAAACTTTTGATTGATTATGAAAGATTCTGATTGCTTTTCTTTCACACATATAGAAAACACAACACAAACCATGCATTATTGGCATGGGCGCTTGAAATATAGACATCTATGCTTATTTTTATTATAAATGTGATGGCTATTGATGAGAGCAGGATTACAAATCCTATAATCTGGCTGGCTTGTCTGGTGGGCCCTGCAGTGCATGTGCCATGACTCAAATGTCAGGCAGAGCACTCTCTGGTCATCAAGCGGGCCACACTTGTGTAGGAAATGGGCAATAAAAAACTAAAATGGTCCATATACATACACATTCACACAGTTCAAAAGATTCAGCTGCTTGACCAAAGATTCAGCTGCTTGACCTGGGCACCTGTGGCCCATCCTAGTTTAGGGTAAACTCTTTCCTACTTTTCTGGTCATTTGATTGGTATTGACTCATGAGGGTCGGAACAAATAGAAAGTATCATAGCTATGACTTTACAAAATTATATAACTTATAATCATGTTCTTTTAATCTCTCAAAGAAAAGAAAAGAAAAAAAAATCATGTTCTTTTAAGTTATGCACGGAAACTGAAAGTCTGAAACAATGGCCTTTCAGGTATAAGAAACGCTTAATAGATGTTAAAGGCCTATGCGATTAACAGCAGCAATTCGACTTATCTTTTTCTCTCAAGTCAACACCCCCCTCGTGGTTTTACTTTCTTCTTCTTTAAATGAAGAAGACATTTTAAGCTAGGATTCCGATTTTTTTTTTTTTTCCTGTTTCATTTTCTCTCAAACACTCTCTCAATGAAGAAAAGGAAGGTCTCAGAGCACATTTTGTTGTCTTTCAAAAAAAATGAAGAAAAGGAAGGTCTCAATTGATGCGAATTAGTTCCAATGATAGAGGATGGGCCCGCAAGTTTTAATCACTAGCATAGGTCACCGCAAGCTTTTGCTGAAAAAAATCAGCAGGAAAAACACATTCATGCAACGTAATTGTGGAACATAGAATGCAGTGACTACAGACAAACTTCCAACAGAAAATAAGAGTTTTCAGCAACTCTAATGGGTTTCCAGCAATCAGAAACCTTAAAAAATATACCAGGTCAACGATAGTGCAGCATAAAGGAGAAGATCACCAACAAAAAGGGTTTACAATAACCCAACAATCTCAATAACGTCTCCATGTTTTAGTCTAGAAAGAAAATTAAAGATCATATGGCTAAAAAGGCCTTTATAAACTCTCTAATAGTCCTTAACAAACCTAAACCTACTTTAAATCTCAGCCATTGCTTTTGTAAAATCTCAGCAATCCAACTAAACAGCCTCTAACAAATCCCCATGTAACAGCTGTGAAGAGTCCATGCTATTTGGACTCTCTACAAAAGGATTCAAGCCCAAACCATGTCTATGTATTTCTTATGCATGACTCATGATTTCAGCATGCGTCAGCCAGTTTCATCTCCCAAACATGCCACATAGCTCTACTGCTGCGGCTGTATGGAGTTTCTTCTAGACAGGACCGTCCAACGGTGAATTTTGGGGGTTCTTCAGTGGGTCTCATGTTAGTATTGTTGTGGCCCTCATCTGATTTGGTTGTCTTTATTTTTTTGCCTCCTTGGGTCTGCACTTTGACTGGCATTCTTCATCTTCTTTGCATTTGCATCATTTTTCATCGAGGTGCCACTCACTTATTGTGCACGTCTCTTCTGAAAAATATTTTATTTAACATGGGAGGTATTCTGCCTGTACAGTACCACTCAAAATAAAAGGCCTGTAGATCAAATTGGTCTGGAATGTTATCTTGTTAAAATTTGGACTGCTCACAATGCTATTTTTCTGCTTGTCAGAGGTCTTAAAGCAGGTGTGGGACTTATCTGACCAGGATAATGATAGCATGCTTACTCTGAGAGAGTTCTGTACCGCGCTTTATTTTTTGGAGCGGTACAGAGAAGGGCGTCCTCTTCCAGCAGTGCTTCCAAACAGTGTCAGGTTTGATGAGACATTACTGCGCGCCACAGGCCAACCAACAGCCCCATATGGTGGAGCTTGGCGGCCCACTTCTGGTATTCAGTCCAAATACTTCTCACCAATGCTTTTGTAGATACCAATACAATTTTTATAGCCGTCTGTGAAGATCTCTATTCTTCCAAGATGCATCGCTCTTTCTTTGTTTTTCTTTTGGGCAAGTTTTTTGGTGCTCCACTGCTGACTTCTGTTTTGCACTTTGTTGATGGATTTCTTGTTCTTCTTCTGATTAGGCTTGCCACCGCAAGGAATACCTGTTGCTCGACCCGTAATGCCTACATCTGGATTGAAGCCATCTGCACGAGTTCCAGTTCCCCCTCAGACTGATGATGTGGTACAGCCCATGCAGCCGAAGTCGAGGGTGCCAGTATTGGAGAAGCACCTTGTGAACCAACTCAGTAAGGAAGAGCAGAGTGCTCTGAATGCAAAGTTCCAAGAAGCAACAGAGGCAGATAAGAAGGCATTTTCTGTGACCCATCACTTAAAAAAAAGAAAAAGAAAAAAAAGAATTACTCATCACCTTCATTGTTTGAAGTATCTCCAATATTACCGAAATATCTCCGATATTATTCATATCTCCAGCTCAGTGATATTGAGAACATTGGTAGCAATACCAATTACCTGGCAGTAGTATTAGGAATTCTAGGTATCGGTGATGTATCACTAAGTATCGCGAATGTATCGATATCACTTATGTATCGCTTTTTGACTGTGTAAATTCCAAGTGTCGCATGTATTGCCAATGTATCGATATCACCATTGTGTTACCAATATTTTCGATTGTGTCACCAATATTTTTGATTGTGTAAATTCCAGGTGTCGCTTGTATCAACAATATTTCATTAATATCGCTGATGTATTGATGTCACCAAAATTTGTTAAAAGTTTCCATTTCATTTCCTTTTTTTTTTTGGGGGGGGAGTGTTCAATTTGTCGACGATAATATCGTGATATTATTGTTATCTCAACATGAGCGATATCGAGACGACAATCTTTTGTTTCCTTTTTACTTGTCGATGATTTCTTGGCGAAATATTGTGTTATCGATATTCTGAAATATCGATGGATGTTGGAATGGATGGGATGGTTGGGCTGCTTTCTTACAATAGTACATGCTTTTAGGCCCCCATTAACAGGAAATTTATTATGTATGCATTCTTTCAGCAATTTTTTGATCCCTAAATATGCAAATATGCGTATTTTAGCATCTCTTGAAGTTTCACTGAAAAATTCCACCGTTTACTTTCCCCCATGTTTCCCTAATGTTTCCCCGCATTTCCAGTTATCGGTGATATTATTAGTGATATCGATATTGTTCACGTATCCCCAGCCAGCGAAACTTGTAGCGATACTGATACTTCGAACACTGATCACCTTGTTGTTTGATTCATAGACAATATACTTGTATTATGGTCATAACGCTGGAAACAAAAAGAAAAGAAAAGACAAGGTTTTTTTTTTTTCCTTCTTGTGTTAATCCATTCCAATATCTAAAATTCTTAAGTAGGCGCTGCAGGTTTTTGTCACATGTAAATCTGGTACTACATTTGGATTATTGCACCTAAACTTTTGTATGCTCCGATATGCACCTAAACTTCTGGATACTTCAATGTGCACCTAAACCTGCAATTTCTGTTGGGAACCTGATTTTTAGGGTGAATCGATGAGTTTTCAGCTGAGAGTGCAGTAGTGCAGCGTTTATTCTCTGGTGGATAAGCTCCCATATTAGTATCCATAGCAGTTTCTGTTTTAAAGTATTGGAGTCTCTTGTACATATTAAAGAAAAAAAAATAAAAATCCTCCTTTTCTAGGTTCCACCTTTAGTTTGAGTTCATGGATAATGGGAATGCATGGCTTGATCTGGCTGACCCTTTTTTATTTCTAAATGGAAGGTGGAAGAATTGGAGAAAGAGATTTTAGATTCAAAAGAGAAGATCGAATTCTACCGTGTTAAGATGCAAGAACTTGTGAGTAGCTTCTATTTTCCCTATTGCTTTGGTTTATAAAATTACATCCTCTCTGTCTCTCTCTCTAGAGAGAGAGAGAGAGGAAAAAAGAAGAATTATACAATGTGATGCATCTCATGCAAATGTCGTTTGATGATAAAGTGAAATGCTAAATTTAATCCATTGCTAGAGGTAAGCTCAGCTAATTTGATGACTGCCAATGATCTGCTCTCTCTCCAGTTAAATTGCAGGTTGCAGCCTCACCATTTACCTGTAGAGTCTCTTTTTTGCTGCCCTTTTCTTAATAATGGACACATGCATAATAAACATACATCTCCTTGTAACATGTGCGCCCATTAAACATGCTCCTTTTTAGCCCACCCATTGGAATCCCTATGCTAGTTAGTACACACCCCATCCCCAATGAACTGCTTTACCTCACTACCTGTTGAGCCATGGTTGTGTTGCTACTCAAACTTGTGCTCGATAGGTGCATTTGTAAGACGTTCAAACTTCAAAGTGTGACTCCTCAATGATGCATCACTGAAATTACAAAGCCTCCAAGATTTGTCCTTCCAAATTCTGTTCAACAATATATTGAAAAACAAGCCTCCAAGTAAAGCAGCATGTGTTTAGATGAAAGGAAATAGTGGAGTTGGTAAAGATTCGGAGTTCATGAATCCAAGTGAGGGAATCTTCCCTTTATCTGTTCAGGAAATATTTAAGGAACAGGCTTGGTTTTGTAAAAGTCATGAAATGTAGAATTATCTACATCAGTCGCTGGTAGATATAAAAGAGAAAGATAAAAAAATTCTGGGACATAACCTGCAATATATTTTTTTTCTTGATAAATGGGAATATACTACAAGAACAATGAAGATTCAAATCCCATATACATTTCTGGCATGTGAAATCCAATGCCCCCTCCCCGCAATCTGAAGTCCAGAAAAGGCTTCGAGAAGCCTTTTCCTTTGCTAGAGATTCGGCCCGCACATTTGCTGATCGACCTATTTGGATAAATAGGGCTCCCGAGCCGTCCCCGAGGTCTTTCACCTCCTCCATCTCATTTGTTATACTCCACAGAAATTTGTTGGATTTGATCCATGGGATTATATCAGGCAAGTTCCCTTCAACTATTATGGGACGCCAGTTTCTCTCGTTGCTAATCTGAGGCCATATGACATGGCTGCCGCCTCTGCAAAGAATGCATTTTGATGCCCCGTAGGCCTTGAGAATTCCAAAAGAATGTCCGCCCTATTATTTCTGCCTCCAGGTTCCAGCTTCGATAATGCCTGGATTTCCGAGTGCACATCCAGCAAAATGTAGAATACAATGGCCCAGCTGAGGGGCCTGCCAACATTTACTCTCTTCCTTAGGATTCACCAAACCTAATGATTTCTTTCCAGTTAGAAGATACAGATTTAGGGATACCCGTTAACATCTTTGACTTGCATGCTCCATGTTATGGCATAGTCCTGGATGAGTTGAAGCACATCCACTTCCATCTTTACAAGGTCCTGAAAAATCTGCGAGTCCCTTTCTGCCCAAATGCACAACAACATTGCCTTCAAAAGAGCTTTCCACAATATCCTGCCTATTGGGCCCCATGGGGCCATTTTCCAGCTTGAAGCGAGCCCATCTACTAAAGAAAGTAGCACCCACTGTAACTCCAAATTTCACAAATATCACCTCCCACAGTTTTCGAGCAAAGGGGTATAGCAGAAATAGATGCGCCATTTTTTCTTCAGATACTTTACACATACTGCACCTGTTAGGGATCATCATCCATTGGTGATAATCGACCGTCAGCACTTTGTTGAGATAGACCAACCAACAGAGGCAGAGGAAAACACGTTGCCATCCTCCTAAACTGTGCATTGAGCTTCATTAGATCGGATGCCATCCCACACCACAGATGCCCAGTCTCCTCTATTAACCTCAGGCCTTCCAATCCTCCTAAACACGGCAGAGGAAAACACAGTCATCCTTTGGAGTCCAAATTCTGCAATCTTTTCCCATCTCAGCAATCTACATGTTTCCAACATTGCAAGCAACACGACTAAGGCGCCTCATCATCCTTTAATGAACCTGTAAATGCAGGGGACCACACAATACCTTGAGACGAGTGGTTAAAGAACTGGTCCACTGTTCCATCAATGTTGCAGGTGTTATGAAGCAGCTTTGGAAACCTCTGCTGAAGTGGGCTTTCTGCGCACTAACAATCCTTCCAGAAGTGCACTCTGCAACCATTGTGGACTTTGTATCAAATCCGCTGCATAAACTTACTGTACGCATTTGATATCGTCTTCTAGATGGAGCCCCTACTGCTAGAGCATGCTTTTATGTCCCACCCATTTTCTGCTCTACCATATTTATTGCAAGCATTACCTTGAGGAGAGGTGACTCCCTGCACCCAATTCTCCACCACTACTTTGTTAGGAGCATATTGTTTATCTCTTTGATTGAGATAATGCCTAGCCCTTCCTGATTTAGAGGCTTACACACCTCTGACCATGCCACCAGATGAAATTTATGCTTGTCTTCCTCCTCGTTCTATAGAAATGTTTTTTGAAGGGTCTCTTAGTGTGTCGCTATCTTCCGTGGACATCGGAAAAGGGAGAGTTGATAAATTGGAGCATTGGCCAACACCGCTCTAATCAATGTAATCCTCCCCCCAAATGACAACAGCTTAGCTTTCCAGGAGGCCAGCTTTGTCACATATCTTTCCATTATTGGACTCCACTCTGCTTCCAGCAGTTGCCAACTCCCACAGGCATACCTAATAGCTTTATCGGCTACTTTTCTGTTTTGTATGCGAGGGTTACTGCTAGATCAGTCACCACCCTCTCATTCAGATTAATACCTGCAAGAGAACTTTTGCTTAGAGTTATACTTAGATCAGATACAATCTCAAGGAGGTGTAACACAAATTTAAAGCTGTAAATCTCTTCCCTGCCTCCAGCCAAACAGCACTGCGTCGTCGGTGTATTGCAGATGAGAGCACTGGAAGTCTTGATTCCTTGTCACCATCCCTTTAACAATACCGATATCCACAACTTCTGTTATCAACTTGTTCAGTGCTTTGTCACCACCTTAAAGAGTGGTGATGACAGTGGGTACCCCTGGTGAATGGCTCAGGACCCATTAACCAATATTGAGAACCATGGAAATCAGATACACGTGCTCATCCATCCGGTCCATCTGCTCCCAAAACCCTCGCTAACATATATTCAAATAAGCACTAATTGACTCTATCATAAGCCTTCTCCATGCTGGTATTTGGGACAAAACCTCTGTCCTCCTTTTTCTGAGAATCCTCTATTAGCTCATGAGCTAAAAATGGCCATCTGCAATTACCTCCCCAGAATGAATGCCAAGGAGATGCCACTATGGAAACAACCTTGCTTAGTCTGTTGGGAGGACCTTAGTGATTATCTAATAACAGCTTCCAATCAAACTAATCGGCCAGTAGTCCTTGATATCTTCTGCATCTGTCTTCTTCGAATAAGTGCAATGAAGGGTGCACACATATCGCAGCGTAGGACCATTGAGGAACTGAATTCTTCGAACACTTGCATCACATCCCTCTTTGATGACCTCCCAACAACTTTTATAGAAGGTCATCAAGAACCCATCGAGGCCTGGCGCTTTGTCCTCTTTCATGCTGAGTGATTGTTTAACCTCCTCTTTTGAAAACTGAGCTTCCAGGGTTCTTTCCTGATCTGCTGATATCTTTATGTTTGGACAAACTACTGAATTCATGCCAGTAATTGAAGTGGAAATAACCAAATTGGAGGATCCTTAGCATTAATATGGTCTGAGGAGATGATTGATCACATTTTCATCCATTGTGAATTCTCGCTTTCATCTGGGCCTGGTGCTTGGTCTCTTTGGGATGCATTGGGCTATACTGGAGTCGGTACTAGATCCCTTCAAAGCTTGGAGGCAACTTTTTTCGACAAAAGGAAATATGTCCTATGGTGTATAGAGATTCTAGCAATACTTTGGGCTATGTGGAAAGAGCTTTTATCAGGACCTTGATGAACAACATGGAATCAGGCGCCACAGTTTTTCAAAGAGTGAAAGGAAACATGCTATTTTGGGCTCTTGGGGTTTCCTTGTTCAAATCTTGTAAATTGGTAGATATAGTCTATTCGTAGAGTTTGTTACTAGTCTCTCTTGGTGCTTGGTTGAGCTCCTCATTGTTCTCTTGCCTCCCTCCCCCCCCGCCCCCAATTTTGTTTCCTCTCTGCTCTCGTGCTTTGTTTCTCATAAAATTCTACGTCGTTCAAAAGAAGAAGAAGAAGAAGAATGTCTGTGCTGCCAGGCATGTCATTAAAAAACGGTTGGGTATCAGCCAATATGTAAAGGAAATGGTCAACCCTGTTAAGGGATACAGAGGGTGAGTTGGTCCGTTACGAAAAAAATGGGCCGTATTGGTCCGTATAGAGTGCTGGTCCAGACATAAGAGGGTGAGTAGGTCTGTTATGAAAAAATGGGCCATTTTGATGTACAGACTGCTCCCAAGTGAAAGTATGTTACTTTCCACTTGGACTTTAAAGAAATGTAACAATTAAGAGCTGCTTCCTCATGTGAATGTTAGGAAATATCATGAATTTTTGTCATTTCCTCTTGGACTAAAACTGAGTGTTTGCAACCTCTTATTTTTATTATTTCCTCTTTACTAAACTGAATGTTTGCAATCTCTAATTTTTATTATTTCCTCTTTACTAAACTGAATGTTTGCAATTAAGTGCACTTGTGCATCCAAATTCCAGAGTCCGGACAGAGCCTTATTTTTAAGTTAGCGACCTGCCTTTCTCATGCTGGATGTCAGCCAGTAAAAAGAACTTTTTCTCTTTGACCACTGGGATGCATTAGTAGGGTCTAGATAACTGGGGAAAAGTAGTTCTATATTGTTGTCTACACTCTTTGAATGGCTGCAGGTATTTGAATTTCACTAACACAATAGTTTTTTCATTCTGACCCTTGGGCATTTGAATTTCATATCACGCTGATAGTCCTTATTGATTCAAGGGTTCTTTCTTTTCCGTATCAGGTTCTGTACAAGAGCAGGTGTGACAATCGACTCAATGAGATTACTGAAAGGTCATCTGCTGATAAACGCGAGGTACCATTTTTAGCAAATTGGGGTTTTTGTCCTCTCTAGATAGTTAGCTCTGACAATTTCAGTGAGAACAATTCATATTCGAGGTATTTTATCTGCCGATGTTCTTTTGTGTATGAAATTTGGTTCTCCTAAAATTCTGGTTCTGGAATTTTTAGTGGTTCGTGCATACCACAACTAAGGGGCTGTTTGGGTACTGTATAATTGGTTAAGAAAAATAGCCGGGTATCTCCTAATCGCTCATCTTTGGTTAAGAAATAAGAATTGTTGCCCCGTTGAATGTTTAAAGCAAAAATGGCCCCCCAATTTTGGTTATTTGTTAAATTCCTTCATAGTGTTATTTATTTATTTATTTTTAAACCACTTCTCTCCCTCCCAAATCCCCCCCCCCCCATTCAAGTTCCCTAAACCCTAATACCACCACCTCCATTCAAGTAAAGATGGCGCATGCCGATTGCTGACTGGCAACCAGATTCTAGTATCTCTCTCTCTCTCTCTCTCTCTCTCTCTCTCTCTCTCTCAATCTACCATATGATCGTATGATGATTGAATGGCTGTCCTGGCAGCCTATGACCATATAATCAGGTTGGGAGAAGGATTCACCTCCCCATTCCCTCCCTATCTTCCCTGTAATTGTTCCAGATGAACAGACTGTGCTTACCAAACTTGGTTAAAAATTTGTACAGAACAAACTTAACAATTATTTTTTGTTTTGTTCTTTAAAAAAAAAAAAAAAAACCCAGTTCTAGAATTGTTCCTGTATCCAAACAACTCCTAAATGTATATTCTTGGTTGTAGGAAGGAAAAATGTACAATCATCATATCCATGCGCTTGTTTCTTCACTATTGGAAGGTCCTTTTTAACCTTGCATGACAAGGCCTGGTAATTGATTTATCAATGTTGGAGATCCCAGGGTAAAGTGCTCACTGATGCGCTGGTTTCTTTCCTACCTGAACTGATATGTAATCCACCAAAAAGGTAAAGACTCCATGCTGATTTTAGGGCCAAAACTGGCATCAGCATAACATGTCCATTGGTGCTGGTGACATGGGACCAACTTTTATTTCCATGACAAATAGATATGAGGTGGTCCATTTCAGCCTGTGAGCCTTTCAACTTTGGGATTCTGCAACATGGTCGTTGGGTTCATGGTTCGATTCAGGTATGGTCCATGGCAGGGTGCCTAATGAATCCGATTTGCTGAGTTTTTTGGTTGCCATCAGTTTGTTGAAGTTGTTGCATTAATTTGCTAAGTTTGCAAACTACATCCTCGTGAATGTAATGCATATTTTTCATAAAACCACTTTAGATCATATCACGTCTTTTTAATATAATCTCTTTCTGCCGATTAAAAAAACAGAAACTCATCACATCTTGAGTCTTTATGAACCCAAATTCCGCCAAAATTTGTCAATTTTAAGAATCAAGAGCTCAAATCTGTAGAACTCATCCTACTGTAGAAAACGGTCTGAAATTCATACAATCAGTATTTCATTTAATATAGATGGTTAGGATTAGAATTAATGAATGGTTATCACATATCTTAAATGAATACTGATCTTGGCCAAAGCACCCCTAAATCTTGCCACAGCCATGCAACCCTTCACTAAATCTGTCAATCATAACTTAATCCATAACTTAATCCATGTAAAAAGTGCAAGATCTTGGTCACATTCAGGACTTGGGAGCTAACTCGGTAGGCTTTCAAACGAAACCAGTTTTGTGTCATTCGAATGCCATTTGGTACCCAAAAAGTGGCCCAGAAAAAGTGCCGAAAATAAGAGTATGTATAAATTGTGTAACTACCAGTCCTTCAAGTTCCTCGAGTCACAAATGACTATTTTTGTGATATTCTAAGACTCGATATATATATATATATATATATATATATATATATATATTTATATATTTATATATATATATATATATATATATATATTGTTTTCTTTTTTCTCTAGGGGCTGTTCAGAAACACGTAATAGTTGGGGCAGAACAAATTTTTTCTGTTGCAAGAACTTGTGCTCCCATTTGGACACTTGATTAGATGTGGCAAAGTTTTGAAGTTTTTTCTCCCTAAAAGTCCCTATTTTTGTTTAAAATTTTAGGAGTAACTAATTAGGCAAGCAAGCCGTAGGCTAACCTCCTGCGATCTATTTTTACAAGCATTTTGCTCTTGACAATATCCTATATTTTTTAGGGCAAAGTGATAAAGGGCATAAAAATTGGAATGATGATGTGATGATCATTGTCCCATTTTGTTGTGATGCTGTGGTGATCATAAGGACGACAGTGACAACGATGACAACATGTGGATTTCCCGGGTAATAAATCAGCCATCGTAGACCATGTATTTGCATTGAATCTGGATCGTTGGTCAATTTCTCTTAGCCTTTCATTTCTTTTGTAGTTATTTGGCTCAATTGATGAGTAGACCAGTCCTCGTTTTTTCTTTTGTTTTGGACAAGGTAACTCAATGGTACGAGCAGCTTTGATCAATCCAAGTGTATCACGTATGCACGTTTGAGCAGTGAGTACAAAAAGAAATGAAGAAGAAGATGATGTTAGCAACTATGACAATGACAATGACAATGATGATGATGGTTTAGGAAAAATTCGGTCCTACGATTGATTTTGATGGTTCACACATGCACAAGTGACAAGCATCATGTAACTTAAAATTAAATTGCCCGAATCATGGGTCTCATCTTGGATCATAAACCAACAAATAAAGTGAAATTATGTCTTGAATGGCAGATTGGTGGATATTCTAATGGATACTATTTTTGTTATTTAATTTCAGTTCCAAGACAGCCCATTTGTCAGAGTTCATAATTGTTTCAGAAATGCACACTATGTTTATAAAACATAGTTCAAAATTTTTACAAAACAAAACCTTTTTGAGAATTCTTGTTCTAGTCCCCCCCCCCCCCATTTTTTTTTTTTTTTGTACAGTTCTAAAGTTATTTAGATTGTTCGGCCATGTGCAACGGAGATTAAGAATTGCACTGGTCAGGAGTGAATTGGTTCAAGTTAGAAGGCTTTAAAAGAGCAAGGGGAAGGCCCAAAAGGACGTGGGTGGAGGTAATAAGAAAAGACTTGATGATCTATGGTTTAGGATACGATCCTTGATAGAGGGGAATGGCAGAACGGGATTCATGTAGCCAGTCCCAATTTGTTAGGATAAGGTTTGGATGATGATGATGATACAATTCCAAAATAGTTCCTATATCCAAATAACCCCCCATAAGAAACTATTGAATCAGTCCTGTATTGTTCAACCATATAGGTGAACTAATCAATTAGACCATCATCAGTGGCCCACAAAATTGTTAGAATAGACTGTGAGTCCTATATCACCGGTGGAGTCATAGTGGGATCCAACCCCTTATTATTAATTTTTTTAATCCATAAGTTTTTATTATTAATAGAAGAAGTAGAAACAAAATACAATGGTGGTTAGGGTGTTTAAAAACGTATGTGTAATGGCCATCATGAGTATATTAATATAAGTCCCCTTTTGGGGACTATATTGCAAAGTTTCCCAATTATCTCCAATTTTTTTATTTTTGTTCTTAGGATTATTTTAACTCATTTTCGACTAGATTTGTGCAATCCTTAAAGATTAAAGACAAGATTTAAGTTGTTTTCAAAGAATCAAAGATTCAGGCTAAATTTGGGAAAAATCAACGAAATTTTGCTAGATTTGTGTTTGATGTTTGTATAATTGTTTTTTTTTTTTTTTTTTTTTTCTATTTTTGATGGTTTTTAAGTAATTTTCGTTTTTTTTTTTGGTAAAATATTGTAGATTGTTCAAATACATGTGTGGAGTTTAGATCTACACATGCATGCGTTAAATAAGTATTTTTCATCCTTTTTTCTATTTTTGGTATTTTTTGGAATTTCAGGTCATTTTTGGAATGAATAATGCCAATTTTATTTTTTAATTTTTTTTCTTCAATTTTTTTAGGGGAATGATGTCAAATGCTTAGGGATATGCATTAGTGGGATGAATCCCACAGATTGCATATTTCGGCCCGTTTTGGGAGCATTCGAATGGTCCTAAATTGACACAATACTATTCATTTGAATTTAATTTTAATTTCCCCTCAAATCTCTTGAGGAAAATGGTGTCAACTTGTTATGGATATATGTTAGTGGGTCGAGTTTGACAGATTAAATGAATTTCATGCCAATTCGAGGGCATTCGAGCGGTTTTAAGTCGGCCCGACACTATTCATCTAATTTAATTTTTATTTTTTTTCTTCAAATTTCTTGAGGAAAATGTTGTCAAATGGTTGTGGATATGCATTAGTGGGATGAATTGCATAGATTGCATGAATTTTGGGTTGCTTTGGGGGCATTCTAGTGGTCCTAAATCAGCCCAATGCTATTCACACGAAATTATTTTTTAATTTTTTCCTAAAGTTTCTTTAGTGAAATGGTACCAAATGATTAGGGATATGCATTAGTAGGATTGAGTTCTACAGATTGTATGAATTTCAGACTGTTTTGTCCATGGTAATATGGTTATATAAATATATAATTGTCTCATCATTAGGTTCATGCTACATATTTAGAAAATTAAATATAGGAATTTCGAAGTCGGTATAAGCCTCCCAGGTTTCATTAGGCAGCCTGAGAGATTATTCTTACCAAAGAATGGCCTGTTACACAATCATAAACTTGTCAAAAAAAAAAAAAGAGAATACATTTGGAATCCTCTCTCTCTCTCTCTCTCTCTCTCTCTCTCTCTCTCTCTCTCTCTCTCTCTCTCTTTTTGGAATTTTAAAAATATTTTTTCAGATATTTTTCTTAATGTTTTTTTTGATCATTACAGGGTAGTAACGTAATGGTTGAATGACCGGCCATTACTGTTATTGAATACCTTGATAGTGGTTCTCCATTAAAGAAACCCATACTATACAATGAGCATAGAGAGTTATAGAGAAACTCCTCCACACACCACAACAAAACCCCTAACCTTCATTTACTATCCTCCATGATGAGGCCAGTTCTACCAAACTCCTGACCTGGCTGGCCTATCAGCTTTATCGCTGGCCTCTCTGCACCCAACTCGCTATTTGGACTGATCATTGGGTCCATCTGATGGTTCCAACACTCCATTGTTTGATAGTCTATGGTAGAGTGTAATTTTGAGCATCTTTCCTGATTTGGTGGGTCAGTATAAGCCTCCCAGGTTTCATTAGGCAGCCTGAGAGATTATTCTTACCAAAGAATGGCCTGTTACACAATCATAAACCTGTCAAAAAAAAAAATAATAATAAAGAGAATACATTTGGAATCCTCTCATTTTTTTTTTGGAATTTTAAAAATATTTTTTCAGATATTTTTCTTAATGTTTTTTTGATCGTTATAGGGTTGTAACGTAACGGTTGAATGACTGGCCATTACTGTTATTGAATACCTTGATAGTGGTTATCCATTAAAGAAACCCATACTATTCAATGAGCATAGAGAGTTATAGAGAAACTCCCCCACACACCACAACAAAACCCCTAACCCTCATTTACTATCCTCCATGATGAGGCCAGTTCTAACAAACTCCTGACCTGGCTGGCATATCAGATTTATCGCTGGCCTCTCTGGACCCAACTCGCTATTTGGACTGATCATTGGGTCCATCTGATGGTTCCAACACTCCATTGTTTGATATTGTCTATGGTAGAGTCTAATTTTGAGCATCTTACCTGATTTGGCGGGAAGAAATTTATGAAGGTGCCCTTGATGATGATTTCTGCTGCCCTACAGAGTTAATCTATTTCATTATGAACAGCATCTCTGGGTTTTACAAGTGCTTTTGCGGGATATTACTTGTTCAACCTAGGAGATTTGATCATATGATCTATTTTGCGATGGCTGCAGAGTACCTATCTCCACAGCCTTAGGTGCCTCAACATCCTAAAGGTGACACCACAAGAAAACACCTTATGTGAAGTTCGGTTTGACATGAAGCTTGTCTTCATCTAGTGGCATACAAGTTGATTAGGATTTAGGCCTCAATATTATTTGCTTGTGATTCATCTGCCAGGTTAACAGATTATAGCCCTAGAATTCGCCTTGTCATCTTTGCTTCAAAACAAGATTCTTGTGGGAACCTGGTCTCTTTTACATGCGTTGAAACTCGAGAAGGTGCTGGTATACTTATTGAAGAGATCTTTCACGTTTAGTGCTGGCTGCTTAACAAGATGCACCCAATTATGGGCCACAATGGGCCTGGCTTGCTGGGACACGCCAGGCCTGGTCCCAACCTGACTGGAAGGACCTAGGTCCCAGGCACGGTCCAGGCCTGTGATGCGCCAATGATAGCAAGCTAGAGTCCAACCTGAATATGTTTTAGAAATCCCAAGCTTGACCGGCCTGGTCCAACAGGAAAGAAAAGAGGACATTTAGGGAGGAGGAGAAGAAACAAACATGTGAACTACAGGAGATCTAGGGTTAGGGTTGCTTAGAATAGTCGTATGTTGGTTGGAGTGTACAAAAATGCCCATTGACTATGCTTTAATGACAACTATAGCATAAATATCACTGTATTGAGGCCCAATGGGCCAAAACTCCAGGTCCAAGCATGGACCCAATTTTCTGTCAGGCCTAAAGTGCCAGGCTCATCCTGACCCACTGGCCTAATGAGCAGGCCCATGCCTGACCAAAAGGAGCCCATTGCCACGCTTAACCCAATGGCCACGTTGGCAGCACCATCTTGATCACACCATCTCACCCCAAAAGTTTCTCATATATGGAAACCTCACTCATGGTTATGTCTACCATTTTGATCCATCCGGGGGTTGGTACAGATGGTTGCATGCATCCATATGTACCATCATTCCTAGTGATCCCCAAGCCACTAATGCGAGATGCTCAGGATTAGCCTTCCTCCTATCCTCCTTAAAACTATTCCCAATATATCTGTATCCTAATTATGATCTTTGGTACCTGCCTGACAACGAATTGGTGACATACCTTGCACAACCTTAGAGCAGGCATGGCTGTAACATGCTATCAGCCTGATTTACAACCAAGCAACTGAAGTACGTCACTGGGCCCACTTGGCATATCCAAGTTTTCTCTTACAAGATTTTTGACAATGACGATGGCGGAGGCGGCGTTGGCGATGATGAGAGAGGTGGTTATTGTTTGAATTTAGTAACTAGATGCATGATTACTCACAACCTTGCTATATATGTCTGAGCTAAGGTTCTCATTGTTCTTATTTTGGTGTCTATTTGTTACATAAGCTTGGTTTGTTTAACAAAGATTTTTTGAAAGATTTCACGTATGAAAGTCAGATGTATTGTTTTATGGGGTTTACGATGATGGTGATGGTGATGAGAAATGGTGGTTATTATTTGCACTTATCAACAAGTAGATGTTTAATTCCTGGAACCTTGCAATATAGTCTCGTCCCAAGGTTCTTCTGTCTCCGTATTTGGTGTCTTTCCAAGAAGGTTGGGTTGATTAACAAACATGGATTGAAATATTTATGTATCAAAATCAGATGTGTTGACTAGTGTGCTTCAACTTTGTTTAGCTCAAAGGCATCCTAGTCATTCATGTATCAAAATCAAATTACTCGATGGGGCATCTTGACTGTCTGGAAGCTAATTTTGTTATTGCAAGAATGTTGTCTCACACACATTAACTTGCAGGTTGAGTCACTTGCTAAGAAATATGAAGAAAAATACAAACAAGTTGGAGATGTAGCTTCCAAATTAACAATTGAACAGGCTACATTTCGTGAAATTCAGGTAACTAAACCATTTTATCTTCTAGGATAATGGCCAATGAAATGCTCCTATAGAGAAGGCCTTTCTGAATTTCTGTAGCACCTTTTGATACATACTGCTTTTCTAGATCTTTGTCAGTGACTGTCCATACTTAAAACTCTATCTGATTCATCTGTAGGAGAGGAAAATGGAACTGTATAATGCAATTGTTAAGATGGAACAAGGTGGAAGTGCTGATGGTGTGCTTCAGGTAAATCATTACATGCTAAGTGATTAGAGACTATTTGTAACTATCTAACTCCCATTCTGGCATTTCAAGGTTCGTGCTGAGCGGATACAATCAGATCTTGAGGAGCTTGTGAAAACTTTAAATGACCGCTGCAAGCAATACGGATTGCGTGCTAAGCCAACCACACTGGTTGAGCTTCCCTTTGGTACCTTCTATCCCAGATCAACTTTCAGTTTTTGGCTATTCTATTTCCTGTTTAAGGTGATTCTGGTCCTTTTGTAATCTTGTATGGTGAACT
Source organism: Magnolia changhungtana (assembly GCA_030180095.1). Taxonomy (NCBI): domain Eukaryota; kingdom Viridiplantae; phylum Streptophyta; class Magnoliopsida; order Magnoliales; family Magnoliaceae; genus Magnolia; species Magnolia changhungtana. The sequence continues at coordinate 5,749,040 of JASAUF010000552.1, read as the reverse complement.
CAATGTGTTTAAAATCTTGTTTGTTCCCTTTTTAGTAAGTCGATACACACACACACACACACACACACACACACATTCATACATGCATATAGAGTCTTGAGCACAACTAGTTGTCAATAGTGTTTTTGTCCAACTAGCGCATAAACATGCTGAATGTGTGCAACATCCAAACCCGTTGAAAAGGTTGGTCCACCATGAAGAACAGCTGATGCAGAAATTAGACCAATCCATTGATCATGTCGGCCACACTGAAAGTTGACAACCTGCCAATCTTATCCAAAGTACACTTGTGGATCACCTGATGAGTCATGGTGGGGGCAACCTTTTGGGGGGATTGGATGTCGTACATACATGACAACTATGCACTAGTTGAACAGTAACACCATTATCCAACTAGTGTTTGAGATCTTCACATACGTAGGAATGCATGCACGTGCCCTCACAAACATAGTGATGTTTCCAGTAACACCATTATCCAACTAGTGTTTGAGATCTTCACATACGTAGGAATGCATGCACGTGCCCTCACAAACATAGTGATGTTTCTTGATGCAGGCTCACGGCTCACTTAGGTCCATCTAGGCCCATTGTAGGGCCCAATAAGACATATGACCATAGCCCACCGTAGAGCCTAACATGTGTTGATTATTTACTGATTCAGGGGTTATAATTTACTATTTTGGGAGATATGGCAGGCTGATTAAAGATGTGATAAGGGCATAATTGATATGATTGAAGATATGAGCTAGATTTAGAGATTTAATTGCTTTCCATGTTTGCTTTTCATTAGGCTTTTGCCATATGAAGAAAGATTAGATTAGTTTGTAATAAATTGTGATTGATTCTTTTAGTTGTAGAGATTTCAATCAAATATACTTTTAGGAACTATAAAAGGGAGATGGTGGTGTAGGAGTTATTCATTTGAATATTTTCTAAGTGTGGTTTTTCTTTAGCTTTTGTAAGAGAAAATGTCGATGTCAGTAAAAGTTCTCTCCCTCTCTACTCCATTGTTCTAGTGAGTATTTTTATTTTTATTTCTTTGCAATTTGGGTATCGAGATCTCATTGACTTGATAACCAGGTTGCACCATTTCTCATGGTAACATTGCCACCATAACTATGGTGGTAAACTGGTAATGACCTTTGAGCCCCACCATGATGACATCCACTCCAATCATAATGCATTGCCTTTTATGTTTGGCCTTGTATAAAAAATATGTGATGGGGACATCAAAGGACCTACTTCGGTGTACCAGAGATCGAGGCAACCACCCACATTAGCGCAACTTTCTTTGTGGATGGGAGACGAGTTTCAGATGGGGTCCGTCGAGCCATTTTGAAGACCTCACATGCATTGGACGTGCATCAGGAAGACCCCACTTTGGGATGATGCATGTGGGCTGCTTAGGGGACCATTTTAGTCATATGATTTTTTATTTTGTGTCGATCCGATCATTAGATCTTGTCGATCAGGCCACTTGGACTTTGATCTTGTTTTTTTTTTTTTTTTTTTTTAAATTTTTTTTTTTAAAACAATTTATTTGATGGTTGAGATTGATAATAAGTGTTTTAGTTTTCCTATTTTGGATGATGGGCCATTTCACTTAACTGAGTGGCATAGTTATAATTATTTTGAATTTTGAATTATAAAAAGCACAGGGGGGTGGATGTCCAACTCTAGTGGTGTTATTGAGAAGAAAGAAAAATGAGAGAAGCTCTCTTGTGTGAATGATTTTTACTACTTCTGTTTTAGGGTTTGTGAGAAACCCTCCTTTCCAATTGAATTGTGGAAGGGTAAAAGCTTGTTTGGTGGTGGATTCCCAAAGGTGCATCCTTCCTCATTCTCTTCTTCAAAAGGCATTATTCTTCTTCTCTTGTCTTCCTTCTTCCCCTTCCATTACAACATTTTAAACCCATCAAAACCCCACTCAATCGTCCCTCTCTTTCTTCTCCTTTACCTAGACACGTGTGGTCTCACACGTGCACACGCATGCACGTGCGTCTGTTCAGGCAGCCATGTGTGGGCCCTTGTTTGGGGTTTTCCCTCTTTGATTTTCCTCCAAAACTCCTTAATCCATAGATCCTTTGAATCCCTAAAAAAATTCCAATCCTCAATCTCCATCCATGAACCCAAAACCCTAATGAAAATATGAATTTTGTGAAATTTTCTCCAAATCAGAATTTTGATTGCATTATTGTTTATCCACGTGGTTGTTGTACTACTCACGCTAGATTGGAAGTCCCTACTTCTAAGCGGGTCACTGTTGAATTATTTTATATTTTCGTGCACTGCGTATGTGATAACCTAGGACCTTTGTATTATAAATATGAGTTTTCGAATTTATTATGTTGTTATGTTTGATTTTACATGTTGATTGCTGAAATTAATGTGTAAATTGATCTCTCATCTTGCATCCTTGGGTAGTTTCCATCGTCCTACATCAATTTGGCCCTCTAAAACCTAGGTGGGCTGCACTAGTAGGAACAATTGGAACGGGGACACCCACCATTAATTTGTGTTAGGCATCACCCAAGTCATAATGGCCTGATTTTTTAGGTGTCCCATAATCTAGAATGGATTGATGTCATATACATAACATATCGGGCCCTCTAGGAGAATCAAGAGTGGGCATCCCCTCTCAATTGTTCCCTGTGGTGTGGTCCACCTAAGTCATGGATGGGCTGATTTTTGTGCCCATGCCTAAACATGGGAAGGAGTGTATGATGTTTGGAGTGGATGTCATCAATACATCATAGTGGGGTGGTTACCACCATATTCATGGTGGTAATGTTGCCAAGAGAAAATTTCTCATGTATTTCCCACACGCACGTAGGGTCAACACTATCGTAAGTTACAATAGCGTCTATCTCCATGGGCCTTGCTGTGATATGTTTCGGAGATCTAAGTTGTCTATCAAGTGCACTTAGCAATTTTAGACCTAGGGCCAAAAAATTGGTCTGATCCATAACTCTAATGGGCCACACCACAGGAAATAGAGGACACCCATTGGTGGTTTCTGTGTGGGCTGCCATGTTGTTTATATGCCATCCAACCCTTTCATTGCATGCACCCCGAGTGGACAAAAGGACAAAAAAAAAAAAAAATAGGGCATTCCAAAACTTATGTGAGCCACACTATTGGCTTTAGTGATTTTTTAAATGATTTTACATTGTTCCTCATGGTGTGGCTTCCTTGAGTTATTATTGAGGCGTCCCATTTTTTGGTCACGATGCGTCTAATGCATGTTTTGGATGTCCGACACTTCTTGGCTGGCCCCACCCCAAGTCATATGTTTTGGTGGAGTTGACACTTGGGATCTAAACCTACATGTGTTTTGGTGTGTGCGCATGCATGTGTGACCACCACGACCACCACCATCATCTAAGCCTTATCCCAATTAATTGGGGTTGGCTACATGAAATCCTGTTCTGTCATTCCATTCTATCAAAGGCCATTCATTAAGTTAGACCATGGGTCATCAAGTCCTTTCTTACTACCTCCATCCGCATCCTTTTGGGCCTTCCCCTTGCCCTTTTAGATCCTTCAAGTTGTACCAACTCACTCCTAATCAGTGTTTAAATTATCGGTGATAATATCAAATTATCGCTGATATTTTCGGTATCGTTGGCCCTTTGAAATCGAAAACCTTGTATTTCGTTTTTCTCTTGGATATCGGCAACATTTCGCTGATTCTTTCAGATTTTGCCATTTTTTTTTTTTTTTTGAAATTTCGCCGACAAAATCGAGTCGTAGATACAAAAAATAAAATAAAATCAGAATTTAGAAATACCTCTTTCTAGAAGATCGAGAAGTGATTGGGACTGTGGATTGACAATGTTGGTCTTCAAAAGTATGAAATAACCCAACAAATCCAAGATTTTGACGAGCGTTTTTTAAATCTTGTTGGAATTTGCATCGATAATTGAATATGCATTGCGAGATTGAAGATGTTTCCAAGATTCTAGGGTTATAATACATACGGCTGCGGAGAACTTGCGTGTTGACTTTTATGGTTTTAAAAGAGGGGTTTTCGAAACCCTCTTTCCAAGCTCTTTCCTTTTAGCTTAACTTTTAAGCTTAACTAAAATGTGCGTTTGACACCATTAAAAAGCATGGGTCACCACCATTTTGCCTCGAAACAAAACTAATAGATTAGGTAACTTCTAAGTTATTTTTATAGTGTGAGTTTCACACAACATAATAAGACTGGTTCACCACCATTTGAAGTTTAAAAAAAAGTTGTGATGGTTAGGGGGAGTGGATTAGGTGTGTCCCATTCTCACCCAAGATGATGTATTTGTCCATCCATTTTTCAGAACATTTTAGGGCATAAGTCCAAAAATGAAGAAGATCCAAATCTCAAGTGGACCATATAACAATGGTGATTGAATGCCATACCATTAAAAACTCCCTAGAGCCCACCTTATGTTTCTATAATGTTTATTTGCCAACCAACCTATTGAAAGGAAAAAACAAATATTAGCTTGGTCCAAAACTTTTGTGGCCCATTAATGGTCATCACCATTGTTTCCTATGAATGATAAGGTCCTCTTGACAATTGGATTTACTTCATTGTTAGACTGATGCCTTAAAAGGGTCTTGCAAAACGGATGGATATAGAATACATCCATCAAGGTGGGCCTCGTGGTAAGGGCCACAATCTTGGGAAAGGCCGACGCCACACCTAATCAACTCCCGATGGTTAGATGGTTGGATGCATGGATGGGATGGTTGGTTGGATGGATGGATGGATGTTTGAATGATTGGAGGGGATGGGATGGTTGGATGGATGGATGTTTGAATGGATAGATGGTTGGATGCATGGATGAGATGGGATGGTTGGGTGGATGGATGGATAGATGGGATGGTTGTATGGATGTTTGGATGTTTTGATGGATAGATGGGACCGATGTTTGGATGATTGGATGGTTGGTTGTATGGATGGATAGATGGGATGGATGTTTGGATGGTTGGTTGGTTGGTGGATGTATGGATGGTTGGATGGATGTTTGGATGGGATGGTTGGATGGATGGATATTTGGATGATTTGATGGAATGGAATGGATGGAAGGGATGGTTGGATTGTTGGATGGATGGATGTTTGATGGATACATGGAATGGATGGATGATTTGATGGGATGGATGGATGGATGGGATGGATGAATGGTTGGATGATTGGATGGGATGGTTGGATGAATGGGATGGATGGATGGATGGATGGGATGGTTAGGTGGTCGGATGGATGGATGGATGGTTGGTTGGTTGGATGAGATAAATGGATGGATGGGTGTTTGGATGGACAACATGGATATACAATACATACATAAAGGTGGGCTCCAACAATGTGTGCTTTTTTTAGTTAGTTTACTTTTACATGTTTTAATTTTTTTTATGTGAGCTGCATTTGTATTATATAAACTCATTTTAGTTACTATTAGAGTGATTTTTTTCGACAGCGCATGCTTTTAGTTTTCCATTACATAAAAACTTATTATGTATGCATCCTTTTTGTAATTTTTTTTATTCCTAAATATGAAAATATGTGTATTTAGGCATGTCCTGAAGTTTCACTGAAAAATTTCACATTTTTTTTCCTATGTTTCCTCCCTTTTCCCCGCATTTCCGATTATCGACAATATCATTGACGATAACGATGTTTTATCGGTCTCTTGCCAGCCAAACTTTTAGCGATACCGACAACTCGAACACTGCTCCTAATCAATGTTTTCCGTATTGTTATCGCATTGCGTATCATGCCCTTGGGATACGAATACATATTGGTTATTGTACGGGATATATCAATTGTATCGTGTAATTTATCGCTGTTGTTGGGAAACATGGAGAAACATTGGGAAATTGGTCTTGTAATTTATCGTTGTTGTTGGGAAACATGGAGAAACATTGGGAAATTGGTCGAAATTTTCCATGAATCTTCAGGGATTTGTTAAAAAAGACACCAATACACTTAAAAATAATTTTAAAAAAATCACAAAAAACAAATGCACATAATAGGTTTCCTTGGTGTGGGGTCCTAATCTATGTGCCGTTTGACTGAATTGATGCAACTAAATTCAAAGCTAATTCATAAAATTTGTAAATGTAAGAAGACATGTATGGAAACGCAAACATTACATTCAAAAGCAAAAGAAAAAGTAGAAAACCAGAAATATACCTATGGATATTGAATTTTTTTAACATTTTAATTTTTTTAAATTAAAAAATTATTTTTTTTACAAAAAATTCCCAAATTGCCAAGAATGCATAGATAAGGATATATACATGTTTGTATATATGCAAGATCTACACCACTGCGTAAAAAAAAAAAAAAGAAAAAAAAAAAGAAGGATATATACATGTTTGATTTCGTGTTTGGATACTAAGATTGCAATCAATTTAGGAAAATTTTGATTTTTCTCAATTTTTTGCAACTCGGTTTATCTCTAAATCTCGAAAATGAGGCTCCAAATCCATAATTTTTCATGCAAAACATGAAGAATCATGGATTTCTACCATTTGGCACTACTTACAACATATAAAAAAATGATTCAAAACAAGAAAATATGCACCGTTTAGAATCTTGCTCCAAGAAGCTTTCGATTGCAATTTTAGAGAATTTTCAAAGATTTTCTTTTAACAAACGAGGATGGACTACTCAAAATTGCCTTCCAATGTATTAGGAAGTTTTTTTTTTAGCAAAAAAAATAAATAATTGTTTTTTTTTTTTTGTGAATTTTGAGGATTTTCTAGACACACACTGTCATTTTCCTTTTACCCCTTTCGATATTGCACTTAGTATCTATATATCGCACTATACATTAAGAATTTATCAAGGGGGAGTGTGGATATATCGCACAATATCTCGATATCGTGTGATATATTGCAAGATACCATGAAAAATGGATATTAAAGCTAGGCTTCGTATTGCCCAGCTGGGATAACCGGTATATCTTGGGATATATTGGTGACATCGCAAGATATTGAAAACACTACTTTTAACAAGTGCAGTTCTTGGTCTCTGTTGCACATGACATGACTAAACTATCTAAATCTACGTTCCCTCATCCTATTATCTATTGTTGCTACTCCTAAGTTCCCTCAAATGCATTCATTTCTAATTATCCTTCCTCATCTTGCCACTCATCCATCTCAACATCCTCATTTCAGCTATACTCATGCTCTGAGCAAGCATATGTTTTTCGTTACTTGGCCAACATTCCATCTTATAAAGCATGGCTGGTCTTATAGCTATCCTATAAAATTTCCCTTTCTACTTGAGTGGTACACAACAATCACATAAAACTCTAGTGACATATCTTCATTTCTTCCACCCAGTGTTTTAAATATCGACGATATGAGCCGATATATCCCATGATATATCTTGTATCCCACCAGTGCGATACGAAACACGTAGGTAGCGCCAATATATCCCACCTATTCGATCTAGTGAGCATTTTCAATTTTTGATCCATGTTTTTGTTGTAAATCACATTAAGCCAGTGTCAAATGGTTACAACTCTATGATTCTTCGTGTTTTTCATGAAAAATCATGGATTTGGAACTTAGATTTCAAGATTTGAGGGAGATGGGTCAAGTTGTGGAAACTTGCGAAAAACCAAAATTTCTCAATTTCTCACAAATCAGTTGCGATCTTTGTATCCAAACACAAAATTAAACATGTATGTAACCCAATATAGTGATTCTTCTTTTTCTTTTGAATGTATTGCTTGTATTTCCACACATGTATGCAATCTTATTCTTACGTTTATAAATTATATGAATAGACTTTGAATATACTTGCATCAGTTCAGTTGGAAAGCACATATATTAGGACCCCATACAAAGAAAATCCCTAGTATGTGTACTTTTTTTTTTTTTCCTTTGGGTAATGTTTTGATTTCTAAGTGTGTGTTGATGTCTTTTTCAACAATCCCTGAAGTTTCATTGAAAAATTCAACCAATTTCTCAATGTTTCCATCTTTCCCAACAACAACGATACACGCAATACAACCGATATATCCCATGCGATAACCGATATTCATTCATATCTCAAGGGTGCGATACATCACGCGATAATGATATTTAAAACATTGCTTCCACCTAACTTGAATGCTATGGGCAACATCCTTCTCAATATCTCCACTTACATGAAATATTAACCAAAAGTATTGAAAGTGGTCATTTTGGGAAACTTGTTTGCTAGCAATCTTAACTAATTCCTTGTTTTCATTCCTATTGTTACTAAAATTTCACTCCATGTACTTGTGTTTTATTGTTTATCAATGTCTATACATTATTTTCTATGGTGTGGCCTGAGTGGATGGTTCTGATTTTTGCATGAGTGATCCTCATGTTGTGGCCAACATATTGGATGGAGTGGTTGTTGCATGCATATGATAGGTTGGAAGTTATCCAGTTGTTGGATTGAAACTTGCCGTCCAACTTGTTGGGTGTGTGGATGCGAGCATTATTCATGTGCACACATTTGTCATGTGTGTACACACATTTCTCATGTACACACAAGTATATTATTATTATCCGTGCTCGATAATAATAATATACTTCAACTTGATATGCTTGGGAATCTGCCTCTTATTCATGTATGACATAGGCATTATGAGACTTGGCATTCTGAGACTTGCATTCTAAGACTTAGGTTATCTTGGTATTCTGCTTATCTTGCCCCCTTTTGATTTGGAAGTGTTCTGCTAATAATCTTCGAAATCAAAACTGTAATTTATCTTCAAAGATAACGTATTTTGTATGCCTTTATCTGCCCCCTGAATAATTATGCCGTGAATCTTCTAAGTCAAAATGCCGTGAAACTTCTTGGTCAAAATGTTGTAAATCATCTTGGAATTCGGAGATGATATATTTTGTTGAACTGACAGGTATATTGATGAAAATTTGCCCCCATGATGAATATACTTGTCTTGCTTCTTTCTTGTCTGTTCGTCCATAGAGCGAATATTTTCCATCAGGACCATATGTCATTACTTTCTCTTTTATTCCATGTCTTCTTTATGACAATTTCTACTATTGTCAATCACCTTCGGGAAAATACCCTTTTTTTTTTTGCTTCATTTCCTTTGAATACGCTGTGGCAATTTGATTTTCTCTGTAGCTAGCCATCATAAAGAGTATGTCATCTTCTTCAAATGTATATTTCCTGTAATCCTTAGAATTGTCCGAACCGTTTCTTTACTTTCTTATTTGTAAAATCGCCGATGTTCTCTTTATCGGAATTTCAACTCTTTACTTTTGACAATCCTTTGTTTTGCTTTCTTTCTTTGGCAATATTTGTTGCCGTTCTCTTAAGACTTTGAAATAGCGGATTCATATGAGAGTTGAGCAGCTTCACTTTGACTCTTTTCAAATTGCGAATTGACTTGGTCTTCTATTCTGGCAAATTGTGACGATGCCCCCAGGGTTCTCTATTGACTGATGAATTCGTTAATTTGTTAATTGATTCGTCTACTTGTTGGCGATCAGTGCCTAATTCAGTCGAACTAACTTCTTATCTAAAGGCCATCCTTAGGGAAAGTGAAAACTGCATTTGTTGATGCTGTCGAGGAGGATAATCTGAGTGAGGTAAAACCGCGCCTCGTAACATTTCACATGATCGACTTGTTATCCATACTCGGCAGGACGATATTCTTTGTGAGAGAAGATTGAACCTTTCGTCTTTTGGATGTTACCATTATTCGTCCTTTATCATCTTGCTGCGCCACCGGTGAAGCAGAAATTATTTCGAACATTACTTGGCATTGTCTGTCCTTGGTCGCAACTGATTTGATCTTCTCTGATACTTTCTGGTGGAAATCCATTAGGTGTGAAGTAGACAACCATGTTAGTCTGGAGAAAAGTCATTGCGGTATACCTGTCATTTAGAACAGAGTTTTAGTTACTTTGATTAAATAAAATTGTACTTTATTTTTAGAGATGAAGGGGAGGATGTTCCCACTGAGAGTCGCCATTTTGGCGTCTTACAGACGCTAAAAAGTGATAAATGTTCTCTGAATATTTTCTAAGTTATCATTGAAAAGGTCCCTAGTGGAGTCACCATTTTGTTTCAACAAGAAAACAAATGCATTTAATTTGGGGGATTTATTCAATGATAACAAAGAATTCGATTAGAGAACAATGATCACATTTATTCTGAGTTCATTTACATCCTCGGATTCTCTTGATTCTGAAAACAAAGTACAATCAATCAATGCTATGAATGAAAGAAAAGATGGTCCGATGGTAATTTTGGCAGCATTTCGACGCTTTTTTATCACATCTCCAAGGGAGATGAATTGTGCGGGCTTGAAGCCCTTGAAATGTGACCGTTGAGATCAGTTGTGATCATCCTTCCGTTCATTCTTCTTTGATCTGACCATTGAGATCAGTTCTGATCATCCTTCATTTCATTCTTCCTTGATCTGACCGTTGAGATCAGTTTTGATCATCATTCCTTTCATTCTTCCTTGAATCCCTTGAAATGTGGAGCGATGATCATCCCTTGAAATGTGGAGTGACGATCATCCCTTGAAATGTGGAGCGCACATCCTTGAAATGTGAAGCGACGATCATCCCTTGAAATGTGGAGCGTACATCCCTTGAAATGTGGAGCATAAATTGTGGGGCGCACTACCCTTCTGTTACATGAGGTAGCACATGGAACATTTGTCTTAAGACATATAAAGGCTTGTGTTAGGACAAAGGGAGAGAGAAGTGGCGTATGGAGTATCCGTTAAGACAACAAAAGGCTTCCATCAAGACAAAGTCCACATGGAGTGGTGCATGGGGATTTCCTTAAGACAACAAAAGGCTTCCATCAAGACAAAGTCCATATGGAGTGGCACATGGGGATTTCCTTAAGACAACAAAAGCCCTGTGTTAGGACATGGGGAGAGGAAAAGGTGGTGTATGGAGTTTTCTCCATTTTCCATTGCGCGAGGTCGCGCAAGGCTTCCCATTGCGCTGAGTCGCGCAAAAGCCTCTCCTTAGGACAGAATCCACAAAAGGTGGCGCACCCCCTTTAAAAGTGGCACAAAAGACCTCTTTAAGAGGGAATTCTCTTTCAACGTGTTGCCCGGAGACGCGCAAGGGCTTCCCTTTGCTCAGGGTCGCGCAAACGACTCCCCTCACTTGTCTCCATCATTTCTCATGTAATACACATGATATAGATACCACCACTATTAGCAGCAGATCCGGGCTATTGCGGGGCTCACCTGATGTGTGCATCAGGTCTGCCCCATCCATTTGATCATCCTTTGATATTATGCCATGGGGCCAAAAATCAGACCGGATGAAAATGCAGGTGTGCCACACCACATTGGACAATCGATAAAAACTCCTCAGAGGTTTGTGGGATTACCATAGCATAGGGGGGTGGGGGAGGAAGGGCGTGTTCTTTACGTGTACCAAGATTTTTGTGGGAATAGTTTTGTTAAGAGCCACTCTAACAAGGAAAGGTTCCAACATGAATGGCCAAGACCTCGTAGAGTAAAGCAATCTTTCAAGATCTAGCGAAAGGCATCTTGAAACACTTTCACAGTACATCAGCTGGCTTATTAGTTTTTAGTATCCCTTGTATGGATTCCACAACTAAACATACATATTACACAAAAGAAGTTAGTTTGAAAAGTAGATGTTTTTTTTTTTTTTTTTTTTTTTGAAAAGTCACAAATTATATTAAGAGATAAAGAGGAATATACGGATAGCTTAACCGCCGAGTTAGCGGGACAACTACACTCCTATAAACTGAAGATTATAGCCCTTTAGATTATCCACATTAGAAGCCCACTCGACCACAAATCGTCTCGCTCTAAACGTTATGGATTCCGGGGAATTTGTGACACCATTGAAACATCTTCCATTCCTTTCTTCCTACACAGACCACCAGAGAGCAAGGAGGGACATTCTCCATAGATCGGTCCTCTGTTTGCCAAATCTTGGGCCATGCCAAGCCTTAAGGAGACTGCCTGTCGAATTTGGAGAGGACCAGTGGATCTGAAAACGGGAAAGGTCTGGCCAGATTCGACTGATGAAGGGAGAGTGAATGAAGAGATGGTCCACCGTTTCTTCGCTCGCCATGCAGCATAGGCACACATCTGTGATAATCATACCTCTTTTTCTCAGATGTTCTGACCTGTAAGCCTGAGAATTAAAAAGAAGAGATGGTTTGTCAATCGAGATGAAGAGATTGATGTTCTTCAACCATTAAAAAAATTGATGCTCTTTGTATACATGGAGGTCTCAACATATTGTAATCTGATTATCAGCACCTCCAGGCCAATCATGCAGACTCTGATCAAAGAATAACACATATCCTCTCAGTTTGGTGAATTAATCCCCTCCAGCATTGGATTGATTCAGAGGGGAAAGAAGGGAATTCCTCACCCTTGACCTTCTAGATAAGTTAACGAAATGTTCGAGGTTCCAGTGATCCCGACTCATTGTCTGATTGAGGAAAGATGTTGTCGCTGTTATCATATGTGTAGTCCTCATAATATGATGCATCCCATATAGAGCAGCCATTCCACCAAATCTTTTGTTTTCATAATGTCCGTCTTTAGGATTGCTGCTTAAAATCCAGTGGCATGGATGACTGAATCGATATAGTTGCATGAACTGCTAAATCCTTGTAAACAATTTGACATAAATGCTCGCCACATGTATGGTTGGTGGTTTGCACTGTTTGAGTAATGCTGATAAACATATTTCAACTATAACAGGCAATTGTTCTCAGAAGGTGTTATCCTTATCTAACTAATCCCAAAAGGATAGCTTCAAATTTGTTTTGTGATGGTTAGTGTGATGTGTTAAGTAGACGAATCAGTTCCGTTCATAATAATCGACGGTACAAACTGAGCTTAATTCATACCTACCCCTCCACTGGATTAAGTGAATGAACCATTTCATTTCCATAAGAGATTGATTGTGTTTTTGTGAAGTTATGATTGGATATGCTTCTTCTTCTTTTTTTCAGTTTCTTAGGAATTTTGTACTTCATTTTTTTCTTTCCATCTGATAGTGCCTTTTTCCCCCTTCAAAATATAAGGTTGGCAACCTGGAATTCAAGAGGGAGCAGCTGATTGGGATGAAGATTGGGATAAATTCGAAGATGAAGGTGCGCTAAATTAACTATCATTCCGTTTTACCAATCTTTATGCTGACTGCTCATTTATTGAAGTTGGGAACTTATTCAATGCACTGAATTGGATGTTTCTGAATGCTACCTCTTTTCACTTTGCAGAGACATTGTGAATGTGAAATTCCAAATGCTGTGCTGTTCTTTAAAATTTATTCATTTTGGATTAATTGCTTATTGGAAAATTTCTGAGGTGCCCCACCATTGAACACCTTACACATGCCAGATGCATTTTGAAATAGTTAGCCTTTTTTATTATTTTGTGTAAGATTATTAGATCATTTGTTAGTCACTAACATTAGTAGCAGGAAGCAGAGTATCTAATTTTGTTATAACTGTTTCAAACCATTTTTCCTTCTACAAATTTGATGTTTGGGGACCATTCTTCATTCTCGAGGCCTGGATTCTGTTTCAGTGATGTTTAACTCTTTGATTAATCCCTTATGCTGTTCTCAAAGAGCTGGGACAAAGTTATGATGATGATGATGATGGTGATCTGTCAATTACAAAACAATTGAGTACCTAACAAAGGACAAAATTGCAAGGGGAAAGTGCATCTGCTAACAGTATCTGCTCAGTAATGTCTTTTAGACCCAGTTCAGAGGGTGACCTTCTGGACTGCCATGTCTCCTTTGTAAGGATGAAGTGGATTCCGACAGGAGATTCTTGACTCTATGGTGTGAATTAGTTTGTTCACTCCAGAAGGCCGTCGATTTCCTCCGGTGTGTTGTGGGTTGACGTATCCGCGATGCGGTTGATCCACAGTACATCGCCTTTTCAGGCGTGACGTGGGTGGTTCAAGTGATGCGTCGGGCTGTGTTATGCAGTCCGTGTGTCTTAGAACTCCACTTCATGTTGGGAATTAGCATGGAAAACAACCAGTGAATGAAGTGAAGATTTCTGATATTTATGTAGAGAGATGCTCCAGTGTTCTCAGAGCACTATAAATTATAGTGCTCCTACTTGCATGGGGACACTTACGAAAGTCCAATCTATTGATCTAGACTGTTCATTAGGTTCACCTCACATTTCATGGGCTGACATGCAAAAAATCACACTGATCTGACAAATATGATCCATTTGATAAATGCCGCTTAATATGGATGGTCAAGATAATTTAGACAAGACAGGTCCAATCAACACTTTGATCCATCTATCTGCTAGGGCTGATCCTGGATTGCTTATGATTCTAAAGAATTTGTTTTGTTAGGCAATTGTAACCATCCCATCTGTGGATTCGAAAATAGGTGGGTGTAGAAAACAAGGCCAAATCAAAGACGGATTGGATAATCCAATAGTAATATTTGTATGATTGCTTGAGAAATGTGTTCTGGATGTGATGGACAGTTCAATTTGATCAAATTGGCTGTCCAAGCGAACCAACGAAACTTGGAGCACTATAACTTATAGTGCTCTGAGAGCACTGGAGCATTTCTCATCTACGTAAATATAATTTCCTTCTCTTGGTCGTCAGCCAAAATGTGCTTTTTTATGACTTTTTTTTTTTTTTTTTTTTCCCTTCTTTTTCTGTTGTTTTGTTTAATGCTTAAGATTTGTACAATTTGGACCTGGTTCACATACTTAACTTGGGTTCCCATGCAAGAAATTTTTTTGAAGACTTGAGACTTTGAATCCATTGTGTTGTGGCATAGCATGAGTCTATTACTAATTGGTAAGGAAGAAAACAAAGAAAAAGCTGCCCAAATCTGTGCACGGTGTAGGTTACAACACCAACATAGTAGGGAGTGGAGGGTGTTGATAGAAAAGCTTTATCAATTTTGTACTTCTAAATTTTCTTCCTTTTTTAAATCAGTAACTGTAAATATATTAGAATAGTAAATAAAACTGAAAACTGCAAGCATCCATCAAGGAAATGGACATGAAAATCCTACACCCAAAGAAGAGCAAACAACTCCTTAGTTTCCCAGTCTATCAGGTAAATTATTAACCCCGCTAGGAACCCGATTGAAAAAGAAACTTTCGAGGATGGGATTACCTTCCGAATTTCGCTAATGATGAAGGAAAGCTTCTAAGTCTCTGGTTTTGATTGTGATGCCCATTATGTGGCACTCCTTGAATCCTCTTTTACAATATCCTCCCCTGGACAGTAACTTTTAAATAATTATAAGCTGACAAGAATATCTGAAAATTTTGCTTTGTTCGAATTACCTACTCCAGAAGGCACAGAGAATATGAGCTTGATGTTTTGCTTCTATTGTCCCTCACAACTTAAATCCCTGAGTGCCCTGGTTAGCCTATCAAGGGTCTGTCAATATTCATTTTCAACACGGTAGGATTAAGAGTAGACCATGGTACATGCTTCTAACTCTTTATTAAGGATGCAACTCTCGCCCATGGTTCAATGAATGCTACTACTTATCATCAGTGTTTGAAGTATCGGTATTGTTACATGTTTCGCTGGCCTAGGATATGGAAACAATATCGTTATCGCCGATTCCCAGAAATGCAGGAAAACACTAGGGAGACATGGGGAAAATGGTGGAATTTTTCAGTCAAACTTCAGGAGATACTAAAATACACATATTTGCATATTTAAGAATCAAATAATATCGAAAAAGATGTTATGAGAGATGTTTTAAAGGGACCTCCAACTCGGTGGGATCTATAGTGGCTTAAGTTCACTTCTTCATCACCAAGTGGGCTGTTTTTTCTTTTTCTCCTTGTTCTGGGTAGCCTGTTTTCGGTGAGAGTTTGCATTGCCGTTTTCTCAGTGGCTCTTCTCCCTTCGCCTTGTTTTGTTTCGCTTTCTTCCCTTTAATGATATTGCAAGTTTCCTCTCAAAAAAAAAAATAATAATAATAAAATCGAAAAAGATGCATATTTGCATATTTAGGAGACAAATAATGAGTTTCCTTTTAATGAGGCCTAAAAGCATGTGTCATTGACACGGAAACATTAGGGAAACATGGGGGAAATGGTGGGTCCATCCATCCATGCACGCACATACATACATACAAACACACATGCATGATCCATCCATCCATGCGTTCGTATGTGCGCGCGCTTGCACACACATCCATCCATCCATCCAACCAACCATCCAACCATCCATCCATCCATCCATCCATGATCCATCTATCCATCCGTCCATGCATGCATAGATACAAGTGACACCTGGAATTTACACAGTCGAAAATATTGGTGATATTGATAACATTGGCGATACAAGAGACATCTAGAATTTACGCAGTCGAAAATATTGCGATACATCGGCAATATCGATATGTTGGCAATACTTGGCAATATATCGTTGATACTTGGAATTTCTGATACTAGTATTATTGGTATTGCGGAGCTGGAGATACAAATAATATTGGGGATACTCTGAACAATACTTATTATGGTATGTTAGACCTTGTGGTTGATAGTTCTGATGAGAATGATTTATCCTACTGCCTTTAGCAAAATAAAGATCAGATTGACTGTAGTACTTATTTTTGTTTCCCTTGATTGTTCTGTTTGTTTGTCTTTTTGGAGATATATGAGGACTCATGTGTGTGTAGCTTGCTACAAAATGGACAGTTTCAACTTTTCTTTTAAAAATCCATTATTAACAAGAAAATGTGACATGATGATTTGCAACTAGCAGAGTAGATTGATGCTTCATTTCCACCTTCAGGATTCGTGCCTGTCAAGGAGCTTACTGTCGATGTGGAAAATATTGTGGCCCCTCCAAGAACCAAGCCTACATGGAAGGATAAAACTCTTGATGAAAGCTTTGGGGTCACAACATCATCAGATGTTGATGGTAAGATGGAGAAGCCCACTAGCACAGGTGAGCAGGTTGCTGAGAGTGGTCAAGCATATGCCCATAGTGAAGATGGTTCGGCAAGAAGTCCGCCAGACAGTCCATCGGTAAAAATTTCACACGAAAGTCCATCTCAAGAATTCCCAGCTGCACAATTCGACAAGAACATTGGTACCGATTCTTCACCACGTGGTAAAGATAGTCACAGGTATGATGGTTGATATATGTTCTGCTGTCTTTTTATGTAATTTTTCAGGGATTTTTATAATTACTACCTAATTATTAGGTAATTTTCATCCCATTAGCTTTCTGAAAAAGTTTTACATTAATCTACATCAGTAATTTAAGTAACTTTCAATAAAGCACTTTCCATTAAGTTTTTTATATGGTAGTTAAATTCAGAGGGTTATTTTCTTGTTAATGACGAAACTGCTCTTCTGGCTAGAATGCCCTTTCAAGAAACAAGTTTCTACTAATCGAAGGGCTCATGTTTGATCAATTCACCTCACATGTTCATCGAGCATATTGGGGCACGTGTGAGATTCAGGATGCTCATAGGCTGGCCCAATAGTGAACACGCCCTTGCCCAATCCAGTGATTATGACCCCACCGGCTGATGATCCAGCATATATTGGGTGATCATGACCAGTTTTTGCCGCTTGAATTTGGACTTAAAATGGAAAGTTTCTAGAAAAATGGACAGTCCAAATTCTGTGGCTTTAATTGACCGGTCAAGATCTCCTGATTGGTATGATTTTTGGACTCTGAACAGCAAGGCTCCTGATTTGGACATCCTATATTGGTAGTTGTATGCCATGTGTAGGTTAATGAGTTATGAGGTGTGGATTTTCAGCAAATGAAAGACCTAGATCGCATTGTCCGTTATGAAAAATCATTCACCTTACGGGGAACATAAATGCATACCCTTCTAGACCATCCAAATCATGGACCCATTTTCTATGGAGAAGTTCGAGAGTCATACTACCGATTGGAAGAACCTAGCTATCCAATTAGGGGCCACCAAATGTAGAGGTAGAAGGAAATTAGTCAGAGGTTCAGATACAATTGGTGAAATCAGATATTGAGTGTTCCATCAGTATAGCTTTCAGACTATTACTCCACCTACAATCTTCTTTTCAGTAGTCCTATTAGGCGGTCAGGATTATCTGATCAGTGTGGTTACCTAACCGGCTGGTCTAAATGCCTAACTACTTGATGGTGATGAAATGTATAGTTAAAAGGTTGGTCCCACATCTTGACAATCTAGATAAAGAATTAGGCCAGTCCACTTACCAGGTGACATGTAGATTACAAAACAAGTGGTGGATTAAAAAAAATGCTTGGCCAGATTTTTCTATACCGTCGGCAAGTTTCTAATTTCAGTCCATTTGATGAGTGGACCATTCCGATTCTTGGCCAGGGATCACACCCACATGCCACATGGCATAAGTGGAGAGATGTACTTCAGCTACTTTATACACTTGCGTGTGGGTTTTTAGTATTTTAATCCCACTGTTTTCAACCATTCTATTTTCTTTTGGATGGCTACTAGAAATTTTTACTGATTGTCGACACATGGATGATGGGTAATCATGATTTTTGCACCATTGCTCATGGACAGGCTGGCCCACTCATCATGCATGCCACCAGTATATTCTGGAAATAGAATTTTGGTAATTTTCTTTTAACCGCCCACCTTTCTTAAACAGCATGGCCCACTTGATTCGCTGACTGGCGCAACTTTTGGGCATGTCGACACATTTCCAATGACTCCTGACCTCTGATTTGTGAATCCTAGCTTCTGATTTGTTGAAAGGGCATTCTCATCAAAGGACATTTTTGTCCTTAATTGAAAATAACTTAATGTAATGCCATTAGAAAAATCTACCGGAAAGTATCATAATTTTTATTACTTAAATTAGTGATGGAGCTTACCGAAAACCTTTTTTAAAAAGGCAACGGAATATAAATTCCATAATAACTTTAAAAAATCCCTTTTTCTATTGATGTTGATTTGTTTTTCCTCCTATGATATGGCTAAATCTTCTTTCCTTCATGATTTCATGTGTGAATCTCCTGAGATATCAATGGTTCTTCCTGTGTTCTACTAGCTTCTCCTGCCTCTCATTCAAATTTTTGAGTATCCATTAATATTTCTGAACTCTCTTGCTTTAATTCTATTGTAGGAACTGTCTAGTGGTCTCTTGTATCATCCTGGTGTTAGGTTCCTTGTTCTTTTTTGATAGCTAGTGAGGCGTGCAACATAACTGTTGATCTGGTGGGACATCATGTGGACAAACCATAGCCTAGAAACCATGGTGACTTGATAACCCTTACCGCCTGGTCACTGTAATTTTGCATGTTGAATCTGCAAGTTTGCCTCCTTCTTTTCTTTTTTTTTTTTTTTTTTTTTTTTTTTTTTTTTTTCTCTTTCAAGTTTTTAACCTGTTCATTTCTGAAAACTGATGAAGGCTAAGTCTGATCGTGGTAATTTTTAATCTACAGGTCCTTCACATGATGGCCCACCAGATTAGTGGTTCCAATTAGCACCCGAGTAACTGTAAAATGCATTACTCTATTAATAATGAATTCATAAAATCACAAGACAGAAAAGTCTGTAACTTGGATATCGGCATATGTTGGTGTTGGATACAGATACTGAGTGTTGGACGTAGAAATGTCTCAATAGTCGAGACCTGATTCGCTGACACATGTGCACAAGCACATTAAAATTTTAGTATATTTGGTGAGGATCCCCTGCATCTGGAGGCATGGATCTGATCCAGGCATTTTCCATGCTTCACTGGTGATTGGCTACTGAACAAAATGGCTGTTTTTGGACTGTCTTGACTTGTGTAATAAATGGAACTTTTCTCATTGGATGGGGTCAATTACTGATTGTCTTTTAGTGTTCAATCAAAGGACTAGGATTGTCAAGACATTGTGATTTTTGGACCATGGTCCGCTTAATTTTTTATCTAGTCAGGTATGCCACATGGGCAGGAATAACATGGATGTAAGAAAATGTCATACCTGGATGGGCACTGGATCTGATCCCTAATATATCATAATTATTGCATATAAAAAATTGCTAAATTACGACAATGCTAATAAAACTGAAATATAATTATTTTATGTAAATGAATAATTATATTAATTAAACCTAAAAGCCATTTTACAAATTGTGTTGCGTCCATGAGTTTTGGACATGGGTATCCATGTCCCCCCCTGTCAACATGGCCCCATGATTAAAAATTGGTGCCTCCTAGTTGCATAGAGAAAAATATCTCTAAATATTCATAGAAAAAAACTGTAAAGAAAAATGTATCTAAATGAAATACACAAGAAGAAGTGAACAATCACACTGCGGATGGAAAAAGTTTATGAACACAACACTTCTGGGAAGTGTATTTTGCTGTTTGGGGATGAAGATAATGGTTTGTGGAAATATTTACTTTCTCACAAGTATGGGATTCGTCGGGGTGGATGGTTCACAAAAGAATCCTCTCAATACAGAGCATCGGGAATCTGGAAGGTAGCATTACATGTAATTGTCAGTTCCACAGAGGGATTGTTACAACAATTCAATCCTGAAGGATATTTGATGTGGTGAAGTCCTTAGTGAGGATTTTGTCTGCTTGTTTCTGGTGGCAGTAAATGTGGAGACGGTTTCTCAGTGCTGCAGTGCAATTGACAATCAGGTGGTCTAGGATCCGGCATTCAGTGGAAACCTGGCAGGTGCTAATTTTGAGGAATTTAATCTTATGCATTGATTAAATGGTAGATATCCTCAGTAGAAGAAACAGACAAATGCAGATGGATAAAGAAAGGAGATGGGAATTTACAGTCAAATCTTTCTATGACTTGCTGAGGACACTAAAGGTGCCTCTACTGGACATACAATCGTATCATGGCCCGGCCAGGGTGTTTGTGTCTAATGGATAGTGGGGAAAAACAGATGCTCTCAATCAACCACTTAAGAAACAGGAACATGATGATTACTAATTTGTGTAATTCTATGCTTTGGTAATGCGGAATCTGTGACTGACCATCTCATGTACTATGCCTTTGCTGGGCAAGTATGTAGATGTCTTTATCTTATTTTGAAGTACCGTGGGTTATGCTTGGTTTGAGGATTGGGAAGGAAGTAAATTGAGTGAGGAAGGAATAATGGAAATTGGCATTGCTTGCAGGTATTTGGTCCATTTTGGAAGGAGCAAAATAATAGAATGTTTTGAAACAGATTTTTGTTTATGGAAGATGTGTCCCAATTGGCTTTTGGAAGGGTTATTGCATGGGTGTGTGGCATTCAGGAATTCAAGGGACATTGTAGAGATGATTTTGCCAGTAATTGGGAATGGGCTCTCCTTTATTCGTGGATGGATGATTTCTCAACATCTGTTTGTAGTTTCTTGTTTTTGGCCCTTTTGTAGCTCGTCTCTTTCCTCTTTAATAGAAGTTTTATCATTTAGAAAAGAAGTAATAATATTATAATAAAGAGGTATTTCCTTGTTAGTTTTTGTCTGTGCTTTTGATCAAGGATGCTTTTAAAAAAAGGACACTTTAAACACTCTCTCTCTCTCTCTCTCTCTCTCTCTCTCTCTCTCTCTCTCTCTCTCTCTCTCTCTCTCTCTCCTCTCTCTCTCTCTCTCTCTCTCTCTCTCTCTCTCTCTCTCTCAATTGACTTTCACTTCAACCTTAGTCTTCATTAAGTCTTGCCCAAATCTAGCTGTTGTTCAGCCTTTGAAAAATCTAATGGGGTTGCTACACTAAGTCTTGTCGAGTTTTCTTTAGCTCTTGAACTTTGGAAGGTCTTGTCAAAAGGACAGGGTAGCAAAATTTTCAGCTTAGAGCTCACCAATCGATTTTGACCATTCCCCTTGGATCGAGCACTTCCTGAGTGTCTCATTGAGGGGTCTTCCTAAATCAGTGTCAGATCAGATGAGGAAAATTGGGTGTTGCATCCTTTTTTGGTTCAAATCGATGTGGTTGGAGATGAAGTGGTTCTGAGGTCTCGTTAAGAATGGTGGTAATCTTTCAATTTGGAAGGTTTTTTAGGTTTTGAGCTTTTTCCGAAGATGAGATTATTGAAAAGGAAAATCATGGAGTGGAAGAAAGATGTGTGGGGTAAAAGAGAGGATGAGTGGGGCTGGGTATTTAGTTGTTCGATATGAACAACATACAAGTCTTCATTCTATTATAAACTTGGCCGCACGTGGCTTAGGAGTCGCTCTTGTGTGAATACAATTAGCGGCTAAAGGAGGATGAGATTAAACGGAAGCAAAGGTCTAGAGTGATTTGGCTAAAAAAGGAGATAAGAAAACAATTTTTTTTCGTGGGGTTGCTAGTGCACTTGCTAGACCAAACCCAATCCTTAGTGTGAAGGTGAATGATTCCAGAGTTGAAAATAAGGAGTAGATTTGTGAAGCCATTTTGGACTTCTACAAGGATTTATTATCTTCCAGGGGTTTGTTGAGACTGTGCTTAGACAGCTTGCAGTTTGATTAGTTATCCTCTACTGAGACTGAAGGTTGGAAAACCCAATTTTAGAAAAGAGAAATTGTTGAACCAATGTTTAGGCTTGGTCAAATGGCATCCCTATGGTTTTCTTTTAGGAGTTTTGGAGTGTGGTGGGAGCCAGTGTAATGCATTTCATCGAAGGATTCTTCTCAAGCGGCCAATTAGCTTCATAAATGGGGAACACCTTTATAGTCATTATTCCAAATGAGGAGGGAACTGAGAGTTTGAAAGATTTTAGACCTATTAGCTTGATAGGAAGTCCTTACAAAATCCTCATTAAGATTCTTGCCACTAGATTTCAGGCAGTTCTCTCTAGTATCATCTTTGACTCAGAATGCCTTTATCAAAGGAAGACGCTGTGTTGGTGGCTCATGAATGCATCGATGCATGTCATAGGGGTGGAAAGAAATGGGTAGCGTGTAAATTAGATATTAAAAAAGCCTATGATAGAGTGGATTGGGATTTTTTAGACTATATGTAAATCATATTTGATTGTGGAGACCAATGGTGAAGTTGAATTATTTCTCGTGTTCGGTTGGCGAAGTTCTTATTTTGGTCAACGGATCTTCGAAAGGTTTCTTTCGTGCTTCAAGAGGGTCTAAGACAAGGGGACCCATTAGCACCTTATCTGTTCATGGTGGTTGCAGAAGCTTTAATTAAGATGTTAGACAAAGCTCAAGATGTTGGCCCTTTTTTTTTCCTAGGACTTCGAGGTAGGGAGGGGAGTGCTTTTGGATATTCCATTTTCAGGTCGTCGATGACATGATCATCTTTTGTGAAGCAGAGGTAGGCAATGTGGATAGTTTAAGAAAGATAATCAAATATTCTAAAGTATATTTTTTTAAAGATAAAAAAATCGGGTTTGAGAATCAATGTCTCGAAAAGTGAAATTCTAGGGATTGGGACTTCCAAGGAGAAGTTAGAGTCGATTGGCTGGGATTTTTGGGTGTGTGCTAAATCTTTTCCTACCACTTACCTTGGCTTCCCCTCGTACCAGTAAATTGCCTAAGCACCTTTGGGAAATGGTTATTGAAATGGTGGAAGCTAAGTTTTCTTCGTGGAAGAGTAGATACTTGTCCTTGGGTGGAAGGCTAACCTTGATTGAAGTATCTCTCTTGAATATGCCAATCTATTTCATGTCTTTGTTCAAATGTCCAAAGGCGGTGATAGAGAGGCTAGATAAGTTGAGGCGTGATTTCTAATGGTAAATTTTATGAAGTGGGTTAGCTTTGCAATAGGAAATGAGGAAAGGGTGCTCTTTTGGGAAGACGTTTTGTTAGGTGATAGGTCTCTACGATCTGAGTCCTTAGGTTGGCAAGCATGGCTTCGGATACGGAATCTTTTGTGGTTGGTTGCTTCTCATTCCACAGAATGGAGTTCGTGTGGTCTCCCACTTGTAGAAGTAATCTTTTGGGCAGGTTTGATTTTCCATGTCCACCGTGAGTACATTGTAAATAGGTAATTATTACACTTTGAGCCTATTTGATAATCCATGTATTTCTACTTTGAAAACCAGTCCAAAAAGACTGACTTAAATTTGTGGGTTGCACTGTGATGTATGTGATATTCCGTGTTGTCCATCCGCTTTACCGGAACATTTTGGGGCATGTGCCAAAGAACGAGGCAGATCCAACGCCCAAGTGGCCCACACAAAAGAAATAATGGCCTTGAAACGTCCACCATTGAAAGTTGTTTCCTTCCCCAGGTCCACATTGATGTTTATTTGTCATCTAACCTATTCATAAGGTCACATAGACATGGTTAAGAGGAAAACACAAATATCAGCTTCATCCAAAACTTCTAGGGGCCTCAATAAGTATTTAACGGTAGGCGTCTGATTCCTACTGTTTCATGTGGTGTGGTCCACTTGAGCTTTGGATCTACCTTATTTTGGGCTCATGCCCTAAATTCAACTTGCATAATATGGATAAATGGTGTGGATAAGCCACATACATCATAGTGGGCTCCACATTCATTTCACAGTTGTCCTCGGTTTTAGCGTTCAAAAGGTAAGCCGTCGCATTGGGAACGATGTGGTAATTACTTTGGTAAGTAATTATGACCTATTTACAAGGAATTTTCATATGACATGAAAAATCAAACAGGCCCTTATGAAGATGAGTTTGAGGAATTTCCAAGGGTTTCCACGAAGCTTCATGGGGTTACCCTTTCTCCAGGGGTGGATGACCCTTTTGGTATGGAATCTAGAGAAGTTGGGCAAATTCTTGGTCCGATCTTCTTATAGATTTCTCACTTCAAAAAATTGTTACTTCGGGGCTGAGTCTATTGGCTTTTGTTTGGAGATATGGCACTCCAAAAATCGCTACTTTTGTGCGGTTGGTGTGTAGGAACTAGTTGCTCACTATCGACAATCTCCAAAAGAGGGCAATGTACATCCTCAATATGTGCTCCTTGTGCCTTGGCAACAAAGATTTGGTGGACCACTTGTTTATTCATTGCCCACTTGCCAGGTCCATGTGGGATTACTTCTTGGGTGTTTTCAACATGCCTTGGGTGATGCTCGGAAGCATCAATGATTTATTTCTGGCTTGGCATATTGGTGAATCCAGAAGAGAAGGAAGGAAGCTTTGTGATGCGGGACAGTGCTTTTCTACCCTGGGATGATAATAAAAATCAGATTCTAGTTGATGTGAGCAAGAACAATTAAATTTCGGCAACTACATGCAAATCCAAATAATAGCAAATAGAAATTATGCTAATCCTAGGTTAATACATGCACGACGTTAGGAACCAATAAGAGATTGGAGAATTAGGTCCCAATGGAGTTGAGAAACTCCACACTAACATAGGGTTAGGCCATAAATCAAAGGGACTCACTAGTTCCCTAAAGGAATTAGGTGTAGTTTAAAGTATAGGTTGAAATAGGTTAGGGATTTGAAGGAAAAGAGGGAAAACTGAACTTAGGGTTAGGGATTTTGGGTCTAAAGGGGAATTCGGGGATTTAGAGTTAGGGTTTTCAATTTGGGGGGAAAATTAGGGTCCTAGGGTTGGGGATTTGGGGGCTTTTGGCCTTAAGAGGGATGGGGAAACAAAGGGGAGCAAGGAGGATTCAATGGGGCAGCTGCATGTGGCTGGTTGTGCATGGGAATGGGTGTGTGGGTTAGTGGGGAATGAGAGAGGGATGGGTTAAGGTTGATGGATTGAAGAAAGAAAAAGAAAAGATTAGGGATTATGGAGAACTTGTAAGGATGGGGAGAGAGAGCGGGGGGGGGGGGGGGGGTGGGGTGGGTGGGGGATGTTGTGGATTAACATCTACATGGCCTTGGATAAAGAGAGAACTTTGGTTTTTTTTTTTTAATTATTATTTACTTTGGAAGCTTTCCTTGGTGGCCATTTTGTGGTCCATTTGGGGAGAAAATTAATCGGTGCTTTCAAGAGAAAAGTGGGTCGTTTTCCTTGTTAATAGGGAGGGCTAAGTCTTGTGAAAGAATGGTCTTCTAATCAGAATATCCCCGCAGGTTGATTCTCTGCATTTTTTGCGGCTGCAGGTGAATCTTTGGCGCTTTTGCCACTTTTTTAATGAATTTTACTATCTTTCAAAAAAGTAAAATTTTCAGACTAGTCATTTTCTGGAAGTCAGAATCATGTTTTTCGTTATATTCTGCTTTGTGAACTGCATACGTTGTTTTTGGTTTTCTACTAACATGGCTCCACATTGTCTAAAATTCTTGGAAATCATGCAGTGATCATGGTGGTGCTGAATCCACATTCTCTGGGGACAAGTATGCCGATGAACCATCTTGGGGTGCTAGGTTCGATGCTAATGATGACACTGACTCAGTATGGGGCTTTAACCCAGTTAAGGTTAGCTGTTCCACAAACCCCCCCCCCCCCTCATGCATGGACACACAGACACAGATACAATAGTTTATGCACCAAGTTGTGTAAGTGAATTCCCTATTACCATAGGATGGATGGCCCATCCTTTAGCTAAAATATTGGCTACCGGATTCACCTCCCTACCAATATATGGGCAAACGAAATGTTTTTCTCAAGGTAAGAGAACAATTTCATAAAAGAATGGCTGGAAGTCACCAAGGGTCCTACTGAATCTTGTTTGCCATCTGATGATGTTGAGGGAAGGTAGCCTGACCTTCCCTGTGCAGATTCCCAATTGATGAAGGACCTGAATGACATGCTGCAATTTTATTTTTTTTTGGGTTACAGCTTTCTCTTTCCCCAAAGCATCAAAGCTGCCAGCCTGTCACTTCCACTAGAAATTACTTATATTAGGTTCTTTTTCTCTTTCTTCTAAGTTCGAACTTTATACTCCCATGCAGGACTCTGATCATGACAGGAGCAGACAGAGCTCTTTCTTTGGATCTGGCGAGTTAGGTTTAAATCCGATTAGAACAGAATCCCCTACTGCCGATAGCTTGTCTCAGAAGAAGAGCTCATTTTTCGCAGATTCTGTCCCCAGCACCCCACTGTTTAACACTAGCTTCTCGCCGAGGTTTGAAGGGTCGGACGATCACTCCTTCAACAGTTTTGCAAGGTTCGATTCCTTCAGCACACATGACAGTGGGTTCTTTCCTCCACCTGAGACGCTTGTGAGGTTCGACTCCATCCGTAGCACCAGGGACTCCGACCACAGTCGGGGTTTCCCGTCTTTTGACGACTCTGATCCTTTTGGTTCGACCGGGCCGTTCAAGACTTCGGAGACGCCAAGGCGGGGTTCTGATAGTTGGAGCGCTTTCTAGCAGGTACTTCAGCATCAAATTTCATGTGGCTATGGCTTTTGTGAGTTTGTGTTTGTGTGGGTTCGACCGCCAGTTTTTGTGTGCTATTATGTGCGATGATCGGTTAGTTGTATGTTTGGGATTTAATTTTTCTTGTATGTCTGCATTTTATTCTTCTGCTTGTCTATTTTGCATTAGGATAATATATATAATTTTTTCACCTCTCGTTTTCCTAGTCTCATTTGATGGATACATATTGAACATTCTTTATATCATATTCCTTATATTTGTGATTTGACTCCTGAGAATTGAAAGTGTTTTGGGCTGTGGTTTTTCACCTTCAAAACTTGTACCTATGGGAGATGAGAGGGTTAAAGCCTAAAGGGTGTAGTGTACCTTCTATATTGTGTGCAATAGAAATACATCAAGGAGATGACGGGAATCATTTGTGCTTGTGAAAATAAAACCCATGGTCATTTTTCCATAGAGCTTTGCTAAGTGTACACGCTTGTGCAATAAAGCTCGTGTACATGCCACACATGCCAGCATGGCACAATGGGTCTGATATCCAATTCATCTATCACAATGGCAACCCTATCCCAAGAATTAGGCGAATCCACTTGTAAGGTGGGCCACAGTTAGCAAAAAAATGTATGGCTTTGAAAAAGTCAGCTGAAGTTTTCTGACCTACCCACCTGTTTCCAATATTGGGACCTACATTCCGAGGGGACCAAATTTATTGTCCGCGCATTTTGGTGTGTATTTGAGCTTTACTGCATGTGTGTGCGCTTAGCAAAGCTCTTCCATGAAAATATAAACCTTTTAGCTTAGTTTTATTGTTTCTCTGATGATATTCGTGTTGTGAGGAATTATAGGGTTTGGATGCATCAGATTGTTAATAGTGTCCTGACGCGACCGTTTGTGCATGTCTGGCTCATAATTCTGGGATGCCCACTATTGATTAAAAGGAACCCACTCTGGATTGGTGTCGACCTCAAAATTTCCCAGATCAGGTAATTCTAACTCTTGGATTGGACACTGATGAATACAATTATGGAGAAATACAACAGGCTCTGAAGTAACAGTCAAGATGGGATTGCTTTCCTTCTATGGTGGATTATATCATATCAAGATTTGGATACCCTGGGAACATGGGCCCTACTTGCACAAAATAGATGCATCAAGTCACTTGTGTGCTCATGCATTAGGACCTTCTAAATCCTCTTATTATTTGGTGTTTCATGCAGATTCCGGATCCAATATAAAGCTTTGTAAATATAAGCTTAATGTCAGTCTTAAGTTGATTTGATTGCATCTTCTCAGTGTGTTGAATTACCCCCAAGTGTGGTATAAGTGTCCGAGTGCATCTTAAGTACCTTGGGGTTAGATAAACTTAGATGCACTTACAAACTGTATTTAGACGCACTTGGATGCATTTAGACACTTTTGTACATTGAGCTGAATGTACTGCAGAACTTCGTATTAGATTGACCTTTGTTGACATGACGGATCGATCAAATGGTCTCTCTCTCTCTCTCTCTCTCTCTCTCTCTATTTACACACACCCCAAATGGGCACTCGAACCCATGACTTAAGTGTTGAAACACAGTCTAACACTAAGCGATGTGTTGGAACCCACGGTCTGCTTCCTTCTGGCACTTTGTTGGTATTCAATTGGAATCAGGATAAGCAAGATTTCTCATGGGTCCAATGCCACTTGAAACAAAAGTGTAGGTGGAACGATGCAAGTATGCAGACCATACACTATAGACCATTATCTAGTCTGCTCTTTCCGGTATTATGTAAACCTGTCTTATGGCAGGGACTGTTACGTGTTGAGGTTGCTCGGATGTTGAGACAGCGGCAAAGGCAAGGGAAAGTTTTTTTTTTTCCATGGATCCTTGATCCTGGATAGATACTTCAATGCATGTTGAGATTTCGTGTTGGATGCATGGACGGAGAACATGCTCTCTCTTATTTTGGGTTCTGGGCCATGTCTGGATGGGTTGCCTCTGCTAGAGCACGGTTAAGTTGCTGTTGAAATGCAGATGAGAGCAGTATTTGTGGAAACCTTTGTCAATGAATAGCTGCATTCCAGTCTCCTACGGCATCTTTTGAGAGTGTCAACTGCATCCAAACTGTGGAAAGCTCTCCATAACATGGAAACCCCTGTCTTAAGTAGAGCTTTCCATGCATAGAAACAACCCTGGTACTCGTATACGAGTATTGTAATTCTTGTGAGATTGGTGCCATGTTTGGTTGTGAATTTCTAAAATTTGCCAAAGCTAAGTTGGTTTTGAAAGTGAGAGAAATATAGAAGAATGTTGGACAGCCCATTTCGGCATGTCCATGATCTTTACACCATTGTTCATCCACGTTTGGCCCACCATTTGTTATTTCTGGGGAAATTTCACCTTTATTAGGCCCAGAGGCATCGAGTTTAGGACAATCAGACAATCGCATGTTGAAGTTAAGTGTATTCGAGCCATTTGGGGTTTTTGTGCCATTTTTCATCCAGGTTAGGCCCACCGGCCAGGCAGTCTGGATCACCTTACTGCAAAACCAAGTACCCTTCATCCAAGGCCATCTAGGTTGCCGAACATGGACCACTGGTTAATCCTTATTTATTTTGGTATACGCATGGTCTGCCCACTGACTGGACGGGCCTCATTTTTGGGCCATTAGTATACGTAATGGGGTCGACATGATCAACAAGATAGATCTTGCATGTGCCACAACACTAGCCAGCCATTGAACCTCTTCAAATTCAACTGCTATGTCATTGTGCATGAGTCCGTATTTATCATTTTCTTCCAAAACTTTCTATTCATTATCCAGCACATGTACCACCCTCCAAAGAATCCATCTACCAGACCCCATCATGGATGGACCACTGTCTTAACAGTGCAAAAAGGTCCCCACATTGTGACATGCCCTGCAAACAAGTGGTTGAAAATGTAAACAAGCCAGGCCCACATTTCCTGGGCAATGCCCATACGATTTGACATTTCAGATAATCAGATCAGTGAAAATTTTAGGCTGTGGCATGGATGGTTTATACCCATGTACACGTTGTGACATGTATGCCGAGGATACAAAACTATAATAAAAAACATTGAATGTCTAGATGCTGATGACCACATCTTCAATTAGCCAAATGAAATCCAATGAGTGAACCGCAGAACATAAGCTGCCCCCATAGGGTTCGACCCTGTAGCTCAATGGTAGACGGCGTGTTTCAACATTGAGGCCTCTGGTTCAAGCGTAGCTTACCTAACAATAAGGCAAAAACAAAAGAAAAAGAAAATAAATAAATAAAAAGCCCTCTTAGATCAAAATCTAAATGACAATAATGAATTTACTAGCCCCACACATGCCTTTACATGCATCACTTGTTCCCTCCTAGCATGTTTGTGGACATCTTAACAGAGGATAAGGTGGTCCCCACCAAAGATGACAATATGAATCCACTCATTAGTGGTGCACTCCTACACAAAAACAATGGATGGTTTAACCCTTACGCGGTATGTGGCTGAAACGGCAGTAACGATTATTATAGAGAAAATTATCTGTAACGATCCTGTAATGGGTCAGAAACAGTTTATTATTATTATTATTTACAAAGGACTGTTACGCTATAACAGTTGTTATGACCCATAAGGTAATGGTAACAGCGGTGGCCATTACAGCCACCATTACCATTAAGGAATACCTTCGTTTGAATAAAATTCCCAACTGCCCACATTGATCATCGGCTTGTGGCCTTGCAAGTAAACTACCCTGACTTTGTCACCTTCATGGTTGGGGCCATGTTTTGCACTGCTCTGATGCCCTCAGGTTGATCAAGAATTCAGAATCCATGCATGTGGTAAGCCACTGAGAGGCAAACTTCCATTTGTTGGTCACTATCATGGATGTTCCACATCCAACAACTCAACCCTGTTTGTGGGATAATAGCCACTGACTAGAGGACTTGAAACTACATATGGGCAGTTATGGAAACGCATGTTACCCTAAAGAGTTACAGTATGGCCAGTTATGGATACATATGTTACCCTAGAGTGGGTAGTGCAGGCAGTTATGGAAACATATGTTACCCTAGAGTGGGTACAGGTATTGAGGACGACAAAATCAAGTGGTGTATCCTCAAAAAACAATATTTTTTTTTTTTCCCATTTTACTCCCATTCCCTTGTGATGCACGGTTTTATAAAAAAAAAACCTCCCACTTTACGTAACTGTAAAAGGTCCCCTCCTTTATAACATGTGTGAATATTTTTTATTATAGAGAAAGCAATGTCATTAACCATTCAGAAAGATGGATTTGCCCATGCTCATGAAATTACAAGTGTGAAGGGGCAAACTTGGAACTTGTGTTGTATCCAAAGAAAGGCCCTCCAATTTGAAAACATGCCACTCATCTTAAGCGTGCACTCTTCTCAAGTGTGATGGTCCCATCTGTGTGCACTATGAAATAATCAAGAGGCACATATGAAACTGAGATCAAACCATCTAAATTGTGGGCCACACTTTTGGATGGGTAAACAAGACTTACATGTGGGTTGCCACCAGTCACGACAGTCGTTACAATCCTGACCGTGAGCGCCAATGGACATGGCAGCCTGGCTATAGTTAGAGGTGGGTCCCTTTTATGAGAAAACCTTGTCCTTTTAAAGAAGATTAGTCATCCATGTGTTATGGGATGTCGCTGTAATTTTGCTATGCATTTGAACTTCAAGGAACATGTGTGAATCCATGGCCACTTGGCAAGTGATAGTGATGGGTTTCTCTTTTAGGAAGACTTAGTTTTTCAATTCCAAAGGTAGCAAACATGAGAGAGAGATTGGTGAGGTCATTCATGTGATGAAATATGGAATATAAAGCTCATCAGGTGGGGAGCAAGCAGCGTCAGATTTGCTACTGCCCAAAATTAGAAGTACTAATTTAGCAGGACACGAGTGTAACTTAAACAACGACCAACATTGACTCCATCATCAAGTGGAGACCACTGTGAACGTGCGGTGGCCACAATATAATTTAGTTTCTCCTCAGCTGGGACACGGGTATCTTGAATAAAGGCCTGGGTGGATCTTTTTTTTTTTTTTTGCTAACGGTTAATTTTTTGCAAAAATGTAGACCCACCCGATAAGTAGACCATACTGAATTTTGGTTTTGGGCATGTTCGGGATGGGCATCACCTGATGAATGGTCCATATGTCATACATCTGTGCTAATTTGGCACGTGTTGGGTGTTGCTTAAAAAATTGTTCTTTGCACTAATTGCCCAAACAAAAAATCAAACATGTACGCAATGTTTTAAATAGCGGTAGCATGATGCGTGGTGCTCAGCCCTCTATAGCGTGTAGCGTAAATACGTAGCGTATAGCATAAGCTACACGATATTTCTATTTTTTAATTTAAAAATAGGACAAATATAATAAATAGTGAAAAAAAGAGGAAAAAAAATATAAAAATGCCTAAAAGATGATTAATTTGATCAATTATAAGCATGTTCCAAAAAGTTATTAGTTATCATTTATCAAAAGCCAATCCACATATATAAGTCAAATCAAATAATTATCACATCAACAACTTTCTAAGCAAACCACTTTAATTAATAATGTCTAATTGAAACCACAAGTCATAATTATGAAAAGAAATAAAAATTCCATAAGTTAAAAGTATTAGGTACAATACAAGTGTCACGTTTCTCAACATTAGAAACAAAGAAAATCTGAAAAAATAATAAAAAACTAAAATAGTAAAAAAATACATTGTAGCTTACTTTACGGACGCTACGCGCTATGTAGCTGTAGCGTACGCTACGACGGATTTATGCTATTTGGGACGTTATGTAGTGATACAGCCACGCTACGCTACATAGAGTACACTACCACTACGCTATGGCTGCTATTTGAAACACTGCATGTATGTAACCTGATCCAGCGATTATTCTTTTGCTTTTGGATGTATTGCTTGTGTTTCCACATGCCTTCTTACATTTATAAATTATATGAATAGACTTTGAATAAACTTGCATCAATTCAATTAGATAGTGCATAGATTAGGACCCCATACAAAGAAAACCCATTGTGTACTTGTTTTTTTGTAGTGTTTTGATTTATAAGTGTGTATTGATGTCTTTTTTAACAATCATTTAAGTTTCATTGAAAAGTTCGACCAATTTCCCAATCTTTCCCCATGTTTCCAACAACAATGATACATTACGCGATAGAACTGATATATATCCCAAGGGTGCGATACGTAACGCGGTACCAATATTTCGAACACTATATTTGAGTCAGGTTGGGTTGGGTCAAGTGTAAGGACATTGAGTTGTGTTTGGGTTGGGCACCTTGGGTTGGGTCGGGTCGGGTTGCAAGTCGGCTTGGGTTCGGTTGACCATCAACTAGAGTTACACCCCTAAAGTTAAGCTTGTAACTTGGAGTTTCAGATAACAATCAGCTGGGTTAGTTTGAAGTTTGAACACATTTCTATGGCATTTTGAGCTATCGTGTAACCTTCGACAGCCATAACATCTTTACTAGCAATTTGTAATCAGCATTCAACAATCAATCTTCATCTAAAAAATTGATAGCTGATGTTGCACAAGAATGAAATTCAGTAATCGTGGTTAGGATGATAAGGTACCTGGTCAGGTCCTGAAGATACAACTAGGATGTCACTCCGTACCCTCCATTTCTTGTCGGATTTGAGCATAAGCAGATAACATTGAAGACCGCATATTTGCCATTTTTACAAGAGTTTCCAGTGCTGAGGGAAAAGGAAACATTCTGTAAAGATCATGCATATGCATGTTTATTTACCTGAATGAGGTACTACACAAGAGTGCACCCCAGTGGTACTGGCAAATGTGGGGCCCATGTTGTTTATGTATCACATCTAACCTATTCATAAGATGCAGCCCCACGGGCTACCCAAAATAATTCAAAATCAGCTCGATCAAAAACTCTGATGGACCACAGCACAGGGAATAAGGAGGGAGGGGATGCCTCTCTTTGATTCTTGGCACCCAACTCAGTTGCAGAACAGCCTGTTTTTTTATCCTGAAGCTTCATCAATCTCAGATGAAGGATATGGACAGCCTAGATTCCTTACAAACAAAATGGTAGGCCACCATGTAAATCAAGGATACGTGTAACCTCTCAACATGTCCCTTTTCAGTGACCCACCTGAGTTTCCATTTGGGCTGATGTTTGGGCCTTGGGGGTAATGTGATTGGATGATCTGATGGACGGGTCAAATGTTGTGTATACATCATGTGAGCCCCACTTATGCTCGGTACCACCATAGCTTATGGTGTTTACCGCTACCACCAGAGCACACCCCATTATACAATGCTTGGGCCAAGAGTTTCCATAGTATGGCTGGTTTTCAATGTGTGTGTATAGGTGCGGTCCAATGGTTCAATTATCTAAACCATTGATGTGAGGCCCCATGGTTCGATTATCTAAACCATACATAAGATTGAACCCACTTCAGAAAATCCCAGCCCTACAATATTTGTCCAGAAGATAGTTAAGAATGAAAATACAGCAATGTTCCACATTCAACCAAAGAATGCGCCAAAGATCCAATCGCTAGGTTGACGGAACCATGGCTCCCACTTGTACAAACAGAAAAAGAAAACCCCTTTCTGCAGTAGAAACTCTTGGACCCAGAATTGTTTAATGCCTCTTATCTGAATATCTCTAATTTTATGCAGCAAACTAAGTCAAATAACTTGAACCTGTTTCGAATGAAACTTGGGCTGACCGAAGCTTTGGAGAAACCAATGTCCCAAAGACTGATAGTGACTTAGATCTCTCCTTCTGAATCTATGAAAGCAGGATTCAATAAGAAAAAAAAAAATATTAGCTATAAATATGAATGGTCAAGTAGTTCTATCCTACAATAGTAAACTTTACAGAATTATATATTATCAGTTCCCCAAGTTATTAACCACTGGGGCAGACAATGGCATAGATCTCGAGTCTGCCATGGTTTATTAAATGGCGGTAATCCACCCACTGTAGACATGACAAACGATACAAGTACATCACTCCAGACCGTCCAAATTGTGGAACCAAATGCGGATGGAGCATAGCCTGAATACCTCACTATCAAATGATCTTAACCATCCAATTTCATTGATAATTTGATGCAGGACATGAAATTCAAGTATGATGTGCAAGAATTCAGGCTTAGATCATAACAATTCAGGAACAATTATACAAATTCCACATCCCACATGATAGTCCAAACATTCAATGAAAGGGGAATCTATGCAGGTCCAGGCCGACACAGGCTAGGGCTGGACTAATAAAAATTATAAGTCAAACGATGTCAAAGGGAAATAGAAATCAACCACACATGCATAAGAATTAGTCCCTAATCTAAGGGATTCCCCAATTTCAATTCACGGAACCCTAGGGTAAAAAAAAAAAAAGGCAAATAAATTAGGGCTAATGCAAACTAAGGTTAGGGTTTAGGAAATAGGAATGAAAAGAGGGAAACCAAAGGAAAACCCGACCCGGAGAAATCTCCTGCGTGCAGATGGTGACCCGGAGCTGACGCATGTGCGCGAGTGGGCTGGCCGCACGTGTGATGGAAGCCCACCTCTCCAAAGTGACACCTAGGCCTTAGTCGGCCGGGGGAGACCTCCAATCCCTCCAAGTTTGACAACGATCTGACGAAAGATCGAGGTGTATTGCTCCGACGAAGTTTCAACCCTCCTACAGGTCCAGATTATGAAAACTGGCTATAGGGGGATGAATATCTGCAAAGGCTGGAAATTTCAAAGCAATAATGATGATAAAAGATGAGGTATGGATGGGAGATGGTAGGGATGGATGGGGATAGATGTGGCTTCACACCACTTATTTAGCCCTTTGAAATAGAATGGCTTCGTACCCACTTTTGAATTCTTCCACAACTCACGAAGAGAGCAGAAAAATAAAGCAGGAATTTTTTTATTAAGCTTGAATGAATGAAAAGAACTACAAGGGGTGCCTATTTATAGGAAAAATCCTATACCCCAAAACTCGTACCATGTGCGCAACTTATTACTTGGCGGTAAAGTAAACTAAAATAAAAACCAAACAAAGAAATCCAAAGCATTCACGATGTTCTAAATAATAACAATAAGCAAAACCTAAAATATGACATCAATCCGACGAGTGGGCCACGATCATGAGGTCCCATGATGGGCTTTTCTTGACTATCGGGCCCACCCTTTTGAACCAAAACTTCGTCTTCTAGCTAGGAGGCCCTCCCTGGACGTCGACATCGAGCCAGATCAATGGTGGGGCCCTCCTGCGTACGTACGTGCGTAGGGGGGGTAGTGTATGTGCGCGTGTGTGCATGATGTCCCCATCATAATTTGAACTAATGAACTTTTTTCTTTACACTGTCCATTTGATGACCACCAATTGGATGGTTGGAATCCTTAGACCACTGTGATTTTCAGGGTATTCTCAGTCCACAATGGGGTCCAAGGTCTCGATGATCCGCATTGACGTATTTGTATGCCCGTATATGCATACCATGTTACAATGGATTAGTTGCCACCTTTTAATTAAACAGTGGCAAATGCGCACATAGTCAATCGCTAACTCTTGATTTTAATTAACTCTATAACAAATAAATTTTTTCTACAAGTTGAAATCTTAACCCTCTACTGAGTTTTTTATCGGGGGTCAGACAATGATGGGTAAGGTGAAGAACATGAATTAGACAAATTAAAAAAATATTATGCATTTTGCAACAAGACTAGGGCCTTGTTTGATAGACCACTAAGAAGGAGCATCTCATTTCAATTAACTACAATTCTATATTGGAGGTCTTGATTTGTAGTACATATTGAGTTCATGTTAATAGCAATTTTCTATTAGATGATCTTGATCTCTAACACATAATTACTGTCAACTAAATTCGATGAAATCAGTTTTAAGGGGCCCAAATGGGGCACACATGCCAAAGAAGCTGAGAGGCACACACGATCTGGAGAGAACACATGAAGGAATTGAGCCTCCTGAAAACCATCTTGCACACATGCTCCCACCACACAATGGCCCACTCCATATAGCCATCCCACATCGCTCACAGAGTGACGCATCTAGATGAGAATCCTCGAAAGCACCATCCAGTCACCCATTCTCAATATGTCACACAAGACAGGCTTCGGACACCACTTAGTCTCTGAACCAGCGACAATGAGGGGGCACATGGCCCAATCCTCCGAAGGCTCTCACCCAAGCTTACTGCCCCCAAGCAACAAGTCACAATGCAAGAAGCTCAAACTCCAAACCTAGCTTCACCCTAACACCCAAACGGCACCTCTGTTGCCGCCATTGCGCAACTGCCTACCTCCTTGCCATACGTCAAAACAATGGACCTCGACCAGCACCCCGAAGAGACCGTCTCCAGCAGTCCCTACTCCCCCGTTTGCAAACACACTATTGCGTCATCAAGAGAGGCAGCATGCCCACTTACCTTCGACTGGCCAACCAACATCTCACATGATTGCCCCGTTCGACTCAATGCTCCACCGGACCACCATGATGGTGTTCTATAATCTCCCCCTAGCTGGGTTGCAACCAGCTAAGCAACCTCACTCCTCTGAAGCCAAACCTCTCCCCATCTCCTTGACGTACCCCATCTAACCTCTCCCTCCACTCGGATCAATGTTATCTTGTCACCAACAACAATTGGAATAAACTCCACTACTCTCTTCTTTCGCACACAAATCCTTGCTACACTAAGCTCCTCCCCCCTTTCTATTGTTGAATCGACAGTAACAACTTCTCCGAGACATGATCCCAATCCAATGATAGTATCCATGAACCACATTTCCAACGGCAAGCACCAACAAAAACCAAACATCATCTTTGCCGAAAATCGAGCTTCCCAACCATTTGTGCATAGACAACACTGGTCCATCATTGAAGAGGAATCCCACAATGACTACCCACTCTAGATATGTGTAGGGCTTTAAGGAGATCCACACCTCATCCTCCCCAAGAAACCAGATAACGGTGTCCTTCGCCTCCACCTCAAGATCTCTACTAGTGAAGTAATGGTCCTTGATCGAGCTACTACAAATGCTTGCATCTCATTCCATGCATTCTCTATCACCCAGGGGTTCACCTCCAATTCTTGGTCCGAAGCCCACACCTCCTTCCCACTTCTCTGTTGTTGATTGCTCTTCTTCTCCTAATGCCTCGATGAGCTTTTCGGCTCCTGGTCTAGATCTTTTCCCATGATTACATCCTTGAAAGATTTGGGTGATGTCCCTCCCGCTGCACATGCACCACCCATATCCTTGCTGGCAGCATCCATGGTAGCCGCCTTCTCTACACCTCCCACTTGTTGTCGACATCCATGAAGGCCCTCGACTTTGCTGATCCTCTACCACCCTTTTCGCCCTCCATCTTCTTTATAGAAGCCTCATTAACTACTTTTGATCCACTCTTTGACTCCTTTACATAAATCTTCTTCCCATCAAAGTCTTTTCCATGCAGTAAAGCCACCTCTTAAGAAGCTTCTTCCGCTAAGTTCATCCAGGCAAAAGCGAAGCCCTGAATAGCTGATGACTTTTGAACACAAGGGATGGTCACCTCCTTCACCGCCCTAGAGTTCTTGAACACTCTCAAAAAATTTGTAGGCATCCAATCCTGCGAAAAGTTCTCCATGAACAAGGTAGGGAGCTTCGATAGAGACCCGCCAACAATACGCTTTTTTCCTTTTGGCAGAGCCTACCTCGTCTTCTCGACCGCGATCCAACCTCCCTCTGCTGACTCTAAGCCTCTTTCTCGATACTCCACCTAGTCCAAGGACCCCTCTCCTTCCCCCACCCTTCCTTGTATACCCTTTTCTCTTGACCCTTCTCTAATTCTTTCCTCCTCTCTGTAAGCCCTTGCTCACCCTCTTCTCCACCCCTCTCGTTATTTCCCTTCGTCGATTACTTTCTACCCCTCTCCCTTGCCAACCTTCCCCCTCCTCTTCCCTCCCCTCCCCTGCCTCACCTTCCCTCATCCCGCCTACCCCGCCCCTCATAACCCTTACCGATGACCTTCCCTCCCATCCTTGACCTCCACTCTCCTTCCCTTGACGATCAAATTCAAATGCGTAAACGAGCATCCTCTCCCGATCAAGGTGTGCCAAAACGGTTACGTATCGGTCGTATCGGCTGATACGCGTTTCGGGGTCGTATCGGCCTTTACTAACCTATAACGGCCCGCCGTAACGGTCGAAAAACGGTAACATTTTTTTTTCATTTTAAGTTCGTTTTTTGCTGTTTTTTTTTTCAAATTTCTTACTTCCAAACTGTTTCTCACTCCTTCTACTACCAATTTCGACCAATCTTGGCTGGGTATTTAAGATAAAAACACATTATATTACGGATTTTGTTGAATTGAAGCTCGGTGGGCCATTTTTCAGAAATTCCGAATTCGTCAAAAATAGGTATTTATATATTTTTTTTAATATGTTTTGCTATTTTAATCATGTCATATGATGTGTTAATCATAATAGAACATGTTAATGTGCATTTTTCAGATTTGGGGTGCCATTTAATATTTTTTTAATATTTTTTTCTATTTACGCATGTATTTTGACCCTTTTTTTTAAATTCGAAAAATCAATTTTTAATGGTTATTTTGCTGTTTAAATCATGTCATATGATGTGTTAATCATGTTAAAATATATTAATGTGCATTTTACAAATTTGGGGTGCCATTTAATATTTTTTTCTATTTATACATGAATTTTGACCCTTTTTTTCAAAATTTGAAAAATCAATTTTTAATGGTTGTTTTGCTGTTTTAATCATGTCATATGATGTGTTAATCATAGTAGAACATATTAATGTGCATTTTACAGATTTGGGGTGCCATTTAATATTTTTTTTCTATTTAAGCATGAATTTTGACCCTTTTTTTTTAATTCGAAAAATCAATTTTTAATGGTTGTTTTGCTGTTTTAATCATGCCATTTGATGTGTTAATCATAGTAAAACATATTAATGTGCATTTTACAGATTTGGGGTGTCATTTAATATTTTTTAAAATATTTTTTTCTATTTACGCATGAATTTTGACCCCTTATTTTTTTTTAATTCGAAAAATCAATTTTTAATAGTTGTTTTGCTGTTTTAATCATGTCATATGATGTGTTAATCATAGGAGAACATATTAATGTGCATTTTACAGATTTGGGGTGCCATTTAATATTTTTTTTATATATTTTTTTCTATTTACGCATAAATTTTGACCCTTTTTTTTAAAAAATTCGAAAAATCAAATTTTAATGGTTGTTTTACTCTTTTAATCATGCCAGATGATGTGATAATCATAGTAGAACATATTAATGTGCATTTTACAGATTTGGGGTGCCATTTAATATTTTTTTTCTATTTACGCATGAATTTTGACCCTTTTTTTTTTAATTCGAAAAATCAATTTTTAATGATTGTTTTGCTGTTTTAATCATGCCATATGATGTGTTAATCGCAGTAGAAAATGCTAATGTGCATTTTACAGATTTGGGGTGCCATTTAATATTTTTTTTTGTATTTTCAAATTAGTAACTTTATATTTTTATTTGCTTATATTGGACAGGTTTTGGAGCTTCTTAAGGTTTAGTATTTTAGTTAGAACATAAAATCATCTTTATTAACATAGGTTATACACTCATCTACCTAAACCTAAAGAAATGTCTGGGTCTGGCCAACAACAAGTGACGATATTGGATGACAACATTGTGAGAGGGTTGGTGGTACTAGGCACCAAATGAAGTGCAAGTATTGTGATAGACTAGTGACTGGTAGAATTACCCGTCTCAAACAACATTTAGCACATCGAAAGGGTCAAGTTGTGCCATGTGCCAGAGTACCGAGAGAGATAATGCTTTTAATGCAAGCTAGTCTGGATGAGTTGAAGGGTAAACGTACTGCTGTACAAAAGAAGAAAGATGATATTTTGGATGCAACTCGACAGGAGGTGTTTGGTCCTGAATATATGGGCGTTCGTGATGAAGATATTATTGATTCTGACGAAGATTCAGATCGGGAATTAACTATAGCTAGGAGAGAGAACTTGCGTGTAGCTCGTGAAGAGGAAGAACGTCGCCGCATGTTTGGCACGCATAGGTTAGTGCGTGATACAGGGAGGGCAGTGGGAGTGGGAGTGCAACTGCTTCTGCAGGTGGGACTGAGGGTGGGGGGGTAGGTTTGGTAGGTTACGACGTATGTTTGGGAGCCGACGACAGATATCTTCACGTGATGCCCCTATACGTTTGGATGAAGAAGTAAATGAGCCTAGGAGACCCTCTATTGATCCAATCCTGTTTAAGAAAGAATCAACTAAACAAAAGAAAATAAAACAAATGTGGAATAGAACTTCCGTTGAGAAATTAGGTAGAGCAGCAGCAAAGTT
Source organism: Magnolia changhungtana (assembly GCA_030180095.1). Lineage (NCBI taxonomy): Eukaryota > Viridiplantae > Streptophyta > Magnoliopsida > Magnoliales > Magnoliaceae > Magnolia > Magnolia changhungtana. The sequence goes on along the minus strand of JASAUF010000552.1, from coordinate 5,707,479 downwards.
ATTTATACATGCTAACATACTTCCTAACGCGGCCAATTCTCCATATTGGCAGGTGGTAATTGATGTAGCAGCAGAAGCAGGTGAAGGAATAAAAGCTCCCATGGCTAACGACATTAGGGGGAAATGGACAAATGCAGAGTATGCGGATGTGAAAGCATACGTGGCTACCTTTAAACCTGTATGGCAAGCCAGAGGATGCACGATTATGTGTGATGGTTAGACTGGCCCAACCAGACGCAGCATGATCAACTTCATGGCGTACTGCCACTTAGGAACTATATACTATAAGTCAATTGATGCCTCAGAGGCAACAAAAAATGCTAATTATATTAATGAACTAATGGATAAAGTTGTGGACGAGATTGGAGAGGAGAATATAGTGAATATTATGATAGATAATGAAGCAACATATAAGCTTGCAGGACTTATGTTGATGGATAAGAGAAAACACCTTTTTTGGTCACCATGTGCTGCCCATTGTATTGATCTTATATTGGAAGATATTGGGAAGAAGAAGAATGTTAAGCAAATGGTCGAAAGGGCAAGGGAAGTGACGACGTTTATTTACAACCATAATCAAGTAGTCGCAATAATGAGAAAGTTCACGAAAGGACGAGAGTTGTTGAGGCCTACGACGACTAGATTCGTAACAAACTTTATAGCATTAGAGAGTTTATTTCAGCATAGGGGAGTTGAGTAAGATGTTCGCTTCCCGCGAATGGCTCAACACAAAACATGGGAAGAAGACATCAGGGATACCGGTCGACGTTGCGAACACCATACGGGACAACAAATATTGGAAGAAGGTCAAAGCGATCCTAAAGGTGATAGAACCACTAATGAGGATACTCCAACCGATGAAGCACCTACCATGGGCTTTCTATATGATGTCATGGATAAGGCAAAGTTTGCAATTCAACGTGATTGTAGAAGTTGGGAGACTTATTGGAAGATGATCGACAAGAGATGGACAAAACAACTCCATCACAATCTTCATGCAGCAGGTTACTACCTAAATCTTAGGTATAGATATGCCCAATCATTTGTTGCGGATGATGAAGTTCGTGTCGGGCTAAAAAATGTGGAAGGAGATTAGAGCCTGACTTAGATCTGCAAATAAAGGCGTTGAATGAATTAGATACATTTAGAAATCGCCTTGGTAGCTTTGGAGATGCTCTTGCACAGCATACAGTATCTAGGTTGCAACCGATCGAATGGTGGATTAATTTCGGAGAGAGTACGAAGGCTCTCCAAAAAATTGCAGTAAAAGTTTTGAGCCAAACAACATCTTCCTCTAGCTGCGAAAGGAATTGAAGTTGTTTTGCGCTCAGTCATTCAAAGAATAGGAATAGATTGCAGACTAGAACATTAGATAGACTTGTCTTCATGCACTACAATATAAAACTATGAATGCGACGACATTATAGGGACATTATAGCTGCCGATGACGAAGACTACTGTCCAATAAACTTGGACAATATTTATGATGAGGATGACCCACTTCTACCTTGGTTGGAAACAAGGGAAAAGCAAATTGAAGAGGATATTGAAGAATTGGAAATTGATAACTCAGAAATACGTAGAGCACAACAAGAGAGTCGTGCAGATGTGTTTGACCCAATAAGAGGAGCAGCGTTTATGCCACGTACGGATATGGCTCAAGATCAACAAAAGAGTACGAGCAGTGGTAGCGTGACCATGTCGGATGAAGACGATGACCCCCCTGCCCCTGGTGCTGGCACTTCTGGTGTTGCTCAGCGCCCTATACAGCCGTCTACAGATCGCGATGCTAATGAACATTGACGAGGTGGTACACGAGGTCGGACTTATGAGTGTACCGAGTCACGATATAGCCAGCGGGAGGGTACATCTAGTGGTGCACCGGGTTCAGGAGGTCCGGAACATCATCAGGCTCATGGTCTTGGTTATTATGATAGATATTCTTATGGTCAATTGGATTATAATTATGGTGATTATACTGAGCCTGTTCCATCACATTCATGTTGGAGTAGCCCTCCCGATCAATATCCATATGATTATAGATATCCAGATTCAAATCCAAGTTACTCATCACAGCAGACGCACTCTCAATCTCAAGATTCTCAACAGCCTAAGTATGGGCACCAGTATGGCTATTCGACGGGCACTGGTGGATATCCTTACTCGGGGTCAGAGTCGTTGCCTAGTCAGGATCAGTCATCCTCTGGTTTCGTTGATCTAGTATTTCCTTCTGGCACTGGATATTATGGATATGCAGCACCTACACCTATTGGACAGCCTCAGCCTGATGGTGACGATGACGATGATGTGGAGGTCGAGCAACCACAAAAAAGCAGATTTTCATTTTGGTGGTGACTTGTGATTGTGAGTATATATTTGTATTAAGGTAAGTATTTGCAGCAGACAGCTCACAGCAGTATTATTGCAAGAAGCCATGCACACACTTGACACTGCCAAACTTGTATTTAAAACATCTCCCCTGACAACTAATCAAGCAATCCTTAATCAAGTTGCAGGGGAGTATATCAGACACTACTAATTTTATTTTATTTTTAATATTCTTGACTTGAGGATGACAAGTCATAAACAGGAATCACAGTTACGTGCACAGGTATGTTCGAGAAATTCCTCAAAAATAATTGCCAACACCTAATGAAAGATATTTTCATATTACATTCATTCTAATATATCTATCATTGATAGTAGATAGTTAGAAAATTAAATATATGAATCTTGTAGTCAAATTCAGATTATCTGATTCCTAAATTCATCAGACAGTCCGATGCAACTTCTCACCAAAGAGTGGACCGTTACACCACCATAAACATGTTCCAATTTATAAATGAATGCATATTTGGCATACTTAGAATATTTCGGATTTAATCCATATTTTTTCATATTTTTTTGTCAAAAAATTTTTTTTACGTCATTACGGGCCATTACACCCCCGTATCGCCGTTACGCCCCCGTATCCATATCGGTTTTGGAGGTCACCGTTACACCAACGATACCGATACGGCACACCTTGCTCCAGATTCTTCTCACCTCGCTCCAATAGATCTCCTCTTGTCTCGTTTTTTCATTGTTTCACCCTCATTTCATTGTTTCTCCCTTGTCGATTAACTACAATTATGTTACTTTCAAGTTGGACTTGAAATGATTGAAATGCATTTTGAGGGCTACTTATCATGAATAGTACGAAATGTTATTACAATATGGTCTTTTATCTAAATTAAACTAAAGGTACCTGTTTAAATTGTAAATCCGAGTGCACATTTAGGGCCTGTTTGGATCAGGGTGTCCAGTATCCGTTATAATACGGCCGTATTGGCCGATACGTAACGGTAACGGCCAACACCGTTACGCGATCGGTCCCCCCCCCCACAATTACAGTGTGACCTCAGAACGGACCCGTAATGGTCATTCTGAGCCTAAAGAAAAATAGGAAAAAAAAAAAAAAAACATACCTTTTTTTCTTCCCCCCCCCTTTTTTTTTCGGTTTCCCTCTCTTATTTTTCATTTGGAATCCCAAAAAGAAATCGTACTGCGTACAAGTTACGCAGCATGCTTTTATCGCACGAGTTAATAAAAGGTCCACGTGTCGCATGGGCCCCACCATGATGTATGTATTTTATCCATGCCGTCCATCCATTTTCCACATCATTTTAGGTCATGATCCAAAAAATTATTAAGATCCAAATCTCAGGGGGACCACACCACAGGAAACAGTGGTTATAAAATGCTCACCATTAAAAATTTCTTAGGGTCCACTGTAATGTTTATTTTCCATCTAACCTGTTAATTGGGTCACACTGACGTGGATGAAGGGAAAACACACATGTCAGCTTGATCTAAAACTTTTGTAGCCCCCAATAAATTTTTAATGGTGGACGTTTAATTATTGTTGTTTCTTATGGTGCGGTCCACCTGAGCTTTGGATCTGCCTCATTTTTGGGCTCATGCCCTAAAATTATTTGGCAAAATGGATGGACAGTGTGGATATAATACATTCATCATGGGTGGGGCCCAAAAAACTTTGACATTCGTATGCTACACTTCACAATCCAAGTCCCGCCTAATTCGGGCCCTTTATAAATTGTACACGAGACATGTATTAACTTAAAATTTACCAATTAAATTATGGATTGTAATTGCTAACTCACAATACCAAAATCAAATTGTTTGAATAGTTTTAATTGTTAATTTGTGGACTCTTATTTTTGAAATAGGGCCTTTTGATTTTTTTCATGATTCACTATCCAATAAATGTCCACCAATTCATAAGTGGGATAATGCCAATAAATTGCATGAATTTGAGGCTGATTTAGGGCATGGATTGGTCCTCCAAGTCAGCCCCAAATTGGCAACGCCATCTACCTTAATTTCATTTTTTTAAAGAACTATTGGGAGAAATGATATCAAATTGTTAAGTATATAAATTAGATATTTAGAAAATTAAATATATGAATTTTGTAGTCAAATTCAAGTTATTTGGTTCATATATTCATCAGACAGTCCGATACAACTTCTCACCAAAGAGTGGACCGTTACACCACTATAAACATGTTCCAATTTATAAATGAATGCATATTTGGAATACTCAGCATATTCCAGATTTAATCCATATTTTTTCATATTTTTTTGGCAAAAAAATAAAATAAAATTGCACCCGTATCGGTATCGGAGGGCACCGTTACGCCAATCGATACCGATACGGGATACCTTGGTTTGGATGCACGTCAAAACAGCTTTTTTAGACAAAACCCATGTTCCAGATCTCAAAATGCCCATTTGGAAACCCACCCAAAGTTTTCATTTGCAAAATCACCTGACGAAATAGGTGTTAAAAAGCCCACTAACAAAAACATCGGTAATGCAGGGGCATTTTCACACCGAGCTCGAGTGGGGTTGCCTGTGGGATGCGGGGGCACACTCGGGGTGGGCGGGGCCCATGGGGGAGGTCTCGTGTTCGAGACTCCTCACCGGGGGTGATTAATGCGCATTTCACACTGGCCTCGAGTGAGGTAGCCTGTTGGATGTGGGGACACTCGGGGTGGGTGGCCCATGTGATGCAGTACCCATGTGATTTGGGGCCCACGAGGGGGGTTTGGCCGAGGTCCTAACCTATGAGATGTGGGGCCTGGGCTATGAGATAAAGAGATTAATTCGCCATACTCTAACAGTTCAAGCTTTTAAAGCAAGTGGTTAATTGTCCTGCATCAATTGGTTTTGTGGGAAAAAGCTTTTCGCGGAACTTGAGCCAAAACAAATCCTTAGGGATCGTTTGGATGCCAGTAAAATCCTTAAATTGTATAGGGATTACAGGTAAAAGGATTGTAGGGCTGTTTGGATACTGCATTTGCATGTAAAGGCTTTACAAGTTGTAAACACATTATACCTTTTTACACCTTTTAGTTGTAATATGAAACCTAACAAAAAGCCATGTTTCAAATTACAGATAGTCTTTACAGCTAAAAAGACATTATACATAAGAGAACACAATGGTTGATACCACTCATGACGTGTGGGGCCCACCGTAATGTGTATGATACATCAAATATGTCCATCATGTGCTTCCCTTGATGCTCTCCTATGGCCCCCAAAAAAACAGCTTGATTGATCATCAAATGGACCACATGAGAGGGAAGGATTGGATGCCCACCATTAAAAACTTCCGGATTGCATTTGGGGCCCACTATGATGGGTCGGGGACATCCAATCTGTCCAATGCATGCAAGCTTGCTCTCCTATGATGGGTGAGCGACATCCGAATTGCATTTGAGGCCCACTATGATGGGTGGGGGACATCCAATCCATCCAATGCATGCAAGTATGATGCATGAGAGGAAAGGATGGGACGTCCACCATTAAAAACTTCTAGATTGCATTTGGGGCCCACTATGATGGGTGGGGGGCATCCAATCCGTCCAATGCGTGTAAGCTTTGATGCTCTCCTAGACCGACAAGAAAATCAAGTCCTCTTTATGTGATTTGCCGATTTTGGAGGGATTTACAGCTCCAAGCTCTGTGGTGTGAATACCTACTTTATACATAAACATTGTACAAGTTGGCCAAACATATATTACCACCTAAAATCCAAACAAAATGACATGCAAACAGTTTACACCTGAGAAGGTGTAAAGCGCTTGTAACTTAAAAATCCAAACAACCCCTTGGTGTTTTGCTGTGGTTGGTCCTTTCTTTCTTTCTTTTTTCTTGTAGGCCAAGTCACAAGTCTGTGATCACTGATATAAGAGCTAATACAATCATTTTCCACAAAGACATGGCCACTAACACATCTGATGGTTTCTGTATTTAAGAATATTTGTGCCTCGTCCATTGGTAACTAAATATCTTAAATGGTTATTATAAGAATATTTTCTAGTGTTGTAAAGGTCAATATCTCAAAAAGAAGAGAACTGATTGGTCACTTACTTGATCATCAACTGCAAGAGTCTTTCCGTTGGTTTCTGAATCTTTTTCCTGGACATCTTTTGATACGGAACAAAAAGGGAATGTTACAAAAAGAGAGCTATTCTATAAATATATACAGGAAAGGGACTGGAAATTCCATAAGTTCAAGAAAGAAATTGAAAGTAATTTCACAAGGGCCCAAATTTGGACTCAAGTGGAAGTTCCGTTTCAGGTGGGGACAAATACTCACAATTTAACCCGTTAAAAGTTGTAATGGTTTTCTCTGGAATACAGTTAGCCGCTAAATTCTCTAGCAGTTCAGAGTTAGCCTCTTTCGGGCGTACTAGAATACAGTCAGCTGCTGCTTCTAGCAGATAAACGACTACCTGCTTTCAGTTTCTCTGGAATATGGTCGGCTGTTACATCTTATAGTGGTTTGAGATTTAGCCCCGTTTTAATTGCAATAGAATACAATTAGCAACAACTTTTTCAAGAGGCTAGAAAAGGGTTAGATTGAGGGAATTTTCATCCTTCAAACTGAACTTTCACCATTGTCCCAATTTGGAACCTTTTATGAATTTCATTTGATCTTTGGGGGGGAATTAACAGCGACTTTCTTTCTGCACACATGCCAAATATACCCCAAAAATACACTGATCTGACAATCCTATAGTTTTTGAGATCTTTTTTACTTTTCCCTCTAGAAGAGTACTGTTTTTCAGAACTTTTGGGGAGAGAAAATAGATGGCCATAAAAAATTCAACCAAAGTTTCTTTGAGCATCCATTTCTTTCCCTAAAAGTTCCTCCAATCAAGGGTTAGGATTGTCCAACCAATGTGAATGTGTGGATATGGCCCGTTCAAGGCAGGGTGTACTTGCTGATCAGTTTGGATCTCATATATGTTTGCCACGTGTGGAAAGCAAGTCACTGATAAGTGAAACAAAGTGACAACCATTTTGCATTTTATGTTTAGTCGGGGGGGGGGGGAGAGAGGGGAGAGAGAGAGAGAGAGAGAGAGAGCAGCTATACCAGTGGATGGACCCCTATGTCGTAGTTGGGAGTTATATGATTTCATCTGCAACTCCTCATCAATTTCAACCTCCTGGGAGTCACATTTTCTATCACTCAGAGACGCCCACTTAGATAGAGTAAAATGTGGCTGGTTCACCGTAGGATTACCTACAATGGCAAATTGTTCAGTGGTTCTTCAATATTAATTTTTTCCCTGGCACACACTCATAGGCACAGCCATTCATCAACGTTCTTGACAATAAACGATGTATCAGTGCCGAGGAATTATATATCCTTGACTGAGGAATATATGCAGCGTCCTTGTGCCCTGAGTTCCTACAAGTGGGGTTCGTTGTTCAATGCTCTAGACCAATGATCCAATGGGAGACCCTGTGGATGGACATGCCCCAAAGCCAGTGTTTTCAATAGCACTGTAGCATAGCGTACGCAAGTAGCGTAACTCCCGTGTAGCGTAAGCTATAGGGTATGTAGCGTACGCTACATGCACTATAGCGTAGTGTGTAGAGTAGATAGCGTAAGCTACCTAAAATCTCATTTTTTAAAGTGTTTTTTCTATGTTAGTTTAACACCTACTTTAAAATGGTGATGACTTATACCTATGACACATGGCGCTACATTAAACTAATCCAAACCATCCAAATTATGGTATATATCATGAATTTGTGATGTTTCAATAAATAAATAAAAGAAGTCACACTTCTAAAGGCAAAGAGAGAGAGAGAGAGAGAGAGAGAGAGAGAGAGATTTTGCATGGAACTAAATGGTTGATGATTCAGATTCGTAGTCAAGAACTCATAGAAATTATGCATTTTTAAAATTTTATCATATTTTCTATTATTTTAATTAAAAAATATTAAGGATTGTGTAACTTACGCTACACGCTATAGAGGGCCAAACACCATGCTATACGCTACACGCTATTTAAAACACTGCCCAAAGTGATCTTTAACAGGGCAATCCTAAATTTTCTATCAATGGTCTTAAAATAAGGTTCAAAAAATACAGGAATGGTCCACAACTCCACATTCAACAGGAAAAAGGCCACGGATTGGATGAATAGTGTAGAGTTATATATAAGTGAGTGCAAATAGAAAAGAGGAAGAGAAGAGATGGGAAAAAGAGAATGGAGACAAAAAAAACAAGGGTTGTGCATCCGTACTCTCTCCTTTTTTTTTTTAATCAAGTAAAAGAATAAAAAAAAGAGGAAAAATGCCAAAAATATCCCACCTACTTACAATATGACATGTACACATTAAATGCACTTAATAATCTAAATAAAGGGACACGTGGACGAAATTAAAGACTACATGGTCTGTACAACTGTACAACCCCATATTACAGTCATCTAGATAGCCGAATAATCATACGACCCACATTAACAGTCATTAACACTCCCCCTCAAGTTGGAGCGTGGACGCCAATGCCTAGCTTGAACACGTGCAAACTGACAACAGCCAAGAGCATTGGTGAACACATCAGCAAGTTGATCTTGAGACCAAGTATACAACATAGAAAGTTCACCATTAGAAACCTTCTTACATATTAAATGACAATTGGCTTCAACCTGCTTGGTTCTCTCATGATAAACTGGATTATTTGCAAGATGGAGGTTGCCTGATTATAAAAAAATAACTACATTGGTAGGTTCACTGCAAAACCATTTTCCTGTAATAGTTTCTTAATCCACATGTGACAGCTCACAAGTGGTGAGCCATCACCCTATATTATGCTTCAGCACTTGATCGGGCTAAAACAACGCTTTTTTCTCTTTAATGTGACCAAATTCCCTCCCACAAATGTACAATACCTACTAATAGATCGCCTGTCAGTTGGGAAGCCTGTCGAATCTGCATCAGAATACCCTATAAGTTGAAAATGATTTTTCCTTGTACATAAATTCCTTGGCTTGGTGCTCCTTTGAGATATCGCAGAATCCAAACAACTGCAATCATGTGAGGCACCATAGGAGAACTCATAAACTGACATACCACACTCAAAGCATATGATGAATCTGGCCTAGTGATTGTTAGGTCGATGAGTTTTTTTACCAATCTTTTGTACCTTTCTAGGTCTTCAACTCAATTCCTTTACTAAGACTCTTGTAACTACAATGTCATCCACATACACAACTAATACAATCAGACAAGAGGCGCCTCTTTGTATGAAGACAAAATTATCAACATGACTTAGAGAAAACCATAGATCAACATAATCTTGCTGAATTTTCAAACCATGCACATGGTGATTTACAAACCTTACATAACTCCTCCTGAGTAACAAACTCAAAAGAATGATGTGAATGAAATTAAGCTTGGCAGTTTTAACAAACTTAGGTGGTCGCTCCACATAGACCTCTTCTATGAGATCACTACGAAAAAAAGGCATTTTTAGCGTCAAGCTTAAATAGGGGGCCACACATGATTAACAACATAAAGAATGAAATGAATGGAATTAAGCTTGATAACTGAAGAGGTCTCGGTATAGACGATGTTGAGAGTCTGAATGTATTCCTTAGCAACTAAGCAAGCTTTCAATTGTTTAACTGTACCATCGGGCTGAAATTTACTTGCATACACCACCAAACAACCAACATTACATTTACAGACTAGAAGACTAATTAGCTCTCAAGTGTCATTTTGGTGAAGTGCAACCATCTCTTCTTCTATAGCCTGCTTTTACCTTGTATGTGACGAGGCTTCCTAGTACTTAGTAACATAGTGAGACGATAAAGGGAAACTTTACGAAAGACGGAAGACAAGCAATGAAAACATTTTAATTTGAAGATAGAATGGTTAGTATATGCATGCTTATCTTTCTTCAAAGCAATAGGAGATCACATGAATCAGGAGATATGGGTGAAGTGACTAGATCAACAGGCTCGGAAGAAGATAAAGAAGGAAGCAGAATTATATTTCTTCCTGAAAAGATATTTGCCTTTTTCAATTAAGATGGGATGATCCTTTGAATAAAAGAATTATCAATAATATCAAGGTATATTGTCTCCTACTGAGGTTGATAAATCCAAGAGAAATTGTTATATCCTCTTGGATGGGACATCATGGTTGGCAACACTATCTCCCTGTTTTCGTCGTGAGTAAACTTCAAGTGTAGGCTCAGCAATGGGATAGGCAAATCAGTGGAAGGAGGCAATTGGATAATGTCTTCTTCAATAGGAATCGGTACAACACTGGGATAAGATTGCGAAGCTTCCAAGACGAGATCTACCTTTGTTTAAGAAGAATGGAGTGGCCTAAAAGAAGGTAACATTGGCACAAATAAATTGTCTTCGAAGACAAGGACTTTAACACTTGTAACCCCTTTGCACTCTAGAATACCCAAGAAAAATACATTTAACAACTCTATATTCTAACTTATCCTAGCCCGACTCCAACTGATGAATAAAGCATACACATCCAAGGAGGGCAAAGAGAACAATAGAACACCTGTAAAAAAATTTGCATGAGGCGACTGACCAGTCAAGATAGCATAGGGCATTCTTTTTTCTTTTTCTTTTCATAAAGGCAACCAAGCTTTTATTAGAAATTTGTCAAAAGCTGAAAAGAACACAAACAAAGAAAGCAGCTACAACCCTAACAACCGGGGCATTTACATGGATCGATATTCTTATAACAAGATGCCCAAACCACCCAATGGCCGAGTTGGGAGAATTCCAAAAGGCATGTTGTTCATCCCTCTCCAAATGGCCCAAAGAGAAGCTATGAGACGAAGACACCAGATTGCCCTCCTTAGTCCTTTCTTTCCCTCCTCCTCCATTTTAAGCCAAGAGAAGGTCTTTAATTGACGTTGGCATAAACGAAGAGGTATTTTAAAATAAAAATTTAAAAAAAAAAAAAAAAAGGAAAAGGAGACTAATCGGACTTCATAGGAGAAGGAACAATAGATTAAGAGGTGGTTGATCGTCTCCCTGTTTCTTCTTCTTCTTGAGAGAGAGAGAGAGATAACATCAATTTAGTAGAACACCCGATGTAAGGCAGGAAAAGAATATAATGCAACTCTAATATGCAAATAAAAAAGAAGAAAAAGAAGCAGCCTTGGCTGTATAAACACGAGGAGCCCATCCCTTAACAAGACCTAAAATTATCTTTATCACACTATTCACCGAGGACCTCCCATTTCCAAAACACTGCTCATTCCGCTCTTTCCAAATAGCCATAATGAGAAGCCTTTGGAAAACTTTCTAAGCCTTCAGTCAATCGACCACTTATTTATCCATTACTCCATTGTTCAGAAAGTGTGGGAGTTTTTCCTTGCCGAATCTCACATGGTTTGGGTCGTGCTGTAGTATGTGGAGGTTCATCTCCTTGCTATTCACGTACAACAATCAGTAAAGGGCATTCTATTGATTTTCTTTTTCTTTTTTCTAAAGGCATAGGGCATTCTACTGGATAGCATGTTCTTAAAACCACATCAATCCAAACTTTTTGGGACATTCATATGAATCAACAAGGCATGTGTTACCTCAAGCAAATGATGGTTTTTCCATTTCATGACACCGTTTTGTTGTAGAGTGTGAGCACTATGCACACGATGTTTGATGCAAAATACCATTTTCAAATAAATACAAGCTAAAAAGAATTGGATATATACTCCTTCGCATTATCAAAATAAAACACACGGACTTTGGAGTTAAATTAATTATGTAGTTCCATATGAAAGATTTTTAAAATAGAGAACAATTTCTATTTGTGTTTAACTAAATAAAGCCAAGTCATTCTTGAAAAATCATTAAAGAGGTAACAAAATACCTATTACCTTACACACAAGAGAATCAAACAGGTCCCTAAGCATCTAAATAAACCATAGCAAATGGAACTAGACTATGCTTTTCCACACATGGTGAAAAAGTGACTCAATGATGCTTACTTAACTCACACGCTTCTCATTCTAAAGCAAACAGACGATAATGAAGGAATGACACTTTTGAGAATCTTCAAGGATAGGTGATCGAGACAACAATGCCGCTGGTAAGGAGAGATGTTGTCAGTGCTTTTGTTCCAATTACTTCATGGTCACGATAGTAAAGCCCATCATATTCATGTCTTCCACCAATCTTATTCTTCGCCTTTAGATCTTGGAAAACACAGTGTGAATGATAGAAAATTAGAAGTTTAAGTGATTTTTTGAGTTTACCAACACACACAAGGCTGAAAGGAAATTTAGCAACATAGAGAATAGGTGAAAATGAAAGAAAATGAAATTGGATGGCCAATACCCATTCCACACACTTTGGATCGGGTACCATCTACCAAAATGATAGATGAACTCGACAAAAGTGTATCAGTAGAGTAAAAGGCACCACACTCACCTATCATATGGTCAGAGAAGCTCTAGAGTTAATGACCAATGGAGTAGAGGACCCAAAAAAATCGTACTTGAGTTCGTTAAAGTGAATGTAGAAGTGGGAAGTAGTGGTCAAGTTAGACTAATTTCTTCAATACTGTAGAAGTGGAAGTAGTGGTCGAGATAGACTGATTCTTAAAAACTTGGGAGTGTTCACCTTTGGAATGTGTGACTATGTCACTAGATGTACTTGGTTGTTGAGTCGTAAGAGTAGAATCAACAGAATAAGACTAACTGCTCCTTTCATAATAAGATGCATGATTTTCCCAAGAAGGCTTCCAATGGATGTCCCCATTTTTCTTAACAATGTGATTAGTGAGCCCATAATGAGTACGCTTCCTAGGTCCACAACCTCCTCGTATATCCCCACAACCTCCTTAATTACGTTTGCCACCTTATTGATTACCTTAATTGCCAAAAGTACCACCTCTGCCTAATCCAACAAATAATGTCAGTGCAGAACTGTCATTGGCTCCACCTGTAGAGCCCAGTAATAATTGTTGAAGGCAAGCATAAACTTCATTTAAGGATTTGCCACACAAGATTTGCGCATGCACTAGCTCGTATTCTAATTTCAAGCTAGATAGGAATTTAGCCATACATAACTCCTCACATTGTTAACTTTGTTTCTTCAAATCATTAGTAAGTGGTTGATACACATTCAACTCATCCCATATTCCTTTCAGTTTCAAATAATATTCACCAAAGGACTTGTCCCTTTGTTGGAATGCAAAATCTTTTCAGATAAGTGTTCGAAGTATCAGTATCGCTACGAGTTTCGCTGGTCGGGGATATGGAAACAATATCTATATCGTCAATAATATCACCGATAACAAGAAATAACATGGGGGAAATGGTGAAAATTTTCAGTGAAACTTCAGGAGATGCTAAAATACATATATTTGCATATTTAGGATTTTTTTTTTTTTAAATGCATACATAATAGGTTTCCATTTAATGGGGGGCTTAAAAGCATGTGTTGTTGTAAAAAAATCCGTCCAACCATCCCATCAATCCCATCTCTATCCATCCAAACATCCATAAATATTTCAGAATATCGACAACACGCAATATTTTATCGAGAAATCGTCGACAATTGAAAAGGAGATGAAAGAATGTAGTCTTGATATCGCCCATATTGAATTAATGATAATATCGTCGACAATTTGATCACTGCATGCAACCATGCGCCCATTAAAAAATTTTGAAATGAATTCTTTTAGTAAACAAATACATTGGCAATATTATCGAAATATTGTCGATACGGCGATACAAGCGACACCTAGAATCTACACGGTCGAAAATATTAGTGATACATTGGAGATATTGATGCATGGGCGATACAAGTGACACCTAGAATTTATACAATCAAAAATACTGGTGATACATTGGCGATATCGAGACATTGGCGAGACTAGCGATACATCACCGATACTTGGAATTTCTGATACTACCAGTGTTATCGGTATCGTTGAGCTGGAGAGAGATAATATCGGGATATTTCGATAATATCGGGGATACTCCGAACAATGCAAATAACTGATATGTACGAGAGATGTTTTTATTGAATGAATACATCTCTTGTAATGTATCTCACACCTCCTTTGCAGTATCTAAAAACATCACATTCACATTAACAAATATTTCCATACTGTTCCACAACCATGTCATGATCTGAGTATTTTTCTAGATCCACTGATCTTACATGCTATCACTTTCATCGAGTTACTTTGTAGTTAGATCTTTTAATTTGCCGCTAACCGTAAAAAAATAATAAAATAAAAATAAAAACACTTGGATGGATTTAGACCACTAGAGATAATTTGCTCCATTTAATTTTATAGAGGCAATTTGAACCCCTAGAAAATCAGATGGATTTAGGAATCAAGATATTTGATCATCCTTCATTTCCATTAGAAGAAGAAATTAAATAAAATATCATAGTGCTTACATGAATGAAGGCTAACTCTTCTAGATATAAGAAGATTCAAATTGCAAGCTCCACACGATGTACATGCCATACCTGACGAAACAATAAGTCCATACATTCTAACCGAACACAAGAAAAACAAGGATCACAAACACACCATTTCCGCTCACTCGCAAATCATTATGAAGGCCCAACCCATAAAAAAGAAGAAGAAGAAGCCTAGGGTTTCTTAGAGAGCTTCCAACACAAGGGAGATAATGAAGAGCAAAGAGAAAAAGAAAAGAAAAAAAAGAATTTTGCGAGACAGAAGATAGAAAAGCAATGCAATTTAGAATGAACCCCGCTCTGGTACCATGTAGATTTGTGTATAAGTGAAAGGAAATAGAAAGGAGGAAGAGGAGAAAAAATGAGAATGGAGAGAGAAAAGCTAAGTTTGTACTTCCCTACTCTCTTCGTTTTTATGTTATGGCAAAAAAGAAAGAAAAATGCTAAAACTACCCATCGCCTACTTACAATATGACATGTGCATATTAAGTGCACCTAATAGACTAAATAAAGGGACTAACCACTACACTAGTTCATGAATCATGATAAAAATTCCATTTGTATGAATATGGATGGGATGGAGGAAAGAATAAACAAGGATCTTTTATTATTCAGTTTTCCTATTGCATTTCATTTCTTTCGTTCCTGTTCTTCTTTCTCACTAAGAGGAGGGGATGGACAACAAACCTAAAGACTAGGTGGGCCGTACAACCGTACAGCCCCTTATTACAGTCATTCAGGTGGGCCACATAATGGTAAGACTCACATCCACAGTCATTAACAGCTACGAACTTCCAATGATCAATGGGCGACCCTCTTAATGGACATGCCTTAAAGTGATCTCTGATGGGGCAACCCTAAAAACTCCAATAAGTGGTCTTCAAATTGACAATTAATGTAAAGAATGCAAGAATGGTCCAACATTCAACAAAAAAAAAAAAAAAAAAAAAAGGCCGAGGATTGAATCTTCATAAAGGAAAAATAAAAAAAGTCCAAGGATTGGATGGCTAGGATCTTCCATCTAATGGTAGACCCTGTGGATGGACATGCCTCAGAGTGATTGCTGATGGGGCAATCCTAAACTTTCAAGTTTCAATCAGTGGTCAGAAAATAGACAGATAATGTGAAAATTGCAATAACAGTCCACATTCAACAGGAAAAGGCTAAGGACTGAATGGCTAGGATCTTCCAATGATCTAATGGGAAACCCTATAGATGGACATGCCCCAAAGGTAATCCTAAGCTTTCAGTCAGTGGTCTTAAAATAGACAGTTAATGTAAAAGTCACAGGAATGGTCCACATCCAAGAGGAAAAAGGCTGAAGATTGGATGGTTAGGAACTTGGGATCTTCTAACCTAGTAGATTTTTGGGCCATGGTCCACCCACAGCGTTGCCCATCAGACCCACCTAATATGAACTCAGGGCATAAAGGATGGTATACAGTTCTTTGGGCTAGGGATTATATAATTCCTCCACAGTAGAATGGTTCTCGTAGCAGATGCAGCCAAATGGGGTGGTGACAAGGTACCCATCTTTCAGAGCTTGAATCAAATGCAACTTCAGCAATTCATCAAATACCTGAAGCTGATTCATCATATGGTAGGTTCACTTGCAACGTGGTGGCAGCAGAATGCAATTTGAGATCGAATAATGCACTGGTGATGCGTGATGTACCCATGGAATGCCGGGCACTAGCTAGCTCCAGCCATCCCTATATACAAAAGGAAGCTTCAAAAATGATGTTAATTAAAAATGCAAAAAAAAAAAAAAAAAAAAAAAAAAAAAGTATAAAACAATTATTTCAATTTCTAAAGAATTCAAAAGATTTTAGGTCCAATATGTTTCAAGTGCCATTAGCAGTGCACTTTGTCAACGAAACCAAATGGTCCAATTAGTGGACCACCCACTTGGATGAGCTAGAGCCCAAAACTTGCCTCATGAGAGGTCCTTGAAAGCAGGCAAGATCTTGTCCAATAGAATGGTTCTGGTTCTTCCTAAAATATATGTTGAGAAGAATGGAGTTGGCATCAGATGCAGGGGTTGGGTAGGAGAATCCATTGGTTTGGCGTTGTTTTAAGTTCTCATCAACTGTGTTCTGAAAGTTATTTTTTAGAGGATTTAGGGGCTGAGACTTGAGACTAGGTAACACTCTCTCTGTTTCTTTTTACGACTGTGGCAAAGAAATGCGCTAAGCAGAATGCTGAACAAAGGGACCCAGGAAGGCATCATTAACGGTTCAGACTTCAGAGTAGATAAATCAGAGTTCCAAGTACCTTATCTCTAGTTCGCAGATGACATGTTACTCATATGTGATGCACCAAGGGAACAAGATGGCTGGTTGAAGGTCATCTTGAAATGTTATGAGGCAGCCTCAGGTCAAAATGTCAATTGGTGCAAATAAGAAGTGTTGGGGGAAAACTTAATTACACAAACTTTCTCCACTCCCACCTCAAATTGCACTTCTGACTCTCACTCCCGCTCCCACTTCCCTAGCTGTTTATACCCAAGATTTTGAAATATTCGCTACCCACTCTTGCACCCGAATTTCATCCTACTTAGCTTCACGATTCTTGCAACTGTGTTAAAATGAACGTTGATTCTCTGACAAGTCTTAATGTGATTCTAGATTGTAGAGCTAGTTTGTGTCCATCAACTTACTTGGGCCTTCCTCTTTGTATTGAAAAACCATAAAAAAGAATGGAAACTTCCTATCTAGAAAAGCAAGTACCTCCCATTTGGTGGAAGGATCACACACATAAAAGCAGCCCTACCTAATTTGCGGATTTATTACATGTCCCTTTCCAATGTTTGGTTAGTTAATGGAAAGGTTGGAGAAACTAAAGAGAGACTTCTCATGGCAAGGAAAGGAGGGTGGAATGGTTATAAGTATGCAAAGCGAAAAAGATGAGAGGAATGGGCATTAGATGGTTGAAGATTTTGACCGTGGCATTGCTCAAAAAGTGGTTATAGAGGCTTTCGCAAAATGAGGATGGCTGTGGAAAAAGGTCATCTGCCCCAACTTCGAAATATGGTTTGAGTGATCTCGGTTAGTCACCTTTATCAGATCCTCGCGTCAAAACATCAAGACTTTGGAGGGCCATCCACAAAGTAGTAACCTTAGCCTCATCTTTGGTCAGCTAAGTCAGAAGGTTCGATCTCTGGAAACTGATCTCAAACTATATCTCTTCCAAAGCTTACACCTTCTGCAATTTCTGAATCTGTTGATGCTGTTGAAACAAGGAAGGAACCAGATGAGGAATTGGTAATAGTCCCCATATCTTCTTCTGGGAGGATGTATGGTGTGTTGATGGTCCCTAAATGGATCATTCAAAGTAATGCTAGAAAAGGTTTCTCCGAGGCTATTAAATCCAGATTCCATAAAATGGTTAAAAGAACATCAGGATCATTCTTAGTAAGACCTCTTTATCGGTCTCCGTGTGAAAGAGATGATTTTGATGGGATACATCTTGGCTATGGCGATACGGTGCTCCTTTGAAGGTGGCAGTTTCAGATGGCTTGTAGGGAGGAACAAAATGTTAACAATTGATAATTTGTGTAGGAGGAATATGATTCTCCCCAACAGTTGTCTATTGTGCTACAAAGATGTAGAATTAGTGGATCACCTCTTTATCCATTGCCCTTTGCAAGGGAGGTGTGGAGTCATCTTCTTCGGCTATTTGGGGTTGATTGGGTGTTTCCAAACTCGATAGAGGAATTTCTTCTATCTTGGCATGGTGGGCGAATAGGAAAATCACGGAAAAGGGTGTGGAGGCTAAGCTTATTAGCGGCTCTTTAGGCTTTATGGTGGGAAAGGAATGAGCAGTGCTTTAGAAATAAAAATGGGAAGAACTATAGATGTTATCAGAAAGGTGATGCTCAATGTAAAGGAGTGGGGGGAAGTGTAGAATCCTTAACTTCGTCTATAGCTTGTTTCGGGGGATTGCCTAGGGTGCATGGGTTGTACAGTTGTATTTCGTAATGTGTTTGGCTTTGGCCTTTTTAATGAATATCATCATCGTTTCAAACCAAAAAAAAGAAGAAGAAGAAGAAGAAGAAGAAGAAGAAGAAGAAGAAGAAGGAAGTATCAGTGAACATGTGCTTCTTAAAGGAGGGAGACTGAATAATATGGAATATGCAATTTCCAAAGTGATGAGATCGCATAATACTCATGCATCTGCCTTTTCTTCCATGTTGGAGGGAATCTATATACCAAGTTTTTTTGAAGATAAAATTTATATCCGACGTCATGGACTCAATAAAAGAATATGGAGATGAGTCAAGAATGGGATCTTCTCCATCCACTCATTGCACATGAAAATGTTGGCATTGATGCACCTATGTGGTCCTACGTACATGATTTGGAACTTAAAATGTCCTCTAAGGGTTATTGTGTCATGTCGGGTGATAGGGAAAGATAAAGTCCTCTGGGATCATTTCCAGAATAGACATCGTTATATTAATGGTTGCTTGTGTGAATCAACATTCATCCACTATCCTTCCACCCAAGAAATATGGAGGTATATACTAGGTTATTAGAAGTAATTTAGTTGATGCTTCCATCGGTGGATAAACTTTTAGATGCTCAAAAGCTCGGTTACGAATTTCCAAGAGGAAAAATCCTGAGGCGTTTGTCATTACTTCCAATCGTTTGGAAGTCAATTTCAAAGGAGAGAAAAAATAAATAAATAAATAGGGCCTTAAAAAATGTGTCAACATCAGCAAACTAGGTGAAGGGTTTATGGAAGGGCCATCTGATGGACTTCTACTCCATAGGGGGATTTATGGGTGTTTCTAGAAGCAATATGAGTAGAGATTGAATGAGGGTTATTAAGGATCAGGGTTTCATCCCTCAGATCCCCATGTATCCTAGATTCCCCCATGAGAATTGGAACCTCAACATTGATGGCAGTTCGATAAGCAATCTAGGCCCTCTGTGAATTGGAGGGATTATAAGGCAAGAGCAACCAGAGTATTTCCATGGATTCGCCGAACCTATTGGGTTTCGGATTTCAATGAGGAAGAGTTTTGAGTCTTGTGGATAAGGCTAAAAGAACTCATCCACATGCAAGCCCCTCCAATCATAGAAGGTGACTTCTTATGAGCCATCAGTTGGGATTTCAAGTTCTTTAGCAGAACACTATCCTTGGACATTGGGAAGATGGATAAAGGAAATTAGGGATTTCAAGAGCAATTTTCACATATACATAGGATGGGAACACTGTTGCAAAAGAATTAGCTAAAAAGGGCTCCTTGCCAGAAAATTTTGTTGGAGATTCTCTTCCCTTGTATTTTTTTTTTCTTTAATGAATTTTCATCCTTGAAAAAAGGGGTTCTACCAAAGTCTATAGTCCCAAACGCTCCATTCCAACCATAGTTTTAAAAAACAGTTATGATAAGAGAGAATTGGCTCCCCTTAATGCGCAGTAAAAGGGTAAATCAAGCCATCTAAAAAAAGGTGGCATATAGGCTGCAACGGACATAAAGGCCCTCTTTCAATTTTTTTCGTTTCCACTTCTTTCTTCTTCAACCATAGAGGAAGCTTCGAAATTCTTTGCGGACTAGTTTTAGGCCTATTTTTGGGATCAAAACACAAAATTTAAGTGAGATTCTACAAATAGATGCAGGATGAGTCATTTTGGGAACCCTTTAAAAAAGGGCCATTTTGGGACATATTGAAGGAGTAAACCATCACTTTTTTTATTTGTATTTTTCATCCACTTTTTGTTATATTTCAAATTTTCAATGTAATGGAGCACAATGTACCAAATCACGCTTGATTTGTGTTCTAGTAAGGCCTATTTATTTAGCATTTTAGCAAACCAAGCCAGTCGATGTTATTGTTATTAAAGAATAGCCTGATACACCATTGAATTTATGTTAAAGAACACAAGAAAAATGACCGACTCTGGTGTTTTACGTTTTTCTATTTTTCTGATAACTTTCCAAAATATTTTGGGCCAAAAAATCGGCCAATACAGGTCCAATATCCTCCATACCATATCGTTTGATCCAGTCAATATCCCTCCCGATATTGAAATTCGAGACCTTGATTGCAATGATTTCAACCTATCTATTGATTGCAAAATCAAATCCAAATACCCATAAAACCAAACTCTGATATTTTTGTGAAAGTCTGTGCAGAAGAGTGAGCCCTCAAGATCTGACGATCTACACGATATGGGACCTCCACAAAGCCGAGGATGAACGGTCCAGATCTAGCGGTCCACCAAACCACTAATAGAGCAGATGGTCTAATCACCCCTCCGATTCTACGGTATAGATGGCCTTGGATTACAATCTATGGCTTAGATCGTTCAAAGTACAAGTTAGATGGACAAATATCAATCTCTCAATTTCCTCTTTTTACTCTCGTTGTTGCGAGACAACCTCTTCCCATTCATAGGGAAGAATGGGGAGTTTGGATGAGACCAAAAATTATCCAGTCTTATCTTTATCTCCTCATCTAAATCTTCATTTAAAGTTGAATTTGTAATTCAATTTCAAACGAAAGAAAGAAAAATGATTAACAAAAAGAGGCTAAACCACATGCGACCCACCTACTAGTGATTGCCCACCAGTGGGCCCCACTTGCCTATGTGCACTCAACCGTCAACACCATTAGAAGGAGAAATAAAACCATGAATCCATAATTACTGTTAACTAAAATGAGATGAACTCATTTTCAGGCATCTCCCAAACAGGTTAAAGCTCAGTTTGGATGCAAAAATGAATCAGACTATGAACATTCAGATTAATCAAGAGTAACTGACACATCCAACGTAGTTTCCTAGTATTCAAAATGTGGTACTATTCCTCAAATTGTGATTACATTTCTTTCAAGCTCAACTCAAACAGCACAATTGCGATTTGTGTAACAGAACCTCGCTACGAACAGTAACAAATGAAATTACAGTTTGGTTATTCCCACTTTATTAGACTAATAATGATTGCAGTTCAATTCGATACTGCATCCAAACACAACCACGAGTTAAGCATACAACACAACTAAGGGTGCATTTGGGGGCACCAAACAAATATCATGAAATCATGATATTTGGTGCAACCAAACGCACCCCAAACGACGATAAAAAAAAAAATCTGGGCACCCAATAAACCCATGAACGGGAAAAACGAAAAATCAATATCAGATAAAACAACCGAAATCAGCTGATCTAATTTTTTTAAAAAAATGGGGGGAAGCCATGTAACCTGGCGGAGCCTGGAAGACAAGGAATCAAAGAGAGTGAGATAACTGTCCATTGAATCAAGGAATTGTAGAATATTCTCATCTGTTTTTTCGGAATCTTCTTCAGAACTTCGGGTCCCGTTTTCCACTGACATTTCTCTGCAGAAAACGAGAAGTCGATCTCTCTCGCTATCGAATGACGGCACCAGGCCTTTACTACTGCAACTCAGTCGGGTTCGGTCCTTCGGGTCGGGCTGAGAATCAACCCGAGGCCGACCTAATGGAGTCCAGGGAATTTTGGATCGGTGTGATTTGTGGGCTGCGTTGAGAACATGAAGAGGCCCACGTCATAAATGGATTTGATATTTTACACGTATCACAATGTGCTCCAGCTGGGAACGGGCAGGAGTTTTGAGTGGCCACCGTGATGTATGGGTTTTATCCACACCCTCAATCCACTTTTCCGTGAAATTTTATGGCATAAAATTGAAAGTTAGGTAGATCCAAGCTCAAGTGGACCACACCACAGGAAGCTGCAGTCATAATGATTCTCACCGTTGAAACTTTCATAGGGTATACCGTGATGTGTACTTCCCATCCAACCTATTCATGAAGTTATATAGACCGGGATGAAGAGAAAACACAAATATCAAATCGATCCAAAACTTCATAGACCGGGATGAAGAGAAAACACAAATATCAGATCGATCCAAAACTTCCGTGGCCCCTAGGAAGTTTTCAACGGTAAGAATTTAATCCCCATTGTGTGGTCCACATGTGTCTTGGAACCGCCTTATTTTTTTGGTTTACATCCTGAAATGACATGGAAAAATGGATGGACGATGTGGATAAAACCTATACATCATGGTGGCCACTCAAATCTCCTGCCTGTTCCAGCTGGAGACGGGCGGGGGTAGGACTCAATCCGTGTTCTTCTCGACTAACCTGCAAAGCTTTTCCGTGTACGCGGATGGCCAACTGATACTGACACTGACCCTAACGAGGTGGCTCGGCTTGAACATTGGCTGACCTCAAATCGAACTCGGCTCGGTCATCGGTGAGCTCGGCTCGGCTCAGTTCGGTCAGCAGCTCAGGTCAGCTTGAGCCAAGTTCGAGCCAAGATCCACCCAAGTTTGTCATTGAGGCATTTCCACAAACACCTGAAATACAACTTCAAAATCCCACTGTTTTACAAACAGGGCAATGGTTTTACAGGTATTTTCTCAAACACCTTCTAAGTAATGTAAAAACCAAAAAAAAAAAAAAGTATTTGTTTCATGGACATACCTTCCTTACCACCAGCCAAACCTTCCTTGCCACCTTACCACCAACCAAACCTTCCTTGCCACCAGCCAAACCTTCCTTACCACCAACCACATTTCATTGAGGCATTTTATCTAACAGTTGGTGAGCAACATCAATAGTAAAGTAACCGAGTCATCGAACTAATTCGATTCGAGCTAGATTCGATCCGAGTCAAGTCAAGCTGGGGCCTGCTCGAACTCATTTTCGAGCTAAAAAAATCAACTCGACTCGGCTCGAAGTCAGCTTCGAACTGAGTCGAATCAAGCTTTTTTGAGTTGAGTCAAGCAAGCTAACTGAGCTAGCTCAGTTCGTGTACACCGCTAGTGGCTAGTAGGGAAACGGATTGGGTACTCCCTTGCCACCACCAGCTCGATGGCTGGTGGTCGGTGTTACGTGGGACCACCATGATGTATGTGTTTCATCCATTCCGTTCATCCATTTTTAAAGATCATTTTAGGCTAGATCCCAAAAATGAGAAGGATATAAATCTCAGGTGGACCACACCACATGAAAACAATAGTGATTGGATATCCACCATTAAAATCCTCCTAAGGCGTACTGTTCATTTGACATCCAATCTGTTGATTAGATCATACAGACCTAGATGAAAGGGAAAAAAAAAGATCACCTTGATCCAAAACTTTTATTCCCCCACAAAGTTTTTAATGGTCCACGTTCATTCAACACTGTTTCCTATAATGTGGTCCAATTGAAATTGGGATATATCTCATTTTTAGTCTCATATCATAAAATGATCTATAAAAATAGACAAACAGCATGGATGAAACATATACATCATGGTCGGTCCCACAGAGCACCAACCTACATTGGCGGGCAGGGGAGCAGCCAATCTGTCTCCGGCTAGTAGACGGTGCTCTGTGCGCCCCACCCTAATGTATTTGTTTTATCCATGCTTTTCATCTAATTTGGATAATTATTTTACAAAATGAGCAAAAAAAAAAAGGGCAGATACAAGTCTTGGGTTGACCACACCACAGCGGACCATTGGTGATTAAACACCCACTATTAAAAACTTCCTATTGTCGATTGTAAGTAATGTTTATTACCCATTCAACATGTTGATTAGATCACATAGACATGGATGTAGCGAAAACATAATTATCAGCTTCATCCATAACTTGTAGACCCCAAAGTTTTTAACGATGAGCATTCACTCACCACTTTTTCCTAGTGTGGTCCGCATGAGATCCGAATCTACCATGTTTTTATGCTCATCCATTAAAATGATCTGAAAAAATAGACAGACAACATGGATAAAACACATATCATGGTAAGGCCCACAATCTATTGTCCAAGAGCCAAGTAATCTGCGCTCCTCTTGAGTGGCTCCAGCTTTCAAATGAAATCTCACTTATAGCTAGCGAATCTCTTATTATTAAGTAACCCATGCAATGAAAATTGTGTGAGCCATCATGATAACTTTGTGACATTTATTTAATAAATTTGTTGTGCCATGTCATGTTAAGGTGTCCACTGAAACATAAGGCATATCCAAAACTCTAGTATGTTATAATACCATAAGAAAGTGGGTTCACACACCATTGAAAGAGTCTTGATGCTCTGTTCTTTCTCTTATGGGTAGTACATCACAATACCGTTAGACAATGGAATCGCATACCATTGAAACATTCTTGGTGCCCTTATCTTTATCTTTGTACGTAGCTTTCACGTGCGTCTGGCCTTTGCTTTTTTCTTCTTTTTTTTTTTTCTCTCTCACTTAGGGCATATTTGGATACCACCAGATAAGTTACTTTTTAACTTATGTTAAGGCCAGTTTGTATCATAAGTTGCTTAAGATAAGTTATCATAAGTAACTGATCTTAGTTTCTACTAATTAAAAAGATAAGTATGTTTGGTAAACAACCTACTTATTGATGGGATTTCCTCCCAGGCTCGACTGGTCGTGAGCCTCACCCGACCAGTCGAGCCCTGGCTCGACTCAAAGTCCAGCGACTTTGGGTTTATTTTTTCCGTGGTGCTCGACCAGTCGAGGGAAGTACTAGACCAGTCTAGTGGGTCGCTCGACCGATCAAGGATTCTACTCGACTAGTCAGGCTTACGCAGATTTGAGTCCGGATCTTGTGCTGACTATGGAAATTTGAGGCAGTTTCGCAAGAGGTGAAAGAGAGTTGACTAAACTATAAATAGGGGTCCCTTGGGCTTTTCTAGGGCATGCAAGAGGTAATGTAAGAGGGTTTCCTAAAGCTTTGCAAGAGTTTGCTAAAGGGTTCAGGGCTATTAAAGGTGTGTGTGTGAGAGAGAGAGAGAGAGAAAGAGATAGAGGAAGCTTGTGAAAGGGAAGTTATGCTCGTAGAGGTGATCTACTGTGCTATTAACATCTCAGGGCTTGTACGTCCTCGTGATCAGTGAGATCTCTCCATTTTTCTTTTATTCTCTTATTATTTATCCACTCCTGCGTGAGTGAAGAAGGTTGTAATGTTCTACTTCATAGTGGATTGTTGATCTGGACGAGGTCCCGTGGTTTTTACCTCTCTAAGGGTTTTCCACGTAAAAATCTCTTATGTCGTGTGGTTTGTGCTCTGATTTATTTCATTGCTTTATTATTCCATAATTCTGGTTTTATTTGGGAGGCTAGATCCTAAGGTTTTGTGCAAGGCCCCCAACAAAGTGGTATTAGAGCTAAGTTCATTGAATGGAGTGGGATCAGTTCTGAATTATGGAAGGTGGCTCATCAAGGATGATGAGCCTCAATGGTTCCAACTAGACCATATGGAAGGCTAAGATGGAGGACTTGCTTTATTGGAAGGACTTATATTCTCCAATTTTAGGCATATCAGCAAAACCCAAGGATATGTCTGATGATGATTGGAAGAAGTTGGACAGGAAGGCAGTGAGGTTTATTAGACAATGGCTGGATGATTCTGTGTTCTGCCATGTGTCTACAGAGACCTCAGCCACTAGCCTATAGCTGAAATTGAAAGGTTTGTATGAGAAGAAGACAGTCGGTAATAAAATTTTCTTGATAAGACTACTTGTGAATCTTGAGTTCAAAGACGGTGGCTCTGTAGCTGAGCACATGAATGAGGTCAACAATATACTGAACCAGCTCTCCGCTATGAAGATGGTCATAGATGATGAATTACGGGCTTTGATATTGCTTTGCTTATTGCCTGATAGTTTGGAGATACTAGTGGTGTCTCCAAGTAACTCTGCGCTAGACGAAAAGGTATCTATGGAACAGGTAACTAGTTGTCTGTTCAATGAGGAGACAAGGAAGAAGTCTCAGGGGTCTACTCAGCAAGAGGCTCTTGTGACACAAGAACTGGGGAGAAGAAAGAACAGAAAGGGTGGGAATGCCCGAGATAAATTAAGAGGCAAGTCGAGTACAAGGAAGGATGTTGAATGCTGAAATTGTGGCAAGAATGACCATTATAAGCATGAATGTCGACAATAAAGGAAAAAGGAAAGGAGAAGGAAGATGAATCGAATTCCACTGCGGTCGCTTCAGATGGCAACGTTGTAGTTATTCTTTCAGCAGATCATGATGTTTATCTCACGGCTACGAGTCAGGACACTGACTGGGTGATTGACTCGGGAGTTTCTTTTCATACGACTTCACGCAAGGACTTCTTCACAAGCTACAAGTCAGGTAACTATGAGACCGTGAAGATGAGAAATTCTAGCGTATCAAAGATCGTAAGGGTCGGTGATATTTATGTGAAATCTGATGTAGGCTGCACATTGGTTCTCAGGGATATGAGGCATATCCCAGACCTTCTCCTCAACTTGATGTCAACGAGAAGGTTGGATGATGATAGCTATGAAAGCCTATTTGTTAGTGGGCGCTGAAAGCTCATCAAGGGTTTGTTAATCGCAGCCAAAGGAAAGAAGTGTTGCACCTTTTATAAGGCAAGTGTCAGTGTGTGCAAGGGTGGGTTGAACGCAGTGGAAGATTCAGTTATTGACATGTGGCACAGGCGTCAGGCCACATGAGTGAAAAATGGCTTCATTTACTAGTGAAGAAGCGGCTCCTTACAGACATGACAATTATACCTCTCAAAACTTGTATTGATTGTTTATCAGGGAAACAACATAGAGTTTCATTCGTTAAATCTGCTTCTCATGTTAATAAAGTGCATGCATTAGATTTGGTTTATTTTGATGTTTATGGTCCTATGAGGACAAAAACCTTGGGTGAGGAATTGTATTTTGTCACTTTTATAGATGATGCATCTAGGATGGTTTGGGTTTATGCTTTGAAATCCAAGGATGAGGTCTTTGGTGTGTTTAAATTGTTTTATGCTATGGTCGAGAGAGACAGGTAGATAATTGAAGTGCATCCGCACTAACAATGGTGGCGAATACATTGGTGACTTCCATGAGTATTGTAAGTCCCTGGATATACGACATGAACAGACGGTTCCCAAGACCCCCTAGCATAATGGTGTGGCTGAGCGAATGAATCGCACCATTGTAGAGAGAATCAGATGCATGTTATCCCATGTGAAGTTGTCCAAGACGTTTTAGGAAGAAGCAATGCACACGGCGATGTATTTGATAAACAGATCTTCATCAGCCCTGTTGAATGGAGTACCTGAGAAGGTGTGGACTGGACAGAATCCATCGTACATTCATCTCAGGGTGTTTGGATGCAATGTATCCGTTCACGCATCAAAAGATAAGAGGTCCAAGCTCGATATGAAAATCAGGCAGTATGTGTTCTTGGAGTACGGTGATGAAAAGTTCGGTTACAGATTGTGGGATTTGACCAAGAAGAAGCTCGTCAGGAGCAGACATGTGGTTTTCTTTAAAGATCAGTGTATAGAAGACATTGGACATTAGTAAGCCAGAGAAGAACCAACCTAGTTCAGGTGAGCTAGAAGACATGGATATGATTATTCCTCCCATGGTGCCTGATGATGGGGGAGTACAATAAGGTGTAGAGGACGAGAGAGTTCCTTCAGAAGATGGACCAGGGGAGCAGCCCCCACTTGATTCACCTGTTGAGCCACAGGTGAGGAGGTCATCTAGGGACAGACAGTCGTCCAAGAGGTATTCGCCGCATGAGTACCTTATGCTGACTGATGGGGGAGAGCCAAAAGATTTTTCTGAGGCCCTAGCCGAAGAGTATAAGGGGGAGTGGTTGAAAGTTATGCAAGAGGAGATGGAATCCTTACATAAGAACCACACCTATGATATGACGAAATTGCCTAAGGGTAAGAAAGCTTTGAGCAACAAGTGAGTGTTCAGAAAGAAGGTTGAGAAGAAGAATTCACAGACGAGGTTCAAGGCCAGACTTGTGGTGAAAAGGTTTGGTCAGAGGAAAGGCATAGACTTCAAGGAGATATTTTCACCAGTGGTGAAGATGACATCTATACGAGTATTGCTTAGGTTGCCGGCTAGCATGGATCTGGAGATAGAGCAGTTAGATGTTAAAACTGATAGAATAGTTAGATGTTAAAACTGTCTTCCTCCATGGTGACCTGGAAGAAGAGATCTACATGCACCAACCAGAGGGGTTCGAAGTTAAGGGCAAAGAGCATATAGTGTGTAGGCTGAGGAAGAGCTTGTATGGGTAGAAACAAGCTCCACGGCAATAGTACAAGAAGTTCGACCCGTTTATGTTGAACCATGGGTATGACAGAATGGAGTCGGACCACTGTGTGTTCATGCGCAAGTTCTCGGATGGTGATTTCTTAGTTTTACTGTTATACGTTGATGACATGCTCATCATGGAAAAAGACATCAAGAAGATCGACAAACTGAAACAGGAGTTGGGCAAGTCATTTGCAATGAAAGACTTGGTCCCGGCTAAACAGATCATAGGAATGGAAATAACCCGAGACAGAAACAGTAGGAAGCTTTGGCTGTCACGAGAGCGGTATATTGAGAAAGTCCTAGAGCGGTTCAATATGAATGCAGCGAAGTCGATCAGTACTCCACTAGATGATCACTTTTGATTAAGCGACAAGCAGTGTCCCAAGACAAAGGCAGAGGTAGAATAGATGCAGAAGATACCCTACACGTTAGTTATAGGAAGTTTGATATATGTTATGGTGTGTACACACCGAGACATAGCATATGCGGTTGGTGTTGTCAGCTGGTATCTTGCTAATCCTGGCAAAGAACATTGAGCAGCGGTGAAGTGGATACTGCGGTATCTAAGAGGCTCATCCAGGTTGAGCTTATGTTATGGTGAGGAAAACCTGTGTTAGAAGGCTGCACATATGCAGATATGGCAGGTGACATAGACTCCTGAAAGTTTACATCGGGGTTCATATTCACGTTTACAGGGGGAGCGGTCTCTTGGTAGAGCAAGCTACAGAAGGTCATAGCATTGTCGATGACAGAAGCCAAGTACATTGCAGTCACAGAAGCATGTAAAGAGATGCTTTGGATGAAGAGGTTCTTATAGAAACTTAGCCTGAAGTAGGAGCAACACGTGGTCTATTGCGATAGTCAAAGTACTATATACTTGAGTAAAAATCCAAGTCAGCACTCCAAGTCGAAGCACAAGGAGATTCAGTATCACTGGATTGGGGATATTTTAGAATAGAAGGTGTTACAGCTTGAGAAGGTCCACACGGATGACAATGGGTCAGACATGATAACCAAGGCTTTTCTCAAGGGCAAGTTTGAGGTTTGTAGAAACCTGGCTGGCTTGAAGAAGGTGAATCCCTCCTGGGTCGAAAAGGGAGAGATTTAATGGGATTTCCTCCCAAGCTCGACCGATCGTGAGCCTCACTCGACTGATCGAGAGTGGTGCTCGACCGATCGTGAGCCTCACTCGACTGATCGAGAGTGGTGCTCGACCATTCGAGCCCTGGCTCGACTCAAAGTCCAGTGACTTTGGGTTTATTTTTTCCGTGGTGCTCGACCAGTCGAGGGAGGTGCTCGATCGGTCGAGGACTCTACTCGACCAGTCGAGCTTACGCAGATTTGAGTCCGGATCTTGTACAGACTGCAGAAATTTGAGGCGGTTTCGCAAAAGGTGCGAAAGAGAGTTGCTTAAACTATAAATAAGGGTTCCTAGGGCTTTTTCTAAGGCATGCAAAAGGTAATGCAAGAGGGTTTCCTAAAGCTTTGCAAGAGTTTGCTAAAGGGTTTAGGGCTATCAAAGGTGAGAGAGAGAGAGAGAGGAAGATTATGGAAGGGAGGTTATGCTCGTAGCGGTGATCTACTGTGCAATCAACATCTTAACGCTTTTACATACTCGTAATCGGTGAGATCTCTCCATTTTTCTTTTATTCTCTTATTGTTTATCCAGTACTCCTGCATAAGTAAAGAAGGTTGTAACGTTCTACTTCATAGTGGATTGTTAATCTGGACGAGGTCCTGTGGTTTTTACCTCTTTGAGGGTTTTTAACGTAAAAATCTCTTATGTCGTGTGGTTTGTGCTTTGATTTATTTCATTGCTTTATTCTGGTTTGATTTGGGAGGCTAGATCCTAAGGTTTTGTGCAAGGCCCACAACACTTATTAGTTTCTCTTCTCTTCTCTTCTTATCTCTACTATGCCTTAAGAAGGTAGAAAAGCTTTTTAAAAAAATAACTGAAGTAATTAAGTACTTTTAAGTAAAAAAGTCATTTATAACTAATCATAAATCAAACTTACTTACCTAAAATAAGTTACTTATCTACTACTGTAAGTAGAAAAAGTAACTTATTTTGTGGTATCCAAATGGGCTCTAAGTAATTAAATTATATTTTTTACTTAAGTCGGTTTGGTAAGCATCATTATAAAAGTAACTTATGTGTTAAAAGGTACTTATCTTGATAAGTTTTTTTTTCTTTTTATTTTTTAATTAATTGATTCTCTCTCTCTCTCTCTCTCTCTCTCTCTCTCCACGTCAAAGGCGACTCTCTCTCATGGTCCATATCAAAAGAGGCCCCACGTGATGGACTGTCCAGATCGAAGGTGGGGCTCACACAATGGACAATCCACATCGAATGTGGACCCCACATGATGGATGACCTATATTAATGTGAGGCCATATAATGGATGGTCTACATCAAAGGTCGGCCATAATGACAAATAGCCCACATCCAAAGCGAGTTGGTATGTGTGATGCCTCGAAAATCGGCACCCGAGTACAAAGACTCTGGTCCCGGAGTTTCCAAGTATTAACTTAATAAAATGCACATGTGTCCTTATTCAGATTCAAATTCATTTCACACACAAATAATTAGAGTTGCGCAATTCAACTTAGCGAAACCAAAGTAAGGTAAAGACAACAAAATATTTGGAAATATAGGACTAATAGTAAAAAATTATAATTCCAATAATGATAATTGCCTAAAATGAAGATTATACAAGGCACAATGAACATGTGATAAAATTTACATATAAAGCACATAACTAAAATAAAAGCAAGATCTTCCAGCTTTGCCCGACATTCCTAAGGCATCACGGCATGCAAGCCGACTAAAGTTTACCGGCCAGAGGCATCAGTAGAACCTGTATAAACAACAATGCCTAGTTGGTGTTTTAAAACACCACCCCAGGTGGAAGTGAGTAGCTAACTCAGTGGTTCCATTAGTTCTAAGTTACAGATGTTATTAACCCAATCAGTACAGTTAATGATAAATGAGACATCAAACAATTTCTAAATACTCTTGTTAAATGCGCATATGAAGATATGACATGATACATGCTCTTTCCAAACAACACTCACTCACAAGCGACTTCAACGCTTATTTCGCAAATGCCAACACCGCCTCATCATGCCACTCCAATGTCAAATCATCATATTATATCTAATGCAATGCGATTGATGTGTATGTTAGCTAAGTAATTATTAAGTTCCATTCATCCAGCATATTAGAAAAGCTAGGATACCAACGTTATACCATGAGTCCTTATTCGGATCACGTAGCTCGTTGCCATGCGTAGTGGCTCCTTACCAATGTCCCTTGATCCAACTTTAGATATCACCCATTTATCTCACCAATCAACAATTTCAAAGGTACGACATGATATACAAAGGTATGAGGATCAACCCGGTATGGGTCATCACCCAAACACCAAGTATGATCACTCAGTTCTTAGGTGCGGACTTGTCACATAAAATCAAACCACCATTCTGATGTGGGACTCGTACTGCTGGTGTAACGTCCCAGAAAAATCCATACAAAGATCCAAGTACCACTTCAGGCAGAAATCACTAAGGGTCAAATTATGTAGAAATTATACAAAAATTAATTAAGTATTAAACTGAATTAATTAGAAGATTAGCTTGAACCGTTTTCTTTACGAACTGTAAGACCTAAAACCAGTAGAATCGCTAACTCTACATTACCTAAAAACCTAGGATCAGTCTTAAAACCCAGTTACTCTCGAGAGCACATTGAAACTCCGTATCAGACCTGGACCGCGCATCAAAAGTCCGATACCCGCGAAACTATACGGTTATGACCATCTTGTTGGGCTTGACAACCATCACGAGAATCGAGCCCAAATAGTGTCCAGAAATGCACAACTAGAGCCCTGAGTAAAGTGTGTGAAAAACGTGAATATCTTTAAAAAATGAACTTAAATATAAGTGAATTAGGCCGTTCACTTGAGGGCCAAATTTAAGGTTTTAGACCGTCAGATTCTGACCCAACTACACCCTTGGATCAAGAAAATTTTCCTACACACGTCAGTGCACTTGTGGCCCTGATTGAGTGACGATGGCTGTTGAATTGAAACAGATCCTCCATGGTCGATTCACTAATCTGATCGAACCGAAATCTTAACCTAGCGTAGATCCATTGTTAGGGAACTTTCTCCAGATCATATGCGAGCAGTGGACCTCCAAATGAGCTCCGTTTGGTCGAAACAATAACCTTTTGGCTATATCCTAAGTATACCATGGCCCTGGGGCCATTGACATCAATTCTGGGCTTATAAATAGCCCTTAACCTACCCATTCTCTCTCACATACGAATTTGCTACAAACCCTAGGAGAGAGAAGAGAGAGAAGGAGAGAAAAGAGTAGAGATCGAAGGGAGATCCTTGGAGTTTGTTGTCGTCCTTCTGTTCCGCTACTCCACGCCTCAATTCACCCTTCCACATTGCTACACCGTCGATTTCAACTCCATTTTTGGGTAAGAAATCCTAACCCTAATCTATTTTAGGAATCCAAATAGAGTAATCGACGTAATAGCTAACCAGCTTCATGATTTAGGTATCCGTTGTGCTGTAGACGGAGACGTAGTGTACGAACCGAGTTTGTAATCAGCGTACCGACGAAAGGTACGAACTATAAATGCTTAGGTTACGGTTTTCAAGGCTTTCAATGTCAGCTAATGATTTATGTCTGACTTGATTGCTGCCATATAATCTTAGTTACGATGTATTCGATAATTTATACATGTGTGTGAACTATGTGAATATATGATGCATTCCATGTGTTTGTTGAAATGTTTGAATGAATATGAAATCATGATTTGTGCTTGCCATGACTATTAACCTAGAATACATGATTGTTGGATGTATGAAAACTCCTTTATGAAAGGATTTGCCATAATATATGCTATAACTAATTTAGTTCATATATGTGATAATATATAGTCTAAGTGTTTGATAAAATGTCTGAATGAGAAATTGTCCAATGAATTGTATTTATTAAGGGTGTTGAGATATGATTCTCAACTACCTTATCTAGATATATAATTTCCTTCATGTAGTCTTAATTTCAACTACGTGTTTTATGTATAAAATGCATGTGTAATAACATGTTCTATGTGTTTGAGAAAATGTCTAAATGAAATATTGTTTGATGAATTGATTTAATAAGGGTGTTGAGATAGAATTCTCAATTACCTTATTTATATGTATAATTTCCTTCATGTAATCTTAATTTCAACTATGCAATTTATGGATAAATTGAAATGTTCGGTAGCATGTTCAATATGTTGATAAAATACTCAAATGAGTGTTATACTTGGATTGTTTATTAAATACATATATGATTATCACATGTTTCCACATGCTACATTTGAGTATGATTGGGACTACTACGTAGTCCAGGCAATCGGTAACAATTCCTATTTGGAGGTCGAATTAGTCTCGCCACATTTGATGCGTTCGGTGAATCCGAGTAGTACGATAATCATCGATAGTGGTACCATGTCGATTAATTCAGCGTACGCTCGTACTAGTTGAACTTATCTAATAAACCGATTGGCCTATTGTGTGTTTACCATGTATGGACGCTACTGCTTGAATCTAAGGTACCACTTACTTATGTAAAGCCCGTTTCAACCATGGTACCACGATCTGCTAAGACTCATGAGCCGGGCATGGTGGTATGGGATACCGTGGTCGAGCTGTTGGCCTACGCTGGGGTGACGAGCCTCCCCGTAGTGACCAGTGAGTAACCCAAACTCGTGAGCCGAATACGGTAGTATGGGACACTGTATTCAAGCTGTCGGCTTACGCTAAGGTGACGAGTATTTCCGTAGTGACCTCGAGTATAAACGAGGCCAACCTCTACACAGCCTGGCTGTGGTCCCCAGTCGGGTTGGTGACGAGCCTTTGAAAATAAACTGCTAGTTGGTAGGGTGTCGGTGGAGTAACTTCGAGTATAAAATAGGCCTACGTTGAGGTGACGAGCCTCTCTGTAGTGACCTGAACTTGCCTATCATATGTGACAAACTAGGATTGACGACCCTAGATGGATCATTATTTGGGTAAATGATATAAAGGGAGGTACTTTAGCTTCTCGAATCTACTGTATGAATAAGCCTAAATAAGAACTTGGCTAACACGATCATGCATCGCATTGCATGTGCTTTGGCGAAGAAGCACCCGTTTACCGGGAGTGTTGCATGCACGATCGTGAGATGATGTCACTGAGGGAGTGCAGGTGAGGGCATACATCATTGTCGCATACCATTATTACATTAACAAGAGTACTTAGGGCATGATTGTTGTATTGCGTTATCATTACTGCTTGACTGAATTGATAACATGTTAACATTTGCCTTATAGCTCCACTGAGTTGATCACTCACTCCCACTCTGGGACGGTGTTTTAAAACACCAACCAGACTCTGTTGTAGTTTCAGATGGCGGCGAGGCTTACGAGACGGAGCCTACCTTCTATGACGATGAGGAGGAGTTCTCCTATCTACAACTCTCTGGTGGGTCTATGTAGATCTGAAGTTGCGTCACCGGGGCTACATGGATATGGATTAGATGACGTTACACTTTATCATTTTGTACATTTTAAAGTTATACATGTAATTATTTAACCTGGTAACACGTTTATACTCTGAGGACTTACAACCACTTATATACTTTATATATCTATCATAGTCTTCCGCCAGCTTAATTTAATCGTCTTTGGAGTATGATATGTTGATGTGAGACCCGTATCCTAGTTCGTACTATTCCATCGACTCCCGCGATCCTCCCGGTCGAATTCCGGTGACCTACGACGCGTAGATAGCATTTACGCGTGACCCCGAGTTGCATCCTGTAAATCCGAGTGGGCTTGACCCGAGACCCATGCCATTGCGACCACGTCGTTGCTGCTGTTCCAATGCCGCGTCTCTTGCGTCAATCCGAGTTGTAGATCAAAAGTTGTAAGCCATGCATCATTGAGACCATTGATCATGATGTGGGGCCCACCTTGTGTTGTGCACATTTTCTTAGGTGAACCCAACCTAAGTTCATCATTTCCCATGAGAGCTACCTATAGCCTAGCCCATCTAGACTAGGTTAATGACATCATCCCTATGAGCATGCCTTACATGTAATAAATACAAGCATGCTTTCTCCTCTTCCCTAGGCTCTTACAAAACCATCATTACACATCTCTCTTTCTTATCTCTCTCCCTCTCTCTTCATTTTCATCTCCCTTAGTAAGAGAAGCCATGAACATCCCAAGCTGAGAGAGAAACTCATCAAAAATTCAGCCACATTCTACTATAGATCCCCTTCAATCCAACCTTTGGATCATGATCTCCAACGTTGTAAGAGCCTCATAGGTGCATTGGAAGGCTAGGGAGGAAGAAGAAGGTTAGGTGGGTGCTTCTCTCTCCCTCTCTCCCTCTTTTTCATTTTTTTGTGTGATGTGTGGCCCACTCGGATGGACCCTACCTTGATGAATGTCTTGTCCAAACCGTCCAAGTCATGTGGACCCTATCTTGTAGAGGATGAGAAAACACAAATATCAAACTTATTAGGTGGGCCACGTTCATGTGAGACCACCTTGATAAAACGTGGGCCACGTACATGTGCGCCCCACCATGATGCTGTGTTTATCCATCCCATCCGGCTTCCCTGGACGCTGGACGGGGAGCATTTGTTACATGGAGTAAGTGTACTGATATGGGTGTGTACTAACAGACTAATAAAATAATAATATATATACATAACGTCAGTGGGTTTTTAGATTTTTGGGTGGGCTACTCATACAGGCCCCACCGTGATGTATCAATTTAATCCATGCCGTCCATTCCATTTCTCAGCTCATTTTAGGCGTTGGACCAAAATTTGAGATCAATTCGATTCTCAAGAAGGTCATACCATAGGAAATAGTGGTATTACCGTTGAAATCCATATTAATTCTTCTATTCGCCAAAAACACATCACATATTGGTCTCATTTGGTCGATCATGAGCCATAGAATCCAATGGGTGGAGTGGATCCAACTGATGTGGGATCCACCTGAGAAAAATCATGGAAAAACCCATTTTTAAAGAATAAATAAAATAACATAAAAGAGGTGCAGCTGCTCCTGCTAACGGCCAGAGGACGTGCAGCCTCTTGCTGCGCCCACGACGGTCTCAACCCAATGCTCCATAGGCCCCACGTGGTGTACGTGTGGGGCCACGTGTTATGTAAGTGTTTTATCCCAGCCGTCCAGCAACATCTGGACGGTGGGACACAATCACGATGCATTTGTTTATCCCAACCGTGGATCACGCTATTGAAACAGAGGTGATTGAACGGCTGCCATTAAAACCCTTTTGGGCAGGCCAGTTTTAGACCACTATGAAATTTGTTTCCCTCTCCATCCCTGCGTGTGACATTATCAACAGATTGGATGGCATATAGATGTTACGGTGGGTTCCCCTGCTTCATCCACACCGTCCATCTATGGGATCCACCATGATTTATTTTTATCCACACCGTTTTGGACGGTGGAAACTGGTGGGACCCACTCCTAAACTGACGTTAGCAAGTTCTGTGGGTCCCACTAGCTGTCTAGCTGCTATATTGGCGTTGGATAGGCCCGTGGGACTGATCTATTGCATGTGTTTAATCCATACCGTCTAGGTGCCGACTTCCCTCACTCTCTCACACACACACGTGTGTGTGTGTATATATATATATATATATATATATATATATATATATATATATATATATATAATATAAATATACGATGGGCCACACCACGTGGACCCACCAGCTGCACCCAACCATCCATCCAGCGTCCAGACTCACTGGACGCTGGACCAAACCTGATTTATATATATTATAATATTATATATATATATATATATATATATATATATATATATATATATATATATGGTGGGCCACACCACGTGGACCCACCTTTGGTATATGTGATCTGTACCGTCCAGATAGGTCTGGACGGTGGATCTAATCACCCCACCTTATATATATAATATAATATAATATATTATATGGTATATAAATACATATTCAATATTTACGTGGGATGGCAATACCCACGTGGGACCCACCTTTATTCTTGACTGGCTGACCAGCGTATCTGCAACCGCTATATAGCAGCTGTGGTACCGTCAGCTGCGTTCAGAAGCCTATACGGTAGGCCTATCGCTGATGGGTGTATCCCATCCAAACCGTCCATCCATTGACCTGTTCACCATGGTAGGCCGTGCTCGTAGACGTCACTCTGATGTACAGGGTTCAACCAAACTGTCCATCCATTTGGTGAGCTAACCCTAAGGCTTGAGTCTAAAAATAAGACAGATCCAGTTATCAGATGGGCCACACTACGTAGAACAATGGATTAAACGCCCACCATTGAAACCCCTTTTGAGATTATAGATGTTTGAACCAATATGATATTTGTTTTTCCTCTAAACCCAGGTCTTTGTGACCTTCAAAGACCTTATGAACTGACTGGATGGAAATAAACGCTATGGTAGGCCCCTCTAAATTGTAATAGTGGCAATCATTATCACCACTGCTATTTGTAGTATAGTTCAGATGATCTTTCGATCTGATTCATTGTTTGGATAATGCTTTAAAATAATCTCTACAGATGGATGAATGGTGCAACCCAAGTAGTGCGGCCCACTTATTGTATTTGATAGGCTTATTATGATGAATTCGTGGCCCATGGGCATGGCCCAATGTGATGCATCTGTGGCCCATGGCGATGTATATTAGACTCTTGCGTGAGGTCATGGGTCCACTATACTATGACCCTATGTGGATCACTCTTTAGGAGCAATGTCAGTTAAATGACTATATTGATGGGTAATGAAGGTTGAATGTCTACATCGTGACCCTCTCTTAGGCCTAGATAGTCTCATTCTCATCATTCTCTTGTGGGTTAACCCTAATTAGTGGGCCCCATTTGCCATATACAGATGGTTTCGCGCTATTGGATTTGATATAAC
Source organism: Magnolia changhungtana (assembly GCA_030180095.1). Lineage (NCBI taxonomy): Eukaryota > Viridiplantae > Streptophyta > Magnoliopsida > Magnoliales > Magnoliaceae > Magnolia > Magnolia changhungtana. The sequence continues at coordinate 5,668,610 of JASAUF010000552.1, read as the reverse complement.
CACAGCCGAAGGCCGATCTTTATGGTTGATCGGCTGTTCCTCTATGGACCTCGCCTTGTTTATATGCTGATTGTTGATGCCGATTATCGATCGAGGGCAATTACCGATTCTGATTATCGTGACTTCTCTGCCAATTCCGATTACCGATTGATCCCGATTGTCATGGCCAATTGCCGATTCCGATTGACGTGATCAATTTACTGATTCTGATTATTGATCGATTTCAATTGACCGATTTTTTATCTCGATCGACGTGACCGATTTTCCGATTTTGATTATCGATTGCTTTCGATTGATCGATTGCTGATTCCGATTGATGAGACTGATTTACCGATTTTGATTATCGATCGATTTCGAATGATCGATTGCTAATACCGATTGATGTGATTGATTTACCAATTCTGATTATTGATCGAGATCGTTTATCATGACCGATTGACCGATCCCAATTGACGTAACCGATTTATCGATTTTGATTATCGATCGATCGATTCTGATTGCCGTGATCGATTGCCGATCCCGGTTGACGTGACCAATTTGCCAATTCTGATTATCAACCGATCCCGATTATCGTGACCGATTTACCGATTCTGATTATTGATCGATCGATTCTGATTGTCATGGCCAATTGCCTATTTCGCTTGACGTGACCGATTTGCTGATTCTAATTCGAGGCCGATTGTATAGGCTGATTCTGATTGTCGAGGCTGCGTATTGAAGCCGATTCTGATTTGTCGAGGCCGATTCCGATTATCGAGGCCGATTCCGAGTGTCGATTCCGATTGTTGAGGCCGATTTCAATATCAAGGTCAATTTCGATTGTCAAGGCCGATTGTCGAGACCTATAGGATATATATGCGAACCATAGTTGAGGCCCATTGTGATGTATTCATGGCCCATAGGCAAGGCCCATTGTGATGTATTCGTGGCCTAAGGGTAAGGCCCATTGTGATATATATTAGGCCCATGATGCATGACCCATTTGATGTATTCGAGACCCATATGTAGGGTCCACTTGTCATGTATTTAAAGTCCATGAGAAGGGCCCACCCGTTATGTATATATGACCCTTAAATAAGGCCCATTGTGTTGTATATTAGGCCTTTGTGTGAGGCTGTGGGCCCATTATATGTTTGGCTTTGTGTGAGCCATTCCTTGGGAGGTAATGTTGGTTAAATGTCCACATTGTCGAGGCCGATTGTTGATACCGGTTATTGATACCGATTATGAGTATGTGACTGCATAGCATCATGATACATGCCCATACGCATTATCTGCATATTTGTTATGAGATGTGGTTGACCATTGCATATGTCATTAGGCAGATTGTTATAAGATTTCCTGATAGGCAGAGATTGTCTCACACGAGTACATGGTATGCGCATGATTGATGCACGATTGGATTGTATGACTCATGCATCTTACATTATGTGTTGTGATTACTGTACGCTCTACCGACATCAGGGTCGTAGCCTCTACAGGTATTTCGTGGATGGCCAGATGGGACACCGAAAATCTGTTCTACATGGGGTGCTATAGATATCCCTGGGTGAAAGTCCCTAAACCTTCTTGGTTCCAGAGGTTGCTCCAACGTCTAGACCGAGTGGATGCATGAGCGCATGAGGGCCGTATACCGTTAGGCCGCGTCTTCCACTGTGTCGTGGTCGGTTGAAATGGGGTACGGCCTTACCTGCCTGAGAGGAGGGAGCAATGCTAGGCTGAGTCTGACCAGCTCAAGGAATGGGTCCGCTATCGACGAGCCGGGCCCAATATTGGCAGGCGAATAGTGAGGTCTCTTTCACCCACCTTGTTGCACGCGATGGGGCGGCAATCTAGTTTGGAGTGTAATAGACCCCGGTGATTTTTCAGAAAGGAACCGTACTGATATGTGGACTTATTGAGTAGGAGTTGCATGCTCATTCATTCATTCATTCACTATCCACTCGGGCTGGTAGTGCGTAACTAATTGTTGTGTACCTTCGTTATGGCAAGGATTTCGGTTAGGCGCGCGACTAACATGAGATCAGGAGTTTACCACATTGAGTCTGACTATCCAAATTTAGGTATGAGACTGATTTGGATAGAAGTCCCTTGTGGTGAACCCCGTAGCCTGCGATACTACGTATTATCATCCCTACTTCACACTCCAGCATGGTCATTTCATTCGCATCACATATTGCATTACATCCACAGGCATATGACATTTTGGGTTGCTATGTTTCTGTACTTATATGGCCTAGACAGACTTAGCAGAATTTTTATAATTGCATCCCATCTTCAACATCTAATATTTGGCTCTTTATGACTCCTTATTACACAGCTGTTCCATATTGCGTATTCTGATATTGTTTGACTTATGGACTTGTCCATACTTCCGCTTATTCTATTATCGTATGATTTATGATCTTGTCAGTATTTCTGCGCACTCTGATAATTCATGATCTTGTCAGTATTTCTGCTTATTCCGATAATGTACGATTTATGGATTACCTGTAATTTCGGTATTATATGATGATGGCATTGTATTGAATACTTGGCACTTACCTTGTGCATACACTTACACCACCCTCTAAGCTTTCTATAAGCTTTTGCACGATAGATGCGTGCAGGTGATGTTAGGTTGTAGCAGTGTTGAGCTTGGAGCGTGCAGCGGTCTTCTGAAGCTTGATTTTCGATTTATGTATTTTCCTTTCAGCATTTTACTCAAATGATTATATTAGTGGATATGTGATGATGATGTTGCCTTTGTGAATTGGGTAATCTTGTGGTTATGATTATTTTGAGTTAAATGTATATTGGAAAAAAATCCTCCTTGTAGGATCCCAGGATCGGAATCTGGCGTATGGATGCAAGGAGCCGAGAATGGGGTACTACAGAGGCTGTCGGCATCAGATTCGGTGATAGGGATTCCAGTGAATCCGATTTCTGAATTTGGGGTGTGACAGTTGATTTAGTCTAATCTCATTCATGTTTAAATGCACTAAACCGGACAACATTTAATCATCATTATCTATGTTGCATAAGTGATGCATTGGAACTCAGGAGCTGAGCTTTTGCTGGACCTCCATTTTTTAAGGCATTACAGCTAGCCAACACGCTGCCCCAACCGACTGAAGTGATATTTTGGAAGGGAGTCTGGATCAAACGGCTCACCCCAACCCACGCTCGAACCATAGACCGAATGAACAGTGGCTAAGGTGTTACAGCGTGTCACCCAATTCCATTCATGCCTGAGTCATTGAAACGGTACTCTGGCACGCAACCATCGGTTGGGTTATTTGACGGGGGTTGTTCGAACCAAGGTCTATCATGAGTCTACGGGATCGTATCGCAACATAGGCTGTAACGCCGCGAAAATCGAGGGTCAAACGGGAGCCCCACTCCCGAGTTCCAACACATCACTTATGCAACATAGATAATGATGATTAAATGTTGTCCATGTTAATGCATTAAACATGAATGGGATTATACCATATCAGCATATTATACTTCAGAGACAATTAGGTTATGCAAGCAGAAGATTGTGATAAATATATAAAGCATATAAGTGATTGTAAGTTCCCAGAGTATGAATGTCACCAGGTTAAATAATTACATATATAGTTTCAAAATTCCACAAAATAATAAAATGTAATGTCATCTATCTATATCCTTGTAGCCCGATACGCAACACCAGGTTTACATAAACCTGCTAGAGAGTTGCATGTAGGAGAACTCCTCCTTGTCATCATAGAAATTCAGCTCCGCCTCATAAGCATTGCCATCATCTGCAACTAAACCAGAGTCTGGTTGGTGTTTTAAAACGCCATCCCAGAGTGAGAGTGAGTGATCAACTCAATAAAGTTATAAGGCAAAGGTTAATATATTATCAATTCAATCAAGCAGTAATGATAAAGCAGTATAACAATCATATTTTAAGTACTCTTGTTAATGCAAGGATGGTATACGATAATGATGCATGCTCTCGCCTACACTCCCTCAACGACATCATCTCACGATCGCGCATGACAAGCTCTGATGTTTTATTTAAATCAACCTGATTTAAATGATTTTAAACTCGCAAGTATACAAATCAGGTGTAGATACGGTACGTATTACAAGATCGTTCCCACGAGGACTGGTTGTCACAATTCAAATTTTCAGATTCTTCTTAACTAATCCAACAAATATTTTAGTTAATGATTAAGTAAACTAACAAAAATCAATGAAAAATAACTGAGAACAAGAAGAAAAATTCACTCAAGGAGAATACTAGGACTTTTGAATCCACCCCCAATTATCCTAACTCTTGTTTTACCTGTTGATTCACCCTAATTTAGAATGACGTAAATTCAATAAATAAAGCACAATCTGTGTCCTTAGTCAGACACACAGGATGTATAATTCCCTTGAAGTACAAATGATTTTTCCCTTAACATCAGTTGTCCCTAATGTATGCACATTAATTGTCATGTACATATAGACATTAAGAATCAACCAAACCACTTAAATCCACATCCACCATATAATATCTTAATTATGAATCACAGAAGATGAAATTGGGAAAAATCTCAAGGATTACATCTTTCCATCCATGGTCAGGCATGAATAGATGTAAATTCTTATTTCTTTCTCTGTAGGAAAACCTGTTCATGGTCAGACACAAGCACACCTATAATAAGATTCCAAACAACATCCACTTCTAGACTTTGGTTAAGCTCATAGATTAGAGACGTATGGAGTTTTCATTAAAGCATAATAGAGAAAGAAATAAATCAATCAAATCCAGATGAAATCAACAAATAACAAGAGTCATTCAAATTAGGGGCTTCGTCTCAGCCCTAGCTAAGAAATTAAAACTCATGAGTAGTAACAGTGATTCAATTGGAAAGAAGAAAAACATAATTGAGAAGGCACACATCCCTTTGAGTTAATCTGTTCTAGAGCGATCCGCCATCTGTCCTTTTCTTTCTTCCTCTCTATCTCTTTTTTTACTCTTGCAAGTGTCCAACACCAGCCGAGATCTCCCTCTCACGTCTTCTCTCTCTTTCTTATAGGCAATGTAGGTGGTGGAGAGATGTGTTAGGATGCGTACAAAGAGTCGGTGTAAAGGTGTCCAGTTGTGTATAGCAACAGATTGCGAGAGGTTTACGCAGCAAGGCATGTTTAGAGACTTTTGAATTTGTTTACGCAACATGTGCGAATAGCGTGTATATCCGGATGGTGAGAGCCTGCCTTTGATTCCGCCTTCATGGATGGAGCCGCGCCCATCTGTTACAATGAATGGACAATCCAGATTGGCTATCCAATCACTGTTAAGATCAGGCAGTGGGCCGCAAAAGCCGGACAGCGTCCGGATGCAAAAACAGGGCTGCTTCTTGCTGCATTGCTTAGTGGGCCCCTGATCAGCATCAAAAGTGAAATCCACTCCGTCCATTGCATTCTCATCGAAATTTCAATTGGGAGGGGACAATTTTGGATTAGATTCGATGTGACTCACGAATAAATCACACTACAACAGGTTTAGATGATGCAGAACAACTTGCTTGTGACCTCTGTAGCGGGCACATGCGTGTGCATAGTCATCCAAGGTCAACATGGGTTTGATTATATTGAGACCCTCTACATGATGGACGGCTCGGATCGTACCCGTGGGCCATGGTGGTGGCCCACCGGCTTCCACAAAAATAAGTAGTCCATTGGTTCCGCTGCCGAAGGAAAACGGCAATTGCCATGTCTACGGGTCAAAGTTGGTTTGACCTGGCTTTGAATTGCAGTGCACAGCTAATGCACATGTGCATTATGCACACTCCACTCAAGGTGGGGTCCACTGTGATGTTAATTAGGGATCTGATCCGTCCATTCATTTTCTCATCTTATTTAAGCTATTGAGATCAATTTTGAAGCATATCCATATATTAGGCGGGCCCAAAATCAATGGTTTATAGGCTGATTTGTTCGTTGGGCCACTTCTGCAGGGATCCAATGGATTAAATTTGACATGTATGGTTAATTTATGGTCCTTAGGCCATATATCAAGTCTTGAGCTGAACGGATGGTGAGAACCATGTGATCTTGCATTCAGGATACTTTTCAGGCCTCTTTTAACGTAGGCGACTTGACTTTCTCGAATCTCGGCCATGTAATTCTTCGATCTCGGTCCCTTGGGGTCCGTCCCTTGCCTTGGTGATTCCTGAGCGTTAAATCCATGCTTTTAGCATCCTTTCCAATCCACGATCCTAGATTCACCTTGCATCACAAACACGATTAAAATGAACCATTAAGCAATGCCATGTTCGTAAATCCAGGTAGTAATTGGGGTCTAATATACAATATTCGACCCTCATTAACCTCCTTAAACGTGCGCTTCCTCGCCAAAGCACATGCAATGCAGTGCATGATCGTGTTAGCCAAGTTCTTATTTAGATTTATTTAAACAGCGTGTTTGGAAAGCTAAGGTACCTCCCTTTATATCATTTACCTAAACAATGATCTATCTAGGATCGTCAATCCTAGTTAATCACATACGATAAGTAAGTTCGCGAGTTTATATAATAGCTTGTTACGGGAGACTCGTCACCTCAACGTAGGCTTAATTTACACTCGAGGTCACACCACCAACGCCCTACCAACTGACAGTCTATTTTTGAAGGCTCGTCATGAACCCGACTGGAGACCACAGCCACGTTGCGCCCAGGTAGGCCTATTTTATACTCAAGGTCACTACGGCAAGGCTCGTCACCTTAACATAGTCCTAATGTATGCTCGAGGTCAGTACGAGAGGCTTGTCACATGATCATAGGCCGACAGCACGAATACAGTGTCCCATACCACCGTATTCGGCTCACGAGATTGGGTTGCTCACTGGTCATTACGGGGAGGCTCGTCGCCCCAGCGTAGGCTAACAGCTCAACCACGGTGTCCCATACCACTATGCCCAGCTCATGAGTCTTAGCGGATTGTGGTACCAAGGTTAAACGAACTTTCCTCTGGTAAGTTGGTACCTTAGATTCAAGCAGTAGTGTCCATATATGGTGAACATACATTGGGCCAATCGAGTTACTTGACAAGCTTGACTAGTACGAGCGTACGTTGAATTGATCGATATGGAGTGCATAAGCATTCCGCGTGACCTAACCACTGTCGACAATCAGCGTACGACTTGGATTCCTCAAACGTGTCTCGTGTGGCGAAACGACCTCGGCCACCACTCGAGAAACTTTTTTGATTGTCTGGACTATGCAGTAGTCTCAATCACACTTCAAATACGATAACATTCACATGTGTAAATCAAAGACAACATGTAATAACCAATTTAAATATAAATCTCATATAAGCATTTTCACAAACACATAGAGTACATGTTATCGTATATAGGCATTTCATTCATAAATCACGTAGTAGTAAGATAGGTTACATGAACGAATTTATACACGTGGATAAGGCAGTTGAGAATCCTATCCCAACACCCTTAAGAATTACAATTCAACAAACAAATATTCATTCAGGAATTTTATCAAACACTTAACCTACACATTACTATATACATACCCTAATTTAGTTATAGCTTATATTATAACAAATCCTTTCACAAAAGGAGTTGTTATACATACAACAAACATGTATTCACGATTAATAGTCATGGCAAGTACAAATCATGAAAATGATTTCATTCAAACATTTTAACAAACACATGGAATTGTTAAAAATCAACATAGTTTATATGTATATGTAATATATGGAAGATATCGTATCTAAGCACATGTGAGAGCAATCAAGTCAATCATAAATCATTAACTGACATTGAAAGCCTTGAAAATCATAACCTAAATATTTATAGTCCGCACCTTTCACCGGTAAACTCGTAACGAACTCAGTTTATACACTAAGTCTTCGTCTACGGCACAACGACAACCTATAGCATGAAATAGGTGAGCTATTTCATCATTTACGCTATTTGGATACCTAAAATAAATTAGGGTTAGGATTCCTTACCCAATAAAAGGATCGGAATCGCCAGTATGGCGATACGAAAGCAGTGGTTAAGCACGTGGAGCGGTGAAATCGAATCCTAGGAACAATCTCTCTCTCTCTCTCTCTTCTCCTCTCTCTTCTCTTCTCTTTCTTCTCTCTTCTCTCTCCTAGGGTTGAAATTCGTATGGAATGAGAGAGGGGTAGGTTTAGGTCCCTCAAAACTAACCTCAATGGCCCCAGGGCCATGATATACTTAGGTTATAGCCAAAAGTTGGTTGTTTTGGGCCAACGGAGCTCATCTAGAGGCCCATTTTCTGCATACGTTCCAAAAAAAGTTCTCTGGCAATGGATCTATGCTAGGTTAAGTTTTCAGTCCAATCAGGTTTGGAAATCGACTGTGGAGGACTAGTCTCAGTTCAACGGTCATCGTCACTCGATCAGGGCCACAAGTACACTGACCTGTGTAGGAAAATTTCCCTGATCTGAGGGTGTATTTGGGTTAGATTCTAATGGTCTGAAGCCTTAAATTTGGCCTGCAAGTGAACAGTCCAATTCACTTAAATCTGAGTTCATTTTCTAAAAATATTCGTGTTTCTCGTACACTTCGCTCCGGGCTCAAGTTGTACGTTTCTGGATACTATTAGGACTTGATTTCTGAGATGGTTGTCAAGTCCAGCAAGGCGGTTATAATCGTATAGTTTCGTGGTCATTGGACTTTTGACGTGCGGTTTAGGTTCGATACGGAGTTTCAATGTGCTCTCGAGGGCAACTGGATTTAGAGATTGATCCTAGGTTTTTAGGCAATGTAGCATTAGCGATTCTACTAATTTTGAGTCTTACAGATCATATAGAAAGCTGTTCAAGCTAATTTAGCATTTAATTTAGTTTAGCACTTAATTAATTTTCATCTAATTTTTAAAGGATTTGGTCCTTAGTGATTTCTGCCTGAGGTGGTACTTGGGTCTTTGTACGGATTTTTTCGAGACGTTACATAGGCCGACATCTCGGACATGGTGTCCCATACCACTATGCCTGACTCATGACTCTTAGTTACTCACTGGTCACTACAGGGAGGCTGGTCACCCCGGCGTACGCCAACATCTCGGACACGGTGTCCCATACCACCATGACCGGCTCATGAGTCTTAGTGGGATCATATCGCACTAATGGTTATGAATGGACACATTCATTGGGAATCGGGTATCTTAGATTATATTTGGTCGTGTCATATATTGTAAACATACATAATCAGTCGGCTAGTGGACCAATTTGATTGACCTGGGAGAACTCCGGGGCAACTGGCATTAGGTGTAAGCATCCCATGTAATCCAGCTACTATCGGCCGTCTGTGTTCAACCCGAGTCGATCGAACAAGTCTATGGTGATCGACCTAACTTGGGCCGCCCATTGGTTTGGGTGATTTATCGATTGACCTAATATCATAAGCAATTCTAAATATCGTTAAGGACTAACAATTCATCAAGCAATCACAACAATATTTCATATGAAATCTAAATTTAGCAACACAACCACCTAAGCATTTCATTGAACATATGAGCATCAATAACATATCACCATCACTTAGGCATTTCATCGACCAAGTGAGCATTAATAAAATCACACATTCATCTAGGCATTCCATCAAACATGCGAGTATCAATAGAACAACACGTTCAATCACTTAGGCTATGGTGGCTGACCTAACTTGGGCCGCCCATTGGTTTGGGTAATTTATCGACTGACCCAATATCATAAGCAATTCTAAACATTGCTAAGGACTAACAATTCATCAAGCAGTCACAACAATATTTCATATAAAATCTAAATTTAGCAACACAACCACCTAAGCATTTCATCGAACATATGAGCATCAATAACATATCACTATCACTTAGGCATTTCATTGACCATGTGAGCATTAATAAAATCACACATTCACATTCTATCAAACATGTGAGTGTCAATAGAATATCACGTTCAATCACTTAGGCATTTTTATCAAACATGTGAGCATCTATAAACAAGTAATCACACATGTTGCAATCAAATTAAAACGTGAACATGTTAACATACACTAACCTATTTATAAGTAATAAAATCATTAACTGAGACCCTCAAGGGTCAATAAATGATAACCTAGAGATAATGGTTCGCACCTTGTGACGATCCGCTTGACTCATAGCGCTCGTAAGGTTAGGGTGTTAGGAAAACATCGTTAAAAGGCCTAAATAAGCAATACAGGCTTATGAGATTAGGGACAAACACTTATTTAAGCCCTAAATTATAAGTAGGGTTTAACACTTACCTCCAATCATTACCAAGAAAGCTCTGATGATGACTTTTGTTACGGCGAGGTAGCTAAAGAGGGAATAAGAGGGTGGAGGTGCACCAACACCCAAAACCTAAGCTCTCTCTCCTCCTTTCTCCTCTTTTTCTTATCCCTTTCTCCCATTTTCTCTTGTTAAAATTTGTATAAGAGGAGGGGGTGCCTAAATGAAGGCTTTATATAGTGCAAGATTTGGTGTAAGTGGCCCTAAGGGTTGGGTTTTTACTATATTAGCCCTAGGGGAGTGTTTTTCTACCCTTTGGGGGCCACTACGGGGCATAGGATTCAACACCCACCGTTGGATAATTGGCCCTACTGATGATCTACGCACAGACACAATCGGCCTGCCATTTGGACACATCGATCGATAGGTATGATCAGAAGTCTGTTCAACAGTCACCAATGGTCGATCGGGGCCACGGCTATACGAATATGTGTGGAGAAATATCGTTAGTCGGTACTCCGAGTTTAGCCCTTAATTAACAGTCCAAAAGTCACAACTTCATGAAAGAACAAATTGACTAGTTTTACTTAAGTTCCAGATTTTTACTTAAGGCATTCACACATCTCATGCACTTGGCTTGCGAGTCCAAGTTGAGCAATTCGAAATCTGACATGGGCTCGATGTCTCGCGATGGATGTCAAGCCCAATAAGACGAATGTCCTTCTATATTCTCGAGTTTAATGGCCCACTATCGAGCGGTATAAAGCTTATTTGGATAATCAAGGTCTTTCTGAAATGAATTGGGTATCTAGATTTTTTATGCACAATGATTAGGGTTTGGACTAGTTAAGTTCCTAGTGTGGCCTATTCGCAATTATCGAAAATGGCGATTAGGTTAAAGTCAGTCTAAGCTGCTGGTTCTTAAGCTAAAGGAGTAATTGGATTGATTTGATTTGTTAATTAAAATCTGACCCCTAGTTGTCACAGCTTTTGGCCAGTCTTTATTTAGTTACGGTCATCTCAATTAGTCAGTGATAGGTCGGATAGATTTGGATAATATGTGAACAAATCTCGAGGCTAAGCTCGATGTTTAAGTGATCGGGCAGATTCGTTAGCTTCCTACAGTTGATTAATCGGATTTGTACAGCTCTCTACCGATACCACCCGCGTATAGGCTCACTTCGAGCGTCAAGGGCCAATAAGCGACAACGTAGGCTGGTCATATCAAAAGTTTTCAAGGGTTTTTAAAAATTCAAAATAGGAAAAATCTGAGACATTACAGTATAATGGATGATCCACTTCAAAAGTGGGGCTTACGCGATGGATGGTCCACAACAAAGGTGGGCTTTACATTATGGACAATGGACATTGAAGCTGACCCCTGCATGATGGATGACTCATATTAAGGTGACCCCACATGATGGATGATCCACATCAAAAGTCAACCCTTAATGATGAATGACTCACATCCAAAGCAAGCCCCCCATGATGGGCAACCCACATTAAAGGTGGGGCCCACGTGATGGGCAGTCTACATCAAAGAAGGGCTCCACATGATGGGCAATTAATAATGCTGGATCCCACATGATGGATGATCCACATTAAGGTAGGCCTTACATGATGGATGGTCCACATTAAAGGTCAGCCCTAATGATGAGTGACCTATATCCAAGGTGGGCCCCACATGATGGATGATCCATATTAGAGGTGAGGCTCACATGATGGACGATCCACATCAAAGGTGGGCTCCACATGATGGGCAGTGGATATTGAAGGTGGGCCGCACATGATGGATAATAACATTGATGGTGGGCCCCACATGATGTATGACCAACATCAAAGGTGGGCCCTACATAATGAACAATGACATAGTCCAGCCCCAAATGATGAATGGCCACATCCAAGGTGGGCCCGTAACTACAATAGTTATTTGCCCTTTTTGTTGTCAAATTTTATGGTGCCAAAAATACAATCTATGTCTTGTGTAACATGTTGCCGTGTATGTTCAAGTCACTGCATCAATGCTGTAATCAAAGAAAGGTGATTTACTTCGAGAAAATCTAGTTCAAGTTCTTTGACTACTTCTACAAGTTTTACAAGAACTACATCAAAAGGCATGGTCTTGTTCAAGTCTCAAGCACAACTTAAGTTCAAGTACAACTCAAGACTAAAGTACAAGATGAAGTCCAAGCTTAAGAAGATCTCAAGTTCAAGCTACATCAGAGATTTCAAGCTTCACAATCTTCAAAGGTCAACCATCTTTATAAGAAGTGAAGACTCAATGTCCATACTTCATATTTAAGGTTTGCATGACCTTAGTTTGACCTTAGGGTAGGTCATTTTGAATATATAATTCATATAGAATTTTTTTATAAGTGTTTGGTCTGTTCTAAGACCAGTCCTGAACTCTGTTCGACTAGTCCTAGAACTGGCTCGACCAGTCCAAGAAATTCCAAGACCAGTCTTAAGTTGTTACAAAATTTCAGAATTTTTTAGTTGGGCTTCGACCAGTCCTGGAGTCTACTCGACCGGTCGTAAGAATAATGCTGACTCATTCATGACCAGCCTTATAGCTACGACTCAAACTCCAGCAACTATTCTTGGTTTCTCACGATCAGTCGTGGAGGCCTCACGACCAGTCGTGGACATCCTAAGACCAGTCGTAGAACGGTTAAATTCGATCGCGCTTAAAATTTCAAAATGCAGTTCGACCTATGACCAGTCGTGGTGGCCACACGACCAGTCGAAGATGCGATTTCTGCAACTATAAATAGAGCACGAATTTCAGAGTTTTTCATGAATTAAATTCAAGTAAAATCAAGGCATCACTTTGAGATAAGTTTGTATTCATTTTAAGCTACTTTATGCTTATTTAATATTCTCTTTTTGTTAGCTTTATTTATTTGATTTTGTTTCTGCATTCCAATATGAATTGAAAAGAGGAACTGTTGTATTCCTTCTTCTTGGAATCAAAATCAAATAGAGCTATCTCATTTGGTTTAATTTAAAATTAATTAGAACTTAGAACCATATCAAAGTGAGTATTGGACATTGAACTTCTATATTCAAACTTCTACTTCGATTGGTTCTTCCGGGCTGCTTCAAAAAAGAGAAATCCAGGTATTTTACATTATTGTAATTTACATTCTTTTTGGTTTCTTTTGAGATTGAGCCAGAAAAATCTCATTGTGTTGGTTATCTGAGGAGAGTTAAAAAACTCAGAAAGTGGGGTTTTTGAATTGTGTAAGCCCATTTGAAAGACACAATTGTGAAGGTTTTAGGTGAACCTGTGAAACCTATTTTTATAGTGAACGCTAATATCCCCTGTGTAAGGATATTAGGAGTGGAGTAGCAATCTGTGTGGCTGTTGTTTAACAGTTGGTGTACACACAGGCGAACCACTGTAATTCTCTGTCTTGTGGTTTGAATGGTTATTTAATTTCTGCATCTTTTATTATTCAAAGCCGTGGAATGTATTTGTGGATGTGAATATTGTAATCTTTTACATTTCAAGCATTGTGGAGAATGTTATAATAGTTTAAAATTTAATTTCTTGCTATTTCCTTTCAGTTTGAGTTTTGATATTCAAATTGTTCTAGTAAGGTTGTCCTGCCATAAACCCTTGGTTTTTATGGTGCAAAGTTGTCCTTAGAACAACATTGGTATCGACCTTTCTATTTTACTTGAAGATTACTTTACATTTCAGTACTGTGATTTATTTAAAGTACTATCTTTCTTTTATTTGTTTATAAGGCTATCTTATTCATTTATATTCCGCTGTTAAAGTTTTAATTTGGCATAGTCCTATTCACCCCCCCCCCCCTCTAGGACATATAGCTTGGCCTTTTCAAGTGGTATCAGAGCCTAATAGCTCGTTTTAATTGTTATTATTTGGATTTATTTCCTGAGCTAATTGATCTAAGCTATTGAAAAGATGTCAAATTTTGATAGCCTTTCAGTCACTAGGCCTCTACCCTTTGATGGCTCCGACTATGCCTATTTGAAAGCCAGGATGAGGATTTTCCTTAAATCCATGGATGAAAGTGTATGGCTTGCCACAGTGACTGAATGGAACCCACTTACCACTGAAGTGACTGGTATCGATGGTTCAAAATCAATGAGAGTAACATCATTTTTCTCATAGACCATACTTTAGAAAAGTGAGAGTAATGCCAATGCAAAAGCACTAAATGTAATCACTTGCGCACTATCAGCAGATGAGTTCAAAAGAATCATCTCTTAAGATAATGCAAAGCAAGCTTGAGATATATTAGAAATGACACACGAGGGTATTTCAATTGTAAAAAAATCTAAAGTCCAACTCCTCATAACCAAATTTAAAGAAATTCATATGGAGGAAAATGAAATGTTTATGGACTTTTATACAAGATTGAATGACATTGTAAACTCTATGTGGGGTCTTGGCGATAAAATTCCAGAAAGTAAAGTGTGTGCAAAGATACTACGCTCACTTCCTGAACGGTTCAACTCTAAGGTAACCGCGATCCAGGAACTTCGTGATACGGACAATATGAGGGTGGAAGAACTAGTTGGTTCTTTACAAACCTATGAGTTAAATTTTAAAGCTCCTAAAGGTAAATCTATCGCTCTTAAATCTTCTAAATATATTTCTCAAGAAAACTCTGATTTAGAAAATTCTGAAGACGATAAAGCTCTTTTAGCAAAAAAGTTTTATAAGATTTTCAAAGTTAAAAAGAGGATTGATTTTCAAAAATCAAATGATAAGAAAAGATCTAAACCTAAATCTAAAACTTGAAAATCTTTAAAAGATAGTCAATGTTACAATTGCCAAGAATATGGGCATTTAGCAAACAAATGTCCTAAAAAGGACAAATCTAAAAAGAAAGGAATGTTGGGATGAATCTTCTAGCACTGAAGCCTCTTCTGAATCAGAAGATTCTGAAACCGAGTCGAGTAATGAAATCAAAGCCCTTCTTACTCTAGCCAAGTTCACTTTTCAGATCATGATGATTCTACTAGTGAAGAAAATATGAATAGTGATCATGAAAATGAAGAAGATCTGCAAGATGCTTACAATGCCCAATACAAGGAAAGTTGTAAAATTGCTGTGAAACTGAAACTTCAAAAAGAAAAGTTTTTAAAACTCAAAGAAAATTTTAATTCACTTGTTTTAGAAAAATATCATATTTCAGATTGTTTTGAAAAGAATAAATGTGATTTAGACTTCAAAACTTCCTTGATTGAAAATCTAAAATCTGAAAATGATAAACTTAAGCTTGAAAACTCTTCACTTTTGAGTTTAAAGGATACATGGAGGTATGCCCAAGGTGATCCGAAGTTTGAAAAACTTTTATCCGGATATAGAAAATGTGGCGATAGATCCAAGTTGGGCTATGATAAGAATGTCTTCTAAACAAAAGAATACTCCTCCTAAGTTTGTAAAAGGAGAAACCTCTAACTCAAAAGGGAAAAGTATTAGTCAAAGTTTTTCTAAAAGTGCTAAAACTTCTCAAAAACCTAAAAGTAATTATGTCAATTATAAAACTCAAAACTGAAACCCTCTAGCTGAGAAAATAGTTGATTTACTTAAGGAGCTGTTAAAATCTAACTCAGTGGGTCATTCTTACAACAACTACAAACATAAGAAGACCAACTTTACTCCTAAACCCAAAACAATTATGAAATGGGCTCCTAAGGTTACCTGCTTGGTTGCCCACATGGCCTTAAAAGTTACAAGCCATTCGAAGTGGTACTTAGACAGTGGATGCTCAAGGCATATGACAGGCGACAAGGCTTTATTCACCGATCTTAAAGATATGACTGACGGGTCAGTCACATTTGGTGATGGTAGCAACTGCAAGATTATTGGCCAAGGTACAGTTCAACTCTATAACCTTCCCTTATTTAAGAATGTTTTATATATTGAGAGACTAAAACACAACCTGTTAAGCATATTTCAAATATGCGATAACAATCATAGCGTGAAATTTTCTAATAAAGGTTGTGAAATCTTAAACGAAAAGGGTTCTGTAATATTAACTGGTCGCAGGACTTCTGAAAACTGTTATATTGTAAGCGATGGTAGGTCATCTAATTAATCGTGCTACATGGTCCATACCTATGAGACATAATTATGGCATAAACGCCTTGTACATATACACTACCGTAATCTATACAGATGGTCAAAAGAGAACTAATAAGAGATCTACCTAAACTTCAAAAAGTAGACAAAATATGTGGCGAATGCCAGATTGGCAAACAAACTAGGAGTTCTCACAAAAAGGTGAGCTCCAATGCCACATCAAGACCACTCGAGCTACTCCACATGGATCTTGTAGGACCTACCAGGACGGAGAGTCGAGGTGGCAAAAAATACATCTTGGTAATCGTGGATGATTTTTCCAGATTCACTTGGGTAGCCTTATTAAGGGATAAAACAAAAACCCTTGATGAAGTAAAGAGGATTCTCAAACGGATCCAAACTGAAAAAGGTTCTCAAATTTGTAAGATCCATAGTGATCATGGATCTGAGTTTAAGAATAGCAGTTTTGAGAAATTTTGTAGCGATCAGGGAATATCGCATGAATTCTCTGCGCCCAAAACTCCACAACAAAATGGAATTGTAGAGAGGAAAAATAGAGTGCTACAAGAAATGGGAAATGTAATGCTGAATAATTGAAGCTCCCTAGAAATCTTTGGGCTGAAGCAGTGAATACTGTATGATATGTTATTAATCGAGTTTATATTTGTAAATCTAATAATAAAACAGCTTATGAAATGTAGTTCAATAAAAAGCCTACTGTCAAATACTTTCGAGTTTTTGGTAGCAAGTGCTATATTTTACATGACCGTGAAAATTTGGAAAAGTTTGACACTAAAAGTAATGAAGGTATCTTTTTAGGATATTCTTTGAATAGTCGTGCATATCGTGTACTGAATAAGATGACCGGTGTAATTCAAGAGTCCATTAATGCGGTCATTGATAATCACTTGAATACACCTGCCCCAAGTTCAAATAATGATGAAGTTCTTTTAATTGACAAACCAGATACTTCATTAAATCAAACTAATTCTGAACTGAGGACTATTAAAGATCATCTAACCACTCAAATTCTTGAAAACCCTTTCACTGGAGTGCGCACTCGTAGACAAATAGAAGACATATAATTACGTGTGCTTTACATCCCAGATTGAACCGGCTAATGTTAAAAAAGCTCTTTCTGACGAAAACTGGATAGTTGCTATGCAGGAAGAACTTAACCAATTTGTGAGAAATGATATTTGGTATCTTGTTCCTAGACTTAAAGATAAACACATTATAGGAACTAAGTGAATTTTCAAAAATAAGTCTGATGAACTTGGTAATATTATTCGAAACAAGGCAAGACTGGTTGTACAAGGGTACACTCAAATAGAAGGGATTGATTGCGATGAAACCTTTGCCCTAGTAGCTTATCTTGAATCAATCAGACTATTCATATCCATTGCGTGCTTTAAAAAATTCAAAATTTATCAAATGGATGTAAAGAGTGCCTTCTTAAATGGTAATCTATATGAAGAAGTGTATGTGGAACAACCAACGGGTTTTGAAGACCCTAAGAACACTGATCATGTCTATCATCTTAAAAAGACTCTTTACGGTTTGAAAAAAGCTCCAAGGGCATGGTACGAAAAATTGACTAAGTTTTTACTAAGTCATAATTTTCTAATGGGAAATGTTAATAAAACTCTATTTGTTAAGAAACATCACGATCATATCTTAATGGTACAAATTTATGTTGATGATATTATTTATGGATCTACCTATACTAACATGACTGTTGAGTTTGCAGATTTAATGAAATCTAAGTTCGAAATGAGCATGGTTGGGGAATTGAATTATTTTCTAGGGTTGCAAGTAAAACAACAACCTGATGAAATTTTTATTTCTCAAACCAAATATACTTTTAACTTGAGTAAAAAGTTCGAATTTGAGAATGGTAAGACTTTTGATACTCCTATGAGTACAACCTTAAGACTCTCAAAAGACTTTACAGGTAAAAATTTAGATCCTAAACTATATCGTAGCATGATTGGCAGTTTACTTTATTTAACTACAAGTAGACCTGATATTGCTTTAAGTATTGGTATTTGTGCTAGATATCAGTCTAACCCTAAAGAATCTCATCTAACAATGCATTAAGCGACATTATGCGATATGTCGCAAGTTCTGCTAATTTGGGTCTCTAGTATCCATATGATACTAGTGTTCAATTGGTTGGGTATTCAGATGCTGATTGGGCTGGTAATATCGATGATAGAAAGTCAACCAGTGGTGGTTGTTTCTATATCAGAAATTGTTTAGTTTCTTGGTTTAACAAGAAGCAAAGTTCTATATCGCTCTTTACTGTTGAAGCTGAATACATCGCAGCTGGAAATGCATGTACTCAGCTTGTTTGGATGAAATGCATGTTAAGCGATTATGGAATTTCACAGGAATCGATGATATTATATTGTGATAATTCCAATGCTATAAATATTTTAAAAAATCCAATCCAACATTTACGTACCAAGTACATTGACATTAGGTATCATTATATTCGTGAATTAGTGGAAGAAAAAATAATCTTTTTAGATTACATTCCAACCAAGACTCAACTTGCTGACATTTTCACTAAACCGTTCGACAAAAGCAGGTTTAATAAATTGAAATTTGATCTTGGTACGTGCAATTTAAATTGATTATTCATGCATTTGTGTATTATAGTGTATATATATTTGATAATTTATTGGTTTAAATTTCTAACTTTTATGAAAAATGCATATTTTTATCGGTACTCTACCAGTCGAGGAAGTGCTCTGGACCAGTCATAGTACGACCGGTTGAGAACGGTTCTTGACTAGTCGTGTAGCGCACTGGACCTTTTTAATTTGGGGGAAAAACTCATCTTCCTCATTTCCTATTTCTTCTCCAACAGGCATAAGCACGATCGGTCGTACCCAATCGTTTGATTCATCAAGGTTAGTGCATTTTTTTATCAATCTTGTCGATTCAAGTTCTATTCTCTTCATTTTTGTCTTGGAGTGCTTGATTTCGAGTTTTCTTGAAGTTTTTGGGGTTTTCTTCTCCAAAATCTGATTTGGAAGAAACCCACTCTATCCTTTTTACATCCTCTTGTTTCTTTGATTCTCTTTAAGTAAATAGATGTTAGAGGGAAAAAGAAAACTGTTCGTGGTCCATCATCCTCTAGATCAGCTCCTATCACTTGCGGCATCTTCGATCACTCGAAGATGATCCCGCACATGTATGGGACTTGAGTATGCGAAATGTCATTGTTGGAAAAGCTGTGTGTGTTGAACACATTGCTCCCTTTGGTATCCTTCCTCTTCTCCAATCTGTAGGTTGGGATAACATCCTACATTGGGGTGGGCCTGCATACCAATCCATTGCACAGGCTATGTATGCATGTATCTTTGAATTTTCATCTGATAATTTAACTTTTAATATTGATACAAGAGAAGGTCCATTTACTGTAGACCGCCATCTGATTGCGGATCTAATGGAAATACCTGTTAATGATGAGGGCATCCCTATTCATATTCTAATGGAAAAACCTTTAGAATCAGAAAAAGGGATGTTAAACAGAGATTTATGCAATATGGACATTCAATGGACTCATAAAGGGAATGCGCTCCGCGCAAAGTATTTGTTACCCAAATACATGGTTTTTCACAGAATCTTTACTTCAAATTTATATCCACATTCTGGAACAAAACAGAACTAACTTCCTATATGGTTTGGGTTTTGCATCTATAGTCACAGGTACTAAAGTTTGTTTTCCTTCTTTGATATGTCATTTCATCATTCAATTTAGACTCCATCCAGGTCACAGTGATATCCCATTTGCTTATCTTATGACTGTGTTAGCGTCTCATATGCTAGTTACTATGCCTGTCAGAGAGGCTCCTATTCATCATCTTTTGTTTAACAATACTAATATAAATAAGATGAAATTGGATCTGACACCTGGTCAAAGAGATGTGGGTGGTGGTGGTGTTGAAGCTGAGAATGAAGAAGAAGGTAGCAATCTTCCTCCAGATGATATAAATATGGATGATTATTTTGATGAAATTGAATCAGATTCTACAAATGATCCTGACTTTGAGCCATCTGAGTTTGATACTCGTCTTCGTGCTCTTGAAGAGAAGGTAGAGAACATGAATGTTGCCCATGATTTGCAATTTAAATATACGCGTAAGTATCTTAGGCGTTTAAACAAGGGCCTTCATCAAATTGATCCTACCGTACCTGCTCCTTCTTCAGGATCTGATTAATTGGTTTATCCTTTGGTCTGTAATAACTTTTATAATACTTTACGTTTGTTAGTGTGTGCACTTTAATTTTACTTAAGTGTGTGAGACTAACTTTTGGTTATACTGGATTATGGTATATACACTTTGAACTTGCTTAAATTATTCTCATATCTTACTCAGTTAACTCATTTATTACCCTCTTATTGGTATTCCAGTTCCATTTCTACTGTTCTTCCTTTGTCATATTGTGACAAAAAGGGGGAGAAATATGTTTTAGATTGATTGATTGATATATGATATATGTGGATTGTGGGAGAGTGGTGGCATATAATTTTTTATTATAATTTTTTTTGTTAAGTGTGCTACTCAGGGGGAGCAAGTGATAAGGAATTTGTGCTAGTTAATGTCAACTGGTGCATGATTCGTTACTCAGGCTATAACTGGTTTTCTTTTATAAATGGTGCATGATTCTTTGTGTTCATAATGATCATATTCTTGTTAAGTGTGTTTTGTCACAAATTTGACAAAGGGAGAGATTGTAAGCGCAATAGTTATTTGCCCCTTTTGTTGTCAGATTTTGTGGTGCCAAAAACACAATCTATGTCTTGTGTAGCATGTTGTCGTGTATGTTCAAGTCACTGCATCAATGCTGCAATCAAAGAAAGGTGATCTACTTCGAGAAATTCTAGTTCAAGTTCTTTGACTACTTTTGTAAGTTTTACAAGAACTACATCAAAAGGCATGGTCTTGTTCAAGTCTCAAGTACAACTCAAGTTCAAGTACAACTCAAGTTCAAGTACAACTCATGAGTAAAGTACAAGATGAAGTCCAAGCTTAAGAAGATCTCAAGTTCAAGCTACATTAGAGATTTCAAGCTTCATAATCTTCAAAGGTCAACCATCTTTATAAGAAGTGAAGACTCAATGTCCATACTTCACATTTAAGGTTTGCATGACCTTAGTTTGACCTTAGGGTAGGTTATTTTGAATACATAATTCATATAGAATTTTTTTTATAAGTGTTTAGTCTGTTCTAAGACCAGTCCTGAACTCTGTTCGACTAGTCCTAGAACTAGCTCGACCAGTCCAAGAAATTCCAAGACCAGTCTTAAGTTGTTGTAAATTTTTGAAATTTTTTGGTTGAGCTTCAACCAGTCTTGGAGTTTGCTCGACTGGTTCTGGAGTCTGCTCGACCGGTTATAGGAACAGTGTCGACTCATTCACGACCAATCCTTCAGCTACGACTCAAACTCCAGCAACCATTCTTGGTTTCTCACGACCAGTCGTGGGATGGTCACAATCAGTCGTAGACATCCTAAGATCGTAGAACGGTTTAATCCGATTCCGCTTAAAATTTCAAAATGCAGTTTGACCTACGACCAGTCGTGGTGGCCACACGACCAGTCGAAGATGCGATTTCTGCAATTATAAATAGAACACGAATTTCAGAGTTTTTCATGAATTAAATTCAAGTAAAATCAAGGCATCACTCTGAGATAAGTTTGTATTCATTTTAAGCTACTTTATGCTTATTTAAGATTCTCTTTTTGTTAGATTTATTTATTTAATTTTGTTTCTGCATTCTAATCTGGATTGAAAAGAGAAACTGTTATATTCCTTCTTCTTGAAATCAAAATCAAATAGAGCTAGCCCATTTGGTTTAATTTAAAATCAATTAGAGCTTAGAACCATATCAAAGTGAGTATTGGATATTAAACTTCTATATTCAAACTTCTACTCCGATTGGTTCTTCCGAGCTGCTTCAAAAAGGAGAAATCCAGGTATTTTACATTATTGTAATTTACATTCTTTTTGGTTTCTTTTGAGATTGAGCCAGAAAAATCTCATTGTGTTGGTTATCTGAGGAGAGCCAGAAAACTCATAAAGTGGAGTTTTTGAATTGTGTAAGCCCATTTGAAAGACACAATTGTGAAGGTTTTAGGTGAACCTGTGAAACCCATTTTCATAGTGAACGCTAATATCCCCTGTGTGAGGATATTAGGAGTGGAGTAGCAATCTGTGTGGCTGTTGTTTAACAGTTGGTGTACACACAAGTGAACCACTATAATTATCTGTCTTGTGGTTTGAATGGTTATTTAATTTTTGTATCTTTTATCATTCAAAGCTGTAGAATGTATTTGTGGATGCGAATGTTGTAATCTTTTACATTTCAAGCATTGTGGGGAATGTTGTAATAGTTAAGAATTTAATTTATTGATATTTCCTTTATTTCCTTTCAGTTTGAGTTTTGATATTCAAATTGTTCTAGTAAGGTTGTCCTGCCATAAACCCTTGGTTTTTATGGTGCAAGATTGTCCTTAGAACAACATTGGTATCGACCTCTCTATTTTACTTGAAGATTGCTTTACATTTCAGTACTATGATTTATTTAAAGTACTATCTTTCTTTTATTTGTTTATAAGGCTATCTTATTCATTTATATTCCGCTGTTAAAGTTTTAATTTGGCATGTCCTATTCACCCCTCCTCTAGGACATATAGCTTGGCCTTTTCAGGGCCCCGCATGATGGACTACCCACATCAAATGTGGGGCCCACACAATGACTAACCCACATCAAAGTTTGGCTCCACATGATGGATGGTGGATGTGATGGGAACCAAATAGACTTGAGGGATAATTACTTATAATGTTAGAAACCAAATATGTTTTTTACTTTTTGGCCGATAAGTATGTTATTTATCAAACATACTTATTTATTGAATAAGTAGAAACCAATATAAGGTACTTATGGCATAAATTTCTTATATAAAATAACTTACAATCCGAACACCCCTCTAATGTCTCGACATGTGTTGTATGCTAGGGCATGCCTAATACTAATTGAGCAGTAAGTTAAGGCCAACGTACATGACAACCCGTCCATCAAGTGTGATCTTCCTCTTCTCACACTTTCATGCATTCGTGATACCTCAAGTTTACTTTGGAAACCAAAATTTATGATGGTATGAAAATTAAGTGGGGTAAATTGGGAAAGAATTGGGATAGGATGGGCACCATTAGTTGAGTGTAGCACCCACTATCGTTTACATGTTCATCTAATCTTCTCAGCTAATATAGTTAACTAAGACGAGGAATTTCCAAAATCACGTTGTTATGAAACTCAAGTGGGTCACATTGAGGTATGATGTTTAGATGATGACCAAACATTAGGTGGCACGCTTGATGGATAATGTATCTCATCCACATGAAGTCATTTGTCCCATTAAAGCGGTAGGCATGTCTCGTGCCAATGTTTTTTCCTCCATCTTTTTTTCTCACTCCCCTTGGGGTGAAAAATATTACTGTGATTTTAAAAATCTTGCAATATCGTGAATAAGATACTAAACGATATTATCACGACATTTTCAAAATATCTTCATATTATAAAATATAATGTGTTTATTATGATATTATTAAAAACTAATAAAAACATAAGGATTAGGATTTGTGCAAAATTTATGAAAAAAATGGTGTTTTCAATAAATGCTATTTCTAGAAAATAATGAGAAATGAAAGTTATTTCCCTTTATTGTTTCTCAATAAGATTTTCTTGGAAAAAAAACATTTTTAAAAAATATTTTACTCAAAGACGGAAGGATTGTTTGATTGTTATTCTCCCGTGCTTCAATCAACTCTCATTATGCTCTCCTAATCATTGATATTGATGCTTTGCCAAGGTTCTAACTCTAAGATTAAACATCTTGCATGCAATGTTCTATTAAGGTGACCAAGGTGATAGGAGTTGGGTAGAATCTTCTATAACTAATGTAAAATTGAACTCTTATGGTATTCTCCTTGATGGACACTTTAGAGGTTGATCAAAAATAGGATTTTCCAATAGAATCATTGTCGAGATTCGAGAGAAGGCTTGAGATGATGATATTTTTGTAGAGGAGCAATGAATGCTCATTAGAGTGAATAATTACTAAAAAGAGAGCATCCATCTCATTAGGATAAAGCCTAGGAGGTTTGATAGAGCTTGGAATACACTTGGGTCTTTAAAATACCAAAATTCATGATTTATTCAAAGATCTGAATGCAATATATATAACAAAAAGTCTCCAATGAATCTCTAACAGCTAGGCTCGATCGATCGAGCCTGGACGAAAATGGTCCAGTGAACTCGCTAAACTGTTTTGGACATGTTCGATTGATCGAACTCGTGCCTTGAGCACTCAAACTAAATCATATTTGGGCTAGTTGCTTGTTTAGACATTTTTTGCCATGTTCGGTCGATCAATTCGATCGATCGAGATTTGCTCGAGCACACCACTGAGTTTACTGGTTTGGGCAGCTTGATTTTCAGCAGCTCGGGACCTCTATAGCCTATCTTATCATGTTTCAATAAGGCTCCTAAGGCTAAGGGATGATCACACAAGGTTTTCCTATTAAGATAAGGATCATCTAGAAGTTCAAGAGTTGTTTTAGGTCAAGGTTAGGGTTACCAAAGCACTTTATTTACCTGTTCTTTACTCCTTGATGCTCCACATTCTCTTGTGTCTTCAATCTTTAGCTTCCAAGGGCTCGATCAACTACATGATACATGGATTCACGTGATTGACAAACAAGGTGTACAAATTAGTGCATTAACACAATTAGCCTGAACTGTGATAATATGATTAAAGACTTTATAACATGCATTAATTGATCAATTCTTAAACTTGAGAATGTGTAAGGGTTTTGGATCTTAACTAGGCATGTTTGGCTCACTTTATGAGGCTACATAAATGCCATTAAAAGTAAGAGATGTTGGGTACGTCCATTAGAGTTTATTAATTTTTGCATAGGATAATAAGGTTCTACTGTGTTTACCATTAGACTTATTTAAGAAAATATCTGATTAGATCAGGAACTCATCAAGTGATTTTTGAGTTGGGCTCATCACTTGAAAGGTTGTAATTGAGTTTAAAAGAGTTTTCAACTATTACTGTTTTGTTTTAACTGTTAAAACTATTTTGATTGCACATAATAATGATCTAATCATACATCATAATACCATAAAATGGAAACAACAAAAATACTAGCTAAATCTCTCATACAAGAGTTACAAAATCCAATTTGCATGACCCCATATCAGTCACCCTCCCTAAGCATAAGACCTTCCTACCTTCCATGGTTCCACCTCATTGGAGCTAACCTCACCTCATGTCCTTGAAAAAAAAAGATTATTTGAGTAGTAAAATATTTGGGACATCACATCTCCTATTTATCCGATGTTTGAGAAGCGATCAGGCCAGGACAAATGGACAGTCCAAATGGATGTTATGCACCTTGCCCATGTGCCAAAATGCACTTGGTGGTCCAAGCACACTAGCATTAGCATGCAGAAGAGCTTAGCTTATTTGATGAGTTTCCATAATATGTCATCAGCCAACATGTAATGCTAATAGCGATAAAGATGTTAATTGTATGTAATTTATTGGTATTAAAAAGAAAAAGGAAAAAGGATGCAGATCAACAGATAATCCAAAATTCATAGAAATTAGAAGTTCCTAAACTTCTAGTTAATGGACATTCTATCAACCTTTGTTGATAATCCAAAAGTTAAGCAATTGGACAGTCCATGCTATTTTTGTTCACCCTTTGGATGCTATCAAAATATATGATTTACCTCATATCTGACAAGTGGAACCCGATTCAGTGAGGCCAAGGAAACACCTCGGTGAGGCCCTGATGTGGAGGGCTCCCATTGGTCCAGCCCACATGTGAAGTCAGTCGAGTATTTATTCAACTGAAGCACTTTCCAACATACTTTGTAATTCCTCATCTCTAATAGTGGCATGTGATCCAATCAAATTTCACCACATCAAAGCCTAATTAGGTGTTTCTGTAGCCTCTCTGAATCCATATCCCAATTGAGCAATCCAAGCATGTGTTCATCAGTGTAGACTCGATCACAGAAGAAGTTTAGTGATTGTTAACAATGATTAAAAAAAATAGAAACTGCATGTATTGAATAGTCTAAATGGGCAAGTATGTTGTATGCTCACCATCTTAGTTTAGTGAACCTTAATATAGTTCACCCACTGGCTGAACATTAGAAATTGGAGTGGAGTCTAAATACGTCGGTTCGACCTGTTAAGTTTTTGGACCAAGATAAACGGGTTTGGATATGTATTGGGACCATAGTTTTAAACTCGATCAACTAGCTCGGTAGTGTGCTTGACTCGGTTCAAACTCGACATGACTCGTCGAGTCAGCTCGCCTGGTCGGTCAAATAGATGTAAAACTATTCACTCACCGAGTGTATATCTAAATAAAATGGAAGTGATTGGTGGGAATTCGAACTCATGACCTTATGCAAGGAGGGCAGCAATGTTCACATGGTTCTTTAGTTCTCTTATTTTATGCTAATAATTTCTTAGTTAAATACCATTATAATTTAGTCATTAAATATTGAGTCAACTCGAGTTCTTGAGTTGACTTGATCAGCGTGGATATCAAGTTGAGTCATGTTTTCAAGTTTTTAAACTATAATTTGGACCCATGGAGTGGGTTGAGACCCAAAGAACACTATGGTTTATGAAACAGGTTTGGTTCAGGGCTTCTAAAAAGGTGGTTAAAGGATAAGTCAAGCTTATTTTCAATTAGATCTTTCTATCGGTTTTTGTGTGCAAATGAAGGAAACTAAGAGGTAGCATCGATGGCCTTCATAGGAAGCTCACTAGCCGTAATAGTAATTGTTAAAGAATTACGAGTAAGTACCCCTTCAGCTCATGATTCAGAACGATCACTGCATTGCTAAATATTTATTAATCAACCAAATGTTAAGGTAACCAAATAATTTGATATCCCATTGGGCATGCCAAAAAATATTGGCTCTTGTCAAAATGGTTGCACAACTGGTGTTAAATAAAATTTTCTAACAGCTTGGTAGTTGTGAGTCTCACCAGGTGTGCCAAAAAATGTTGGCTACTTGGTTTATTTTTAATTATACGAGCATGCCAAAATCGATATAGCGGCTCGATCCAAATTGTTCAACTTTGACCCTCAAGCAGATATGTCCAATATGAACGTATATGACTAGATTGTGAGAAGATCGGTTGCTTACTCAGTCACTTGTAGAATTTGATAACAATTTGGTAATAATCGAAGGGTGAGGTTCTTCCTTCGAGGATAGGTTACTTTGTGCCTTCCGAAAGAAAGAGCTTTCAAAATACCAATCCGAATCAAACAAAAGTAAAGACCCACAATCAATCACTAGGAGCAATTGCAAGAATGTCTCTTGAAAGAACTTTTTGATATTGAGCAGAGAACAAATCTAGCATATGAGTGTAGACTTAGATTACAACTAAAAATTATAGTTAAGAATTACCACTACTCCTAAGATAAGCCAAGATAAAGGAAATTGAAAAGATAAATTTGATTATTGATTTGTTGGTTTTTATGTTGATTGGGTTGGGATTTCCTCCATTGAATACCTCTGCTATTTATAGATTTCTGCTATAGCTTATTCTTTCATTGCAACGGTTACAGTAGTTAAAAAGCCTCTCTCTAGATCCTTGTTTCTGTTACGTTTCTCTTTTGTAACCTTTCCTCTTCCAAACATTTCTTGTTAGCCAAGGTTTTGTTTTGATTGTCCTCGGTCGCCCTTCATATCCTTAAATAACTCGACCGCACTTCTCATATATTGACCGCAACACTCCATCGACCATCCGCTGACGTGTAAAAGTAAACTTACGCTAGCTGTAGTCTCGCAAATGTGCTCCAAATATTTGAATATCTTTTTTTATATCTAATTCATATTTCTCGTATAATGCCACGTGTCATTCTCCTATTGTCTTTCCCATAATTACCAAAATTAGGGTACAACACGATGGGCGTTTGGAAGCTAATTATAATGTTGGGCGTTCTTGTGGTGTGGTCCAGTTGAGATTTAGATTTGTCTCATATTTGGTCTCATCACCTAAAATGATCAGGGAAAATGGATGGAAGGCCCACGGAGCACCGTTTGCATCCCTAATTGCAGAGTTATTTCCGTTGAATGCCGATAACTGACAGGAGCGGATTAGCCGATTAGGTGGGACCCCAAATCCACTGAGGTGGGTGGGACCCCTAATTATGAGGCTCACAGTGATGCATGTGCCTTAAATCCACACTGTCCGACCATTTTCAAAGGGCATGATCCCAAAAACGAAGCGTGCCCAAATCTTAGGTGGGCCACACCACATAAAATAGTTGTGATTGAATCCCCACCATTAAAAACTTCATGGAGTCCACCGGAATATTTATCTGACCTGTTGATAAGGTCACAAAGACCTGGATGAAGTTTTTAATGGTCAATTACAACTGTTTCCAGAACTATGGTTGATCCATTTGAGATTTGGTTCTATTTCATTTCTTTGATCATGTCCTAAAGTGATTTTTAATACAGATGTATGGCATGGATGTAGTCACATACATCAAGGAAGGCCCCACAGTCAGAGGTCCCACGCACCTTGGTGGATTCAGAAGCGGATTGGCTGGTGTACCACACACCAGCTGTATCGCTGGTGTATCGACGTCAGCAACTACCGTGGGTCCCATCATAAGGTATGTGTTATATCCAAACCGTCCATCCATTTGGTGAGCTCGTCTTAAGGCTTGAGACGAAAAATAAGATAAATATAAAGATCAAGTGGACCACACTTCAAAGAGAAGTGGTAGATTGAACGTCTACCATTAAAACCCTTTTGGGGGTCACAGAAGCTTCAGATCAATTTGTTTTTCCTCTTCATCCATGTATTTTTGACCTTATTAACAGATTAGATGGAAAATAAACGTTATGGTGGGCCCTACAAATTTTTTAATGGTGAAAATAATTATCTTCACTGTTATTTTTGGTGTGGTCCATTTGAGCTTTGTTTATGATTATCTTTTTTGTATAATGCTATAAAGTGATCTCGAAAAATGAATGAACGGTGTGAATATAATAAATACATCATTGTGAGGCCATGTAACTTTGATATCCTTTGAACCGTTCGTACAACTCTAGAGGATCGTCGGCGCTCGTCTTCGTACGGCACGTATCTACACCAGCTATATAGCTGCTGTGTGGTACACTAGCCAATACGCTTCTGGTGGGTTTCAGGCGCGGATTAGGTACCACCCCGCCTGTTCAAAGCTCAGGATAGGCGGAGGCTCCGAGGGCCACTGAGGGGCCAACCTAATTTATAAATTTTATCCACCCCGTTCATCAATTTTTAAATATCATTTTAGATCAATAAACGAAAAATAAAGAGCATCAAACGCTCAAATGGACCACAAATTGGGGATTAATATCCCACTGTTGAAAAATTCTTGGGAGACACAAGAGTTTTGGTTCAGGATGATATTTGTTTTTTAACTTCATCCAGTTTTACATGACCATATCAACAGGTTAGATGGCAAATAAACAACACGGTGGACCCTAAAAAAGTTTCAATGGTGGCCATCATTAGCACCGCTGCTTCATGTGGTGTGGTCCAATCAAGATTGTATATTCCTTATCTTTGGTCGTATAATCTAAAATTATATGAAAATCTGGATAGAAGGTGTGGATAAAATTCATACATCACGGTGGCCACTCAGCAGCCCTCGGAGCCTTCGACTGTCCCGAGCTTGGAACAGCCGGGGGGTAGTACCTAATCCGCGCGCGTGGATCTAGGATGAGAAATTGACCACTATTAACGCCTGCTTTTACCCAGCTTCTTTTCTAAACCATCTCAAACTTACTTTTCCAAACTAAACTGCCGACTCTTTCCAAGACGAAAATACCCCTGCTTTTCAAATCCATTCTCTGACACTAGTTTGCCTCGCTCCATTTCCACGTAAAAAAAAAAAAAAACTTTCTCTGGATGACATCCATTGCATCACACCATCCTCTCCACTTATGCAAAACCCCTTTATTTGAATGGAAACACCCCCGCATTGGATCACACTCTCTTCATATATCAACATTTTCCAAATTTTCTGAAAATGTCCCTCACTAAAGAAAGCACACACCATAGGTATATTTTAATATATTGCCTTAAACTGAGTAAATTTTTTGTGGGCCATTGAATTGTTGAATCAAGCTTGCATCTGGGTTTTCGGTTCATCCATACATACATCATCCTATGAACATGATGGATTACAAATAAAACATCATTGTGGGGCTTAACAAGGTTTCAATGGTGGAATCATTGTTTCTTGTGGTATGATCCACTTGATATTTGGATATGCTATGATTTTTAGCTCAAACCCTTGAATTAGATGGAAAAACGGATGAACGTCGTGGATAGTCCACATACATTTAAGGTGGGCCCAACTCAATTAACTCAGTACAATAAGAGCGCATTAAGCAATCTGATTTCCAATTTGTGAGAGTTCTCGGTCCATTTGACCTACTTCTCGGCAATATGCTCGAGTCGTCGCCAACATTCCTAGTGCATGATTGGTGAAATTCCCCAAGCAATTCATGAATTTGACAGAGAAATGATAAAAAATATGTCTGGAAACTTCCATAGATTCATGTAATGTAACGGTAAATTTTATGAACCGCTTGGTCAATTTCATTAACTGCTTGGTTAACTTCACCCGAAGTACTCGTTGAATTTCATGTGAAGCTCATTCAATTTCATTTAAAGTTCATTCAAATTTATGTTAGCCTAGCTGAATTTTATGTTAGCCTCACTGAATTTCAAGTTTGCCTCGTTCAATTTCCAATATGCCTCGCTAAATTTCATGTTTGCCTCGCTCAATTTTATGTTTGCCTCGCTCAATTTTCTCTTTGCCTCACTCAATTTTCAGTTTGCCTTGCTCAATTTCTAGTTTGCCTTACTTAATTTCATGTTAACCTCGCTCAATTTCCAGTTTGCTTCACTGAAATTTTAGTTCGCCTTGCTAAATTTCCAGTTTGCCTCGCTGAATTTCATGTTTACCTCGCTCAATTTCCTCTTTGCCTCGCTCAATTTCATGTTAGCCTCGCTCAATTTCTAGTTTGCCTCGTTGAATTTCTAGTTTGCCTCGCTCAATTTCCTCTGAGCTTCGCTAAATTTCAAGTTTGCCTCACTCAATTTCACGTTAGCCTCGTTCAATTTACAGTTTGCCTCGCTGAATTTCATGTTTGCCTCGCTCAATTTCCCTTGAGGCTCATTGAATTTCATGTTTGCCTAGCTCAATTTCTTTTAAGGCTTGTTGAATTTCATGTTAGGCTTGTTCAATTTCATGCTAGGCTCGTTGAATTTCATGTTAGGATTATTGAATTTCATGTTAGGCATGTTAGGTTCATTGAATTTCATGTTAGGGTCGCTCAATTTCATGTTAGGTTTGTTCAATTTCACATTAGGCTCGCTAAATTATCCATAGTCGATCTAGACTATCCTCTTTCCGGATAGATATGTCCCTATAAGGGACTACGCCGATCTTTTCTTATATGTTTTGCTGCCCTTCCATAATATCCAAATTCGACTTTCCTCCCCATACTCATAATAACAAATGAAAACCCATTTTCCTACCCACCTTCTATAATTGGTTTGAATTGATCATGGGCTCTGTAATGGTTAAGAACGACAAGCCATATTGGATCCTGGAGGATTGACAGGACGAACTGCCAGTTTTCGGATACGAGATATCCATCCTAGTCACTATGGACGTATTTGCCCAATTGACACGTCCGAAGGAATCAATGTTGGACTTATTGGATCCTTAGCTATTCATGCGAGGATTGGTCATTGGGGGCATAACCCTAACTATAACCGACATTGGTTCCGCCACATTCTTGTAGCATACTCCCCCGGGGGGATTCTTCCTTTACCGTTCGAAATTTGGCTTGGCTTTCCAGAATATAAATCTGTTAGCCCGTACCAAATGGGAATGGTAAGGTTTATGCTTTGGGAGTCCTGTGCTGAGGATTGGGCTTATTTAGAACAAGTAGCTAATAGCCTTTTGAATCAGTATGGTGATGACGTGACTATGCTAGCTGAGGTATTAATGCTTAAGTATTGGCTTCAATCATGTCTATCGATGAATAGAGACCCGAACAACCGAAGCAAGGGTAGCCAGGGCGTCGGCTAACCTGTTTTCATCTCTGGGAACGTGCTCGAACTCAATTTCTTTGAACCACTTGATCAGGTGCTCAGCTAGTGCTTGATAAGGCATGAGTCTGGGTTCCTTTTGTCATGGAATATTTTATGTACGAAGAATAAGTCAATCTTCCTTAATTCAAAATAGATCCTATGTTTGGACCGTAGGATCGATCAATCTATTTTATATAAAATATACTTTATTTATAAGTAAAGTACATAGCTTAGAATTCTAATAGAGATTGAAACTCTTTTATTTTATGTGCAGTCCAATACCTAATTGGTTCGATAAATCCTCACACGAAGTATTTGGAGTTACAAAGGTGTGGTTGGGGCACATATTGTGCTTTCTAGCTTATGCTTCTTAGCAGCTATCTGGCATTGGGAACAAGAAATATTTTGTAATGAATGTACGAGAAAACCCTCTTTAGATTTGCCCAAGATCTTTGGAATTCATTTATTTCTCTTAGGGGTGGCTTGCTTTGGGTTTGACATGGCGCAACCCAATTCCTGTTTTATAAGTTTTCTAAATGACCCTTCCTTTAAAAAAAAATCTAAATATCTAAATAATAAGAAATTGAATCTGATATGTCGTATATGTAAATCCTAGATGTGAAAATAGGCAGAATTCTCGCAAGAAGAAATAGCTACGGTTATAATCCGTAGCTATAGGTATTTAGCTACGGCCTTTGACCCTTTTCTAGTATTGGACAGTTCCACCGTAACATCCTCGGTGCCACCGTGGAACACTGTCTTGTCCACGGTGGCACCATGAATATCAAGGTGCCAAGGTGAATGCAAGGGTATTATGAAAAGGATATTTTCAAGTATATCTCATAGAGTAAGGATATTTTCCTCTTCAAATAGTGTGTTTGTACGTAAACAGTTTAGTCTCCAAAGTAAAGTTTGGGGGCGTTTACAAAAGCTCCTGGGTAAAAGGTGGGATATACAGCGGTAAAAAAAACTCTCCTGGGATCCACGGTAGCCACGCCGATGAATTTCATGACCTGCTTTTCCTATCAACGGTGCGCATTTAATTTTGTCTAAGAGAAATCATCCAGTTCTCTCTTGAGCCTATTTTTATATGAACAATTGTACAAATCAATCAACCAATCTGGACTCTACATTAGGTCTATCAAAAATTTCATGAGCTACTGTACAAAAATTAGATCGATTCGATGATCTGATTCATCCAATCGATGGCCCTAAATTTTCCAGGTAGTGACTTGGTTCTTCGCGTTGATTTTTTGTCCCAGTCAGTGAGTCAACTCAACGAGTCCTTCCAAGTCCGGACTGAATCACGATCCTGTAATTTGGCTCGAAAACCCGTTGACTAGAGAAATGTAAAGAGGAGGAAACGAAGGCGAGAAATGGCCTACTTGATCCATACCGTCTGTCTTGAAGATCCACCGTGTATGTGCTACAAGGAAAAAAAACTTCACGAGAGATCTCCACCATCCATTCAAAGGTGAAGGCATGACCTTTAAAACAAAACCACCTGTCCTAGTGCTAGTATATGGGTGGACCCGACCGATGCCCTAGTGTATCCTGCCACGTGTCCTTTGGAAAATGGCTCCACCGTATTATACAGTTTCTCTGGCTCCACTGTTGCTTTTCAATGGATGAGATTACCAAATTGTGGGGCCCACATTCTATGCGTATGACATCCAACCCGTCCAACAGATGCATCCCACCATAAATATTAGAAGGACGAAAAATCCGGTGGACCAATTCATAATCTGTGACACACGATATAAAACGATGTACACCGCCCATCTGATATTGGGTTAGCCAGGTTTTTTATTTGGAGGATTATCAGTGGGATTCATGCACTGGATTGATTGTATATCATACACATAACTTGTGGGTCCCACTAACCTCAACTACATCGCTAAGGGCGCATGTGTAGCTTCATCCTGACCCATCACAAGCCACCACATGTGCCATCTAAATCAATCCATCCATTGGGTGGGTTCTATTGTTATACCTTCTTCTCATCAGATGGGTGGACGGCCAAGATAACTTAGCCAAGCTTTTTTGGCGTGCAGGTGCACTACATTGATCGTTTTTCTCTCACCTCTACGATTGAATACATAGAAATGCCACCTGTCACCTACCTTGTCCAACTATATAATCACCTTAATTTGAAATAAACGTCTTCCAATACAGCATAGCTTTAGTAGCCTTTGATTATTACTTTTTGTTATAAGTGTTGTTTATATAAGATAACACATGAATAGGGGTGTACACGAACCGAGCTAGCTTGGTTAGCTCGCTCCACTCGACTCGAAAAAGCTAGAATTGTAACACCCCGAATTTTTCATAACTTGGCAATGGACGTCGTTGGACATAGAACTGCCCTAGGACCTTATTCTGCCGTGATTAGGGCGTAATTTAATTAAATATTAGGCGAGTACCACCTTCTATACAAACTAAAGACGCTTGAGTACTACCTCAGGCAAAAATCATATAGGACTAAATCCTTTAGAAATTAGGCGAATATTAGCTAGGGCTAAATTAGTTTACTTGTGAAATTAGCACTAATCACTTTAAATACGAACTGCAAGACCCAAAACTTGCAGAATCGTTGACGCTACATTACCTTATAATCTAGGATCAATCTCATTACCCAGTTGCTCTCGGGAGCATCACGAAACTCCGTATTAGACTTGGACCTACGTCGAAAGTCTGGTTATCGCGAAATTAAACGATTATGACCGCCTTACTAGGCTTGACAACCATCTCGGAAATCAAGTCCTAACTGTGTCCAGAAATGCACAACTTGAGCCCCGAATATAGTGTGTGAGGAACGTGAATATCTTTGGAAATAAAATTCAAAATTAAGTAAATTGAGACGTGTCGCTTGCGGGCCAAATGTAAGGATTCAGACGGTCAGAATCTGACCCAAATACACCCTCGGATCAGGAGAAATTTTCCACACATGTCGGTGTACTTGTGGCCCTGATCGAGTACCGGTGACCGTTGAATTGGAACTGGTCCCCCACAGTCGATCTATAAATCCGATCGGACCGAAAACTCAGCTTGACCTATATCTAAGGTCAAGGAGCTTAAGTCCGACCGCACGTAGAAAAGGAGCCTCCAGAAGTGCTCCGTTGAGTCAGAACGGAAGGATTTTGGTTATAACCAAGTATACCATGGCCATGGGGCCATTGAGCTCACTTTTGAGCCTATATAAAGAGCTTAAACCCTCTCTCTCCCATGCCATACGAATTTTGCAAACCCTAAGGGAGAAAAGAGAAGAAGAAAGTGAGGAAGAGAGAGAAAGGCTGAGAGATAGTCGTAAGGATCATTCCCTAACGCTCCACGTGTTTAACCGTCATTCCTGCATCGCTATACGGGCAATACCGATCCCATTCTTAGGTAAAAAAACCTAACCCTAATCTGCTTTAGGGTTTCAGCTAGTGTCATAGCTGAATTAGCTAACCTATTCCCTGTTATAGGTTGTTGTGGTGCCACAGACAAAGACTTAGCATTTAAACTGAATTCGTTACGCGTTTATTGGCATAAGGTACAGATTATAAACGTATAGGTTATGGTTGTCAAGGCTTTCAATGTTGGTTAATGGTTTATAACTGACGTGGGTGCCATTTCACATGCCGAATGCGATGTTTGTTTCGTTTTTCATATATATATGAACTATGTTGAATTTATAGTATTCCATGTGTTTGTAGAAATGATCGTATACGTAGAGAATTTGAAATTGTGTTTGCCATAATTATTTGCCTTGTATATATGCTAGATGTATGTATAACAACTCCTTGACGAAAGGATTGGCCCTAATATATGTTATGCCAACATAAGTCGTATATGTTATAATGTGTAGCCTAAGTGTTTGTGAAAATGTCTGAATGAGAATATGGTTTGTATTCGTGCTTGGTATGACTAATTGGTGTGGGTATATGATTGTTGCATAGGCGATAACCCCCTGACGAAAGGGTTTGCCCTAATACGTATTGTAATCGACATACGATATGTATGTTAGGATGTTTAAACTAGGTATTTGTAAAAATGTTTGAATGAGCTAGTAGTTAGCAAGGTGTACTTGTATGCGAGTTGAGATATGATTCTTAACTACGTTAATGATGTGTATGATTTCCTCTATGTATGTTATCTTATGATGTAATGAATATGTGTGAATTCATGTTTATGTTGTATTTCACAACATGCTCAAATGATTGTAGGATTGGAATTATATGTTTATTACTGCTTTGACTATTTCATATGAATACTTGTTAGAATTGGATGTGTTTGGGACTATAGTATAATCCAGGCAATTGGTGATAGGCCTTGACAAGGTGGCTGAGGTTGTTTTGTCACAAAGGACGTGTTCGATGAATCCGAGTCATACGCTGCTTGTCGGCAGTGGTTAGGCTACACGGAGTGCTTACGCGCTCCATGTCGATCGGCTCGACGTATGCTCATACCAGTCGAGCTTATCAAGTAACCCGATTGACTAGATGTATGTTCACCATCTTTAGACGGTACTGCTTGAACTTAGGGTACCAAACTCACCATTGGAAACCCCGCTAACCTTGGTACCTCAATCCACTAAGACTCATGAGCTGGACATGGTGGTATGGGACACCGTGATCGAGCTGTCGGCCTACGCTGGGGTGACGAGCCTCCCCGTAGTGTCTAGCAAGCAACTCAAACTCGTGAACCAAATACGGTGGTATGGGACACTGTATTCGAGCTGTCGGCCTACACTGATCAGGTGATGAGCCCTTTGTAGTGACCTCGAGTATGAAATAGGGCTACTCCTGTGCAGCCTGGTTGTGGTCCCCAGTCGGGTTGGCGATGAGCCTTCGAAAATAGACTGCCAGTTGGTAGGGCGTCAGTGATAGTGACCTTGAGTATACTCTAAGACTGCGTTGAGGCGACGAGTCTTTCCGTAGCAACTAGAGTATAAACTAGGCCTACACTGATCAAGTGACGAGCCCCTTGTAGTGACCTAGAACCACAACATCGTATGATATTTACTAGGACTGACGACCCTAGAATAGATCATTGTTTGGGAAATGATATAAAGGAGGTACCTTAGTTTCTCAATCTTGCTGTATGAAAAGGACTAATAAGAACTTGGTAATCACGCTCATGCATCGCACTGCATGTGCCGTTTGACGTTGAGTAGAAAGCACTGAGGAAGCGACTGGCATGCGCGACCATTAGATGAAGATCGCAGAGGGAGTGCAGGTGAGGACATGCATCATTTATATATACCATTCCTACATTAATTAGAGTACTTAGGGATGTTTGATTGTATTATTTTATCATTACTACTTGACTGAATTGATAATATGTTAACCTTTGCTTTATTGTTCCACTGAGTTGATCACTCACTCCCACGTTATGGGACGGTGTTTTAAACACCAACCAGACCCTGTCTTAGTTGCAGGTGGAGGCGATGCCTACGAGGCGGAGCCGGACTATGAGGATGACGAGGAGGCATTCTCTTTCATGCAGTTTTCAGGTGGGTTCATGTGAGTCGTGGCCTGATCGACGGAGACTTCTGGGTTGTTGACTAGATGCCCTTACACTTGCTACTTTGTCTTTTTGAATCACACATGTATATTTATTTTCGGTCCATTTTGGGAAGTATACATGTATATATTTAACCTGGTAACATGTTCACACTCTGGAGACTTACAACAGTTTACATACTTTATATATCTATCACAGTTCTTCCGCTTGCGTAATTTAATTGTCTCTGAAGTATGATATGCTATTTTGGTGTAATCCCACTCATGTTTAATGTACTAACATGAACAACATTTAATCATCATTTTCTATGTTGCATAAGTGATGCGTTGGAACTCGGGAGCGGAGCTTATGCTCGACCCCCGATTTTCAGGACGTTATAAGAATCGACTCGGTTCGAAGCTGAGTTGGAGCCGAGTCGAGCTGTTTTTTGAGCTCGAAAATGAGTTCGAGCTAAGTTCGAGCAGGCCCCAGCTTAACTCGACTCAGATCGAATCCAGCTCGAATCGAACTAGTTCGGTGACTCGGTTACTTTGCCATTAATGTTGCTCACCAGCTGTTTGATAAAATGACTCAACGAAATGTGGCTGGTGGCAAGGAGAAAAATTCCAAAAACTCAATATAAAGGAGAAAAACAAGAATCTCACCACCAATCATTCTCATCTCATTTCATCTCATCTCTTACTCATCATACATTGGAAAGAAAAAATAGAAAATCTCATCTCTTATTCATCATATATTGGAAAGAAAAAAAAAATCGACAAACAAAGAGAAGCAAGTAAAACACAGCAATCTATCATACTAAAACCAAAATTCAAACACAAAACAAATAGCGACAACTCACGAATTCAAAGCTTCCATCATTCTAGTCTCGTTATGAGAGAGAGAGAGAGAGAGAGAGAGAGAGAGAGAGAGAGAGCTTCCATCATTCTCATCTCATGATGAGAGAGAGAAGAACCCAAGAAGATGAAACAAACCCAACAAGAAGGAAGAAAAGAAGCGAAACTCCCATGTAGCAAAAGAACAAAAACAAGAACCCATGATCCCAATCTCATTTCTCCATTTGAAAAATGTCCCTTTAGAGCATCTCCATCATCTATATCCTTATGCCTTGAAGCGGGCTAGTTGTGTCCATCATATTAAGACGGCGGCCGTAAAGATTCATCTATAGAAATGAGCACTGAAAAAGAGTTGCCTCTGTTTGTAAAACAGTGAGGTTTTGAAGTTGCAGGTCAGGTGTTTATGGAAATGCCTCAATGGTGAACTCGGCTTGATCTTGGCTCGATCTCGGCCCGAGCTGCTGATCGAACTGAGCAAAGCTGACCAGTCAAGCTCGAGGACCGAGCCGAGCCAAGTTCGAGCTGAGGTCAGCAGTGTTCAAGCCGAGTCAAGCTAAGGCCAACTTGGCTCGGTTCGACTCGATGTAGACCCCTACACATGAATGAAGATATATCTTCCGAAGATTCTTTTGTGAAAGATTCCTTGTACAGTTACATATTATGAATTTCAGGCATTCTTGATTGTGTGTTATTGACTCATATATGCAAGCATATTGTCAGATAATATAAATCCGTGTTTCTTGACTCTTATTTTTCTCTGTGTTTTCGTTTGGCTCTTTCATTTTGTGTTTACTTGCATCAGTTTTGCATGGGCATTTTCCATAACGTGGCGTTCCTTCTTTTTTTTTTTTTTTCAAATTAAATGAAGAAAAAAGTCATGAATAAGAGAAGAAAGATGACTTTAGAGAGATGGATATACATGATTTCAAGGGAAAATAATAGTTTTCTTTTTTCAGAGGTGAGCGGTACAAGTTTAGGATGTAGGTTATTTTTGTCATTTTGAAGTGGCATGTTTATCATTTTGAAAAATAATGCCTCCAAACTTAACCGTCATCAGAAAATTAACAAAAAAGTATTTGTAATAACCGGTCAATACTTTGAAGCAGGTATAGAAAAATACCCTATTATATTGATGTTGATATTTGCAAAAACCCTTTTAGAGTTTTAATTTTTTTCTATACTATTTTTACATTATCGAATATTAATGAATTAACAAACCAAATAAATTTTTTGTAGGAAAAGTATATTCAAGGTGTTAACTTACTTTAAATCTGTTTCCTCCAATATCTCATTTATCTCCGATAATTGTTTTAATCTTGAAATATAAGATAAATACATGTCAGTAAAAATATGATTAAATGATCAATCATTATGATTAAGATTGTTTTAAAAAAACACTAAGACAAAATTTCAAAATTGCATGATGACACTTTAAAATATTATTCCAAGCTGGCAATTCATGTGAGCACCCCCTCTATAAGTTATGCAATGTCTTCATTCTATCATTTAACATATTTATTGGTGATTTTAGGTGTGGCTGCCAATAATAAATATATATATATATATATACACACACACACACACGAAATGAAAAATATTTACATGCATAGTTGATCATATACCTAATGTGTAGAGCTTGTATGTACAAATACAACAAGAACACCCGGAATTCATGCCTAATATTTAATAGGAAAACAGAGAATGATGTGGAGGATTGGTTGTTACTAAGATCCACTGCTACATAGGTCACTGGATCTAATTTGAATGTGTCTAGGTCTAGTTTTTATTTAGCCCCAATTTGAAAAACTTAGGTCAGGTTGAAGTCCACTCTTTTTTACCTAATTAAAAAAATTGGGTTTGAATTTGGGTGGTCTCCCTATGAACTTCAATAATATTGTTCCTCATTTATATTATACATAATGCCAACAACTCTGGTACATTTTTGCCCTGCAGATAGTTTTCTTGGACAAAAACCTTTGAATATTCAACTGATATAAGATGACATTTTAAATAAAGGTAAAAATATTTTGGAAATGAAGTCGTTATAGGTGGAACAGTTCAAATTTCAAAAAAAAAAAAGAAGAAAGAAAACTGCAAGGGTTTATACATTACTGGCAGCTCTCGGTGGTCTGTTAATTATTTGATAGGGCTCCATTTAAATGGGGGATGCCTGAAAAAAAACAAACACTCTCTAATTGAATATCTTGAACCTTTGATTTATTTAGAGGTTTGGGTGACTGTTCATGTTCAAATAAACAGTAATATGTTGGGCTGTGTTCTAGCGAACCTTTCAAATCTCTCCGTCTTTCTCTCTCCCTTACTCTCTCCACATGCGTTGCAACTCAGCTAATGTTATTATAGATAGCTTTGCTAAGCCCACACACATATACAAGTCAGCAAATGCATAAGCTACTTTAAAATGCTAGCATGGCACTCAACTGCACTATCAGAGCCATCATTCTCAGAATTATTGAGGAATTTTGCAGTAAAAATTTCTATTATTTTCACTAATCACCTAGAGAAATAAGAGCTAAATTGCTCGATGAAGCAAAATAAGGAAAATGAATCAGTTGCAGTAATAATGGTACTAAGCTATAATATTATTTAATCTTCATGCTAATTTGGCACACGTGTGCCTGATCAAATCTGTCCATCAGGTGCAAATACTGTTTAGATCTTCTATACTTAAAATCAGCCCATTTCAAACTAAGGTGGGCCCCACCATATGAAACAAATGAACAACTAGAAAGAAACTGTTACAACCATAGAGTCACTCTATACATTGTGGCCCACCCAAGGAGTGAAGCTTACTGATTTGAGGAAGAAGACCAAAGCATTACTTCCAACCCAAAAAAAAAATCTCAGATCACACACGTTTTCCATATTGGCATGTGTGGATGAGTCAAGCTCCACAATGGAATTAGCAAACCCCTTAAGAATCCAGATCCCAAGTTTCTGATGTTTCATTTATTTGTTTTGCTCTCTTTTAAAAAGCTCAAATTCATGGATTTCTCTTGAACGAGCCAACCATAATTCATTGATTTGGAGCAGAGATTTGTAAAATCCGTGGATTTCCCAAAAGCCATACCTCCACAAATCAGACTCTTTATTTAAAAAAGAAAAAAAAAAAAAAAAGAAAGAAGAAGAAAAGGAAGAAGAAGAAGATGAAGAAGTGTTTTTTAATAAATGCTATACCACTGCAATAAGTGCTACCCAAATTCATGGATTGCCGCTTAATTGGCAAACAGTGGAATTTGAAATTTGCCAACTCCAAATTCCAAATCCAATGAAAATTCATGAATTTGACAAGTTCATCAAGTTACAAAATTCACATTTTCATGTCCATCATCCCAACCAGGTGCTTGAGGAGCTTGTCATGTAAATCCCACTCTATACATGCTTTGAAGCCTGTATTTTATGATGCTGGCTTCACAATACCTGCACTCCCATTCCTACAAATCCCACGCTTGAAGCCTGTATTTTATGATGCTGGCTTCACAATACCTGCACTCCCATTCCTACAAATCCCACGCCTTTCTCATTCGGTGTTAGTTAGTGTACCACACATGAGAGGATATACACGATGCTCTGGCCTGTCTACCATGCAAGTGGGGCCCACCTTTTAAGTGATCCATGCTGTTAGACTAGTGAGCAAGTCATACGCATCACGTTAGCCTGTAAATTCACCACCATCCAACAGT
This sequence comes from Magnolia changhungtana, assembly GCA_030180095.1. NCBI lineage: Eukaryota > Viridiplantae > Streptophyta > Magnoliopsida > Magnoliales > Magnoliaceae > Magnolia > Magnolia changhungtana. The sequence continues at coordinate 5,626,051 of JASAUF010000552.1, read as the reverse complement.
CCTAGTTGTCCTACAAATAGATGGTTAAACATGAAATATGCTCACTGGGCCACCGTACCCCAATCTATGGTGGGGCCCAGATGATCAAGCTCTGGCTACCTCTACTCTAGAGGTGGGGAGCAAACAATGTTCCTTTTTTAAATACTCTACCACCCTAGGATGTGATGCACTGTTCCCATACACAGGACATGGACAGAATTCATCTTCTGGCCGTCCATATCTTATAGGAAGCATGTTCCAGAGATGCACTCACTGCACAATTCCAAGCACCCCCATTGGAGGACTATTCCCACTGAATGTAGAAGATTGACCTTTTTTTATTTATTTTATTTTTTATTTTTTATCCACTATCCAATGATTGTCCCATTAGTTGATTTTTCAGATATATTGCATCCGTGGTGGCCCCCCAGGTGAAGAATCTAGATAATTTCCGGGATATAGTGTATCCATGGTGGGGCTCCCACATGAAGAATCTAGTCATGCATGTTTTCATATCAATAACACATCATTGAGTTGCTCCCACTGATTTAGAAATTCTATGGATTTGTCAAAATAAATAAATAAATAAAATTCCTCCTACAAAAGTTGTTTTTGTCGTATCCACAAAATGATGGTTCTCCCAAAGCAAAATGCTCTGCCATTGCAATAAATGCTCTCTAAATCCATAGGTCTCTGGATTTTCCATATCTATATTCTCATTGCCCTCTTGGCTTCCCAATTCACATCAACCCATCCTAGGGCTTGAGACCTGCAAACTCACACTCCTTCCATGTGGAGTTCTTTTACAATGACACTAAGAATATGGGGAAAGATTGTGTGCACTCAAAGCACACCTCCTATCTCCCACCATCCAATGGTGGTGGACAAGAATCTTAACATGCACTTTAAAAAAGCACTCCAAAGAATCATATTTTGAAATGCTTAAAGGCTTATTTGGGAGCTTCTAAATGGAGGTAAATGGGAAATGGAACTACCATTTGGAGTAAATGGCTCACTCAATTGTGTTTGGATGGGAGTAAATGAAATGCATATAAAATCCAAATATTCTGTTTGGAGGGGAGTAAATGGGAAGAATTGGAATGAATTGGAATTTTTAAATATATTCACTAGAACATACGTGATATCTCAAATTAGTGTACATATGTGATATTTAATAAAATGAATGTAATAAGCCCATTGAAATATATACTTAGCCAAAAATGAGAAATTTTGAGTCTCAAGTGATCAAACATTTTTTAACTGTCTTGGATGATTTGGATCATTCTATTTGTGTGATTTTAGTGATGTAGCCAATAATTGGATTTTTTTGGAGTATCATCAGCGTGCCACGTGAATGGCGGATGTGCGTAGCTGCACCTTTGTTACTTGTGTGACTCTCCAAGGGAGCTCAAAAGGGCATTTCATCCCATTTACTTCCGAATCCTCTCTCATAGAGAGCATTTCGTTTACAACCCATTTACTCTCATTTCATTTCATTTTCATGCATTTACTCCCATCCAAACACACCTCAAATGTCATTTACCTCCATATACTCCCAATTACCCCCATTTACATCTATTACTCCCATCCAAACAGCCCCAATAATTCTGGCCAACTGAGTTCAAATGGTGAGAAACTCTCCATGTCCCCCATGCACAACCACGTGCTCTAAGAAAATTATTGGGATTTCAAAAAATAACAAATCTCACAAAATAGCATTTGGCTAAAACATCCAAAAGTATATTATGAGCATCTTGTACTAGGATTATGTCATGTCCAATGTCATGCACTAAGCATAGACAAGTATCGATTTTTATTTTTATTATTTTTATTTTTTTTAATTCATCAGTGTATCAATTTTGTTCATATTGTAAACTGAAACATTATACCTTAAGCCATTGTTGGGATATATGTATTCCAAAGGGAGAAGAAAACAAAAGGTAATGATTATTTCCATGAACACTAATGAAATATGGATTCCATTTTCAGTGGGGTCCTTTTTAGCAAGTGGAAATCTCGTCTTTGTGAGACTGATCATTTAATTTCTTGTTCCAGAGAATCCGAAGTATGGAAAAGTGCAATGATTGAAATGTGGAATCCTCCCTTTCCTTTGCTATTCAAACACTTCAAACTGTCACATCAATGGAAAACCTTCTCCATTTTCATTGATTTACATGGAACTGGTGATTTCTTGAACTGCTGGGAAGTTTCAGTTATGCGTCCATCCACACGCATTTCCTAGCAGAATATTAGTTGGGAGACCTAGGGCCCAAGAAGACTAACATTTTACCAGGGCATTGTCACCTTAAAGAAATGGCAGGCCGTAGTAGCTGAAGGTTGAATCCATAGAAGGGTATCATCTATTATAATACTTCCAAGCTTTTGGCCACAACCCTAAATGCATGCTTTGATCCGATATGGTGGAACCGTGGAAGTCAGCAAATTTCTTCAGGAAATATAATGTTGAAAATAAACTGCACTGCAAGAAATATACTATCATGAAATCAGAAGAGACCATTCTTTTTTGCTCAAGGAAGAAAAGGGAAAACAAGGAAAACGATGACTCTACTAGGTTAGGTTCCCTACCTTCCTCTTTGGGGATGTTAGGTTGATCTGCCAGGAGTTGATGGAGAGCACTCAGATCGCTACCACTGCTTTGCAAGACAACACCAATATATTCATGGATTAAAATACTGTTTTTTTTTTTTTTTTTTTTTTTTTCGTGTGAGATGAGAAAATCCATGCAAACTCACAAGAGAGAGAGAGAGAGAGAGAGAGAGAGAGAGAGAGCTACCAAAATCACTAACCTAGTAGTCATCACTAACCTAGTAGTCAAATGCTGATTCCTAGTGCCTCTAGGAAAGCCATGAATTTCTTTAACACATTTAAGAAATCTTGCTCTATTGGCTAGCTAGTTTTTTTAATAATTCTAAAAATAAATCATTTTATATGAAAATTGTATAGTAAATGATAGTGGGGTTAGGAAGAAGAAGTGATCCCATGGTTTAAGAATTACAAAGTTTAGATATAAGGCACATTTCTATTAAAGCACACCCAAAAAAGGAGGAGAAGAAGAAGATAGAGAAGTCCATCCCACAAATGGAGCTCTGAAGCAGTTTGAATTGCATTGCGCTCTTCATGTCAGTGCACGTGAAATACAATTGTGCTTCTTAGAGCCACCTTTGTTGAGAGAGAGAACAACCTACGACCAGTGTTCGAAATATCGATATCGCTTTACGTATCGCATCCTTGGGATACAGATACATATCGGTCATCGCACAGATATATCGTTTGTATCGCATAATTTATCGCACTTTTTGTGAAACATGGGGAAACATTGGGAAAACTGTTGAAAATTTCAATGAAACTTCAGGGATTATCAAAAAAGACCTTAGTACACACTTTTAAATAATATCTAAAAAAAGTTCACATAATAGGGTTCCATTGTATAGGGTCCTAAAGCTCTGCATTGTCTGACTGAATTAATACAATTATATTCAAATTGAATGCATAACATTTAGAGTGTATGTGATGATCATTTCATCAAACACTCCTAAATACTTCGAACAATTGACAGCTGGTGGGAGGGAAATTTTGAATTTTTTTTAAATTAAAAATGATTTTTATTTTCCGAAAATTGGCAAGGACTTAACAAATCAGTAGATCAGCCCTCATATATGCTTGATTTCATGTTTGGAGTGCAACATTACAAGTAATTTAGGAGAAATTGGGGAAATTTTGAATTTTCCGCAAATCAGACCACCTATACTCAAATTTCAAAATTGGAGTGTATGTGATGATCATTTTATCAAATACTCCTAAATATTTTGAAATTAGTCTCAATTGACAGTTCGTTGAAGGAAAATTTCAAAAATAAAACATGGTAAACATGAAGAACCAATGGATATCGAAATTAAAGCTCCAATTCCATGATTTTTCATGCAAAACATGAACCAATGGATTTGTAACCATTTAACACCAATTTAACATAATTTTAATAAAAAAAGGGACCAGAAATTGAAAATACTCACCAGATCGAACATGTGGGATATATCGGCACTACCTGTGTGTTTCGTATCGCATAGGTGGGATACAAGATATATCGTGGGATATATCGGCCGATATCGTCAATATTTAAAACATTGCCTACGACAGAGGGCTCCAATAATAACAATTTTAGTGTTTCCCAATCAAAGATGTTTGCTAGCCCCACACACACTTCTACATATGGACACATGCGTGCCAACTTGGCACTTGTGTAGGACATCCAATCTGAAATCAAGTGGGAGCCAGACATCAATTGTTTCCATATGTAGTTGACCTGATCGATGAACCGCAGGAACTTTTGTCTAGATCATCTACAGTTTTACATGGTGTGTCCCATCTGATACACGGGCCCAGATGTATTACTCATGTGATAGGTTAGCATGTGTCCATGTGTAGATGTGCATGTGAAGTTACCAGAACTCTTCGATGCTGAGGTTAACTAATTAAGAATTAAGATGATATCTGATGATGGAAGGTAACCACAAATGGTGAAAGACAGATGCCACTACAATCAGTTATAAAACTCGAACAAACATATCAATCAAAATGTCAACTGGATTGCTAAAGTAGAGATGATGACAAAATAAATGAGGAAGAATTTAGAGGTAAATAATACTGTAATAGTAATCAGGATAGGTAGTGCAGAGGCATTTTCACACTACGCTTGAGTGGGGTAGCCCGTGGGATGCGGGAACACACTCGGGGTGAGTGACCCATGTGATTTAGGGCCCACGGGGGAGGTCTTGTGTTCAAGACTCATCACCAGGGGTGATTAATGCGCATTTCACACCGGGCTCAAGTGGGGTAGCCCGTAGGATGCGGGGACACACTCGCGGTGGGTGGCCTTTGTGATTTGAGGCCCATGAGGGGAGTTCGGCCAAGGTCCTAACCCATGCAATGTGAGGCCTGGGCTATGAGATAAAGGGATTAATGCACCATACTCTAACAGTTCGAGCTTTTAGAGCAAGTGGTTAATTATCCTGCATCAAATTAGTATTAGAGCGGGAAGTCTCGTGTTCGAGACTCCTCACTGGGGGTGGCCCGTGGGATGCGAGGACACACTCGGGATAGGTGACCCATGTGATTTGGGGCCCACGGGGGAGTTCTCGTCTTCAAGATTCCTCACCGAGGGTGATTGATGCGCATTTCACACCGGGCTCGATTGGGGCAGCTTGTGGGATGCGGGGACACACTCGGGGTGGGCGGCCCATGTGATTTGGGGCCCACAAGAGGGGTTCAGCCGAGGTCCTAACCCATGAGATGTGGGGCTTGGGCTATGAGATAAAGGGATTAATTCGCCATACTCTAATAGTTCGAGCTTTTAGAACAATTGGTTAATTGTCCTGCATCATATTGGTATCAGAGCGGGAGGTCTCATGTCTCATGTTCGAGATTCCTCATCGGGGGTGATTAATGCAGGGGCATTTTCACACTAGGCTCGAGTGGGGTAGTCCGTGGGATGTGGGGACACACTCGTGGTGGGTGACCCATGTGATTTGGGGCCCATGGGGGAGGTCTCGTGTTTGAGACTCCTCACCGGAGGTGATTAATGCGCATTTCACACTGGGCCCAAGTGGGGTAGCCCGTGGGATGCGGGGACACACTCAGGGTGGGTGGCCTATGTGATTTGGGGCCCACGACGGGGGTTCGGCCGAGGTCCTAACCCATGCAATGTGGGGCCTGGGCTATGAGATAAAGGGATTAATGCACCATACTTTAACAGTACGAGCTTTTAGAGCAGGTGGTTAATTGTCCTGCATCAATAGGTAATGTAAAGAGGAGATCTAGTGGATGGATATTAGTATTATCTCAAAATATTGGGGTTAATGTTTCAAGAAGATCTAGTCGTAAACTTCAAAAACTTGACTCAACTTGATGTCTAGCTGGATTGGGTCAACTTGAAGACTTGACCAAATCTTTACTTGACTCAACTTGATATTTTAATAAATAATTAAAGTATTTAGTTTGGTGGAAGATTTTTAAAATTGTTAGGAAAAGATGAAATGAAAGAAACAAAAGAAAACACAACTTTAGCGTCTAGTGTACTAGTGGTGGTAGGTCCTGACCTTCTCAGAAGAGGTTGCTTGTTTGAATCCCATCACATACAACATTATTTTTATAGCAAAAGCTCCTAGCAAACTCGACTAGTGACTTGGTCGAGTCATGTCAAGTCACCCAAGTTTTCAAATTGACTTCATGAGTCTTGTCGAGTCAAGAGTGAGTTAGGCTCACCAACATGTTTCTAAGAGACTCGCTTGAAATTGACTAGGATAAATTTGAGACGAGTCACCGAGTTTTATTGCTATGGAAAATAGTAGCTGCAGATGTTGCACAGTAGTTTCTGCTGCCGCCTGTTGGTTTCTAGTGGGTGAGGGATACCATCCTGAGAACACGTACGATGTGTATTGGTGGTAAGGATTCCTTTCAAAACTTGCCAACATCAAAGACAGCAAGACAGGAGACATAAGATAGTTATAATGTTCTCGCAGGTCCCATCACATGGCTTTTTCTTGATTTGCTTAATCAAAGGATCAATAAACCTATATGTTTCGATCAGAAACATGTTGCGGAGATTGGAATAACTATATTCGATAATAACAAAAGAAGTTTGAACAAAGAATACTCATCATCAATTATTTCATTAATTTGGATTCTTATTACATTCCTCACACTGCCATTGATTCTAAAACAAAGTACAATTATGGAATTTCAAAATAATATAATTGAAAATAGTCCTGCAGCAATTTTGGCAGCATTTCGAGTTGTAGAGTGTCCGTCGTAATGACGAGAAGATTATGCGGGTTCGCGGGTTTGGAACCCTTGCTTCGTGCCAATGCGTAAGTCAAAAAATTGAATTAGTAGTCGATAAGCATAATAATGTGAGCATCCATGATGAAACCGCATAAAATGCACAGTGAATTGGCCTTGTCAGTCATTTGTTGCACGATCCTTGTTGTGTGGTCGCACAATAGATTTATTGTCGCTAACTTCGCTTCATCTTCTTCCTTCTTCAAATGCTGCAACCCACTTCATACCTAAATTCTGCAATTCTTTGACTCTTAAAGCTCTCGACTATTTTTTCAATGTCCAAATGAGAAGAGTGAGGGGGTCTTTATAGGCTTTCGCACGTGTAAGGCCCATGTACACACAACAAAACCCTGTTGCGCAGGCGCGCACTACTTCTATGTTGGGCGGTCGCGTAACACATTTGTATTGTGCGAATTTCATACTATCGCAGTCGCACAACCGAGCTCTATTCCACTCCGCTTCCTTTCCCCCTATGCCTCTTTCTTCAGTTGCCCGGCCGCACAACACACTGCTTTGCGCGGTCGTGCAACATGTTCCTGTTGTGTGGGTGCGCAACGAACTTTGTGCTCCAACAGATGCCCCTTTGATCCTCCTTAGAATTCTTCTTGGAGAAATGCAAACGAGGGATCGAACCTCTATCCGGGCAAAAAAAAAAAAAAAGAAACTCTTTTTTTTTCGTAAACTTCATCCGTTGCTACAACACACTTGTTGCGCGATTGGGTATGCACAACAGCCGGTCGAGTCCCTCGGCCTATATAAACTGGCCACCCTTCATTTCAATTACCTTGCTCTGACTTGGATCCAATTCTACACCACACCTTTGCACGATCACGCAACAGAACCACCTCACATGACAGTGCAACTGACCGCTTTGGCACGACCGCGCAACAACCTCTTGCTTCGATAGAAATTTGCCTTTGTCCCCCTACTCTGCCAAAATTTCTTCTCACCTCCTTCCTTTTTCAAGGCAAAATAGCGAAGAGTAAGAGGACACATGGAACTAGATAAGAACTTTCAACTCCTCACCAAACGCCCGAGAGTTAAGAAACGGAAACGGAATCGCCGTGGAATCCTCAGTCTTCGCAGGAAGATGATCGCCCTAGAAAGAGGGTTAAGACGACTACTAGCCACCCCTCCTTATTCAAGGTAGGGCTATACACGAGCAAAGTTAGCTTGGTTAGCTCGCTCGACTCAACTCGAAAAAGCTCGATTCGACTCGGTTCGAAACTGAGTTCGTGTCGAGCTGATTTTTTTAGCTCGAAAAAATTTCAAACCGAGTTCGAGCTTGGTCAAGTTCGACTTGACTTAGATCGAACCCAGCTCGAATCAGACTCGGATTGAACCAGTTCGGTGACTGGATTACTTTGGTATTGATGTTGCTCGCGAACTATCCAAGTGTCGGCTAGTGGCAAGGAAGGTATGTATGTGAAACAAATACGTCTTTTTCTTGATTTTGATGTTGCTTATGAGGTGTTTGGTGAAATACTTGTAAAAACCATTGCTACTGTTTTACAAATAGTGAGAATTTGAGATGTAGTCCATGTGTTCATGAAAATGCCGTAGAGGCGAACTCGGCTCGATCTTGGCTCGAACTCGGCTTGAACTGGCCCGAGCTACTGACCAAACCGAGCTGAGCTAACTAGTCAGGCTCGAGGACCGAGCCGAACCGAGTCGAGCTATGCCAAGCTCGACTCGGTTCAACTTGTGTACACCTCTAATTCAAGGAACCTAGTCCTCAAGTGTTGGACTTTTACAACAGGATAGCGCATCTGGCCTGCCCCATCTACCATGCATAATCATGGGGGAAATAGAAAGACCTCCTCGAAAGGGCTGTGAAGTAGAGTGGGAAGATTGGTTGAAGGCCACTTCGAATCTTCGGACGAATAACTCCAGGCCGTCCACCAGAGAAACCAGCCCCCCTCCCTCCTTTACAAAGAAGTCGTTAAAGAGAAAGGGGCAACAACTTGAAGAAAAGATCCAGGAGTTCAACAAGAAGCGCCTTCAAAACACTTGGGACAGTGTGAAGGTGCACCAAGTATGATCAAATTCAATAGCCCTTTCAAGGATGAGATAGTCATCATTCCGATGAACCTCTGTCGCCACCTCTCAATCCTCTGCAATGAACCCACAAACATGATGACACACAATAGGATCCTCTACATAGCCCATTGGGCCATGAGGGAGCCTCAAATCCTGGAGGGTCTTTTGATAGACAAGGGCTCCAGGCAAAGGACCAGCAAGATTTCTCCCATGTGGTTCCTACTGCCATGTTATAATCGACACAACCTTTTCCCCACTCATTTCTTCGAAACCACACAACAATGCTTCTATACCCGAGACTCCTCGTGGGGGTACAGAGGAGTTCCGAATTCGCAACTTGTCCTCGTGCAATTACTACAATGCTTGGGCTAAATCGATAATTAAGAAGCATCCAAACATCTTGATAAAGATCGATCATCTTAATCACATCCGACTATTTCTGCAGAGGTGTGACTGTATTCAAAGGCTTCCTAAACTACTGGTGCCCTACCACCAACTCCTTCCATCTTCCTATTAGCGAAGTCAGCATCACACTGTGGGACCTTTACATAATGGCCGGTCTTCCCATCATAAGCCGTTTCTTTGTTGAGTGTGTGCCCACAAATGAGAAGTTTGCCCACTTCTCTCCCACAAATCGTCAGCCGAAAGTCTTAGAGACCGCCATAGAACTCTTCCGAGAAATGGTGAAGTTTCCAGATATTAAAAAAGTCCTTAACCTCAACTGGCTTGCGCATTTCACAAGATATCTTTGGTATATTCTTTTTTTTCACTTGTATCTACGTATACTTCTTCATTAATTCTCATCAAAACAAAATATAGCAGATGCTATTAGACCCACTCTATTTGAGGTTGTTGGAGCAATGGCAGAGGGCAGAAAATATTCTTGGGCCCTCTAGTTCTATGTTCTCTTTATCGCGCTTTTGGCGATGTGGTGACTCACTGCAAGAGTCCTTCAGTCACCACTGCAAGAGTCCTTCAGTCAGAGCATCTTCTGCTTATGCTCCTTGACACTACTTCACAAGGTGGCTAGGAGTATATTTTCTATGGACTTACAATAAACCGGAAAAGGTGTACGTCAACTCGTATCGTCTCCCTCTCTGTCTCTGGCATTATCAACAGAGAAAGATGATCAAGAAGACTTAGGACTGGGTGGTGGATAAGATTGACAAGGCATAATCCATCATCTTCTTCCAATTCTCATTCTCCGATATCCTTGAGGATAGAGATGCCATCGACGGCAACTCCCTATCATTGAGCGAACGCATCGTTTTCATTTACATCAAATCCAACAGTCTCCCTTTGAGGAAAAATAGCGAATTTTGGCGGGAGCTCTACGACCCTAGTAAGTTCACGCGTTAGTTCGGCTACGATCAGACCATACCAGAGAATTGTGGAGTTTTCACCCGAGTGATGAGGAATTTTGGTGTCGGCCCCTATAATTGGGCACTTATCTGGAAGCAGCTCCTGATCCTGCGCACAGGGTCTCGCTTCATCTTATCAGGGTCAGTCCAAGCTTCTTATTGTTGGATGTGATGGTGGGTCCACCAATTCCGTTTGGTTCGTCACTGTCATTCAGTAAACTATCTAGTTTGGATAGCTCCACCAAGACTAAAGAACTATAAACCAAAGCAGGGGATTTGTTATATCGTGGAAAAGGATCATGCTCCTGCCCCCGGTTAGGTTTGTCTAAAGATTTCTCTGGAGGAAACTATTCGTCAGGTCAAGCTCGCCAACACTATGGAAGGCCGAATTGCTTATGGAATTCCTCTAGAAGAAATAAGACGATCAGGAGAGCAGGCTGCCACTACCACGACTCCCAGTCCATAAGAGGGTAATGATCTGCCTTTACAAGCACAAGCAATCGCACTTTATACCCCCACCAAAGATACTATAGTGGGTACCGAGAGCAGGCTTGAGCCCTTGACTGCTTCTCCAATGATGAGGTCTACAAGGCAAAATTTCTCATCCCCTGTGACTTGTTCTCAAACACAAGCTCGTTCTCCCCCTATAGAACTGACTAATCTAGGCGTCTCTCCTGGCTCTATAGAAGTGAGAATATACACAAGTGGGATCGATCCATCCAGCAAAGGCAAACAGGTTATGATCGAAGAACCTATCGAAGATGAGTCTTATAAGGAAAGAGGTGATGAAGAATCCACAGTAAACAACAACTCTACTAGAGAAAGCAACTCTTCAGATGATAACGACATGAAAGAGGAAGGAGAAGTTAACATTGATGAAGATGATACCGTAGCTAAAGCCATTGCAGTCGCTCGAGAAACCCCACAAGATGTATCTACCCCAATTGGCAAGTTGAACACTCCTGTAGAAGAACCACTTGATTATGGGGAATTTAGCTATTCATTGATGGCTAATATCATCATGACTTTCAACGCCAACTACTCCCCGCTACCTCGCGAGAAGCCTTCTCCTCCACCCATCAATATTCCTCCAATTGACCCCCAAATACTTCTCATGATCATGGAGGTCTCTTCGTCAAGAGAAGCATAACTCTCAGCGCCAGCATAGGTTGCAGCGGCAACGTTAATTTCTCCAAATAGGCCTCTTTCGACTCCTTGTAGCATAGAGGTTGATCGAGATAGACAATCCTTCCCATGGCTACCAAAGCGGCTGGTATTGATGTGGAACAGATTTTAACTGGCAACTCCGCTTATAACCCTGATAATATTATAGCTTAACATAAAGCTCATCTAGTTGCTAGAGGGTTTATACAGACATATGGTGAGAATTATTCTATGACTTTTGTTCATTTTACTAAGATGAATTTAATACGAGTAATAATTTCTCTTGCTGCTAATTTAAATAGTTTGTTGCGTCAATCAGATGTTAAGAATGTTTTTTTTTTTTTTTTTGAATGGTGATTTAACTAAGGATATTTATTTGCTTCCTCCTTTTGGCTTGCTAGAAAGCCAAAGGAAATGTTTGTCGTCTTAAGAAGGCTATATATGGCTTGAAGAAGGCTCCTCGAGCCTGATTTGAGAAATTTAGTATGGCTTTGATTCATATTGGATTTACTCGTGTTCACTCAGATCACTTTATGGTTATTAAGTGGCATGTACAAGATATTATCGTTGTGGGTGTGTATATAGATGATATCTATTAGAGTAGATTAGTAATTTTTAGGATCTCCACAGATCTTTATAGACCTCCCATCTCTTCTATATATTCATGTTATTCTCAAAGAAATAAGTTACAGTTTCCATATTGTCTCATATAGTTTAAAAATATCACTATTACAGGAGATGATACTACTTCATTTCTAAGTAGAAACTCTAAGTAAGGTATTTGACATCAAAGATTTGGACTAAGTTATTTCTTGGTATTGAAGTCTCTCGTTATAAAAAGAGCATCATTTTGTCTCAACAAAAATTTCTTTGATTTGTTGATTTCAACTAGTAATCTTGGTGTCAAACCCATTGATTCAGTATTAGATATTAATAAGAAGATTCAAGCTAATGATAGGGAACTTCTTGATCATTCTTGCAAGTACCAACATTTGGTTTATCGATTGATATATTTGACTATTACTCGTCCATCTATCTCAAAAAGTGAGTTTGGTAAGTCAATTCACACACGCTCCTCATTCCAATCATCTTAAGGCAACTCATTGCATCTTACACTACAAGGTTGTTTGGCAACACAAATTTGGGTGTATTCGAGTGCATTCGGATTCCAAAAGTTGTTTGGCAACGTGGATTCAAGAGTAAATAAAATCGAAAGTAAATAAAATACATAACTTTGGTGTGTGTTGAAATCTCACAATCTTGCTGTAATTTCAGTGTAATCGGAGTGAAATGTCTTCTCTTTTTTTTTTGCTCCTATTTAAAGGCAAGAGAGTCGCACGTGTAATAAAGGTGTCATTAAGCTACTAATTCATTCTACATGTGGCACACTGATAATACCTCAAAACAATCTAATTATCGATTACACCACTAAAATCACATCAATAGAATGATCCGAATTGTCCAAACATTGGCCATGTAAATCAACACTTAAAAACGTTGGTGAGTTGCTTGTTCGTGATCCTTATGCTTGTGGCCCACCCAAGGCTTAGAATTTCATTATTTTTTTCCAAAGTATATATTTCTTATGGGCATGTTACAATCATTTTATCAAATATCACATATGTACGCTAATTTGAGATATGAAAGTTGTCTTATAATCAAATTCAAGTTCATATGAATATATTAAAGAATTTAAATACATTCCCGTTTTTAGATTCCAATGGATTCATATTAGAAGCTGCCAAACATAATTGAGGACTCATAATCCCCGTTATTTGTGATTTGGATTGCAATGCATTCCAAATACAAGCTCCCAAACGAGCCCTATATTAATTCTTCTCTAGAATGTGGCATCTCATTTTGTTGTCACTATAGTCCTAACATTGAAGGCTATTCTTATCTTGATTGGGCAGGTTTACTAGATCAACATTCTACAACATTGTACTGTACTTTTTTGGAGGTTAATCTAGTTATCTAGAACTATAAACTAGACAGTTTTTTGGCAATCCAATGCTTAGCTTGAGTACCGTGCTATGGCAAATATCGCGTGTGAAAGTTTTAGTTGAAGAGTTTTGTTGCTGAGTTCGGATTTCTAGTGAAGACCCTAGTTCCCATGTATTGTAACAATTAGGCTATGATTCATATAACTTCTTATCTTGTTTTTCATGAGTGAACAAAACATATTAAGGCTGTTGTCATTTTATTCATGAGTTTGTTGTTGCCAGTATATCTACACCCTTTATTCCATTTACTGCATAGCTTGCTAGTATCTTCACTAAGGCTCTTACAGTTGAACTTAGATGACGTATTCTTGGCAAGTTGGGCATGATTAATATCTATTACTCAACTTGAGGAGTGTAGACATATATTTGTGTGGACGGATGGACTGTGACTCAGTGGATCATGCAATGTGACTCTCTAGACAGTGGACCATGGACCATGACTCTCTTATTTCTCCAACTCTTTTTCTTTCTTTTATTATTTTCCTTTTCTGCCCTTTGTGCTAAGGGCACTTTATATAATTTGGCAATTCACTTAATATAAGATAAAAAGGGTTGGGCGTCTAACTTTAAGTGCCTTCCTCTTCCCAAGTGGTTTGCTCTCTCTGACATAGGGAAAGGAAGACAAGGTTAGGGCTGGATGTCCAACCCTTTTGCTTTTATATTAACATGATTATCAAATCACATAAAGTGCCCTTGGCTGATGCAGGACAATTAACCACTTGCTCTAAAAGCTCGAACTGTTAGAGTATGGCGAATTAATCCCTTTATCTCATAGCCCAAGCCCCACATCTCATGGGTTAGGACCTCAGCCGGACCTCCTTCGTGGGCCCCAAATCACATGAGCGGCCCACCCCAAGTGTGTCCCTGCATTCCACGGGCTACCCCACTTGAGCCGGGTGTGAAATGCGCATTAATCACCCTTAGTAAGGAGTCTCGAACACGAGAACTCCCTCTGGGCCCCAAATCGCATGGGTCACCCACCCCAAGTGTGCCCCTGCATCCCACAAACGACCCCACTCGAGCCCCAGTGTGAAAATGCCCCTGCACTAATCACCCCCGGTGAGGAGTCTCGAACACGAGACCTCCCGCTCTGATACCAATTTGATGCAGGACAATTAACAACTTGCTCTAAAAGCTCGAACTGTTAGAGTATGGCGAATTAATCCCTTTATCTCATAGCCCAGGCCCTACATCTCATGGGTTAGGACCTCGGCCAGACCCCCTTCGTGGGCCTCAAATCACATGAGCCGCCCACCCCGAGTGTGTCCCCGCATCCCACAGGCGACCCCACTCGAGCCCAGTGTGAAAATGCCCCTGCATTATTGGCTTAAAGAGTAAAAAAGGAAAATAAAATAAAATAAAAGAATAAGAGACTTACGGTCCCATAAAAAAAAATGTCTACAGTTTCTAATAAGCCTTAACGGGGATCGCCTTCGAGATAAAAAAGAAATCAGAGAAATCGGAGAAAAAAATGTCATATATATTGTTGAAGAAAGGCATGCATTTCTAAAAATGAGTATTGCATGGAAAATCATTGGGAATGGCAATGCTTAAACTTTAGAAATAATCTTCTTCTGGAGTAAATGGAGCGAAACAGTTGTAGGGTAGTTTTCAGCTAAAGATAAAAGAGATACTTTAATACTCTACCAGCGTGTGATGGATGATATGCAGGCGGTTAGAAATTACTCAGAATTGCTTACATGGAATCCAAATAATCCAAACTAAACCGTCCAATCATGAGCTCCAGTTTGGATGCGTCATGAACAAAAATTACTCTTCCTTGGTTATCAAAATATTAGATTGCCGGACACTTATTGGACAGTTAGAAACGAAAATATCCAATGGCCTTATTTCGAAAAACAAGTGTCCATGAATCAGGGGTTAGGATTGTCCAACCAACATAATTTTTGTATTGTTACTTAACAACAGTGGGTCCACAATTTAGCCAGTTTATTTGGGTTATATACCCCAATTTCATTTCTAAGTACCAGCATATCAAGCATCATACGCAGCCGGAGTATCAACTAACTCCCCAAGATGAAACACCATTGTCCAAGATATCAAGCTTTCAAGAGACTAGATGGAAGTACCCCAGCTCCATACAGATAATCTACTGACCTGGAATGCAGTGTCTGAGGACTCAAAGCTGAAACTGTCGATGACTTTAGCATGTACCTGGATAAAATAAAAATTGAGTCAGCCTCTTAGGTTGACTTCTCCACCTAAAATAAACTGATATGATGGTTTACTTTAAGATTTTAAGAAAGTCCAGTCAGATAGCGAAAGGAAACATCATAAATGAAATGCATTCATGGCCATCACAGTGACCTTGTCTAAGCTACTAAAGGTTTGCCAATCATTCCTATCCAAGGTCCGATCCTCTGTAAGTCTACAAGCCTTAATATCCCTTACCACTTCAGTCCAAGCCCTCTCTGGTCTTCCCTTAGCCACCTTTTAGGTCCTTCAACCCTAATCAAATTTCCACTCCTAGTCAGGGCCTTTTACGGTTTTCATAGAACATGGGTGAACCACCTCATTGGTTCTTCAGCATTCCATCTCCAGTTGGGAAGTAAATACTATTATAATGAACAAAGAAAAAAAGAAAAAAGGCAACTGAGATGGACTAATCACCTGTAACCAACTTCATTTTATGCATCAGACTGCTCTTGAAGCGTCATATATTACTACAGGAAAATGTCTGAAGAAAAAGGTTGTAGGTCAAGTTAGGCCATCGAACACTGCAGAATGGCAGTATCAGCTGGGTTATAGGTTGACCATTTCGCAGTTGAATATAAACAAGAAGTTTGCTAGCCCCACATAGACCCTCTCTATATGCACCTTTGCATGCAGTTGCATGTGTGGTGCATCTGAAAGGTGCTAAGGTGGGATGATCACTCAGATGATTTGGGGCAAAAATATGCCAGTCCACTCATCAAATGCACCTTCCCAGTATGAAACCGATGGGCGGTATATAAAACCTTATCAACAACAGTGTTTTAAATAGCGAATAGTGTGTAGCAAAGCATTCACCCCTCGGAAGCATGAGGCGTAAGCTACATAGCGTGTAGCGTGAGATACACACTACTTTGAGATTTTTAAATAAGGTTGTGCTTGGTTGCACCAAATATCATGAAATTTATGACATTTTGCACCAAATTTGTCTGATTAATAATGGAATTTAATGACGTTTGGTGCAACAAAACATGACTTAAAATAACATGAAAAATAGGCAAAGATTAAGGGCCCGTTTGGTAAAACTTATTTTCTGCACTTATCACTAAAATATGCTATTTTCAGTGATTTTCACTCATTCAAACCATTTGGCTAATCCAAGAAATTAAGTGCTTAATTTGGATTTTCACTAAAAAAATTTTAAGCTTTCCTCTCTTGACTTAAGACTTAACACGGCATGCAGTAAAGGATTTTGTTTAATATCTTTGGTCACTTTTGACCAAAATATCCTCCAAAACTTTTATAAATGACAACTTTATCCTTTTGCGACTTTTATGGAAGCTTTGAAAGGACTCGAATTGTAGAACACTTGGCAAAGTTATTGTGGGCCCCATCGTAATGTATGTGTTATATCCACACTGTCCATCCATTTTTCCAGATCATGTTAGGGCATGGGCCCAAAAATGAGGCAAATCCAAAGCTCAAGTGGACCACACCACAAAAAGCAGTGTGACAATGACATCCACCGTCAAAACCTTCCTAGGGGCTACCATGATTTTTATTTGCCATCCAACCTGTTAATAAGGTCACACAGACCTGGATGAAGGGAAAGCACACATATCAGTTTGATCCAAAACTTTGTGGCCCCCAAGAAGTTTTCAATGGTAGGCATTCAATCCCCACTATTTTCTATGGTGTGGCCCACTTGAATTGTGGATCTACCTCATTTTTGGGCTCATGCCCTAAAATGATATGACCAAATGGATGGACAGTGTGGATAAAACACATACATCATGGTGGGGTAGACACAACTTTGCCACATCAACACGATACCTAGGTGTTGTGTTCTATATGTGCACTTTGAAAGGGAGTAGGTGTTACCCAGTAACACGTTAGTGGGTGTTACCCTGACCATGGGGCTCACTTTGACGTATGTGTTATATATCCACGCCATCCATCAGTTTTTCTAGCTCATTCTAGGGTGTGGTCCCAAAAATGAAGTAGATCCAAATCTACAGTGCACCACATAGTAGGGATTGAATGCCACCATTAAAAACTTCTTGAGGACCACGAAAGTTTTGGATCAAGCTGGTATTTGCGTTTTCCCTTCATCTAGGTCTATGTGACCTTATCAACAAGATGATGGCAAATAAACATTAAGGTGGGCCTTGGGAAGTGTTTATTAGTGGTGATCATTTGTTTCTTGTGGTATGGTCCACTTAAGATTTGGATCTGCTTCATTTTTTGGGCCATGCCCTAAAATGAGTTGGGAAAACAGATGGGCACATGGATATACAACATATACATCATGGTGGGCCCCAAGGTCAAGGTAGCACCCACTATGGTGTTACCCCCACTCCACCAAAATTGGGGCTCAAATCCATGGTGACCCCTCCAGAAGGTGCTGGAAAAGCTCTGTGGCCGACTATGATGTATGTGTTTTATCCACGTCGTCAATCCATTTTCCATATCATTTTAGGGCATGAGCCCAAAAATGAGGCAAATTCAACTCTCAAATGGACCACACCACAAGAAATAATGGTCATTGAACGCCCACCATTAAAAACTTCTTGGGTCACATAGGCTTTGGATCAAGCTGGTATCTATGTTTTCTCTTCATTAAGACCGCATGAACTATTCAACAAGTTGGATGGAAAATAAACATTAAAGTGGGCCCTAAGAAGTTTTTAATGATGAGTGTTTAATCACCATTGCTTCTTGTGGTCTGGTCCACCTGAGATTTGGATGTACTCATCTTTGGGATCATACACAAAATGATCTAGCGAAATGGACAGATGGCCTATATAAAACACAAACAACATGGTGGTGTCCACAAAGCACCGACCAATGCTTCGGATCACCCACTTAGTGTGCTTGTCCCCTAATGACACCAATTGAAGGGGTATGGTTATTCTATTAAGAAGAATATAGAGCATGGTCCATGGTGTGGCCCATCTAACAACTGCACTTTGATCACAGAATTAAAGGCCACACCTGTATTATCACACCTATTTGCCTCATTACACAATCAATTCATGTCACTGCACCTGGCAAACATGAAAGATCCAGACTGTTCATCTACCCGGCTTTATTTGATGGGGAAAGTATTAAATTTTTATTATATTGGGCATAGGTGTGCCAAATTTAAAGGCATGGCAATAACAAGTTTCGTCTCACAGTCTACAAAAGATAGAAATTGGGACAATATGGGCAAATATGACAAATTTCCAATTTTCAGACATTTGTAATTTGTGTTCGCCAAACAAGTTTTTGTGGAAAAAAAAAAGGGTGCTTATTTTCAAATATTAGGACTTTTTTCATACATTACCAAATAGATTTTTCAGTACTTTTTTTTTTTTTTTTTTTGGAAGAGTTGTGGAACTTTATAAAAGGCCCACTAGCAACGGTCAGTGGGAAAAGAATACAACAAAGGCAAAAGCCCAATAAAAAAAAATATATATTAAAAAATAAATAAATAAATAAAATTAAAAGAAGGATAAACAAAAGGAGAGAGAGGGCTGCTAGCAGTCAAAGCTGATGAGAATAGAGGCCCATTTAGCAAGCGAACCCTTCACTAAAGAGATCGCAGCCTCAACTGGCCGCGATACGTTGTCAAAGCAGCGCCGATTCCTCTCAATCCAAATTCCCCGCCAAATATTTGAGAGAACCATATGCCGAAGGTATCCTTTCTTGAAAGTTAGACCTCCTCTGTGCCATGCCCACAAAAGGCCATTCACATTGCTAGGCATAGCCCAAAACGAGCTGAAGGAGGTTAAAAAGTGGAACCACACTTTGGACGTGAAAAAGCAAAAGAAAAACCAATGATCTATTGTCTCTGCCTCTTGCTCACAGAGGTAGCATTTGTTAAGGATAACCATAGAGCGCTTTTGTAAGTTATCGATCGTCAGGACTTTCTTTTTGCCTACTAGCGAAGAGAAGACCACAACTTTGGGAAGAATATCATAATGCCAGAAATGGAAGGCGAATTTATGCCCACCTCTCGAGGCGGAGAAGCAAATCCTCTTGAAGAAGGATGCGACTGAAAACTTCCCTGAACTATGGCATTTCCAAACCATTTCATCTTTACCACCTGGTGGAGACACAAAGTGAAGCCTCTCCAACATGGACAAGAGCTCTTCATATTCCAAATCAGCCAAGTCTCTTTTACAAGGGGGAGACCAACATATGTTTCCACCCGAATCCGAGAAGCATTCTGCAACCTTAACATCCACTGAAGGCAATAGTCGAGCCATGTTAAGGTAGCTTTGAGAGAGGGGGAAGTCGTCGCACCAACAATCCCCCCAAAATTTGACCCCAGAACCGTTGCCTTTAGAGAATGAGATTCCCTTTTTGAACTCCACCAATAAAGCCATAAGCCTTGTAAATTGAGGACTCAGCTTCCCAACCTCCCGGGATGATCCCGTACTTGGAAGCAATGATTTCCCTCCAAAGAGAGTCTTCCTCTGTGGTGAATCTCCATAACCACATCGCAAGCAAAGCACGATTCATATTGAATAGATCCTGCAAACCAGCTCCACCTTCCTCAATGGGTTTACAAACATCATCCCAACTCAAAAGATGGAATCTGAAACCTTCATGGAAGCCTTTCCAATAGAAATCTCTTCTAAGCTTCTCCAATTTGATTCTAACCAAGCTTGGGCATTTAAATAAGGACATGAAGTAAAGCGGCATATTGGAAAAAGTTGCTTTAATAAGAGTCAACCTCCCTCCCCACAAAAGGTAACGACTCTTCCAAGAGGCCAATTTTCTTTCTATCCTATCCACCGGCACCACCTTATCCCAAAGGTAAACCGGAGGTTTACCAATGCATAAAGGGAGCCCCAAGTAAGAAGAAGGAAAAGATCCCACCTTGCATCCTATAATCGAAGCCAACAACGAGACTTCACTATGAGACAAATGGATGCCCAAGACCTCACTATTTTCCATGTTCACTTGCAGCCCAAAAACCGCCTCAAAACAGATTATGATCTTGCACAAATTGTCTAACATGAAAGGATCGGCTTCACAAAAAATGATGGTGTCATCCGCATATTGAAGGTGAGACGAAGGTTTCCCGACTTTCGACACTTGAAACCCACGGATGAGATTTTTCAGTACTGAAGTGCTACAATTCAGCACTTCAAGTTTTCAACAATTAAATTAATTTTCAGACCTTATTTTCAGCTTACCAAATGGTGCCTAAGTATAAAGGTAAAGAAAGAGCAACCGAATTGATTTAATAATATTGCTTACATTATTTTTCTAAAATCATTGAAAAGATCTATTAATATTTATTAAAAAAATGAAAAATGTAACAAATCAATGAAGACATTAATTGATTTTAATGTACAAGTAACTTATAGTATAAGCTACATAGAGTATACCATAGGCTATGCAGCATGTAGCGTGCGCAAAATTAGCATGTAGCATAGGATACACGTGACTTAAGATATTCTCATGAGCTATGAGGTGTTAAGGCGCCACGCTACAAGTGTAAGCTACATGCTACATGGTGAAGCTATTTAAAACACTACAGTCCATATTCAACATTCCAATGCGGTCCGCTTGATGCATGGATGCCCTAGTTTCGATCCATGTCATCATCTTCAGTAGACCTTAAGAAAGGATTGAATGTCCTCCACACGTGCCAAGCTATCAAACAGATCTCATGCACTTATATTAGCAAGTAAATGCATTTGGGAAAACAGCTCCTAGGGAATAAGATAGACTGCCCAACAATTTCATCATGCATATTCCTATTATAATTTTTCTCCAAAAGAACCAAGCAAGAAGCAATACTATTTTCTTCAAAAAGTTGCATGCATATACGGTAAACAATGTCTAAACTAATGGAGATAACTGACCTTGTGACATAGAATTTACCCAGAACATCAAAAATTATAAGCGCAAAAGAACTACAAGCATATATCCGGAGAAAATTCTTGGTGAAAGAAAAGATCTATCAGTTGAGAAAGGAACTCGAATGTATTCTCTAAATTATCCATACTCTGCAAGGTGCATGTCATAAAGAGATCTAAGCCCATCCACGCAATCAGCAAGACTTGGCCGTATCCCCACTCGCGATTGCATCTGATGCACAGTTGGCTGCATGGATCCCCCTTTCAATAGTTGCTTGCCATCTCGCGCAGTCTTCTCAAGGGATATGACAATGCCATGAAACTCTTTCCTAAATTTTCAAACAGCAGAGAGGATATTCTCATAATGAACTAAATCAAGCAGAAAAGTTTCAAAATATATCTAATATTAAAATTTGCTATATCTGCTTGAATTCTTAAATTTAAAAATAAAAAAATAAAAAATAAAAAATAAAAAAACTGATTTCTGTGGAATGAAATAAAGTAATGCTGTCAAGCAGGGAATGAACTTTGAGATTGAGAGGACATTAGATGAAGGCCAAGGAAATGCTATATTTGCATTATTCATGTTCTCCATGGTTTTTTTTTTTTTTTTTTTTTTTGAAATTTTCCTTCAATTAGTTGTCAATTGAGACTAATTTCGAAGTATTTAGGGGTATGTCATGAAATGATCCTCAGGTACACTCTAATTTCGAAATTTGAGTGTAGGTGGTCCAATTTGGGGAAAATTGGGGAAATTTCGAAATTTCCTTAATTTCTCCCAAATTACTTGCAATGTTGCACTCCAAACATGAAATCAAGCATGTATGAGAGTTGATCTACTGATTTGTTAAGTCCTTGTCAATTTTCAAAAAATAAAAATTATTTTTAATTAAAAATTAATTAATTTATTATTTATTTATTTTTGGAAATTTCCCGTTAACCAGCTGTCAATTGAGATTAATTTCGAAGTATTTAAGAGCATTTGATGAAATGATCATGACATACACTGTAAATGTTATGCATTCAATTTGAATATAGTTGCCTTAGTTCAGTCAGACAAAGCATAGCTTAGGACCCTATAGAAAGGCAACCTATCATATGCACTTCTTTTTTGTGATGTTATGATTTAAAAGTGTGTATTAAGGTCTTTTTTATCAATCCCTGAAGTTTCATTGAAAAATTTAGCCATTTTTCCCAATGTTTCCCCATGTTTCCTAAAAAGTGCGATAAATTACCTAATACAAATGATATATCCCGTGCGATAACTGATACATATCTGTATTCCAAGGATGTGATACGTAACGCGATACCGATATTTCGAACATTGACGCCAGCCACTCTACTAGCAATCAATGGAACAAAAACAAGAGCCAAACAGGTTTTTTGTCTTAATCTCTATTGTTTGATAGATGGGATAGGCCATCCTTTCGAGGCTTCCCTTTTTTTCTTTTTCTTTTTTCCATTTGATTGGTAAGAGAATTTTATTAGAAGCAAAGGCCAAAGGCAAATAAGAGTGCAAAAGAAAGCACTGCTAAAGCATTACAAGAGAAACCCTGACCAATCCCTGAAGAAATCGTCTCTCTTGAGACCTAAACACCTAAGAGCTAAAGAGACACCAAACTCTATCACATGGAAGACCATTCAACTTTTATTGTTAAAGGTTTTGTTGTTATTTTCTTTCCAAATGGGCCATAGATTTGCTAAGAATTGGAAAGCAGTCAAACCAAAGATTTTGCATCAAGCTACACGTCTCTGTCACTAAAGAAGGCAACAATTATTGCAAACTACATATTTATTTATACACAAGTGACGTATTGGACTAGGGTCAACCCGAGTCTAGTGTGCTTTCTTAAATGGGCCATTTTTCTTATCAGAACCCTACTCGAAACCCGATACACTCAGCCCGAGCCAGCTTTTAAGCAGTTTTGGGTTAGTTGGCTGATGGTTATGCTCATGATGTAAACTTCACCATTTTAATATCCATTTCCAAAAGTAGAGTTCTTTTAAAGAACAGTTTAAGTCGGTCTTTCTGTCGAGCATGATTGATTTAAAAAAGTAATCAATTAATACAAACACGTTATGAGTCTACTTACACGATTTGTCTAATTTATGATAAGGATTGATGTTTGTTCGATTATTGACTCCATTACAAGGATATGCACACAAGGATTAGTCTCACTTCAAAAAAAGAGGTGGGGACACCCTGTGTCTTCAAAAAAAAAAAACAAGGATATGCACCCAAATATGCCTTGTCGAGAGCTTTTATTAATCTGCGAACAAAGTACATTCCAGGTAGTGGTCTGGCATGGGCCTTTAATTACATTCCCTGAAGGAAAAAAAAAAAAACCCCTTGATTAAAAGGTTAAAACTAGAGAAAACTAACTTATTACTGACAGTTTAGAGTCCTTTTGAAAAAGTCTGCCTTTCTTCATTGACAATTGCCCATTATATAGGTAGATTACAAGCTATTTAGGGAAGAAATACAAGCTAATCTTCAGCCCCTACCATATATACATCTATCTAAATATACTTGTCACTAATATTATCCTAATTAAGGAAGGAATAAATCAGTATAAGCACATATCATCAAAGTCAGAGATATTAGTCAGAATCATTGTAGATATTAGTTGTAGAATCATTATTACAGAATCTGTTTTGTAGATATTAGTCAGAATCAGTAAATCAGAATCAAGAAAGTCAGTAAATCAGAATCAGAAGTCAGAATCAGAATCAGAATGAGAAGTCATACAGATTGATATTTCCTTTGACATCCCCCCTCAAATTGATGCTGGTAAATCGACAAGCATCAATTTGCTAACGAGAAAATGATGGCGCTGACGTGGCATGGCTTTTGTGAAGATATCGGCGATCTGCAAAGTTGTGGAGATATGTGGAAGAGTGATGACTTGATGATCATAGGCTTCCCTGATTGAGTGACAGTCAACCTCGATGTGCTTGGTGCGTTCGTGATAGGGTTTGCGGCAATTTGGATGGCACTAGTGTTGTCAGCATGGAGTGGAGTAGGATGTACGGGAATGAAACTGAGCTCTGTGAGGAGACCACGCAGCCAAATGATCTCGGAGCATGCTGCAGACATGGCTCGGTACTCGGCCTCAGTAGATGATTTGGAGACGTGGTCCTGCTTCTTGCATTTCCAAGAGATAAGGGCATCACCAAGAAACATACACCAGCCGGTAGTAGATTTCCTGGTGTCTGGGCAGCCAGCCCAGTCAGCGTCACTATAGGCTTGTAGCTGAAGTGAAGAACCGGAAGAATAAGCCACGAGTAGGTGTCCCAAGAATGTAGCGAATTATGCGGCGGATCACGATAGATGGAGATGCCTCGGTGCTTGCATGAATTTGTTGACGGTATGAACAAAGATAAGAGATGTCTGGTCGGGTAATGGTTAGATAGATAAGACTACCAACCAACTTCCGATAGGTAGTAGGATCCTCAAGAAGCTCCCCTTCGTCACGTCGATATTTCACATTAAGTTCCATGGGGGTGTCAACCGAAGTAGCGTTGGTGAGACCGCATAGCTAGCTGAACCAGATCTTGACTATACTTGTGCTGATGCAAGAGGAGACCGTGCGGTGATGATGCACCTCTAAACCCAAGAAATAGGTAAGTCCAAGATCTTTCATGTGAAATGTGGAATTCAACAAAGTCCGAACATGAGAGATTGCCTCCAAGTGGGCAGTGATGACGATATCGTCCACATAAACAAGGAGGACGACGATACACTGTGGATGTCCTTTGTAGAAAAAGAGAGGAGTCATACCGACTTTGAGTGAAAGAAAAACTAAGCAAAGTAGATCGAAACTTCTCAAACCATACTCTTGGTGCACCGGCTTCAAACCATACAAAGAACGTTTGGTGGTTGCAAACATCATTAGGTGAGGAAGTGGGCATACCGTAGGGAAGTTTCAAATAAACGTCTTCCTTGAGATCACTGGAGAAATGCGTTCTTAACATCCATTTGATGTAAGGGCCGGATTGGGATGCGCAAGAAGAGCGAGTATAGTTCGGACAAGTGGTCATTTTGGCGACCGGTGCAAAGGTCTCATCATAGTCGAGACCATATTCTTGTTTGTTGCCAAGTGCCACTAACCGAGCTTTGTAACGATCTATGGACCCATCGAATTAAGCTTGATAGAAAACACGAACTTACGCCAAGGGTTTCACGGAGGAGGGACATGGAATAACATCCCAAGTTTGGTTTTCTTCAAGTGCGAGAAGTTCGGTTTCAATTGCTTTTCGCCAACACTCATGCTTCATTGCTGTTTATAAGATGAAGGAAGAGAAATAGACGACAAAGTGGTCAGAAGGATGAAGGAGAAGAGAAACCAAACCTATCCGGGGTCTACGAACCCGAGTATTTGAGTCGGAGAGAGGGAGGTGCGAGTCTTTGAAACAGAGCGAAGCGGTCGGGAAGAAGCTTGAGGGGGCTCGGGAGGTGTCAAGGTTGGTGGGAAGTGGTGGTGGAGCGTCGTCGATACACTAGGAGAGGTTTAGAAGGGACCGGATCTGCAAGAGAGTTAGGAAACATAGGCAAAACAGAAAATGAAGGAGAAACATGATCCTGATGGGTAGAAAAGAAATATTGATTTTCGAAAAAAATCACATTTCTAGAAACTCGAATGCGACACAGATTTGGATCATAGCAAAGAAAACCTTTCTGTTGTACTGAATATCCTAGAAAAGCACATTTAATTGACTGAGCCGTAAGTTTTGTGCGTTCATGTGCAGGAAGATGAACATAACGCACAACGAAAGGTACGAAGGTTAGAATAAGTTGGAGGGTGACCAAATAACCTGTGAAAGGTGAGTCATGGTTCAATATGGGAGAAGGCAATCTGTTAATGAGATGGACAGCAGTGGAAAGAGCTTCACACCAAAATCGAGAGGGCGTGGAAGATTCTAACAGAAGAGTGCGAACCACATCAAGAAGGTGACGGTTCTTCCTTTCAGCCACTCCATTTTGTTGAGGTGTCGAAGGGCAAGACCGTTGAGAGATGATGCCATGATTACAGTAGGAAGTCCCGAAACAAATGAGACATATACTCACCCCCATTGTCGAACGAAGGATTTTGACATGGGCCGAAAATTGTGTCTCGAATATATGCATGAAAAATCTTAAAAGCAAAAATACTTCGTCTTTGGAATGAAGGAAATAAATCCATGTGAAACGACTCATAGTCGTCAATAAAAGTGACAAAGTATTTGTAATTAGCATGCGAAGTGACTGTGCATACCCCACACATCACTATGTATCGGATCGAAAGGTTTGACAACATGCGGTGTGTGAAAAGGAAAGGGTAGAGTTTTACTTTTGCCAAGTCTCAAGAATTGCAATCAAACGAACAACACTAAGAGATGGTGTTTCATTATTCCCAAGAAAACCAGATTTCAATAAAGCATGAAGTACATTAGAGTTTGGATGTCCGAGACGTTTATGCCACGCTCGGTAATCAACATGAGCAGAATTACAAGCGACAAAAGGCAAAGAAAAAGAAGACAAAGGAAATTGAAGAGGAAAAAAGACGTCCCACTTTAGGCCCCTCGCGATCATCCGCCCGACCGTTGATCCCGCACAACACAACCAGATTTAGAAAACTCTACTTTACAATCATTATCAACTAAGCCGACCGGCCAGACACAAGATTGGTGGTAAGACCGGGAGATACGAAGACATCGGTGAGAAAGGAGGAAACATCACCAAAGGTGTCCGTGATAGGTAAATGATTGCCATCGCCAGATATGAATTTTGAGATTTCCAAAATATTTGTTTACATTGGTAAGAGAAGCAACATTGTTTGTCATATGATGGGAAGCCCCTAATCAAAGTACCAAGGAGATGATGTAGTGAAGGGTTTACCGAGAGTCCTAAAGTGAAAATGCAAAATGATCATTTGTTGAATCATGTCGGGGTCACGGGTTGGACCGAAACGGGAGCAGGAGCAGAAGAGCACTTTGTGTTGTATTCACCAAACTACCCGCACTAGAAGAGCCAACGAGACAAGATATGTCGTCTCCGATTGGGGGTCGAGTTGGGCATTCCTTGATGATATGGCCATCCTTTTCAATGCAATAGTTGCAGAATTTTCGGGGACAAGTTTGCGATAATGACCAAATCCTTACTGCATGAAGCACCGAATGAGTGCTCATATCCCCGCTTCGTGGCTCGCCTTGTCAGGCCGCATAGGCTACGAAACAGTGTCATGTAGATCGTCGTTGTTCCATGGTGGTTTGAGTGAGAAGGCGCTGTTCCTCGCGAAGAAGATCATTTAGGCATGTATCCAAGGAGGGGACAGATTCTCGGTTCATAAGATTGGATCTGGTGCCTTCAAATTCGACCTTAGTTTCATTAGAAATTGATCCCTCCGAGTAGTTTCATGGATTGATTGAATGAACTAAGACCTTCGGATGGTAAGTCGGATAAACTATATCGGTGTATTCACCAAAGATTAGTGAATCTAGAGTAAAAATCGAGATAGAAAGACTATCCCGTTGGAGAGTGGCCAATTCATGTTCAAGTGAAACGACGAGCAAGTGTTTTGTTGATCGTAGACCTTCTTCGGTATGTCCACATCCGAGTCAGCGATGAGAAGATCGAAGGTTCAAGATGATGTTGGGTTCAACGGATCCCAAAATCCATGCCATAACTTGTGCGTCCTTGACTTCCCACTTGGCGTGTCGGTCTTTGTCTTTGTCTTTGTCATGAGCTAGGTTACTGCCATCAACATGTCCCCACAGCTCCTTACCTTTGACGAAAATCCCGAAATGAAACGCCCATGACGAGTAGTTCTTGCCATTGAAACGAATCAAAGAAACATCACACTTATCTAAGACATGAGGTCAACAGAACTAGAACAAGAATAACCGAGACTAAGAAACTTGAGAACACGAGACAAATGGAAATTTAGAGCTATAGCTCGATACCATGACAGATTTAGAGTCCTTTTGAAAAAGTCCCTTTCTTCATTGACAATTGCCCATTATATAGGTAGATTACAAGCTATTTAGGGAAGAAATACAAGCCGATCTTCAGCCCCTACCATATATACATCTATCTAAATATCTTGTCAAATGACTAATATTATCCTAATTAAGGAAGGAATAAATCAGATAACTTATCATATCACCAAAGTCAGAGATATTAGTCAGAAATCTCTGCTGTAGATATTAGTCAGTAAATCTATTAGTGTAATCAGAGATATTAGTCAGAATCATCTGTAAAATCAGAATCAAAAGTCAGAAATCAGAAATCAGTAAAGTCAGAATCAGTAATCAGAATCAGAAATGCATCAGAATCATCTGTAGATTGATATTTCCTTTGACAATTACATGGTATAGAATAGCTTATACAAATTATGCACAAAGTCTTAATCCATGGTCTTTCATCTTCAGAGTGTCCAGATCATTGATCAAGTTGAGGTACTAGCATAGTGATAGCCATTTGAGTATACATGTCTCGTATAGCCAGTTAGGTGTCGGGATATTAGCTAATGATGCATATCATGTATCTTGAGAGGCATCAGCTTCAGATGGCCATGTAGCCTTATGGCATACACAAGTGTGATCATGCCAGCATCACATAGGGTCTCATATGCTAGAGATTATGAAAAGAATGCATGAAACTGCATGTCGGTGCCTATCACATGGAAATAGGGTCCTTAGCTCTTGGTGCCTAGGGGTATGTGCCTGGAACAGATGCTAAAATAGGTCTAGGCCTCCATGCAGACTCATATCCCTTGAGAAGTCTAGCTATTGGTGGTTAGGCTTCCCCTGGGAGGTTTGAACCTGGCGCAAAGCCTTCCCAATGGGAATGGGAGTGTTCAAACTAGTGAGGCTCAACCTCAATTGGGAGATGAATGGTGATATCAAAAATCCAGAGAAGTAGAATAAGTCGAATCGTCTAAGTGTCCTACAAATGATGCGGTAAGGAGTATTTATAGTCCCCAAGGGTTTTGATTTTGCTCCAAAAGTTTCTTACGCAGTTACAGACACGTGTCAGCCTCCCATTAGATGAGAGGAGCTCACTTCCATGTAGGGGTGTACATGAACTGAGTTAGCTCGGTTAGCTTGCTCAACTCAACTCGAAAAAGCTCAATTCAACTCGGTTCAAAACTGAGTTTGAGCCGAGTTGAGCTGAGTTTTTTGAGCTCAAAATTCGAGCTTGCCCGAGCTCGACTCGACTCAGATTGAACCCAACTCAAATCGAACTCGGATCGAACCAGTTCAGTGACTTAGTTATTTTGATATTGATGTTGCTCAGCAAGTGTTTGATGAAATGACTCAACAAAGTGTCGGCTGGTGGTGAGGAAGGTATGGATATGAAACAAATACCCTTGTATATTGATTTTTATGTTGCCTGTTGGGTGTTAAATGAAATACCTGTAAACCGATGTTGTTGCTTTACATTCCGTGAGAAATTGAAGGTGCACTCCATGTGTTCGAGAAAATGTCGCAGAGGCTCGAACTGGCCCGAGTTGTTAATCGAACTGAGCCAGCCGGTCAAGCTCGAGGACCGAGTTGAGTCGAGTTTGAGCTGGGGTCAACTAGTGGCCGAGCTAAGTCGTGCCAAGCTCAACTCAATTCGACTCGTGTACACCCCTACTTCCATGAAATGTCGGGTATCATGCAGATGAACACTTATGATAAAAAAAAGATAAGTGCCTGGTGCTTAGGCGTTAGCGCCTGAACATTGGCAGACAGGTGCAGAGAGCTTTGTGCTTGGCACAGAGGCTTTTCCAAATGGTCGTTCTGTAGGATAGGCATAGAGGGTGATTTTAAGCGCACAACATTAAAGCTTATCTAGATAGGCACTAAAGACTTTGCTAGAATAGTCGAGGTTCGTTTTTGGCGAGTAACAAACTCCATGTCGACAGAGTCGTAGGAAGAATGTTTAAACGCAAATTGGGTGGAGATTTTGACTTAGGTTTGTTTTATGCCTATAATTTGGTTTTACAAAGGATAGCTTTCATGGGATCATTCTTATTTGTCATTCGTTTCATCCTATTTACTAATGGTAGAAGAAAAGAATAGAAGAAAGAAGACGAGACAATTAGCTATATGGTTGAGAATTGAGATCCTCTCTACAGCAATCAAGGTATTTAAAAACGGTTATGAGGGGGAACTGTTATGCGTTGCAAGGCCCGTGACTATGGAAAAAATGGCCCGTGACCAAGGTATCCCGTATCGGTATCGGTTGACATAGCAGTGCCCTCCGATACCGATACGGATACAGGGGCGTAACGGCAATATAGGGGCATAACGGCCCATAATGGTGCAAAAAAAAAAGCCAAAAAAATATGAAAAAATATGGATTAAATCCGAAATATTCTAAGCATTCCAAATATGCATTCATTTATAAATTGGAACATGTTTATGGTGGTGTAACAGTCCACTCTTTGGTGAGAAGTTGTATCGGACTGTATGATGAATTTATGAACCAGACAACCTGGATTTGACTGCAAAACTCATATATTTAATTTTCTAACTATCTACTATCAATGATAGATATATTAGAGTGAATGTAATATGAAAATATCTTACATGTGTAGGTATTTGCAATTATTTTTCATAATTCATAAAAAATTATAAAATGACAATAACAATCTGTAAAATGAACAATAACATGTTCTACTATGATTAACACATCGTATTCTACCATTAAAACATCAAAACATTCAATAAAAAATAATTTTTCGAATTTAAAAAAAAAAAAGCCGAAAATAGTGCGTAAATAAAAAAATTATAAAAAAATATAAAATGATAACAACAATCTGTAAAATGGACATTAATATCTTCTATTATGATTAGCACATCATATTCTACCATTAAAACAGCAAAACATTGAATAAAAAGTATAAATACCTATTTTTTGAGGAATTTCTGAAAAATGGCTCACACAACTTAGAATCAAGAAAATCCTTAATATAAGTTGTTTTTATTTGTAATATCAAACTAAGAGTAGTCAAAAATAGCAATAGAATGGTTTTGGAAGAATTTAGAAGAAAGAAGTTTTTAAAAAAGTGAAAAAACAGACCTTAAAAAGCAAAACAAAAAAAAAGCCATTTTTTGACCGTTACGCCTACAAAATCGCCGGGGGGTCGCTGCGTCCAGATCACGTAACTACCGATACGGACACCCCGTCCATGACGATGCATTACAAGGTCGATACAGGTATTTATAAAAATAATGAATAATAAAAAGAAAGAAAGAAAGAAAAAGAAAAAATATGGTTGTCGCAACCAGTGTTCACATTGTCGACAAAATGTCGATAATATCAGCGTCCGCTAGACTAGTGACACCGAAACCCCAATTTTTCGTCTCTCTAGATTATCGGCGAAATATTGGCAATAATTTTGGATTCTCCTACAATATCAACTGTAGCCACCAACCATGTAACCTATCACGAAAAAGTTGTAGCCAACCACCACTTTTCCGATAAATAGGTAAAAATCGGAAAAAAAAAAAATTGGAAAAAAAAAAAAACTTTGATTTCGGTAATACCTGGTTGATGGTTGATCGAAACTCGGAAGAAGAGAATCTCGTGGGCATCAATCGACAACTCCCATCTTCGATAGAGGTTAGAGAAAAAAAACCCTGAAATTTCCCTTTTCTTCTTTTTGATTGGAAGATTGATGTCGCAAATACATGATTTCGGCGAAAAATCAGGGATTTTAAGAGATTTCTTTCTGATTTTTGTTGTATATAGGGTTTTGAAACCCTTAATCGAAAATCCCCCTTTCTTCGGCCAAAACCCTTCTTAGCAAATGAAAGGCCCTTTTTTTCGTTTTTTTAAGCTTCAGAATTCTAGAAGCGGACTGCATGGTACACTTTATCGTACTGAGTAAATTCTCTAGGCCCACCGTGAATGTACGTGATTTATCCACGCCTTCCATTCGTTTTTCCAACTCATTTTAGGGGTTAATCCCAAAATTAAAGCATATCCACAGGTCCAGTCGACCACACCACAAGAAACAGTGAGAATAATGATTTTCACCATTGAAACTTTCATAGTGCCCACAGTGATGTTTATTCGTCAACAAACCTTTTCATAAATATACAAAGGCATGGATGAAGGGATAAAACAATTATCAGCTTAATTCAAAATTTCTGTGGCCCCCAATAAGTTTTTAATGGTATGCGTTCAATACACAGTTTCCAGTGGTGTTGTCCACTTAAGATTTGGATCTGGTTCATTTTTTGGATCATACACTAAAATGAATCGTCATATATGATGGACGGTTTGGATGTAAGGCACATACTTCACAGTGGGTCCCATAGTTAGGGATCCACCGACCTTGGTAGATTCGGGGATCCACCAAAACCGTGCCCGAACGGAAGTGGATTACGTACTGAGTAAACTCTATGGGGCCCACCGTGATTTATGTATTTGATCCACTCTGTCCATCCATTTTATTAGATAATTTTAGGGTGCAAACCCAAAAATGAAGCGTATCCAAAGCTTAGGTGGACCACACCACAGGAAACTGTTTGAATTGAATGTTTACCATTGAAAAATTCTTGGGGGCCACAAAAGTTTTGTATCAACCTGATATTTATGTTTTCTCTTCATGCACTTCCATGTGATCTAATGAATAGGTTGGATGACAAATAAACATCACTGTGAGCCCAAAGAAGGTTTCAAGAGTGGAAATCATTATTCCCACTATTTCATGTGTTGTGGTCCACTTGAGCCTTAGATATGTTTTCTTTAATTTTGGGCTCAAGTCCTACAATGAGATGGAAAAATGGATGGACGCCATGGATAAAATACATACATTCTCGGGGGGCCCAAAAGAGTTTACTCGGTACGATAAAAGCGTATTGAGTAACTCAGTGCGCAATCCAATTTCCGCCCAGACGTGGATGGGAGCGGATTGGTTGTTACCCGAGTAATAGCTTAGTGGGTGTTACTCTAACCGTGTGGGGGACACCTTGATGTATTTTCTGTTTACCCATGTTGTCCATCTATTTTTACATCTCATTTTAGGAGGCGATCCCAAATCATAAGAAGATCCAAATCTTAGGTGAACTATACCAATGGAAAAGGTGATGAATAACTATTAAAACCTTTCTGTAGGCCACAATATTTTTGGATCACTCTGATCTTTCTACCTTCTCGTCATCTAGATCTTCTTGACTTTATCAAGAAGTTGGATTGCAAATAAACATTACAAAAACTTTACGATGGGCCTTCTGGAATTTTTAATGGTGAGGCACTCAATCACCAATTCACCACTGTTTCCTGTGGTGTGGTCCACTTGAGATTTATAAATGCGTAGTTTTTGGTACCCAGTCCTAAAATGGCATGGCTATTCAACAAATTATCGAGGTGGGCCCCCACAATAAGGGTAACACCCACTAAGCTGTTAACCACATAACACCTAATCCATTCCCGACGTGGATGGCCTATAGACGCTACGTAGCCAGCGGCTACTGGATGGTGCTCTTTGGGCACCACTATCATGTTTGAATTTTATCTATGCCGTTCATGCATTTTTCCATATCATTTTAGGATAATTTAGAGTGGGCTACAAGCCTACAACACTCAATACTCATGTGGACAACACATGAATTTAGAGTTTAAAGATAATTTTACCCCTTTATTTAGCCTAATTAGGTGTTTTATTTGATATAATTCAATGATATATAGTGAAAATGTGACAGCCCACCTGACGGATGGGGTAGATCTAATGTACATTTGGCCCAACTCCCAAGTAGGATCAACGTTCTACATTACCGTTAAGAAAAATACATTTAATTTTTGAATTCATTTACTTTTACTTGTATTAATTATTATATGCTAGCTGCATTTATATTATATAAACTCATTTTGGTAATTATTGGAGTGATTTCTTACGGCAACGCATGCTTTTTGGGTCCCATTAAATTATAACTTATTATTTAATGCATTTTTATTTTTTTTTGCAATTTTTTAATTCCTGAATATGTAAAAGCGTATTTAGGCCTGTCCTGAAGTTTCATTGAAAAATTCCACCGTTATCCCCATGTTACCCCATTTTTCTCCGCATTCCGTTTATCGGCGATAAAGATATTATATCTTTATCTCCGGCTAGCAAAACTTGCAGCGATACTGACAACTCGAACACTGGTCACAACCATTACAGCCCATATCCCAACAGTAACAGCTGTGGCTTTTACGGCCACCGCAATCGTTATTGAATACCTTGACGGTAATAGCATGTTGTAAAAGTGCATCAACAGGCCTATTATTGCTTCAATCTTAACATCGTAGCATATATAAATTGCAATCACATCCATGATATGAGATAAGTTAGCAAGCAAGTTAATTTGCATTGTAATATATCAATCACAAGTCATAACAAGATATGCCCACCTAATTTATCACTAAAGAGATATTCGAACAGTAAAGAAGACAATGGCACAGGAAATTTCTTCAGCAGAACTATGAAGCATGAGACATGATAAGCTCACAAAGTCTCTCTAATGGAATGAAAAATGATTTCTAAGGTCTCCATCTGTTTCCCCAACAAAACCTCTCTCATGCCATGGACACATGTTAGTTCCCCATAACTTCTTGAGTCGTCAAGCACCTGGTGATGAAAAATATAAAAAGAATGAATACATTGAAGAATCTACAATTATGCTTTTTTCAAAAATTAAGGGGAAGTAGGCTTCTCATTTTGCAAGTGAAGCAGATGGCAACCAGTCCCAAAAAAGCAAGCAGAACTTCAATACCAAAAAAAAAAGATTCAACTGATTGAAGCAAGTCAAGACCATCACTTAACAAAAAGGAAACTAAAAGGAAAGAATAACGGAGAGAGGGGGAAAAGGAAAAAGAAAAAGAAAGACAAACATTGAGAAAACAGTTTCAAGCATTACAATTAAAAAAAATGGCACAAATCTCCTCTCAGTGATCCAGGATTTACCTTGGGACAACTACCGCCAGCAAGGAAACTCGCAAACCTTCAAAAATTGCTCATAATTTACCATGTTTTGAACCAAGCATTTATAATTAGAATCTTCAACTTTGCAAATTGCCAAACTTCATACTTCTCAGAAAATGTAATTTTGATGACCATGCTGCATAACTTGTCCCCCCTCTCAAAGTCGGGAGCAGATTAGCTGTTACCCGGGTAGCACCTTAGTGGGTGTCACCCTAACCGTGTAGGGCCCACCTTGATGTATTTGTTGTATATTCATGCCATCCATCTGTTTTTCCATCTCATTTTAGGACGCGATCCAAAAACTTAAGAAGATCAAAATCTCAGGTGGACCATACCACTAGGAACAGTGATGAATGACCATTAAAAACTTTTTGTGGGCCACAAAAGTTTTGAATTAAGCTGATCTTCAAAGTTTCCCTTCATCCAAATCTTCTTGACATTATCAACAGGTTGGATTGCAAATAAACATTACAAAAACCTTACGATGGGGGAATCTTTTATGGTGAGGCACTCAATCACCACTGTTTCCTGTGGTGTGGTCCACCTGAGATTTGGATCTGCATCACTTTTGAGACCCTGTCCTAAAATGGGCTGGAGAAATGGATGGACAGCGTGGATATACAGCAAATCATCAAGGTAGGCCCATGGTAAGGGTAACACCCACCAATCCGCTCCCCTCAAAGTCACCATCCCAGATCCCGTGAAACAAACTAGTATATTTATCAAACTAAAATACTGAACCAATTTGTCTGTGTGATCTTGTGAAACAAATGTACTTTTGGGCATTCAAATTTCATAAAACATGCAACAGTCACAAGAAATTACTCTCAACCGCCTTTTTGAAAAATACAATAGTCCATAGGTAACTCATTGATTATAATCAATCTTTGTAATAGATTATTAGATAGCACTTAATCCTAATCAACTATGTAATAGTTTATTACATTGCGACAGTGGGAGTTTTATGCTCTCAATATCGGTCCCAACCCTGAATAGAGGGTTGCGTCAGGTTGGCAGCTGGTGTCAAACTTATGTTATAACTTCCATCATGAATTCGAAGAATATGATGATGTTCACAGATCATGTCTTTCTATTTAATGCGTAAAGTTCCTAAAATTATTTATGGTATTGGTATTCGTATCTGTAGACACCCCACCCAAGATGAGATAAACTACTTCATATGACTTGGGTTGGACTTCGAAATAGACACCTGGTTAACTCAAGAGGACACTTAAAACTCTAATCCAGTCAGCCACGGCGCCCTCTCATAACCTCCAAAATCAAGCCAAGCCTAATGGCAAATCAAAGATAATGGTGTCGGCAGGAATTATATTCTTGTCAGCCACCATCCAACAATCAGAGCTTGACACGTGGAACCTTAGGTTGTTATGTAGCAAATGCATCTTGAAAGGAGAGCTTTGCACATCAGTGAGAATTTGATTCCCACCGGCACCCAAAGTCAACCACACTGAGCACACAACAGCCGAGGAAGGCCTTGGGATTCGAGATAGGCCACGTAGGTAGCAGGTGAGAATCAGATTCCCGCCAACTTTCCATATATAAGCAGCTCATGCCCACGAGAGAGAGAGAGAGAGAGAGAGAGAGAGAGAGAGAGAGAGAGAGAGAGAGAGAGAGAGAGAGAGAGAGAGAGAGAGATGGGGAGGCAAAGGCAAAGAGAAGCCTAGAGACAGAAATAAGCCAAAAAGAGAGAGAAGAGAGGAAAAAATGAAGGAAAAGAAAAGGAGAGGAAGTAGCTATTTAAATCGAATTATTTTCGTTCCTATCTTTTATCACTTGGCATAATTCACCAAACATCATGTGCACACAGACCACAATAAAATGGACTTGCATGACATAAAAATTGTTATTTACTTGAGGTTGCTAAGGCATTGTTTTTAAATATTTTCTGAGTAATGTAGTTTTAGCTGCATGTTATCTCATAAATTGGATGCCTTCATCATTCTTAGGTGGTAAATCTCATTTTCTGTTATATACCCCCAATGCCAACCGTTTTCAATTCTTCCTAAAGTTTTTGGGTGTATATGCTTTGTACATCAATTTGACCATGTTTCTAATAAATTTGATCCCAAGGTTATAGTTATAAAGTGTCTTTTTTTTATATCCTCTTACACTCAAAGGAGTTACAAGTGTTAAAATCCAATCACTCATAGACAATATGTATCAACTAATGTCACCTTTTTTTCTAATTACTCGATATTTTTTTTAGGGAAAAAGATCATTGGAACTTGATGGTTCCATCACTCTTCCTATGGTGCTAGGCACAACTTCATCCGTAAAGCGAGTTCCTGCGCAACGCTCAAATCCACAACTAATGTGGGTCTACTCCAAATGTTCCAAGAGAGGTGATCAAGTGCACCAACGTGTCCTCTATCAATCCTGTTACCCCATCTAAAGATCTTCTAGAGTTTTCACCAGTATTGTCTAGTGAAGATTATATGTCCATTGCTCTCCATAAGGGTATATGCTCTTGTACCCAACATCTTATCTCTCATATTGTTTCCTTTGATGGCTTATCTCATTATTTTCGATAGTTTGCTTTGTCTTTGGCCTCTGTGTTTGTTCCTCGCTCATTCTAGGAGGTTCTTAATAGTGATAGGTGGAAGCACGCTATCGAAGAAGAGATGATTGCACTTAATTAAAATCAAACTTGGACTTTAGCTAAACGACATATAGGAAAACGTGCGGTAGAGTGTAGATGGGTATATACCGTCAAGTACAATCCAAATGGCTTGATAGAGCGTTAAAAGGCTCAACTAGTTGCGAAGGGATATACTCAGACTCTATCGATTGACTACTTTGAGACCTCAGCTGTGGCCAAGATTCATTTTGTACATGTGGTGGTCTCTATTGTTGTAAATTTAGAAAAGCCGTCATATCAACTTAATGTGAAGAACACCTTTCTTCATGGGGATCTGTATGAAGAGGTGTATATGGAGCAACCGCCCGGCTTTGTTGCTCAGAGTCAGATAAGCTCTGTCATATAAAGAAATTACTCTATGGATTAAAATCTTCTCCACATGCTTGATTTGACAAATCCAGTAAGGTGGTGATGCAGGACAATTAACCACTTGCTCTAAAAGCTCGAACTGTTAGAGTATGCCGAATTAATCCCTTTATCTCATAGCCCAGGCCCCACATCTTATGGGTTAGGACCTTGGCCGAACCCCCCTCATGGGCCCCAAATCACATGGGTCGCCCACCCCGAGTGTGTCCCAGCACTCCATGGGATGAGCCCGGTGTAAAATGCGCATTAATCGCCCCTAGTGAGGAGTCTCGAACACGAGACCTCCCCCGTGGGCCCCGAATCACATGGGTCACCCACCCCGAGTGTGTCCCTACATCCCACGGGCTACCCCACTCGAGCCCAGTTTGAAAATGCCCCTGCATTAATCACCCCCAGTGAGAAGTTTAGAACACGAGATCTCTCACTTTGATACTAATTTGATGCAGGACAATTAACCACTTGCTCTAAAAGCTCGAATTGTTAGAGTATGGCGAATTAATCCCTTTATCTCATAGCCCAGGCCCCACATCTCATGGGTTAGGACCTCGGCCGAACCCCCCTCGTGGGCCCCAAATCACATGGGCCGCCCACCCCGAGTGTGTCCCCACATCCCACGGGCTACCCCACTCGAGTCTGGTGTGAAATGCGCATTAATCACCCCCAGTGAGGAGTCTCAAAAACGAGACCTCCCCCGTGGGCCCCAAATCACATGGGTCACCCACTCCGAGTGTGTCCCCGCATCCCACGGGCTTCCCCACTTGAGCCCGGTGTGAAAATGCCCCTGCATTAGGTGGTGCTTCAGTTTGGGATGAAACGTAGTTAGGCAAATCATTCAGTTTTTGTTCAACACAGCATGATTGGTACTATCATGTTGCTTGTATATGTGGATGATATCATTGTTATTGACAATGTTCGAAATATCGGTATCACGTTACATATCACACCCTTGGGATATGGATACATATCAGTTATCGCATGAGATATATCGGTTGTATCGTGTAATGTATCATTGTTGTTGGAAACATGGGGAAACATTCGGAAATTGGTTGAATTTTTCAATGAAACTTCAGTGATTGGTAAAAAAATATATCAATACACACTTATAAATCAAAACATTACAAAAAACAAGTGCACATAATAAGTTTTCTTTGTATGGGGTCTTAATCTATGCGGTGTCTAACTGAATTGATGCAAGTATATTCAAAGTCTATTCATATAATTTATAAATGTAAAAAGACATGTGAAACACGAGCAATACATTCAGAAGCAAAGAATCACTAGATCGGGTTACATACATGATTGATTTTATGTTAGGACACAAAAATTGCAACCAATTTGCAAGAAATTGGATTTTTTTTTTTTTTTTTTTCAATTTTCCACAACTCAGCCTAGCTCCTCCAAATCTCGAAATCCAAACTCCCAATCCATGATTTTTCATGCAAAACATGAAACATCATGGATTTGTAATAATTTGACACTAATTTAACATGATTTACAGAAGAATAAAAAAAAATGATCGAAAACCGAAAATGCTCACCAGATTGAACGTGTGGGATATATCTCACTACTTGTGTGTTTTGTATTGCACAGGTGAGATACAATATATATCATAAGATATATCGGCTGGTATCGTCGATACTTAAGACACTAGTTATTGGAAGTGATAGTACAAGTATTTCTGAGTTAAAGAAGTTCTTGCAGCAACACTTCTACACAAATGATTTAAGTTGCCTTCAATACTTTTTAGGTATTGAGGTAGCAAGGTCAAATGCGAGAATTAACTTGTCATAGTAGAAGTATGTAATGAATTTATTAGAAGATACAGTCTGTTGGGGGCTAAACCAATTGGAACTCCCATGGATCCTAATTAAAAGTTGAATATAGGTGGAGGGGAACTATTTGATGATCCGGGGAAATATCACTGGCTAGTTGGCAAATTGATCTATTTGATGATTACACGACCAAACATCACTTATATAGTCAGTTATGCAAGCTCCATGTATGTCTCATATGGAGGCCATGCTTTGCATACCTAGATACTTAAAGAGAGCTCCTGGTCCTAGTCATGAAATTCTCGACAAGAAAAATGGGCATCTTAGAGTAAAAAGATTTTCTGATGCAGACTAGGCTGGCTCTCATTCTAATAGGTGGTCTACCATAGGTTGTTGTACGTTTATAAGGGGAAATCTGATTACATGGAAAAGCAAGAAGCAATGTGTTGTCACTCGGTCAAGTGTAAAAGCAGAGTATAGGGCTAGGCCCATGTAACATGGAAACTTATGTGGTTAAAGGGTACATGGTGGATATTCCTATGAGATTGCATTGTGATAATCAATCAGCATCTCACATCGCCAACAAGCCAGTTTGTTACAAAAGAACCAAGCACATTGAAGTTGATTGTTACTTTATTAGGGAAAAGGTTGTTAACAAGGAAATATGCATGTCATTTGTTAGGTCCCAAGATCAAGTAACAAACATGTTCACGAAGGCTTTAAGTTGGACTCATCTAGATAAATTCTTTGTCAAGTTGGGCATTCTTTTATATATATGTCCCAGCTTGAGGGGGGAGTGTTGATGCATTATAACCACACATGTAAGACACCCTGGCCACACGTGCAGTCTACCACTCACTCATGTGGTTCACAAATAGATTTGGTTTTAAGTTGAGCTTGGTCATATATTAGGGTTAAAGTCTTTAGGCACATGTCATTGTTTTATGTTATCTTTAAGCAAGGGGATATAATTGTAACTTCTATATGATTCGTGATTGATTTCACTCCTAGCTGCACTGATGCTCATAATATCTTGAATTCTTCTTTGGGCTCTGATGGGGACATCACGCACACGCCCCCTCTACACACGTATTCGGGGAGGAGGCGGGCCCCACTTTCGACTTGGAACGACGACGACATCTTTGGAGGGCCTCATAATTAGGGGGTTGCGTTATGGAGCATTGGAGTGGACCTAATCATCCAATAGATTCTACCATCGGATCTCATGATCGTGGCCCACTACTTTAGATGATCTAGGATTTTGAGTTTTGACTATTTTTATTATTAGGAACATCATGGACGGCTTTGATTGCTTAGGTTAGTTATTTTATTTGCTTTAGCTTTGGTATTAGTGCGCGCACATGGTGTAAGGGTAATTTTGTCTTTTTTGGGTTTAAGGTTTTCTTATAAATAAAGCAATCTCATGTAGGTATTCTCAACGATAGTTTATGAATAAAAATTCCTACGTTTCTTCCTCTCTCTCTTTGGGTTGAAGAATCGAGTTGGGTGCAAAGCCCTCCCTTCCTCAAAGGGCTAACTAACATGTTGCGAAGCCATGTCCGCTCCAAATCATCTCCATCTTCTCACGCACCACATCCATCACCCTCTACACCCCTTCCACCTTCAGATTCACCTATTCTTGCATCCAAGTTTTCTTCTACAGCAGTGCACAAACAGATTTTCAGATTCTGGGTCATCTGAGGGGTTGAAACTTATGCGAAGCACTACGCACAAACCTTGCCTTGGATCGTCATGAAATTTGGTGTGGAAGCAGCCCATCCCTGGCCGATCCCAGCCTAGAAGGCGGTGTTCGACTTTGTGGGTCCCACACACGTGCGGACGACCTGTCACGCATGTGCGTCCAGGCCCTGCGGCTGTTCAACGTGCGCAAACCATCCTAGGTTTCCTTTTCTCCTCCATTTCCTTCCTTTTTGCATAAACAAACCTTCTAACCCAAATCCCTAACCCTAAAGAGTCCCAATTCTCAATTATTCCCAATTTTCAAACCCTAGATTTTCCCCCAAATTGAAACTTAGTGAATCTCTTGAGTTGGGAACAATCCTTTGCAAGAATAGATGATTCTTACACTCATTTGGGCTTGTCTGGCTTATAATTTTATTAGATCCAACCCTAAAGTTGTGTAGGCTTGGACCCCCATAGATTCCCCTTTTTGAATGTTTGATAGTATGTAGGATGTGGAATTTTGTGATGGTTTAATATTGGTCTAATCACAAGCCTGATCTCTTAAACTCCATATTTAATTTCATATCCTGCATCAGGCTCTCTCCTCTTAGAGGAGCTTTTCCTTGAGTGAATTGCTGCTCCAGAGGCTCTGCAGAACTGCTCTAGAATTTATCGGAGACCCGTCAGCTTCCTTGGATGATGCTTCCCCTACGTCTTTCGTGTCATCGGCGAAAAGCCAATGATTCATTGCTCTTGCAGTCGGGGCTAGAAGCATACCTTTGATCCCCCTTCTGTTGAGTCATCTACCCAGGATTTCGGCAATCATTATGTATAGGTAGGGGGATTCCTCTGCGACTTTTGAAAGAGAAGTAGGAGCGTGTGGAGTGGTTGAAGCACTCTCTCCTCCTTGTTCTTGTTTCCTCTCATCTTTCTTCTTCTCTTCGTCTCTTTTCTTCATGATTAACTATAATCTCAATGAATTTATGACATCAAATCCTTCATAATTCACCAAAATAATAATTAGATATGAACGACGACGTAAAACTTCAATAAACCATACCAACGTCATTATGAAACTAAAACGTCACCAACCCACCCCAACCAAAATAATCAGTCATTTTACTAATCAATATTCAATACAACCCAATATAAT
Organism: Magnolia changhungtana; assembly: GCA_030180095.1. Lineage (NCBI taxonomy): Eukaryota > Viridiplantae > Streptophyta > Magnoliopsida > Magnoliales > Magnoliaceae > Magnolia > Magnolia changhungtana. The sequence goes on along the minus strand of JASAUF010000552.1, from coordinate 5,583,043 downwards.
CAATAGAAATGGCATCATCATCATCATCTAAGCCTTATCCCCCAATTAATTGGGGTCAGCTACATGAATCATGTTCCACTATTTCAAACTATCGAGTACCATATCCTCAGAAAAACTAGAGGTTATCACATCTTTTCTTACTACCTCCATCCACGTCCTTTTGGGGTTATTCTTGGTCTACGTTACACACAGCCAAACCACCAAGTTTACTTTCCCTCGTCTAATTACCTATAAGTGTTACTCTAAGGTTCTGTTGAATGCATTCATTTCTATTTCTATCCTTCCTCGTCTTGCCACTCATCCATCTCAATATCCTCATTTCAACTACATGACCTATGAACATATTGTTCCCTAATTGCCCAACATTTGTCCCATAAAGCATGGTTGGTCTTATTGCTATCTTATAAAATTTCCCCTTCAATTTGATTGGTAAGCAGAGATTACATAAAGCTCCAATGGCACATCTCTCCTTCATCCATCACACTCTAATTCTATGAGCAACATCCTTCTCAATCTCTCGGTTCTCATGGATTATCGACCCGAGATATCAAAATGGTCATTTTTTGGTACTTCTTGGTTAACAATCTTAACTAATTCCTTGCTTCCACACCTATTCTTACTAAAATTGTGTTCCATATACTCTATTTAGTTCAACTAATTCTAAAACCTTTATATTTCAAAGAACCCCTAAATAGTTCTAGCTTTTTGCTTACCCCCTCCCTCATCTCATCAATCACAACAATGTCATCTACAAACAACATACAACATGGGACCTCTTCATCTAAATGCCCCCACTAAGTTATCCATAAATAAATAAATAATAAAATAAAATAAAATAAAAGCCCAACGTCAGCCCCTAGTTTAAGCCTATAGTAATCGGAAACTTACTTGTCCATCCACTAGTGGTGCTCAGATTTGTAATAGCTCTGTCATGCATATCCCTTATCATGTCAATATATCCTTGTGAAACTCATTTATTTCCCAATGCCCCACAAGATTGACTCTAGGGACCCCATTGTACGGTTTCTCTATGGTCAAGATTATGTGAAGATTCTTCCTCTTCCTATATTTCTCCATCAGCTATCAAGTGCCTGTTTGGTATTGCTTCTAGAAAGTGTAGAATGGATTCTCAAAAAGCAATTCTCTAAAATTGTCTATTGAAAATTTGCTTACGCAAAATTGGTTCTCAGTAGGCATGTTTGGTAAACATAGCTTTAAAAAAAAGGCTGATCCAATGATCATATGGCCACCCTGTGAATTTGGAGGTTTTTAGAGGGTTGTCCATTGTTTGCTTGTGTGGGGCCCACCATGTTGGGCATATGACATCCAACCTGTGCATTGCATCAACCCTGCATTGATGATGTGATGCCCCAAAAAATCAGTTCTATACAATATTAGGTGGACCACACTATGTGAAAAAGGGGCATCCATCTACAAGCCTCCAAATTCACAATGTGGTCCACATGAGCTTTGGATAAAGTTGATTTTTGGAGTTTCCCATCATCCTAGTGAGTAGCACATGATGAATGAGTTGGATGGAATATACCTAGCATAGTGGGCCCACACAAAAACCTATAGTTGGCATCCCTTCCACATTGTTCCCTGTGGTGAGGCTAACCTAAACTGTGGAATGGGCTGATTTTTGGCCCCAAGGCCCGACATTAGCTGGTCCACATGATGGATGGGGTCGATGCATGCCACATAAAGTGCATGAGTATGAAGCATCATATGCTAGTAAGGTATCAAATACGGCCTTTTAGCCAATCAAATTGGAGTAGGAATCTGCATGAGATGTTTTTGTATGCACATGTAGCATGTGTTAGAGATCCAGCGGACAACATATGTATCAAAGAATTGGGCCATTCATCAAGTAGGGCACACCTCAAACATGGCAAGGACCAAAAATAATGTCAGTTCAATTATCAAGTAGATCAAATTTGTATGAGAAAAAAGGGCCGTTGAAAAAATTCCAGCAGCCAGATTTCACATACATGTGTAGCAGTATACTGGCCTGAATTTTGATACATACCATGTTCAAAGTTCGCTCTACTTAATAAATGGGTCAAATTTCTAACACGTGTGCTATGGACATATACATCTAACACTTGTTCCAACGATCTCAAGTGGTATCCTCCTGTTAGCACATTAGCGCTTTCGGAGAAACGTTTCCTAACCCGTTTTGGAAAAACACCTATATAAAAAACTCCGTTTCAGAAAATAGGGCCATTTTCATAATCAATTCTTAAGAAGCATTAATTAGGCATGCTAACCAAACATATCTAGCCCACTAGAAACGATTTTGATATCAAAAATGCCCATAAAAACTTAAAATAACAATGCAAAACGAGCCCTAAGTAGAAAAATAGACTCAATGTTTAACCTTCCTAGCATAAATCCAAACTGATTTCCTGATACATTCGTATCATGCCTTAATCTTCACTGATTCATTCTCTCCCAGAGTTTCATGGTATGACTCATAAGTTTAATACCATGTTAGTGCAGCTCTATGTCTCCCTTATTCTTATAAATGCAAAGAATGAATTTGCTAAACTAACAAAAAGCATTAACAAGAAACCTCGATAAGCATGGCATGCATGATGCCTTCCAAAGTCCAAACCATGGGCTCCATTTTAGAACAGTGTGGAATCCACGTGATCAAACCATCCTCACTATCCCATTTCACTAGTTGCATTTGGATTGTTGACATTTTCGTTTCGCCGTCTATTGGAAACCACCATGTGGATGGTGAGGGTCGTCCAATCAGCATGTTTTTATGATCTCCATCCACGATTGAGCTCATGATTTGGATGGTCTGGATTAACGAATAATCTATATGTACGCAACATATACTATTTGAATGTGTTGCCCATGCTCCCTTACAAGGTTGTGGACTCACACAATATTCTAACATATTAAAATCTACTGTCTCATCAATTTGCCAAAGAGTAACTTATATACTTCAGTAGAATGTGATGCTTAATAGGCAGGCACTAAAAATTGTACAAAGTCAATACAAAAAACATAAATTAAACCATCCAAATTGTGATCCTCAAATTGGATGAATCAGAAATCAAAATCACATCCAATTGGTTATCTAACAAGCCAATTCCTGGACATTTAACAGAAGGTTGAAATGAAAAATGGCAAATTGCCCCTAATTCAGCAAACAAGTGTCCCTGAATTAGAGGTTAAATATTGTTCAACCAATCTGATTTTGGGATTAAGACCCATCTTAAGTAGGTCCTGTAATTTGGACGGTTTAATTCATGGTATTCAAAAAAGGTTATGGTAATGGTGAGACAGTTATGCAATACAGGGCTGTACTGCCTGCTCTGAAAAATATGGCCTGTAACGGCCCATATCATCCTTCAAACAAAAATTGCTGTTACAGCTTAAAGGCTGTAATTGCCGTTACGGCCAGTATCAAAGCAGCTATAAAGTAGCCATTATGAACACCAATATTACTGCTATTGAATACCTTGGCTTAATTTGAGTTAATGAATGGCATGAGTACTATTTGTGAGTGGCTACATATCAACCACCACATTCATGGTTTTTCGACTCAGTAACTCGGATCAGCTCGTACTGTCTGAGTTTAGTTGACTCAAACGACTTGAGAGTCTATTCTGAATGCTGACTCGTGGTGCCCAACCACATCAGGCTCAACCAAGTTTGAGTCGACTCCGACAAGTCGCATCCGATTAGAACAAGTTGTCTATCATCAAAGTCCCCTTGCCAAAAAAATTGGTAATTTCATGACAATTACTCGAGAAAAAGTTTGTGTACACATATCATGCACCCCTGAGGGTCAATGTAAACCAATCACCTACCATCCATGGACGGTAAACAGGAACACCAACATAACAATTCCAAAATTTCAGATCCCATTTCGAAATGCGTGCTGAGATTCCCAATCACCATCCACAGGCGGTGAGAGAACAGCATAACCGTTCCATTCCAAAACCTGAATTGGGATCGTTCGGCCAAAATCCAATGCTTAAGCAGAAAAAAATATATAAATTAGGCATTCGAGAAAGAGAGAAAAAGACAATTCAATTGCTTCGAGAAAAAGGGGAAACAAAAAGGAAGAGAGAAATGTAGTAAAATGCAGCGAATTGCGGGAAGAGAGAGATAAGAGGGGGAATAGAAAGAGGAAGAGACGAGAAACCGGCAATCTTTGGATGATGGAAGAAGCGTTTCTGAATTGGGAGAGGAATCGAGATTGAAGTTCGTCCCATCGACTCATTTCTTCTCTAACTCTTCTGTACTTTTGCTGGTATTTCTTCACCAGCATTTCCATGCTCGAGAGAGAGAGAGAGAGAGAGAGAGAGAGAGAACGGTTGCAACGGCTTGCAACGGCTTTTTGAAAGGGTTGTTGAGGACGCTTGAGGGGGTTTAGGGTTTTAAGGATACGCAGTTGTAGGGATATGGCACGCGCAGCGCACGCAGGAGAGGAGGCCCGAGAGAGTGAGAAAGGGTGAAGAAATTGGCTCGAATGCATCCGATCGTATCGCATGTCCGAATATAGGTAGTTTTCCAATAATCCAAACCGTTGATACGATTAGTGCCCCTATTATGGTTGATGGAAACCAAATACAATCTCTCAATTTGGGTTCGAGTATAGTATTGTATTGTACTTGGGGTACTGTTCATATATACATTGGACACGCCTCATAATACATCCTTCTCACTATGTCATTATTCAATGTTTAGATGGGAGGTATAGTGCGGGCAAGTATACTAGATCTTGTACAGATCAATGTTTGGATACGAAGTAGTAGGCGTCCGTATTGTTCAAACGGTCAACTACAACAGTACATGGTTTGTGCGAATCGTTCATATATTCTTTGTAATTCTCGTTTCTTTCATAGGTGGTGGTGCCCACCGTCAGTTGATATACTTCATTTGATCCGTCCAACGTAATCTGATCCATCCGTCATGATCTAATCCATCCAACGTGATCTGATACATCTGATTCAAATATGATCCGTCCAACGTGATCTGATCCGTCCGTCATGATCTGATCCATCCAATGTGATATGATCCATCCGTCATGATCTAATCTGTCTAACGGTTTGAACTGTTCTTTCTTTCCTTTCCAATTCATATTACGGTGGTGGCCACCATGAGTTGATGTGATTCATCTGATCGTCCAACCGTAGACCCCACGATGAGGTCGGAGCTCATCCAAACCATCCATTGGTTTTGAAATAGCTGACCGACCATGATCTGGCCCACCTTTGCCTCGTACTATATCCTAGAGGGAGACAATGAGACAAAATCCTATGATAAAGTTACGTGCGACTTTAAAACAAAACATAATACAACTATGATTCAGAGGACCCAGTTCAAATAAGAAATAAAAAATTACCAAAATATTTGGAAAAGTGCATCTGTTAGTTTCTGATTGATTTATCCAACCCGATTTGAACTTCCTGTGATACAGTCCATGATACAGTCAGAGAATCCAGTCATGATGTCTACAAAAAAACAACAAAAAACTATAGCCGCAGAATTCACCTCAGTCATTCACTGTAACTAAACCCGAAAGAACAACTTTATGCCGGCATAAAAAATCAACAATCCAAGCAACAAACGAAACAGCAGAGTCATGCATTGATCATCTCCAACTTCAGCAATGGTCACCCTCTCGGCGTTGACAGCTTCCCTCACATTTCTAGTGGCGATTTGGGGCCAATCTGTGAGAGAAGCAACACAGTTGCCACTGTCCATGGTTGAGGGACGATGAGATGCACGAACAGCGAACTTCTAGTGGGCTATCGCGCCGTCCGATCATCGAAAGAAGCCTAATTGATATAGTAAACAGAAATAATTTTCAGACAGAATCTTCTTAATGGATATAATGTATTCTTCACTGCTTCAACTAACAAAATAAATCTACATATGAAATAACTAATATCCTACTAACCTAATACTGATTCTAGGCATTCGTAGCATCTTCGAAAGTCGAGAAAGACTTGTGTTTGCATCCACTGAAACCGTGAACTTGGGCATTACAGTCATCCCACATTGCATAGATCCCGGGATTCCTTCCCACAAACACTACATAATACTTGTGCTTCATTCTGCTGCAAGCATTAATCAATACCTTAATTAGTAGGGTAATTATAAAAAAAAAAAAAAGTAGGAGAAAACAAGCCACTTGAACATTTGGTGTGCTTTAATTCATACCGTTTCTTGTGGTGTGGTCCACTTGAACATTGGGTGTACTTTAATTTTCAGGTGAACACATAAAATAATCTAATGAAATGAATGGACGGAGCGGATGAAACAAATAAATCACGGTGGGTCAATGAAGATGGAGGATGTGATGCCATTTCTGAAATCCACTTCAATCCCATGAGAAATCCAAACAAACCCATATGAGATAACCCATGGGATTATCGCAATCCCACGAAACCCAAACAGGTCATGTGTGGCGCATGGGATAGACGTGTACACGCAATGCAGCCGACCATCCACTGCAACTCATAAATGCAGTGGCAGCCGTAATTCCATCCCACCGTATTTCACACGCCCAAATAGGGCCTAATTTATTCGAACAAACATAAAAAGTCAGTGTCAGCCTTAAATTCACTGGTATAATCTCAGCCGTAGATCATAATGACCATGTGGCCTGGTGGACAAAATGATTAAACCTTAAATTCATTGGCATGATCTCAACTGTAGATCATGATGACCACGTGGCTTGGTGGACAAAATTATGTAACTTAGCGAATGTGTGGTATTACTTCAAATATATATGGATATGGGTAAGGAGATGGATGATTTCTCAATTAGTCCTTGGGAATCAGAGATTTAAACATTAATTATCGACAACTTAGAAGAGTTGTGACCCATGGATCTCAAGACCCTAAGACATATGTATGGGAATCCTATGATGAGATGTATGGTCATCCCATTTGAAGGGACTAACTTGGATCAAGATGGACAATCATTACCATCAAGTTTGACTTGTTGCCGATGTGCCTTTTTCACTCTTACCCCCACATAAAAATGTGAGTGTGCCATGAATACAATATTTTATTATGGGCCTTTAGATACTTGCGTTGGTGAATTAAATTCTAGTCACTAGTTTGAGGGGCCATTAACATAGACTAGTATTAGATCTGATGTATTATAAAAGATGATTCCTTTGACATATGATGTGCAAGATCACAATATTGATCAAATATCTTTAGCTCTCCTTACGAACACTAGTTTATAGCCATTACAAGTAGGAGTAGCTAAATATGTTCATTAGGGTTCATTAATTCTTATATGGACCAATAAATGATTAATTGAGTTTCCCTAAAGAAATGTATTATGATCATATCCACTAGATCAATGACTCGTTTAGTGATTTTTTTTACCAGGGCCGATATTTTAAAAAGTTTTAAATGATTTTATGAAGGTTTTCCATCATTAAATTTTTATTTTAACCATAAAACTCATTTAATCATACATAATGATGAGCTAATGGCTTGGGTTTGATGGTTGAATATTTGATTAGTATGAAATATATATATATATATATATATATATATATATATATATTATATATATATATATATATATGATGGATGGTCATGTGATCTTAGTTACCCCAAGTGTAGGGTTGCGAATTAGTATATACTCGGTAAGAATGAAGTTGGTCTATAGAGATTGTATAGTAAGATCACTACTAGAAAGCTAATAAAATATGAGATTTCACGTTAGGGAGGATTAGAAATAGCATAGAAACAATAACAAAAGCAAACTAAGGATCAGGGTATCTAGTTATAATAAATCCTTATTGTAATTCATCAATTCAATATTGATGACTTAATTAGATAATCGAATAATAATTCCTTACAATAGGAAGATAAGATAGTTAAACCAATCTAGAACATCCAAATAATGATATGAATATCAGTTGATCAATCTCTCATTAGGACTATGTAATTGATCACAGGGAATTTCAAGCATCTATTATACTCGGAGTTAATAATAGACCAAGAGATTTTACAAGTCAAAATTTCTACTAATACTAAGAACTCAATCAAAACAATCTCAATTCATCAATTAAACCAATTTTATTTAATTAACAATAAAATTTCATTAAAAGCTTTACCCCTTAGCCTTAACTAAGAAATTAGCTAAGCACATTTAACATCTTAAAGAAAAATAAACTAGAACTGGAAAAGAAAGAAGAAAAACTAGAAGAAGTCGAAGAAGATCGAGCTCTGTCTTTGTTTTCTCTCTCCCAGAACCCCAGGATATCTCTAATTGTACTTAAAGACCTCATTATATATATATATATAGCTTTTGTGTCCACCGACTTTGAAACTTATACACTTATGCAACTTTACACGCACTGTTGATCAAACTCCAATCAAAATCATTTGATCGATCGAAACTTCATGTTTGATCCGATCAAACGTGTTCAAAACTGTCCAACAAAAAAATTCAAAAATCCAATATTTTATCGATTAATCAAACCCTTCATTCAATTGATCAAAAGTGTCAAAAAGTGTCCAGAGAGTTTCATCTGTTTTCTTAGAATTCTCGATCAATCGATCGATCGACATTGATTAATGACCTCTCGATTGAATCGAACATTAATTGAAAATTCTATTTTTTTTGCTTGTCTTCTCAGCATAGGTTCGATGACTTTCCATTTTAAGTACTTGTTTCCTTTAATTTTCAATGCTTGAGTTCTTCAACTTTAGTTAATCAATTCTTCAATTGCTTTGCTCTTAATTTCATTTGGGTTCTAAATTTTCTTTTATTAGCTCAGATTCTCTCGGACTTATGATATTCTTCTGCACATTAAAAACTCACTTAATTAGGCTATTTAAACATTCTAATGCAAGAGAAGTGATGCAATGTTGAGGGTATTTATACAATATTTAGCATGTATCACACTCCTCAACTAACATTTGCTAGTCCTGAGCAAAATCTGTGAAAAAATTCAAAAATATAAGACAATAATTGTTTTAAAAGAAAGACTATATATACTCATGTAACCTTTAAGCGACCTATGAAACTGAATTCCAAAGCACAAAAGTTTAAAAATAACTGCAGTATATATTCCAATCTAAATTCCGATACATTCATTAGATAATCAAATTTTGACTTCAAATCATTAGTCAACCAGTGGAAGAATTCGAAACATCGACTACTATGGTGCTTAGTGAATTATAAACTTAACATTGACTGAAGAATCAATTTTCCGCGGTAATGATAACACCAACAATCACCAAAGGTGAGTAAATAAACCAAAGACATTGAATCAAAACCTTACTAACTATCCAACAATTCCATCTTATTCTCTTCTTTTTTTTCGCATCGATGACTTTCACTTTATTCATTCTTTTTGTTTTCAGAATATCAATAATTCTTCTTCTTCTTTTTCAAAGACTATTTCTTTCTTTTTATATTCTCTTTTTAACATTCATTTTTTTTTTTTTTATAAACAATAGGTATCATTTTTCAATGTATTATTCTTTTTCAGAGAAACAAATAACATGATAGTCAAGGTTCAACGGGCTTGGTTCCTTACACTCTAGCAATCATCATATTAATAACACTATATCAAACTTAGACCTTAATAGCATAAGCTTGAATTTCACATTTCACTTCTAGCATCAATGTTTAAAATTTCCATCAGAAAATTGTTGAAAAGAACTCATCTTTGATTTCTACAAATAAATTAGTTCTAGACTTTAAATTCAACATAATTAAGTGTCTTATCATTCTTGTATTCATACTACATTTAATACACATGAATACACATAATTAAAACTTTTAAAAAAATAATTTTAAAATTTTAGCCCAAAACAGAAACAAGACGAGATTAGAAGAACTTTCCACAAGAAACCCACCCTTAACCTAAATGACTCATTATCCTCGATATTGAAAAATATATGCAAAAAATAGAAGTAAGATGAAAGCAATTAAAAAGTAACCAGTAGAGGATAGAGAATACCTAATATGATGAATAAGTGTAAGTGTGAAAATTATCTAAGTTGGCATAACATCAAAAACAAAAAACAAAATAACAAAGCAAAGCAACCTAATTTATTGATATACAAAAAATGGATCTCTATCAGATTAGAAGATCAATCATGATAAATAGGGTCTTCTAAAGTTATTGACTCTTCCTCTGAAATAAGCTGCTCAATAAATGACTTCAGCCTTTGTCCATTCACTTAAAAAACATTGTCATTTGAAGGATTTTGAATCTTAACAACCCCATAAGGATAAACATTTTTAACAATGAAATGACAAGTTCATCTATATCTCAACTTATCCCAAAATAAATGGACTTTATAATTATATAAAAGAATTTTCTGATTTAGCTCTAACAATTTCTTTAAGATATTTTTATCATAGAATATCTTCATATTTTCTTTGTAAATTCTAGCATTATAATACGCTTCATTTCGGATCACTTCCAAATCAACAAGTTGAAGTTTTTGACACAAGCTAGCCTTTTGAATGTTGAAGTCGAATTTCTTTATAGCCCAGTATACTATATATTCCAACTCCACATGCAATTGACAAACTTTCCCATAGACAAGTCTGATGGGGTTTTCCTCCTCAGTTCAAACGAGAGGTAGCGCAGTTTCCTTATGTGACTCTAATTCCTCTGATTCTCTATTTAAGGGGTTCCAAAATGGGATTAAGATGTTCGATTCTAGGGTATTCTAAGGTTTTCTAAGAGGGCTTAGGGCTATCAAAGGTGAGAGAGAGAGAGAGAGAGAGAGAGAGAGAGGAAGCTTGTGGAATAGAGATTCTGCTCGTAGAGGTAATCTACTTCGCAATCCACGTCTCAGCGCTTCTACTCCTCATGATCGGTGAGATCTCTCCGTTTTATTTGTTTCTCTTATTGTTTATCTACTCTTGCGTGAGTAAGGAAGGTTAAAACGTTCTACTTCATAGTGGATTGTTGATCTGGACGAGGTCCCATGGTTTTTACTTCTTTGAGGGTTTTCTATATAAAATTCTCTAGCGTCATGTGATTTATGTTTTGATTTATTTCATTGCTTTATTATTCCATAATTCTGGTTTGTTTTGGGAGGCTAGATCCTAAGGTTTTGCGCAAGGCTCCCGACAAAGTGGTATCAGAGCTAAGTTCATTAAACAGGTAGGATCGGTTTTTAATTATGAAAGGTGGCTCATCAAGGATGATCAGCCTCAATGGTTCTAACTGGACCATATGGAAGGCTAAGATGGAGGACTTGCTTTATTACAAGGACCTACATTCTTCAATTTTAGGCATATCAGCAAAATCTAAGGATATGTCTGATGATGATTGGAAGAAGATGAACCGAAAGGCGGTGGGGTTTATTAGACAATGGTTGGACGATTTCGTATTCCACCATGTGTCGACAAAGACCTCAGCCGCTAGCCTATGGTTGAAATTAGAAGGGCTATATGAGAGGAAGGTAGGCGGTAATAAGATTTTTCTGATAAAGCGACTTGTGAATCTTAAGTTCAAATATGGTGATTCTGTGGCCGACCACATGAATGAGGTCAGCAATATAGTGAACTAGCTCTCCGCTATGAAGATGGTCCTAAATGATGAATTGCAGGCTTTGATATTGCTTAGTTCGTTGCTTGACAGTTGGGAGACATTGGTGATGTCTCTAAGTAACTCCGCGCCAGACGGAAAGGTATCCACGGAACAGGTAACCGGTTGTTTCTTCAATGAGGAGACAATGAGGAAGTCTCAGGGTCTACTCAACAAGAGGCTCTTGTGACACAAGAACGGGGGAGAGAAAAGAACAAGAAGGGCGGGAAGGCATGAGATAAATCAAGAGACAAGTCGAGTAACAAAAAGGATGTTGATTGCAATTTCCAAGGTTTCCTATGATCTTTTGCATTCACACTTATTTCTTAACCTTACTAACACTATTACTCTAATAACAAAATTTTCTAATCACTTCCCTAGAATTGTTTAAAATTTTTAAACTTCTTTAATAACTAGTATTCTAATTAAATAAAGACTTAGACAACTATTTTTAACACTAACATGACAATGATATGCATTCGTTTGATAAAATAACATCATTTTTTTTTCTTATAGCAATAGGGTGTCCCCTCCATTTTTTAAGATGAAACTATTTCTTACGGATGCATGCAATCACCTGCCAACCATGTCTATCAGGTAATCCTATGGAGGGGAATCGAACTTTCATCTATGGGGAGCAAACCCATAATGCTACCTATGGAGGGGAATCGAACTTTCATCTATGGGGAGCAAACCTATAATGCTAGCCATTCACTGAATGCTTTTTTTTATTTTTAACCATCCAATCATATCAACCAATCTAATTAGTCAGATGGCCAAATAAGCATAATTATTTCTGTTATAGGAAGATCCGAGCCGATGATAGTTGGAGAGATAGACGATCCACTAGTCCGGGTGGAGAGTCCGAGCCTCGGCATAATGCTAGGAAGGAGGGTTAAGATGGGCGAAGCTCCCATTCGTGACCGCCTTCTTTCCAAGGGCAGTCGGAAAGGAAAACATTTAAGCCGCACAATCAACCTTGAACGAACTTCTATCATAATACCGAGGATGACCAGCTGCATTACTTACGAATGGACCAAGGTTCGGCTCGGAATTGGCACAATCAATCCTCAGCTCGGAGCGATGCTGTCATCCTCGATCTAGCCGAGCCGAGGTATCTTCGAGGATAAAGGTTACGTGTACTAAGTGGGGAAACTGCCATGTATGGACGTGTTCTATTATCTCGTCCGTAGATACGCACGCCGTAACACATGATCTCCGGATTCTGGGCAGTATCTCCATGATCTGTAAATCACACTGATCATGCCGAGACTATCGAATGCGAATCAAGCGATGAAGAGGTATAAATATCACATCGTCCCATGAGAACAGGTACGCAACATCTGGCACTCTCCCTTTCCTCCCCAATTTAGACCCAGATTCCATTGTCCTGACTTAGACATCGGAGGGTCCCCCGGCTTAGCCAGGGTCTCCATTGCTCACGGTTTATGTGCAGGGAACCAGGTCCTTCATCTATACGGAATATGTGAAGAGGGAAGAGGGTCACCGACTGCATTTTGACCTCAACATTTTTTGCGCCATCGTGGGAAGCCGATACAAAAGTCGTTTCCCTGTTTTGAAAGCTATGGCCGTAGGGGAAGAAGAAGGCAATGGTGGTGGAACCGAGTGCACCCGCTCTTCGTCATCACTTCATGCGGAATCTGCTCCGGGCCCTTCCCAACGATCTCATAATCGTTCCAACAAATACCGCGCCTTACAAGGTGAAGTACAGGCCTTGCGCGATGAGGTGGAACGGATGAGGAAGGAGCGCGAGTCCCAGCAACAACCCGAGCGGAGGAGTCCAGAAGCTGTCGGGCCAGTCGTTCAAGCCCATTCAGTGACAAGGCGTGGGACATCTCCGCAGCGATCTACCCGAGCACCAGTTTCGGCTCAAAATCCTCCCCCAGCTCCAGCGCGAGCCCCTACCAGGAATGCGATGACTCGGGCCCCGGCGGATGTCCCAGCCACCTCGGCTCTAGCTCCAACGGACCTTCGTCACACCCTGGAGAGGAGAAGGGAAAGGAGAACGCCCGAGCCGGAGAACACTCTGGAGGTAGTGACGGAAAACAGGGATCCATGGGAGTCACGATTCGCAGACCTGACTAACCAAGTTCTGATGTTACGGAAGCAACAACAGCCATCATCTACCCCGGCTGCTGTTTAAGCCATGATGGAAGAGACCGAGCCTCCGTTCACCTCAGAAATCATGAACGAAGTGATACCTCAGAGATTTCGGATTCCTCCTGTCATCCAAGACTCGGCCCAAACCCATCCAAACACGTGGAAGCTTATCGTTCGTGGATGCGATACATGACTGCGACCGATGCAATGATGTGCGAGAGGATTCTCGATTACTCGCCGGATCCGCTCGGGAGTTGGTATCAAGAATCAAGCTCAAGCCTGGATCCATATCTTCATTCGAAGAACTGGCTCTGTCATTCCTTACCCAATTCATAAGCGGTAAGAGAAGCCGGAAACCTAATACCCACCTGCTTACCATCAAACAAGGTCCGAAAGAGTCCTTGAAGGATTACATTGCTCGATTCAACGAGGAAGCATTGCAGGTGGAAGACTATGACGACAAGATGGCTCTCGCCATAAAGATGTAAATGCGGCTTGAGGGAAGGAAGGTTCGCCTTCTCTATAGGAAAGAACCCGCGAAGACGTTAGCCGAACTTATTGCTAGAGCCCATAAATATGTCCACGCCGAGGAGTTCTCTGCTACTCGCAAGAACATCCAAATAACCGAGCCGAACGGGAAAGGAAAGAGGCCAAGGAACGAGGAACCCCAAGCCCAGAGAAAAAACTCGGATGATCACTCTTCTCGTGATCGCCGACCGAGCAGGAAGCCAGAAGGGAGATTCCGTTCCTACACACCTCTCAACACTACCGCCGAGCAGATCTTGCTAGATATCCGCAGCGAGAAACTTCTCAACTGGCCAGTCTGCATGCGGGCAGACCCGGAACTTCGCAACAGGCGTAAGTATTGCCACTTCCATCGAGATCATGGCCACAATACCGATGAGTGTGTAGATCTCAAGGATGAGATTGAATCCCTCATTCGGAAGGGACACTTACGTCGGTAAACCAAGCAAGAGAAAACTACTCGAAAAGAGGAGCTAGTACGAGAGCGCCCCAAAAATCCACCCGAAGAACCTGTGGAGATCCGCACCATCTTCGGAGGTACATCAGGCGGAGGAGACTCAAACAGAGGCCCGAAAAGCTCATTCCCGAAGGAGCCCGAGCATTACATCAATCTTACCGAGCGGCCTAACAAAGAACCACGAGTCAGTCCCTGTAGCCTCACCTTCACGGAAGATGACGCTCAAGGGATCCAACATCCACACGATGACGCCTTGGTGGTCACTATGACCATAGCCAATTATAAGGTGTACCGGGTTCTCGTTGACACTGGAAGTTCACCGACGTGATCTACTCGAGGCCTTCTAAGGATGGGGATTCCACGGTCCTCGTCTCGTGCCCGTGAAGACCCCCTTACACGGCTTTGCCGGAGAGAGAGTAATCTCTGAATGAGCTATTTCCCTCCCAGTGACTGCGGGAGAGGGGCAACATCAAGTCACCTTGATGGTGGACTTCCTTGTTGTTAATGTACCATCAGTACATAATGTGATTATGGGCAGGCCCTCTCTCAATGCAATGCGGGCGGTCGTGTCTACTTATCACCTAATGATGAAATTTCCCGCCGAAGGCGGAACAGGTTACCTCCGAGGTGATCAACGCGAGGCTCGACGATGTTATGTCATTGCGGTTCAAAAAAGGTCTGTAAAGCAAACACTCACTGTCAACATCTTGAACCCGCGCGGACCTACCGAGAATAAGCCGCTTGAAGATCTAGAGAAGATACCGCTTGACGAAGCCGATCCTAACAAGACGGTTCAGTTCGGAACATCGCTTAGGCCTGAGCAAAGCTCCGAGCTGTTAACTTTCCTGCGACGACACAGGGACGTATTCGCCTGGTCGCACGCGGATATGCCAGGAATCTCTCCAGACGTTTTGGTCCATCGGCTGAACGTGGATCCCAACCACAAGCCTGTGAAGCAAAAGAGGAGACCGTTTGATGCCGAGCGATGTGAAGCCATTGCGGAAGAAGTCACAGTCCTGTCGGACGCCGGCTTCATAGAAGAAGTATATTATCCAGAGTGGATCGCAAACGTGGTGTTGGTTAAGAAGGCAAATGGAAAATGGAGAGTTTGCGTGGACTACTCAGACCTGAACAAAGCATGTCCGAAAGATAGTTTCCCATTGCCTCAGATCGATCAATTAGTAGATAGCACAGCAGGACATGAACTACTTTCCTTTATGGACGCCTACTCTGGTTACAATCAGATCGCGATGCATCTCCCAGATAGGCAGAATACTACCTTTGTCACGGACAGGGGGCTCTACTGTTACCGGGTCATGCCATTTGGCCTGAAAAACGCTGGGGCCACATACCAGAGGCTAGTCAACCAGATGTTCGCAAGACAGATCGAGCGCACGATGGAAGTTTACGTCGATTACATGTTGGTAAAAAGCGTCAAGGCATCCGATCACTTGGCGGACCTCAGAGAGACCTTCATGTTTGATCCTCCAAGAATATCAAATGAAGCTAAACCCAAAGTGCGCTTTCGAGTCGGGGGAAGATTCCTTAGATTCCAAGTCACCAGAGGCATCGAAGCCAACCCCGATAAGATTAAAGCACTCCTCGACATGAGTTCACCTCTTCGTCAAGGAAATACAATGCCTCACTGGTCGGGTAATCGCATTAATCGGACGCTTCATATCCCGAGCCACGATAAATGCCTCCCTTTCTTTCAAGAACTTGAAGGGTCATAAGAAGGCCGAGTGGACGCCTGAATGTGAGCAAGCTTTCCAAAGAAGCTTGAAACAATATCCGGGCTCACCACATCTGCTATTAAACCGGAAGAAAGCGAATCTTTGTTCCTCGTACTAGCCTCAATCTCGGCCTCGGCAGCTAGCTCGGCCCGATAAGAGAAGTGGGGAATAAACAACATCCAAGATACTATGTGAGCAAAGCCATGGTACCAGCAAAAACGAGATACCCCGCTCTGGAGAAGCTTGCGCCGGCTTAGTCGTTTCGGGTCGAAGGTTGCGTCCATATTTCCAAGCTCATTCAATCATCGTGTTAACCGACTCCTCCCCCTCGAGTGCATTCTCCAAAAGCCGAGGTCTCGGGACGGCCGACCAAATGGGCGATCGAACTTGGAGAATTTGACATTACTTTCCGGAGGGACAAAGAAAGAAAGGCCAAGCAAGTGGTCGATTTCATCGCGAATTCACTGTTCTAAGTGAAGGGCAGGTCAACAACGAGGTTGAGATGACCCCGCATGACCTCCCAAACAGTTCACAGGGCATTCCAGAAGCTGGATGGGTCCTCTACGTGGACGGATCATCTAACTCAAAACGAGTCGGGCGGGATCGTCCTGATCGCCCCTGACTCCACAATTATCCAATATGCCATCCGACTCTACTTCAAAGCTTCCAACAATGAGGCGAGTATGAGGCACTATTAGCCGGGCTCGATTGGCCGCCAGCCTCGGGTCCAATATATACAAGTTCGATGCGACTCTCAGCTGGTCGTGAATCACATCTCCGCCGATTATGAAGCCAAAGAAAATAGAATGATTGCTTACCTAGACGAGGCCGTAAAGCGATCGAGAAATTTTTGAAATCCTCCACGATCCACCGTGATTCCGAGGACGTAAAATGGGACCCGACGCCCCGGCAAGCTCGTATCGGCCTCGAGGGAAAGATTCCGCGGATTATTCCGTAGAGTTCATTGAACATCCCAAAGATCGATCGAATAGAGAAGAAGACTAAGTTAATCCGTAAGAATAACGACCGAGCCGGATGGACCCAATCTTTGGCTACCTCGAGTCAGGGAAGGTTCCCTCGGACAGACAGGAAGCTAGACGTCTGAGGGTCCGAGCAGCAAGATATGTTATTCTGAACGGAACTCTTTATAAGAAGGGGTATTCTCAGCCATATCTCAGTGTCTTCGACCCGAGGAAGCGGAATATGTCATCCGGAGATTCACTTGAAGGGATCTCAAAACCATTCTGGCAACTTAGCCGAGTTGCCTGGCCCTAAAAAGTACTTTCTCCTAAGAGATACTTTTGGCCGACCCTCAAAGAAGATGCCAAGAAGTATGTCAGAAAATGTGACAAATGTCAGCGTTTTGCGGCCGTGCCTAGGCAACCGACAGAAGAAATGACTCCCAAGAGTGGTCCGTGGCCTTTCGCTCGCTGGGGGCCTTTATGACATCATCTACCCTCTGCCGACGGAAAAGGACAAGTCAATTTTGCCATCGTCGTCTGTCGACTACTTCACGAAGTGGGCTGAGGCCGAGCCCGTCGCAAAGATTACCGAACAAAAAATAATTGACTTCGTCTGGAAGAACATAGTCTGCAGATTTGGAGTTCCGAATACAATCATCTCAGACAATGGCCGGCAGTTCGACAATGACAATTTCAGAGGTATGTGCCGAGGGCTCCCAGATCGTGAACGCTACGCACGCCTCGGCATCCACAGCCCAATGGGCGTGGAGGCCGTAAACAAGGTCATCAAGCACCACCTCAAGAAAAACTCGGAAAAAGCAAAGGGTAATCGGCCGGAAGAGCTTCCATTCGTCCTCTGAGCATACGTAACCACAAATCAATCTTCCACCGGAGAAACTCCATTCTCTCTTTCCTATGGGTCGAGGCAATAGTGCCCGTTGAAGTCACCTCCCTACGGCTCGGGTGGAAAATTACTGTGAGAATCAAAATGCCGAGCAAATCGCACCAATTTGGATCTTCTTGAAGAAATCCGAGAAGTTTCGGGCTCCGAGCATTAGGCCCAGACATCAACAAGTAGCCGATTCTACAATTCTAAAGTGAAGGTTGGGACGATTTCGGCCGTGAATTTGGTTCTTCGACGAGTCTTTCGTAAACACGGCCGAGAAATTGTAGAACCGAGCACTCGACCTAATTCTGAAGGACCATACCGAGTGGTCCGATCAACTAAGTCCTGATCCTACCACTTGGAGGATCTCGAAAGTCGATCAACTCCCCACCCGTGAATGCTGAGCATCCGAAAGTTTACTATCCTTAATGAGGCGCTCCGAGCAAATCACGATTTTTAGGTTGTTCAATAAATGTACGTCCCCAAGCGACAAGCCTTTAATGCTACGAATAAAAACACATCTGATCGGCTTATTCTTGTCATCTACAAAGATTAAACTGACTAAATTTATGAAGGCATCTCCTCCTAACCGAGGAGAAAAAGCCACGAGATATCCGACTCCCTAGTAAGGAAGTCGGACCAATTTTACAAAGGCATCCCCCCTTAACCAGGAGGGCAAAGCCAATGGGTAACCCGACTCCTCAGTAAGGGAGTCGGCCCCACCTACGCGGAAGGCCCTTCGCTGAAAGCGAAACGAGTTGATCCTTTTAAGGATCAAACTGAGGCCCAAACAACATTCAAACGAATCAAGGACTCAATTCGACTGCATAATCGAGTAAGCAAGTACATCAGCCATACGAAAGGACGACCGATAAAAAAGGGAGGTGATCCAAAATTGGTTCTGTCATTAAATGCTCTAAATGCGAAGGACATAGTAAAAAAAAAAAACAACAACAAAGTACAAATAAAAGAAGCGGAGTCTTCAAGGGGCCGGAGGAGCTTGGGAACCGGGGGCTTGATCCTGGTTGGTCGCCTCGACAACAGTATCAATAGGGTCCTCAGGCAGGAGGGGATCAAGGTCAAGGTCCGGGTACAACTTTTGGACCTCGACAAGGAACTCGTCAAAGCCACGGTCATAAAACTTGGCGGCCTCGTCATTCCTCTCCTTCGAGGTCTTGTACAAATCTATTGCCGTAGCAACTGCCGCTGCAAGGAGTTGCTCGCCTCGGCCTCTCGATCTCCCAGAGCCGCGGCAACGACCCTGTTTTTCTCTTCTGCAGCTTCGACCTTGATCTTCTCCTGGTCCTCGCTCAATCGGACAGTCTCCTCGGCCAAGGTATTAGCGCGGGCCCTGACATGATTCAGCTCGGCTACTGCTGCATCACGTCGTGCCTCTAGGTCCTTCACGACCCTTCGAAGCTGAAGCAGTTCAGATCTGCTGCTCTCAAGCTGATGACACAGATCACTCCGCTCAAACTGAAGGATAGAAACCTTGTCCCGTAAGACTCCCGCTCCGCCTCGACAACCTCCGTCTCTCCGCCCGAGGGCTCCCACCTCGCTCCCGAGGGTTTCGACCAATAGACATCAATTTTCCCGACACTCTCTGACCCTCTCCCAAAGATAAGAGGATCCTCGAATGCATCGATCCAAGGCAAGAAAATGAGAAAAAAATAATAATACAAAAACGACTACAACTTTTTCAAGGGAAGAGGCAGGAAGTACCTAATAGAAGACTTCAGCCAAGTCTTCCAAGAAGCAGTCGTCCGGTTTATCAAGAAGGCGCGAAATAGATTCCTCCGTAACATGTTTCGCCGCCCAGTCTGTCAAACAAGACATGTGATAACCTGGCTCGAACCTCGCCTCGCTCAGGCCAACTTTCGAGCCGAGCCCGTCGCCTCCTCGCTCTGTCCGACTACTACCGAGGGGCGAGCCTCACCCTCGATCGCATTCATCTCCCCTCATTACAGGTTGGGTAATCATGGTATCGGCCATCCGAACGGCTTCTTCCCTCTCGGAAGATGATGGAACAGTTATCAATGGAGGATTGAACCGTGCTCCCTCTGTGGGGGGAACGGCGATGGATGGAGGGGGAGTTGTCCTTGTTACCGAAGCGGGGGCAAGGTTAGGGCCGCCCAAAGGTACGACCATATCAACACCTACCAGGGGCACCGTGGCTGCACTCGGTAGTATTGGAATTAGGGACACAATTGCAGATGCAGATGGTCCCTCAACCGAAGGTGCTGCGGCAGGAAATGGAGTTGTATCCCGAACCAAGATGTTCGGGATAGGGGGAGGTGCCGCCCTCCGAGCCGCGACCCCTGAGGCAGAACCTGAAGGACGAACTCCTTGAACGACCTTTTTCCTCCGAATTACCTTCGCCGGGGGCTCGGCTCTCAGCATCTCCTCTACAGTCAGCGCAGCTTTCCTCCTCCGAGAACCAGATGCCTCGGCCATGCCTGTGCGGGAGAATAATAAGAATAGCGTTACCTCGGACCAATAAAAATACACTGGCTGAAAACAAGGACACTCACTGAGCAAAGTAGGGAGCGGCCTCGTCTTGCAAAGCCCCGATCGGTGAAGGTTCGCAGTAGTGATCAGATCTGACCAGCAGCGACGCTCCTCCGAATATGTCCTCGCTTTGGCTATCTGGTTCCTTTGGTCCGAGGTGATGAAGGGCACGCCCCTCGCGAAACCTGCAAAACAAAAGGAAATTCTTTTCTAAGCATAGCTGAAGCAAAAGGCGATATATAAAAAAAAAAAAAAAAAAAAATTTTGGTCCGACCAGGCATCGTGAAGCGGGTGGGGACCCGAGTCGCAAGAGCCCCAATCTCCGCTGCCGGCGCCTCCCATTCGCCTACGGCCCAAAACCACTTGTTCTTCCAGTCCTTATTCGAGGACGGAAGACCCAAGACGAGCCTCGACCCCTTGCTACCTCTGGTCAACGAAGTAGTACCATGGATCTTTGCCTTCGTGCTTGACTGTGCATACGAGCTCATCGGCCGACGGTGTCAACTCCGAGTTCCCGACTTGATGCCGATGATGTAAGCGGAAATCAGCACCCTCCAAGCATTAGGCGCAAGTTGCCCAGGTGAGCCCTAAGTAAGCGGTCGAGCTCGGATGAAGGGGTGCATCGGGAGGCGAGCCCGCATAGTAGGCCGCATAAAAATATAGCTATCTCCCCGACCGCGGGATTGCCAGCAGCATCGGTAGGCTCGTGGGCTCTGATCCGAACGGAGCGTGGTATGTCAAACTCCGTACGGATCCATTCAATTTGGGACTCTGTTATTACGGAGCCCCCTGGAACCAATTCCGACGCCCGTCCGCCAGGAGGCATCTCTGGAACATCAGCGACTGCGGCTCTGGGGGCTCGTGTTATCCCTTTCTTGCTGGCCTTCTTGCTGACCTGGCGAGTCTGAGTCCTCGCCACCGTCTGCTTCTGGGGCCGGGGATATAAAGGCACAACCTCGAAAGGACCTTCAGAAGCCTCCCTTTCATTATTGGAACTCCCCAACTCGGAGTCATCATTGTAGCCTCTAGCTGATTCCATATCGGAAGACATCTCGAAACAGTGGTGTTGAGAATCGAACTCACCAGACAATCGCGGAGATTGCTTCAGCGAGTTTAAAAACTATGTCGAAAATCACTTCTGCCGGAAATCGCCTTCGCCGGAAATCGCCTCCTCCGATAGACAAATGCAAACGATGGAAGCTGAATGAAGACCCCGGATGGACCTTTTATATACTGAGGAAACTCCGCATTAAATGGCTTGCAGTAATGGCTATTTCGGAATCATTGTAGGCCGACTCCGAGTCTGATGTGGCGTCATGTTATTGGTCCAAAGCCTGCCAAAGGTAGCGTCATCCGCCTCGATTGTTGTGCATGAAATAATCAACACGACGCCCGAGCGCAGAAAAGAGTGCTCGACACGACGCCCCGAGCGCACGTGGAGATCGCTCACAGGTTGGAGACGATTCGGAATCCCAACCGTCGCCACGTGTTCGCTCACAGTTAGCCCGAAGTCGCTAAATCTCGAGGACGTGATGTTTCACACGAGAACCATAAATGCACCGAAGAGCCGAGACGACTGATCTTCCTATTAATTACTCTCCGAGCTCATGAATGACCTCAGAGAGTAGGGGGCTTCTGTTATAGGAAGCTCCGAGCCGATGATAGTTGGAGAGATAGACGATCCACTAGTTCGGGTGGAGAGTCCGAGCCTCGGCATAATGCTAGGAAGGAGGGTTAAGATGGGCGAAGCTCCCATTCGTGACTGCCTTCTTTCCAAGGGCAGTCGGAAGGGAAAACATTTAGGCCGCACGATCAACCTTGAACGAACTTCCATCATAATACCGAGGATGACCAGCTGCATTACTTACGAACCACTGGTTCGGCTCGGATTGGCACAATCAATCCTCGCCTAGGATTGTTTAAGCGATCTTTGTCATCCTCGATCTAGCCGAGCCGAGGTATCTCCGAGGATAAAGGTTACGTGCACTAAGTGGGGAAACTGCCATGTATGGACGTGTCCTATTATCTCGTTCGTAGATACGCACGCCGTAACACATGATCTCCGGATTCTGGGCAGTATCTCCATGATCTGTAAATCACACTGATCGTGCCGAGATTATCGAATGCGAATCAAGCGATGAACAGGTATAAATATCACATCGTCCCATGAGAACAGGTACGCAACATCTGGCACTCTTCCTTTCCTCCCCAATTTAGACCCAGATTCCATTGTCCTGACTTAGGCATCGGAGGGTCCCCCAGCTTAGCCAGGGTCTCCATTGCTCACGGTTTATGTGCAGGGAACCAGGTCCTTCATCTATACGGAATATGTGAAGAGGGAAGAGGGCTGACCAGATTTTGACCTCAACAATTTCTATACAATGAATATAAATTGCGGCATGTTATTTGGATAGTCAATTTAAATTACTTGCATGCTGGCAATTTCAAATTCTCTGCCTATCAACAATAACACTGCCTGGGTGTCAAAATTTTCATTGTCATCAAAATATCTTTCATTTCTTATTAATTTGTAATATTACCTTGCCAAACAATAGATAGAAAATGGCTCGGGGTAAATCGGTGCACACATGGGTCTAGAAAGCTCAACCATCCGCCAATTGGAGTTAAACATGAGTAGGTCCATAATGGGGGCCAGGCAAGGGCAACATCGAGGTTGGTCCTAGCCCTCTAATCTGTCGCCTTGGTCATAATTAGGCTTCGTTGTGAAAATCAGCTATGACAAAAATCAGGATAAGCCGCTCATCAAGTGGGCCACACTGTTGGAAGCAATGGACAACCATCAGTCTACCTCCATATGCAGGTGTGGCCCATAGAGTGATCAGATCAGCTTGATTTCAGGAAACGGTGATCTTCACGGTGGACCCTATCGTTTTGATGGTATTGATTTACTAAAAAAGTGGCATGTTAGCAGGAGAGATGTGATGGTACAACAAGTTAGGTCTTATACGTGTGGGATCAACTAACAAGTCAAATTGCCTAATTTTAACACGTACATCAAGTGCATCACCTGGTGAACCTGATGAATGGAGCGGATCTCTCACACGAGTGACACTTTGACACGTCTATGAAGTGCGCTCATGTCGGGCTGTTCCCTTGCGGAAGCCTTTCTCAAGAGGTTCCTCGGATGCTAGGTGGGCCCATAATAATGTTCGTGAGAAATCTACTCTGTTCATCCGTTTTTCGAGCTCATTTTAGTTTTGAGACCTAAAATTAGTAAGATACAAAACTCAAATGAGCCACACGAGAGCGAAAATTGGGGAAAGATTTTCCCACCGTTGAAACCTTCCTGGGCTCCACCTTGATGTTTATATACCATCCAAACCGTTTATAAGGTCATTCCTACTGAGATGAAGTAAAATAAAAACATATATTTTGCCTGGTAAGAAAATTTTGTGGCCACACAAATGTTTCAACGGTGGACACTGAATCTCCACTGTTTCTTCTTGTGTGGCCCACTTGAGTTTTGGATCCATCTCATTATTGTCAGTTGTCATCAAATGAGCTCGAAAAACGGATGAACGGGTTGGATTACTCAAAAAACATCACTGTGGGCCCCACGCAGCATCCCAGCGCAGGAACTTCCTGCCAAACCGCGTCCCGTCCACATGGAAGGGCATTTAATGAAATGGATGGATCCGATTCGTAGTCTACGTCGCCCATAGCAGCTTGCGGTGCACCGCCACCTGATGAACGGCGCAGGTTGTCCAGATACACGTGCTGGTAAGGGATGTTGTCTTTTGTTTCTGATATTTTACGTGTCTCAGTTGGGTCATTTCAGCCCACCACACGTGGCATGTAGCTTTCATTCACCAAAAATGCACGAGTTAAATGCATCTTCCTGGTAGGCTGCAAGGGAGGAGATTGTGAATCGAGTCACACACGACAACACGAGATACACGTGCAAGATCCGAGCCAATCATGTCATGTTTAGACACTCATCAGATGGGCCACACTCGTGCAAGGAAAATTAGCGGTTTGGATAGACAAATCCAGGGCGTGGAAGTAAAAGAGTTATAATTATTTGAGTTTATCAAATGAATTTTTATTGGAGTTTTTTTTTTTTTTTTCACTTACTCTTAAGATTTTAAAATTGAATTTAATTGTAGATAAAAATAGATTAAGGGAGAGATATATCAAAATCTCAAAAATAAAAGTATTAAGAAAGAAATAATTTTGTCCATCTAGTTTGCATTTGGACAATTTAAATCATTGATTATGATATAACCACATTCATTTTGGATGTAGATTGCGTCCTACCCTGCCTCTCTCTTGTTGGAATGGACACATCTGTTTGGGGGCCCACTGCAATGTATCTATTTATCCACACCGTCTATCTTTTCTTATGTTATTTTTAATATCTGAGCCAAATGGACCGCATCAAATAAGTAAACTTGGGTTGCATTAAATGCACAAAGCATTGAATGCAAGAGTCATTAGCGGTGTGATCCCTTGGGTGCTGAATCTGTTTCCATTTTAAGCTGATACCAAAAAAATGATTTGCGAAAAGGGATTGGATGGCATAGATAAACCAACCAATTAATATAGATAGTCAATGTTGTATTTGCACATAAACCAACTAATTAATATAGATAGTCAATGTTGTACTTTGTGCAAAGATTCTAAAATCATGTTAACTTTCAAACCTTAAGGGCTCATTGGCCCATTAGGGCCATGATTCAAAATATCTATGCTCATACACATTCACTTATTCAATAAATGCTTCTTGTTATAGCCTAGGCGGTACATAATTTAAAACATTAACTGTTCGTATCATCATCCAAGATAGAAAGTCCAAGATTAATGGTTCATATCATCACTACTAAAGTGACTATTGGAATGTGCTCTATGGGCCCACCATAATCTGTGTTTTATCCACTCCATCCATCTATTTTTATGGATTATTTTAAAGCATGAGTCTAAAAATGAGCTGATCCAAATATCAAGTGGACCACACCAAAAGAAAATAGTACCATTAAAATCTTCATAGGGCCTCTATAATGTTTATTTTCCATCCAACCTGTTGATTAGGTCACACAGCTGAGGGGAAAACACACATATCCGCTACAT
The DNA here is from genome assembly GCA_030180095.1 of Magnolia changhungtana. NCBI lineage: Eukaryota > Viridiplantae > Streptophyta > Magnoliopsida > Magnoliales > Magnoliaceae > Magnolia > Magnolia changhungtana. Next base: position 5,557,206 of record JASAUF010000552.1, on the reverse strand, counting down.
GCAAAACATTTTTTTTGTCCCCAATAAGTTTTTAATGGTGGGCATTTAATCACCATTGTTTCTTGTGGTTTGGCCCACATGAGATTTGGATTTGTATTGTTTTTGGGCTCATGCCCTAAAATAATATAGAAAATTGGATGGATGGCATGGATGAAATACATACATTATGATGGGGCCCATAGAGCACTACTGGCTACTGACAGAGTCAGTTGGAAATCCTCTCCCGTTAGTCATGTAGCCTAGAGTTGTACACGAGTCAAGTTAGCTCAGTCAACTTGCTTGACTTGACTTGACTCGAAAAAGCTCGCCCCACCTTGGCTTGAAATTGGATTTGAATCGAGTCAAGGTTGTTTTCAAAGCTCAAAAAAATTTCGAGCCAAGTTTGAACTGCCCAAACTTGACTCGGATCGAACCTCAACTTGAATAAACTTAGATTGAATAAGCTCGGTGACTCAATTATTTTGATATTAATGCTACTTGCCCAAGTGTTTGATAAAATGACTCAATGAAGTGTGACTGCCTCATATTTTGATTTTGATGTTGCTCGTCGAGTGTTCGATGCAATACCTGTTGTCGATGCAGAAATCTAGTTAGCCCTCCTTGGCTCACTAGCCCATTAGGGCCATAATTCAAAATATCTATGTTCATACACATTCACTTATTCAATAAATGCTTCTTGTTATAGCTTAGGCAGTACATTATTTAAAATATCAACAGTTCATATCATCATCCAAGATAGAAAGTCCAACATTAATGGTTCATATCATCACTACTAAAGTGGCTATTGGAATGTGCTCCATAGGCCCACCATAATATATGTGTTTTATCCACTCCATCCATCTATTTTTATGGATTATTTTAAAGCATGAGTCTAAAAATGAGCTGATCCAAATCTCAAGTAGACCACACCAAAAGAAAATAGTAGTGATTGAACTACTACTGGTAAAATCTTCATAGGGCCTCTATAATATTTATTTGCCATCCAATCTGTTGATTAGGTCACACAGCTGAGCAGAAAACACACATATCCGCTACATGCAAAACATTTTTTTTTGTCCCTAATAAGATTTTAATGGTGGGCATTCAATCACCATTGTTTCCTGTGGTGTGGCCCACATGAGATCTGGATTTTTATCGTTTTTGGGCTCATGCCCTAAAATAATATAGAAAATTGGATGGACAGCATGGATGCAATACATACATTATGGTGGGGCCCATAGAGCACCTACTGGCTACTGACAGAGTCAGTTGGAAATCATGTCCTATTAGTTGCATGTACCCTAGAGTTGTACATGACTTAACTCAACTCGAGCTGGGTCAGCTCGCCCGACTTGACTCAACTTAGAAAAGTTCACCTCGCCTTGGCTTGAAATTGGATTTAAATCGAGTCAAGATGGGGTTTTAAGCTTGAAAAAATTTCAAGCGGAGCTCGAACCTGCCCAAACTTGACTTAACTCAACTCGGATCAAACCTCAACTCGAATAAACTTAGATTGAATAGCTCGGTGACTCGGTTATTTTGATATTAATGCCACTTGTCAAGTGTTTGATAAAATGACTCAATGAAGTGTAACTGCCTCATATTTTGATTTTGATGTTGCTCGCCGAGTGTTCAATGAAATACCTATTGTTGATACATAAATCTGGTTAGCCTTCTTTGGCTCGCGAACCTACACAAAGAACGAACAAAGGAGACCCTGACTCGTGCTGGGGGCCCTCCGATGCCTAAGTTAAGTTTTGGGTCTGGTTGAGTGTCGAGGGTTTAGGGCTAGAGATTGTGTGTACCTCTCCCCTATGGGGATCTTCTTATTTATAGGTGGGAAGAGGTGGTGGTGTAGGGTGCAATCGTTCCTACTTTGGCGATAATAGAATCTTAGTAGGATTTTGAGTTTACGTGCGGCGAAAATCCTTCTAGATCTTCAGCGAGGAAAACCATGTTGGAGATGGTCTCTGTGATCTTCGGAGCGGATCGCAGACGAACAACAATGCCGGTTAAGTCAGGCTCGGCCTATTATTGGAGCCGAGCTCGACATGATGATGAGAGGTCGAGCTCTTCTTGGTTAGGCTCTGGTCCAATGAGGTTGGACTCAGTATATTCATTGAGGTCGAGTTTCAACATATTTGCTAAGGTTGAGCTTGGCATATTTGCTAAGGTCGAGCTCAGTAGCCGAGCTCAACCTGATGCTTAGAGATGGGGTCTTCCGTCTGGTTAGCTTAGAGATGAGAGTGCTTAAGCCGTTGGGTCACACCTATTGTTGTTAGAACACTTGACCTGGCCGGTTCGAATCGAGTCGGGGTTAGCCACCAGCTGAGCCGAGCCGATCTGGGCAGCCCGACTCGATTCGACTCACGTACGGCGAATTGACTCCCTATCAAAACTTTCGTTGGTTTCCACCTATTCCAAACATCCGTTGCCAACACGTGTATGATTTTTGGAGCAAGTCACGTTGAAATAAAGGCCTACCATCCACGCGGCAGAGATGCCACACCCGTTTGGCAAGTTGGCACTGTGCTTACAAATAGAAGGATTACATATCAATCAAGACCGTCCTTTCAATTTCGTCTAATGCGGATGATAGATGGCTGGAAACAAACTTAGATTAGACAATCCTAGCCATATGATCAGCGTCCTTCCGAGAGATGGTACAAAAAAAAAAGGCTAACCGTTAAACATTCATGCTAGAAATTGAAGAGATTTTAAAGGTAGGATTGTCTGACAAATGTAAGATTTTCGAGCAGGCGTTCATCTTTGATAGGGCCCACTAGATGAACAGTCCAGATTAATACATATTCCTACCACATGTGCAGCAGATATACGGCCCTACCGTATTCGGGTTCTCCCCGGAAAAAGGTTGCGTGTTTTGACCGAAGAGGAGAGTGGCTGCGAATTGCCTCTGCCGCCACTTTCTTGACGTTCCTATATTTTGGAAGCTATGTGGGTCCAACAGATATTCCCCTAAGAAATCCACCCTGTCCATCAGTTTATCAAGTTCAAAACAGAGCATGGTCACAGAATCAGTAGATCCAAAACTCAGGTGGACCGCACAACATGAAATAGTGAGAATGAAAATGTGCACAGTTGAAACCTTTCTGGAGCCAGCCATTATTTTTATATTCCATTAAACCGTTCATAAGGTTATAAACACTGGGATAAACTGTATCCACAAAAAATCAACATGACCTGATCCAAGAATTTTGTGTTCCCCACAAAGTTTTCAATGGTAGTCGTTCAATACACGCTGTTTTGTGTGGCGTGGTCCACTTAAGTTTTGTATTTTGTCTTATTTTGGGCACCATGTCCTACTGTGAGCTTTAGAAACGGATGAACGGAGTGGATTTATCACATGCATCTCTATGGGCACCCCATCCTGTGGGCCGGCGGGGAACAGTCAGTTCGTGTCATTGGCTGGTGTATCACACACCAGCTATCTAGCTGATGTATTGACGTCAGCAAGTTATGTGGGTCCCATCATGAGGTATGTGTTATATCCAAACCGTCCATCCATTTTCCTAGATCGTCGTAATTCTTGAGACTAAAAATAAGACAGATCTAACGATCAAGTGGACCACATTGTAAAAATCAGTAGGGGATTGAACGTAGACCATTGAAACCCTTCTGGGGTCTTGGATCAATATGAAATTTGTTTTTCCTCTTCATCCAGGTCTTTGTGACCTTATGAACATATTGGATGGAAAATAAACGTTATGGTGGGCCCTACGAAAATTTTAACGGTGAAATCATCATTTCCGCTTCTGTTTGTGGTGTGGTCCATTTGATCTTTATATATGATTCAATTTTTGGATAGTATTCTAAAATGATCTCGAAAATCGGATGAACGGTGTGGATATAATAAATACATCATTGTAGGGCCCACGTAATGAGGAGCGTCAGCGCTCGTCTCCGCACGAGCAATATAGCTGATGTGTAGTACACCAGCCAATCCGCTTCTGTGTCCTAGGCAGCGGGTTTTGACCAAAGAGGTACGGAGAATTTTATAGTATTGGAATTCAAAAGGGACACGTTTATAATTTGATTGCGCCAGTGATGGTGACTGTTAGAGTGGTGGGCCACATCATGGAACTCATCAGAGAAATAAACAGCTGCCTAACAATTTTTATCACGTGCTTTCATTGAATGGTTAGGATTATGACATGATTTCTCCCTAGATCCTCGCAGAATAAGCTTACTCCACGGAAGCCGAGCATGGCCCACTTGAGTGTGCCCGTGGCTACTAACCGTGCATTTTGTGAGCCTCATTGTGAAAGTTGCTCAGAAATCAGGGCCATCAAAATTGATGTGGGCCAGTGAAGTATTTGAAGGTTTTTGGGTGGTTGATCCTTGTTGTCTTGATTACTGCCGTTATAATCTATATATCCCACGCCCTTCTTTTTTTACCACGTGACATTCCAGTGAAATCATTAGATGGAGCTGGGCACGGGACGACTCAACTCACCAGAGTTGTCCAACTTGTTCGGACTCAGACTTGACTTGAGCTAAATAGGTGAATCTGTCCAAGTTGCGGAGGCTTCCGGCTTCACCCATCCGTAACTATATATATATATATATATATATATATATATATATATATATATATATATATATATATATATGAGACATGCTCACGCACAACTAGTTGGATCATGAGTTTAGGTCTAACTAGCTGTGCATTAAATTTCAAAATTTATATTTTTATACACATGTAATGCATCACATGTGAGGATATGTGACTCTGAGTTTTATATTAGTATTTTGGAAATTATGTGTCATAGATCCAGGCCATTTATTAAATAGAGCACGCTAATAAAATTTTATGTACCGAAAGTTAGTAAATTGTTGTCACCGTTAGAACCACACATGTAACTTGAATATGGATTGTTGGAGTAGATTTCTAACCGTTTACTTTTTTTTTATAGATGATATCATGTTATCAATAAAAAAAACTATATATTTTTTCTCATATACTTACAATGGACCCTATCCAATTAACGAACTGGATTCGCAAGATACATTGCGCATTACCCAAGTACATCATGGGTATATACATTCTTTAGTGGTCCTTTGTAAACATTCATTCTCCCCTCTTCTCTCTCCTCATTTAAACTATTTTTTTCCTCATTTAATGCTCTCTATTCCCTGTACATTTGGGACTCAAATCACGTAACTAAGTTATGTGGGCCCCACCATGATATATGTGTTGTATCCATACCACACATCTATTTGTAGAGATCATTTTAGGACGTGGTTCAAAAGAAAGAATTAGATCCAAAACTGGAGTGGACCCCATCGCAGAAAATAGTGGGGAGAGTGACGCCTACCATTAAAACCTTCCTAAGGTCCACCATGATATTTATTTGAGATCCAACCTGTTCACAATATAACATAGACATTAAAAAAGGGAGAACACAAATATCAGCTCGATTGAGAACTTTTGTGGCCCTTAGAAGTTTTTAATGTTGGACGTCACCCTCTCCACTGTTTTTACGTAGGTGGGTCCATTCCAGGCTTTGATCTCGACTCATTTTTTGCTCATGCCATAAAATAATCTCTCCAAATGGATGGGCGGTGTGGATACAAAACATACATCATGGTGGGACCCTAAGAACTAGGTGACGTCATTCAAGGCCACTAAACCGCACACAAAGTGAGATCTGAGAAAGTTTCAACGGTGGGCATATTTTTACCACTGCTTGATATGGTGTCCACTCGAGCCTTTGATCAACCTAACTTTTGGTCCTACACTATAAAGTGGCATGGGGAAATGAATGGACTGTACGGATAAAATCCACACATTCAAAACTTCTATGGCCTAAAAATATTTCAACCTTGGACGTTCAATTATCACGTTTTCAGCCCACTTGAGCACGAGAAACGGTTCATTTTTGGCTTCATGTCCTTAATTGAACTCAAAAAATGGATGGACGGGTAGGATTTTTCACAAACATCATAGTGGGCCCTACCTGGGTTCCCAGCACAGGAACTTCCTGTTAAAGTCTTTCACAGGAAATTAACGTGGTTTGGGATTTGCAGCCGGCACTAAATGACGTCACCTATTTCTTAGGGTCCCACCATGATGTATGTTTTGTATCCACACCGTCCATCCATTTGGAGAGATTATTTTATGGCATTAGCCAAAGAATGAGTCAGATCCAAAGCTAGAATGGACCCCACCACATAAAACAGTATGACGCCCACTATTAAAAACTTCTAAGGGCCACAAAAGTTCTCAATCGAGCTGATATTTGTGTTTTCCCTTCTTTAATGATCATGTTATATTGTGAACAGGTTGGATCTCAAATAAATATCATGGTGGACCTTAGGAAGGTTTTAACGGTAGAAGTCACTCTCCCTACTGTTTTCTGTGGTGGGGTCCACTCCAGTTTTGGATCTGCCTCTTTCTTTTGAACCACGTCCTAAAATGATCTCTACAAATAGATGTGTGGTATGTATACAACACATATATCATGGTGGGGCCCACGTAACTTAGTTACGTGATTTGAGTCCCAAACGTATAGGGAATGGAGAGCATTAAACAAGGAAAAAATAGTTTAAATGAGGAGAGAGAAGAGAGGAGAGTGAATGTTTACAAAGGACCACTAAAGAATGTGTATACACATGATGTACTTGGGTGATGGGCAATGTATCTTGCAAATCTGGTCCGTTAGTTGGGTAGGGTCCATTGTAAGTATATGGGAAAAATATATTATTTTTTTATCGATAACATGATATCATCTATAAAAAAAGTAAACTATTAAAAATCTACTCCAACAGTCCATATTCAAGTTACATGTGTAGTTCTAATGGTGACAACAATTTACTAACTTTCGGTACATAAAATTTCATTAGCGTGCTCTATTTAATAAATGGCTTGGATCTATGACACATAATTCCCAAAATACTAATATAAAACTCAGAGTCACATATCCTCACATGTGGTGCATTACATGTGTATGAAAATATGAATTTTGAAATTTAATGCATAGCTAGTTGGACCAAAACTCATGGTCCAACTAGTTGTGTGTGAGCATGTCTCTCTCCCTCTCTCTCTCTCTCTCTCTCTCTCTCTCTATATATATATATATATATATATATATATATATATACATACAGGGAAAAGGTAGTATGCGCTCTGACCTCATGATAAGCTCCCATGAGGTCGAGCTGTGTGGGCCCCACCGTGATGCATGTCAACCATCAACACCGTGCATATGATGGGTCCCCTTTAAATTATGGGATATCCATATCATCTAAAATCATGTGAAGACATGCTAAAAATATATAAAAGCACTTGTCGGGGGCCACCTGAGATTTACATGTATCTAAAACTTGGTTTGAACGCTCATCCAAGTGGGACACACATAATGGATGGGCTGGATTTGCAAACCACATCTCGGTGGGCCCAAAAAATGATTATGAATGTTTTAATGGTGCACGACCCATCTTAATTTCTGTATGTGGTGTGGCCCACACAAGTCACGGATTGACTTGATTTTTGAGACCTAAGCCCACGATGGAATGGTGCATTTGACTGATGGGGTAGATGTTCAAAATGCATCACGGTGAGGTCCACATAGCTCGACCTCATGGGACATTCCCATTAGCTCGAGCGCATAGTACCTCTTCCCATATCTCTCTCTCTCTCTCTCTCTATATATATATATATATATATATATATAATTAAAAAAATCATAATTTCTAAGTATCTCTAACTTATACGTGAAATTGCTGTGAAGACTGCTTTAGTTGAAGTCAGGATATGCCAATATGTCCTAGAGGGGAGTGAATAGGACTTTTGAAAGTTTTTATGATTTATTTAAAATCCTATTACACTAATCTTAACAATAGGCACATTTTAGGATTACTCAAAAATAACTCTACTGGCTTCCAAGCCCGGTAGAGAATCCAATCACAAACTGTTTAAGAAATAAACAATATGCAAACTAGTTTATGATGGATATGACTGTGTAAGTGTGTGAGGTGTGATCTCAGATATTCAGATATGCAAATATTAAAATAAATTACACAATCAGAAGAATAGAAATCTCAAACACAGTCATTTTTATAGTGGTTCGATGACTTGTCTACTCCACTCTCAGTAACTGCACTCAACCCTTGAGTGGACCGGATTTCACTAAGGAGGTTTCACAGCGGTTCACATCAAACCTAAGGTTTTAAATCAGGTTCACCTTCAACCTTTACAACCTACACTGAGGCTGACTGTTTATGCTCTCACGAGCAAGGGTCAACACGACGCACTTTTAGGCACACTGGCCAAGGATCTTCCATAAGACCCTACCGGATGTTTCTATACGGTTCACCTCAAATCCGAGGTTTCACAGCGGTTGACCTCAAACCTAAAGTTTTGCTGGTTCACCTTCAACCAGTTGTTTATGCACTCCACAGAGCAAGGGTCCACACAACGCACCCACCACGTACACTCCGCCGGAGGCCTTCTTGAGGACTTCAAAGGGTGAGAACCACTTAAGACCCAATCCTACAAAGGAATTATCACAAGTGTCCTCTTGGACTCTAGATACTTATAAATAAGTTGATGAGTCACGTTTAGCATAACGCCGAAGATGTCCTCCTTCTTGTTGATGAAGAGTCTTCTGCTCCCTTGATCCGCAACACAAAATGATATACCAATACTCGGCTTCGGGTTGGGTCAAGGTCAAGATGAAATCTTACTCTCAAAACGTTTTTCCATCAGGAAGATAGAGTGATTCCAATCTTATGCATTCAAGGCATCCCAGCTTAATGATTTGCCATTAAGGTAGTAGCTGAAGGATCCTTGAATGCGGAAGTTCATTCCCCAATCCACTCTATTGAATATCAATGATGATGGTGGATTAGAGGATGAACTCCCTTGAGAGAAAAGGCTTTGGATATAAGATATAAGTTGAAACACACAAAAGCACTCTCTACTTTCTCTCCCAGCAACAATAGACAAGTCCTTCATATATAGACAAAAGGTTCCAATGGATATAAAACGGTCACATTTATGACTGAGTTCGATATCATCGAGCAGGTTCGATATCATCGAGCATATACTCTCGATAACATCGATGGTCTGCTCGATGACTCGAACTCAAAGTCATACGCTTTGAAACCTTTTGTCAGCTGGTCGATGAATGGAAACAACTGTTGATGTCATCGAATTTCGAACTCCGATTCTATCGATGATAGGTTTGATCCATCGACACTTGAAAAATGAGAGAGACTTGACTTGAAATATTTCAGGTTTTTAGGATATGATCGAGGGTCAGCCGACATCATCGGAATTTGCATATCGATGCTATCGAAGGCAGTGTCGATGAGATCGATAAATCCTATAGATTTACCAATAAGCTAGCTGGACAGATTGTGTCCAGATTCGATCCAATTGACTCGGCCTCGATATCATTGATATATGAATATCGATTTCCTCGAATGACCCTCGATCAAAGTAAAAACCAACCTGAAATATTTGCTAGAAGAAATACACACCCACGATCGATATCATCGATGGACTTCCGATATTATCGATATTTGATTTTATATCATATCGGAAGGAGCATCGATATATCGAAGGAATTTGAAATTTTCTTTAAAAAACAGGGGCGCCAAAAACCTGCCTGTCGATCTTATTGAGCCATTATCGATGGACTCGAAATTCAAGTATCAATGATATCGATATGTGGATCGATACATCGATAAATCAGTCCAGATATACATGTGGTTGCTGGACATTTTTGCCCTCTTTTCGATGATATTGTTTAAGCATCGAGGACATTAACAGAGCAGGTCGATCATATCGAAGGTGTTTCGATAAAATTGACAAGGCAAAAAAAACTTAGAGATTTTCCTGTTTTGAAAAAAGTTTTCTCACCTTAAAATCTTATGATTTTCTAACTTGTTTTTTAAGGGTTTTAATATACCTGATGATTTGGGACAAGAGATGTGAGGCTCAGATTTACCTGTGACGAGCTTGCACACATCTGGTTGAGGCGGACGCTTGAATTGATCTTCCTATCAGGCTCTGTAGACAATATAACAAAACACTCATGTAACTTGACAGACCAGGGCACTTTCAATACGCCCCACCCGATCCCAAACTCATCCTGCTTCTCTTCCAAGCCTGGCAGCTACCTACCACCATCACCAGCCTCCCCGTCCTCTCTCTATCTCTCCTCTCCACTCTTTCCCTCCCTCCTCTTCCAAACTCAACAGCCACCCACCACCATCACCACCCTCCTCTTCCTCTCTCTCCTCTCTACTCCCTCCCTTCCTCGATTTGAATTAGTGTCAACTCGAACAGACTCAGTACTCAGGTTGAACTCGGTTTGGATTAGTACAAGCCAAACCCAGACTCAAATCGATTTAGGCATGCTGGACTCGATATCGAGTCCAATAAAGATCGGATCAAGCCTATTTTAAAACCGAATTGAGTCGGATCAGCCCTAACTCAGTTCGACTCGACTTAATGCCTAACTCTATCATTAGATGGGCCACACCATACAAAACAACTTAGAAGCATCCAACAAGGTGATGGCCCACATGATGGTTGGATAAAGCTTGATTTCTGTTGTGTCAAGTTTTCATCTTGCAACGACCTACGAGACGGGTTGGATATCATACAAATGCCCTTAGTAGACTCCACATACGGTCGATGTAGAATAACTTTGGCAAGTGGACGGTGGGATGCCCCAAAATTCAAGCATATAAAATCATTATGTGAGCGGCCCTCAAAACAACGGACAGCCATCCAAAGATGTCCAAAATCAAGTGGTGGCCCACATAATGGTTGGATGGGCCTGATTTTTTGTGCCTCCAAATTTCATGCTGCGGAAACCCTGATGGATGGGTTGGATGTCATAAAAACACTCTAGTAGACCCGCAGTCCTCTGCCTCCGTACACATTGAGTTGCATGATATGTGGCTGCATCTTTACAAATCTAGACCGTTGGTCTCTTATGCCCCACCCGGAACGAGGCATAACACGGATTCTCCCGGATTGGAGGATCCACGACAGCTATTAAGACCTTTTTCACTTGAACATGGACCGTTGTTGCAGGCCACAGATGAAAACCTTAACATGGTCTAATCTTCTTGACTTTTTCACGTGTAGTCCAAAGAGAGACACGTCAGATTGGTATGTAGGTGATCAAGCCCTTCCCTATCTGTCAGAACTGAATGCCGGTGTACGTGGGCGCGGGTTCGGTGAATCCCCGGATCCACCAATGGTGGGTGGGGTCCTGACTGTGGGGCCCACCGTAATGCATATGAATACATCAACGCCGTCCATCCGTATTGAAAGCTCATTTTAGGGAATGATCTAAAAAAATGAAGCAGATACAAATCTCATGTGGACCATAGTACGGGAAACAGTAGTAATTGACCATTAAAAACTTCTTGTGAAACAACAAAGATTTGGATCAAAGTTGAAATTTGTTTGGCCTCTTCATCTAAGTCTTTATGACCTTATGAAGAGGTTGGATGTCAAATAAACATTCCCGTGAATCCTTGATGTTTTTAATGGTGGGATTCAATCACTACTGTTCCTATAGGTGTGGGCCAAATAATATTTGGATCAGCTTCATTTTTAGGATAATACAATAAAATGAGCTTTAAATTTGATTGGACAGTGTGGATTTAAGGAGAATAAGTCACTGCGATCCCCACTGTCAGGAATCCCACCCACCTCGGTGGATCCCCGGATCCACCGAAGCTGCGCCCACGGCTTCTTTGGATCCCTGATAGTGGTGCCCACCTTGATGTATGCGTCTGTCTTATATCCATGCCGTCCATCAGTTTAACAAGCTGTTTAAGGGCATTGACCCCAAAAAATATAGCATATCCAAAGCTTAGGTGGACCACACCACAGGAAACAGTAGTGATTGAACACCCAACATTAAGAACTTCTTAGAGGCCACCAGAATGTTTATTTGATATACAACCTGGTGACAATGTTACACACACCTATACGAAAGGGAAAACACAAATATCGACTTGATCCAAAACTTGTGGCCAAAAAAAGTTTTTAATGGTCAATCACCACTGTTTCTTCGGTGTGGTCCATCTGAGATTTGGATCTTCTGCATTTTTAGGTTCAATCCTCCCACGTATATGGAAAAAATGAATGGACGGCGTGGATATAAAATGCATACATCACAGTAGACCGTACTAAAAGGATACACGAAAGCAGTTTATTATTATTATTATTATTTTTTTTAAACGGTACTAGCACGGGAGTATAGGTATGGCTGAAAGTCGGGTGGGATGGGGTGGGTTGGTGCTCAACCCCAACCCAACCCAACCCAACCCAACCCAAGGTTCCTTTACCTCAACCCTAACCCAACCCAACTCAACCTAATCTCTGGTTGGGAATTCTCAACCCAAGTCCAACCCAAGCAGGCTCGGTCAGGTTGGTCGGGTTGGTCGGGTATATACGTGCTAATATTTTTGTTAATACATTAGTTTATTATATTTTAATATAAGACTTATTTTTTTATCTATAATTTTATTAATTATATATATATGATTATTAATTATAAAGAACTTCATTTTTTTTTCTTTAAAAAAATAAGCTAAAATATAAGACAACTATTCCTTTAATAGTCATGTAGAATAGTATGAAGTCCACTTGGGAGAGAGAAAACTAGCATATCTTGTTAGCTTGTGTCCTTGGAAATGACGTGGATAAATGAGACTTGACATCACTAGTGTGCCTTTGACACAAACGATCCACACTCAATTATAATTTATAAGTAACTTATATATTGATCAGGGTTTGGGTTAGGTCGGGCAACCCGAGACCTCAACCCAAGCCCAACCCAAGTTTTATCGGGTTGGTGTTTGTATAGCCCAAGCTTAAGATCGGACCCGAAATATCCTGCCCGAGCCCAACCCAATGTCGGGTCGGTCATGGGTCGGTCGGGTTGAACCTGCCCAACTTTCAACCCTAAGTAGCCAAACGGCTCAAAAATCGATACACTTAAATAAATGCCCTAATTAACCTTCAGTGCCATTTTAGGACGCTGATTTCCACCTTTCCCATGAAGTTCCTGCGCAAGTATGCTGGGTGGGGGCCATCGAGATGTTTGCGAGAAATTCACCCTGTTCATCTATTTTGCGAGATTATTTCAGAACATTAGACCAAAAATAATGTGTATCAAACAATCAATTAGGCCACATGAGAGAAAACAGTGGGAATTCAGTGAGCACCATTGAAGCATTCTCATGGCCGTAAAAGTTATGTATCAGGCTATATTTACGGTGCTTTCACTTCATCCCATTGGAAATGACCTTATAAAGGGTTTTAATAGCATATACACGTCAAGATGGAGCCCAGGAAGGTTTCAACGGCATGAATTTCTTTTCTCAATTTCTCCTCTCGTGTGATCCATTTGAGTTTCCTCTCATATGATCCATTTGAGTATTTTATCCACCTGATTTTTCATCCCGCTTCCTAAAATGAGCGAAAAATGATGGAACCTTTTTTTTTTTTTCCCTTTTTCTTTCTCTGTAAACTTGTTAGTACACCTACTGTTAGTTCACACTTCACTGTTAGCCACCCCGACTAGGGAATCGGTACCAAGACCTCACTGTTGAAACGAGGTATCTTTCACTCAGTCGACCACTTGAGCTATGGACGAGGGTGTACTAACAAAAAATGATGGAACATGCCCATGCAGAGAGCAGCGCCCCTTCCATGGCATTAAAGTGAGAGGGAAGCGGATTGCGTGTACTGAAAAACTCTATAGGGCCACTATGGTATTTGTGAGAAATCCACCCCATCCGCATGCTTTGCCAAATCATTTTATTGCATGAGCCCAAAAATAGGGTAGATCCAAAGCTCGAGTGGGCCACACAACATAAAATAATGAATATTGTATGCCCACGGTTGAAATATTCATGGGCTGTATAAGCTTTGGATTAGGCTAAACCAATTTATCCTAATGGTAATGACCTTATGAACATTTGGGCCATTTTTGAACAGTTTGGGTTGCATACAAATAATATGGTTGAGCCCAAAAAGGTTTGAACGGTAGGCAACCTTTGACTATTGTTTCCCATCGTATGGCCCACTTGAGTTTCAAATCTATTTGTTGTCTCATGCCTTAACATGATGTAACAAACCAAATAAACATAGTAGATTTCTCATAAACATCATGGTGGGCCTAACATACCTTCTTATACTAGTAACTTCTTGCAAAAGGCATTCACTAGAAATCTGCACCCATGTGATTAGAGCTGGGCAAAAATGGGACCGATCTGACTCGATCTGATTTGAACCGAAGGCCAGGATCGGGTCGGATCGAGTTGGCCTAGTCAGATCCGTCCGTAAATCGGATCAAGTTCGGATCAATGGTCAATTCGGACCGATCCGATCCGATTCGATCCACACAATGTTTATTCAACACTGTTTCCTGTAATGTTGTCCACTTAAGATTGGGATATACCTCATTTTTTGTTTAATACCATAAAATGATCTAAAAAAATAGATGGACGACATGGATGAAAAAAATACATCATGGTGGGGTCCACAGAGCACCGACTACAAGCCATTGGCTGGTGGCAAGGGTACTAGCCAATCCGTCTTCTCACCCGTGGCTCAAGGTGCATCGAGCACCGAGCTCTCTGATAAATGTGAATTTCAAGCGATTGCCTTTCACACGAAGTTCCTACATGGGATGCTAGGTGGGTCCCACCATGATGTTTGTGATAAATCCACACCGTCCATCCGTTTTGGGAGCTCATTTTAGGACATGCAACCAAAAATGAAGTGTATACAAAACTCAAGTGGCCCTTACGAGAGGAAACAACGTAGATTCAATGACTACCTTCCTCAGTTTTCGCTCTCGTCCGACACACTTGAGCTTTGGATCCACCTATTTTTAGTATCATGTCCTCAAATGAGCTCTCACAACTGATGGACGATGTGGATTTCTTACAAATATCACTGTGGGCCCACATAACATCCTAATGCAGCCATGTAGGAAATCCACGTCCCAAGAAAAAAATTCAGAAAAAATTCAGACGCGGATAGGCAGGTGTACCACGCACTAGACCAGACGTCAATAAGTTCTGTGGGTCCCATCATGAGATATGTGTTATATCTAAACTGTCCATCCATTTGGCGGGCTCGTCTTAAGGCTTGAGCTGAAAAGTAAGACAGATCTAAAGATCAAGTGGACCACACTGCAAAAAGCAGTGGGGGTTTAACGTCTACCATTGAAACTCTTTTAGGGGTCAAGAAGATTCGATCCAAACCGTACTTAACCTGATCTAACTTGATTTCCCTGATCGAGTCAGACTCGATTCGGGGCAGGCCAGCAGTGCAACGGATCGGATCTAGTCAGAGGACCCAGAATCGGTCCCGGATTGGATTGAGTTCGGGTCAGACATTGAAAATTTTGGACCGAGTCGAGTTGGGCCCAATCTGATCTGAGTCGACTCGATGCCCACTTCTACATGTGATAGAGCCTTTTGCTTGTAATGAGCTTCAAATTGTCACAATTAGGGGTGCACACGGTTCAGTTTGATTTTGGGGTGGAACTGGAACCGAACCGTTCCCAACAGTTCCATGAAAACTAGAATTGGAACCAAACCATTTGCACCCTATAACCGAATTGGAACCGGACTGTAAAAAACTAGTTTGGTTTCTACGGTTCTAGGCTTTTTATAATCTAGCCCAATTGCATGGTTATATATATATATATATATATATATATATATATATATATATATCTACATGTATATGTATATAGTCTAGTCCAATTGCATAGTTTGTTTTTATAATCCAGCTGAAGCTCCTCTACTAAAAATTTTCACGGAGAGTAATCTTGTCAAGGTTTGTTTTTATGACCCTTTCGTGTTCCCAAAATGATTTTTCTACGAATGTTTATTTGTGTTGTGATCCATTTGATGAATGGTCAAGTTTTTTATGTTTTTTTTTTTAAATATAAATATTTATTGACCAAGGGGTTCGGTTCTAGGTTCGATTCTACGATCCGGTTCTACAGAACCCCAAACTGAGAACCAAACTGAACTAACTGGTTCTTTGATTTTTGGAACTGGAACCAGAACCGGTGCACTTCAGAACCGAACTAAACTATGCGTTCTGGTTGGTTCCAGTTCGATTTACCAGTTCTATCGGTTTCGTGTGCACCCCTAGTCATAATATGTTACATCGGCATTGGGTGGCCAAAATTGTTCCTTTAATATTTGATGTCATATGCTATTAAAGTGAATTAGGTGGCCAAAATTGTCCCTTTAATATTTGATGTCCGACACTATTAAAACTATTAACGTTATATATTATAGAGCCTTTTGCTTGTAATAAGCTTCAAATTGTCAAAACAATGTTGCATGTGCATTGAAAATGCATTACAATAAATTCACCTAGCATTGGTATGTAGAAAAAATAAAGAAAGAAAAGATTCACCTAATGATGTGATGTAATCATTAAGATATTCAATTTTAGAAAATTCAAGGCATTACAATAAATTTACTTAGCTTTATATGTAAGGGTTTTCTACATAAATACACCCAAGGTTTCGTGAAATTACAAAAATAACAACTTTCTATATCTTTATTTTTCTATACTTCTAATAAATTCTTAAATTTTCTTTAGACAAAAATGCATTGCATTGAGCCTTGTGTCAATAAAGGACTGAGTATCTTTTTATCTACTCCTAAACCTTCTTTTATGACTATTTTCTAAACAACCCTTCTTTTATCACTGCACTCTAACCATATTTCATGCTTTCTGACTATTCTTCAACAATCTTTTGTGCTTTCAAACTATTCTCTCCACTAGAAACTACCACCTTTGAAAAATGGATTCTAACCTTGTTTGGAAAGAAAATGAGATGAAAAAATATTATAAATTTTTTTTTCTAAGCTTATTTGGAAAGAAGATGGGTTCTTTTTTTTTTTTTTTAAATAAAATTATTTGTAAGTTGGACTTATGGGCCCTGTTTTGAAAGGTCCAACAATGTCCAAATGAAATTATTCTAGTCTCATTTAAAAGCTCATCTGTAACACCCTGAAAATCGGGGGTCGAGCATAAGCTCCACTCCCAAGTTCCAACGCATCACTTATGCAACATAGAAAATGATGATTAAATGTTGTCCGTGTTAGTGCATTAAACATGAGTGAGATTAGACCAAAACAACATATCATACTCCAGAGACAGTCAAATTACGCAAGCAGAAGAACTGTGATAGATATTAAAGTATATAATCTGTTGTAAGTCTCCAGAGTGTGAACATGTTACCAGGTTAAATATATACATGTATACTTCTCACAATAGACCAAAAATAAATATACATGTGATTCAAAAAGATAAAATAGTAAGTGTCAAGGCATCTAGTTGACATCCCTGAAGTCCCCGTCGATCAGGCCATGGCTCACATGAACCCGCCTGAATACTGCATGAAAGACAATGCCTCTTTGTCATCCTTATAGCCCGGTTCCGCCTCGTAGGCATCGCCTCCACCTGCTACTAAAACAGGATCTGGTTGGTGTGTACAACACCGTCCCGTAATGTGGGAGTAAGTGATCAACTCAGTGGAACAATAAAGCAAAGGTTAACATGTGATCAATTCAGTCAAGCAGTAATGATAACAGAATACAACAATCAAGTTCTAAGTACTCTTATTAATGCGGGAATGATATGAAATAATGATGCATGCCCTAGCCTACGCTCCCTCGGCGACTTCATCTCACGATCAAGCATGCAACCCTTCCTCAGTGCTTGACTTGCTACGTTAAACGCACACGTAATGCGGTGCATGCACATGATTACCAAGTTCTTATTAGTCTTTTTCATATAGCAGGATTGTGAAACTAAGGTACCTCCCTTATATCATTTCTCAAACAATGATCCATCCTAGGGTCGTCAGTCCTAGTAACTCTCATACGATGTTGCGGTTCTAGGTCGCTGCAAAGGGCTCGTCACCTGATCAGTGTAGGCCTAGTTTATACTATGATTACTATAGAAAGGCTCGTCGCCTCAACGCAGGTTCAGAGTATGCTCGAGGTTACTACAAAAGGCTCGTCACCATATCAGTGTAGGCTGACAACTCGAATACAGTGTCCTATACCACTGTATTCGGCTCACGATCTTTTGTTGCTCACTGGTCACTATGGGTGGGCTCGTCGCCCCGGCGTAGGCCGACAGCTCGACCACGGTGTCCCATACCACCACGTCCGGCTCATGAGTCTTAGCGGATCAAGGTACCATGGTGTAACGGGGTTTCACTGGTGAGTTTGGTATCTTAGGTTCAAACATTAGTGTCCATACATGGTGAACATACAATAGGCAAATCAGGTTACTTGATGAGCTCGACTAGTACGAGCGCACATCAAATCGATCGACATGAAGCGTGTGAACACTTCATGTGGCCTAACCACTGCTGACGACCAATGTACGACTCGGGTTCATTGAACACGTCCAAAGTGGCAAAAACAATTTCAGCCACCAAATCAGGGCCTATTACTAATTGCCTGGACTATATCATAGTCCTAACTTCATTCAATTTCAACAGGTAATCATATGAGACAGTCAAAGCAGTAATGATCAAATAATTCAATTATTACAATCGTATGAGCATGTTGTAAAGTGCAACACAAACATGATTTCACACACATTCATTCCATAAATAAAATAGACATCATAATATAATGTACATGGAGAAAATCATACACATAATTAAGGTAACCGAGATTTATATCTCAACCCTTATACAAAGTACTTCTTAGTAACAACTAGCTCATTCAGACATTTCTACAAACACTTAGACTATATACATCATCATACATGATGTATGTTGATTACACATGTATTTGGCCAAATCTTTTTACTAGGGAGTTGCCCCGTATACCACACGCATATACCCACCGCGGATAATCATGGCATGCATGAATTTGGATTCCATATTCATTTAATCATTTCCACAAACACTTGGGCTACAAACTTTAACATATATAACGTATATTGGCCGTGACGTGATTTAGGGCAAATCCTTTCGCTAAGGAGTTGTCGCATATATAACAAGCATATATCTACGACAGATAATCATGTTAGGCACAAATTCAAATTTCATACGTATTCAAACATCTCAACTTATATATAGAATACACTATATTCCACATAGTTCATATGTAATTGTAAGGCGAAACAGACGACGCATTTTGCATGTGAAATAACACCCATAACAGTTATAAATCATTAACCGACATTAAAAGTCTTGGAAACTATAACCTATACATTTATAGTCCGACCTTACGTCGGTAAACGTGTAACGAATTTAGTTGAAACGATAAGTCTTTGTCTGTGGCACCACAACAACTTATAACAGGGAATAAGTTAGCTAATTCACCTATTACACTAGCTGAAAGCCTAGAACGGATTAGGTTTAGGTTTTCTTACTTAAGAACGGGATTGGTATCATCGGTAGAGCATACGGAAGTGGCCAATCCGTTTCCCTGAAGCTGGACCACTGCTCGAAAGGATACATGTGATGTAAGCATCGTAATGTGTGCCTACCGTATTTGGAGTCCAAGGAGGCAAGGACTACCGAAGTGAATCCGTAGTCCGCTAGCGTGGCCGTGCCGTTAATTAGGATAACGTTAGTAGAGAAGTAGGACTGTCCTTGGCTTATCCTATGGTCACTGATCCGCGTGGCCCACCTGGAAGACTATGATATCACTTCAGTAGTCCGCAGACTACCTTCCCTTTATTTAGTTAATTCATGCGGTCAGATTAGATAAGGCTATGAAAGCGAAAGATCTTGTGACTGATCGCGACTCTCGCTTTCCCATCTTAGTTTCGTAGTCTGCGGGACAATACAAAATCGTCATCCATGACTCCATGCGACCTCATACCATGGCTCATCATCTGACGACAAGATCATCCAATTGATGGGAATGCTGTGGGACGTACCATAGAGAGAGGATGAACGGTTCCGATCACGACCAGGGACGGCACGTGGGCGAACAATAACACATCTCCTCGTCAATGTTCCCATCGCATACAAAGCGGGTGTGTGGATGTCAAAACACGCACACGTGTGACAGATTCAGACCACTTGATTCAGCTCCTTTTATCGCTCGCGTAACGTGAACGTGGGAATTCGTGGTGCATGTCAAAACTTGGAACACGTGTGAGAGATCCAGAACGCTCATTAGTTTGGAACGATCACGAAACTTCCTGTGCCCGAAAATCAGGCCAATCCATTCACTGAGATTCCCACATTTGCACGTTGAATATGGACCGATGTCCAAAAATCGGGCCGATTCAAGACGAATATGAGCTACGCCATCGGAAACCGTTCAGATTCTGGAAGTCCCGCCATTAAGATCGTCCAAATTGTTTGTAGGGTCCACCGTGATGTGTGCATACCATCTAATCCACTCGTCTTACGCGTCAGACCAGAATGAATGGAATCACCAAAAATAAATACATTCTAAACTTACGTACACCACACCATGTGAATTTTGTAGTTTTAGAAATGATTTTACATTATTGCTTATGGTGTGACCCACCTAAGTATTTTATTGTATTGATTATTAGAATCCATGGTTAAAATATGGCGACGCACCTGATGGACGGGTGGATCTGATGCATATTTGTCCCACGTAACACTATACAATCCAACCCATAGCAACTGCAATGAGGGCCACGACCTACACACGTGTTTTAATCCGAACAAGTTGGACCCGCGTTTCTTTAATCCAGACCATTGTTACCCATATTTTAAGTTGAAGGGTCGTGATTCAACGAGGAGCGCCTCTTTGAGAGGGCCAAACACGTGTAAGAGATCCAGGCCGTTCATCCTAGGATACGTGAAATTCGGATACTTGGACCCCTCCTTTTGTTTTT
This sequence comes from Magnolia changhungtana, assembly GCA_030180095.1. Lineage (NCBI taxonomy): Eukaryota > Viridiplantae > Streptophyta > Magnoliopsida > Magnoliales > Magnoliaceae > Magnolia > Magnolia changhungtana. The sequence continues at coordinate 5,536,340 of JASAUF010000552.1, read as the reverse complement.
TTTGGTTCTTCCTGTCCCTCGGATTTCTCGTGGGACCCGAATCCTCAGTAAGAACACTTGCTGACAGAAGTGTTTTCAACAATCGAGCTATGTGGGCCCACCGTGATGAGTTCGTGACATCTAATCCGTCCATTCATTGAAACACTTTATATTAGTTCCTAAGCCCAAAAATCAAAGTGATTGGGCCACGCCGGAGGGAACAGTCAACATGCCATCATAGAAATCAGCCTGGGATGACTGTATTGTTTATATAGCATCCAATCCCTTAATCATGTGGATGAAGAGAAATTCCAAAGATCATCTTGATCCAAAGCTCAGGTGGGACACACCGAGTAAATTTAGGTCTTGGCCGTGATTTTAAGTTGTTACTGTGTTGTGGCGTACCTGTGTTTTCCATCCAGCGGACTTTGAGTTTTGTTATGTACGGAGAGCATGAAATTCTAAAACTGATGGATAGAGTGATGCCACAAAAGCTAATGGCGGGCCTACATAGCCGAAGTCTTCCAGGCAGTCCTTATAGAAGGTGTTGTGGAGTATTTCGATCCTTTCTCGTAGAAACTTGATCTGCATACATTTATTGTTATTCCAGTCCAAACCTTGCCTAATGAATGGCTTGGATCTCCAACACGTGTCCCTGGATCTTTAAAATGGATGGGGATTAGGTTCTCCTCAAAAGGATCTAACTACAGACGGACGGCCCTGTCAGGGTCTCTGTGGTAACCGACGTGATGTACGTGTTTTATCTTGGCCATCCATTCATTTTAAGTGATGAGCTAAAATATGAGACACATCCAATGTTCTAGTGGACCACATCACAGAAAACAGTGGTGATTGAATGCCTGTAGCTGAAAACCTTTTTCATCATCGAAGTTTTGGATCAAGCTGATATTTATATTTTCCTTTCATCCAGGTCTATGTATCTCACGGAGAGGTTGGATTTCAAATAAACATCACAGTAGGCCTTATAAAGGCTTCTTAGGTGGAGTCACTGTCACCGTTTTAGATCTACCTCTCTTTAGGCTCATGCTTTAAAATAATTTTCAAAATGAACAGACGACGTGGATAAAACACATATATTGCTCTAAGCTTTGCAGAACCCTTATAGGCAATCCGTCTCCAGCTATGTCCCAGTGGGATATAGTACCAAAATACATTTTCAATCGTGCCTTGCCTCTTCACACGAGTGTCACCAAATATCAAGATTAAGGGACGCCAGTTTCCTATGATCCTATCATTGGTTGTTTTGAACCTACTACATACATTTTCTAGAAAATTAGCTTATCATTTTCTCAAAAAATAATTAAATTTTGTTTAGTTAATGCATGGATTTTTCTAGATAAAGATTCTTTACTAACAAAGGGTAAAAACCAAGTATATTCTTCATAAAAATGAAAATAAAAATAAAAGTTAAGACATATAGAAACTAGCAAATAATTACTCTTTAAAATCATATGAAATTATAATAATATTTGTATATATAACATCCACTTCATCTGTTAATTTGATCAGTTCAGGGTAGGATGCGAATCCAAAAATGGTGCAAATCTAAATCTCAAGTCCAACGCAACAGAAGAAAATGATGGAGATTAACATGACCATCATTAAAATTATACCTAAGCCAAAGGTGGTTTGAACGTCATCCAATCCATCATCAATGTGATTCCCACCAAGATGAAGGGATATATATATATATATATATATATATATATATATATATATATATATATATATATATATATAATGTAACCCAAAACTATGGTCGGTGTGGCTCATTGAATTTTATATCTGCTTCATTTTTGGGCTCTCATTCATTGTGATGCTGGTGTGCCATCCAATCCCTACATGTGGTGAGTCGGTGACTCAAACAAGATAATGAAAAAATACAAATTTGATGGGTTTTTTTGACTCGTCGTCGACCGGTCGTGAGCCCTGCTTGATTGGTCGAAGGCTGGTCTCGACCAGTCGTGGGAGTCGAGTCGTGATACGACTCAAAGTCCAGCAAGTTCGGATTATTTTTTTTCCGGGGTGCTCGACCGGTCGTAGGTGACCCACGACCGGTCGTAAGTGGCTTTCGACCGGTCGTGGACTTGGTTTGATTAGTCGAGGTTACGCAGATTCGTTCCGCGATTTTGTGTGGATTTCGTGTCGCAAGTCCTTTCGCAACTGGGATGCGGAAGAGAGTTTTGTAAAACTATAAATAGGAGTTACTAGGGCTTTCTAGGTACGACAAGAGGGTTTTCTAAAGCTTTACAAGAGATTTGCTAAAGGGTTTAGGGCCATCAAAGGTGAGAGAGAGAGGAAAAGAGAGAGAGGAAGCTTATAGAAGGGAGGTTCTACTCGTGGAGGTCATCTACTGTGCAATCTATATCTCAGCACTTCTATGTCTTCGTAATCGGTTAGATCAATCTCTCCGTTTTTTTGTTTATCTCATTGTTTATCTACTCCTGCGTGAGTGAAGAAGTTTGTAATGTTCTACTTCATAGTGGATTGTTGATCTGGACGAGGTCCCGTGGTTTTTACCTCTTTGAGGGTTTTCCACATAAAAATTTCTTGTGTGGTGTGTGATTGATGCATTGATTGTTTTCATTGCTTTATTATCCATAATTCTGGTTTGTTCTGGAGGGCTAGATCCTAAGGTTTTTATGCAAGGCCCCTAACAATATCATGAACTCAAAACTTCATGAATGTCAATTGAAATTTCCAATCGCAGTCATTCAACTCTTTATGATTTTTTATGTGGCTCATTGAGTTTTGTATCCACCTCATTTTTGGGCTTACATTCACTGTGATGTTTCTTACCATCCAATTCCTTCATAAGTTGATTTGACCCGGATGAAGGAAAGACAAATATTAACCTAATCCAATACTTCCATGCCCAAAAAAAAAGGTTTCAATCTCAGGTGACCATTCTCTAATGTTTCTTGGATGATGATTGCCATGCAGTGTCATTAAAAACTCCCTACCATGTGCATGTGTGAGGCATGATATCATATAAGAAAAGGTATAATGATCATTTCATGCGTGTAAATATTTACTTTTCGCTGCACACTTGACAAGCATGTGGTGATTTTTCATTTGTCGTTTGGAGTTTGGGATCTGCCATTTCTTTTGTCCAAGAAGGTTTTAATATTAGATGACCATTCTCTAATGTTTTTGGGATGATGATTGCCATGCAGTGTTATTAAAGACTCCCCACATGCATGTGTGAGTTGTGGGATCCTGCAAGCAAAGCTAAAATGATCATTTCATGTATGAAAATATTTACTTTTCACTGCACACTTGACAAGCATGCGGTGATTTTTCAATTCTCACATCGAGTTTTGGAGCCGCCAATACTTTACTTGCTCAAGAAAATTTTAATATGAGGTGACCATTGTCTAATGATTCTGAGATGATGATTGCCATGCAGTGTATGTGTGAGGCAATGGATCCTATGGGAAAATGTAAAATGGGATTGACGCTGCAGGAAGTTCTTGGGGTGAGAAGGTAGGTTGGGCTAATGGTGATGTTTGTGAGAAATTTATTATGTCCATTCATTTCGCTAAATTATCTTAAGAAACTGAATATGAAAATAAGATAAATCCAAAACTCAAGTAAGCCATATAACAGGAAATAATGAAAATTGAAGGTCCACTTTTGAAACTTTCATGGAGTCACAAAAGTCTTCGATTATTTTTGTATGTTTTTAGTTCATCTTAGTAGGAATTACCTTATGTATGATATGGATTGTATATAAACATCAAATTGGATCTAAGGAGATTTCAATGATAAGCATTTCGGCACCCACTTTTTCATATTGTGGCTGACTGGGTTTTAGATCTGCTCCATTTTTTAGCTCATGTTAGACAAAATAGATAGGAATTGGAATCATATGCTTGCAACAAACACAAAATTCATGTTTTCCTGCATTATGATTGGTTCACGCAAGTTGTTGGCACTATGGCATCAGATATGGTGTGTGATGATGTTATCCAGTCAAATTGTGGCAACTGGAGGATCTGAATACAATAAATAGATGAGGTGAAATTTCCACAAATGTCATGGAAGGGCCTTTCTTTTATCAGAAGCTTTCTGTCCGAAGCGTAGGACCTCTATTTGGTGTGCTCAACAGAACTACAACAAAGCTTTAGCTGGGTTACAGGAAACTCCCTCCGTTAATCATCTATTTACGGGGTCTTTCAACGTGCACACTGGTCCAGACTGGAAGTGGATTCCTTTAAGTGCCGCACACCATCTCGGTAGTGTGTTAACATGGCAAATTTTTATAAGCTTACCATGATTGATGTGATATGTCCAGGACTTTCATCAATTTTGCAAGATTATTTTAAGACATGATCTAAAAAATAAAATAAATCTAAGCCCTAAATAGACCACACTACAAGCAGTACTGGAGATTGAACTTCTACTACTAAAAACTACTTAAGAGTCATATAAGTTCTAGATTAAGTTGATATTTGTTCTTTCCTTTTATTGAAGTCTGCCTGACCCTACGGAACTTTATGGTGGGCTTTAGGAAGGTTTCAACTATGGGCGTCATTGTCCCCACTTACATTTTATGGTGTTCCACTTGAGTTTTGGATTTGATTATTTTATTGGCTCATGACCTAAAATGATCTCTAAAAATGATAGGCAATATATACACACACAATGGTGGGGCCACGAAACTTTGCACCAGGGTTGTACACGAATCGAGTTAGCTCGGTTAGCTCGCTTGACTCGACTTGAAAAAGCTCAATTTGACTCGGTTCAAAATTGAGTTCAAGCTGGGTCAAGCTGATTTTTTGAGGGGTCCTTACTCTTGCTCGGGTGGTAGACTCTTAGGAGTTTCAATTCCCGGTCTGGGGTTCGAGTACCCATAGGTGGTGAAATTCCACTAGCGTGAGTGTGTGGGGTGTGTGTGCGTGTGTAATAATAAAAGCTGATTTTTCGAGCTCGAAAAAATTTTGAACTGAGTTTGAGCTTACCCGAGCTTGATTTGACTTGGATCGAACTTGACTCGAATTGAACTTGGATTGAACCAGTTCAGTAACTTGGTTACTTTGATATTGATGGTACTCACTAATTGTTTGATGAAATGACTCAACGAAGTGTCAGCTAGTGGTAAGGAAGATATGTTTCATCAAATAAATATTATTTTTTCTTGATTTTTATGTTTCCTACAAGGTGTTTGATAAAATACCTGTAAAGCTGGTGTTGGTGTTTTATCCACTGAGAATTTGAAGGTTTAATCCATGTGTTAGTGAAAATGTTGCATAGGCGAAATCAACTCAAAATCGGCTCGATTTTGGCCCAAACTCGGTTCAAACTGGCCTGAGCTGTTGACCGAACCAAGCCGAGCTGGCCAATCATGCTCAAGGACAGAGCCCAGCCTAGTTCAAGTTGAGGACAGCAAGTGGCTGAGCCGAGTCGAGTGGGCCAGGCTCGACTTGGTTCGACTCGTGTACACCTCTTACGTCATCACACCACCGAGGTCGGTAGTGCGTGTCACACCACGCAAGTCCTCGATCGCTGGTGGGTTTTATAATCCCTCGGACACTTCAAACCATCCCATTTCTCTCCCTCTCCCTCCTTTGTCCACTCTCTCTCTACCCTGCAAATATCTCTCGCGCTCGATCTCTAACCCTCTGTATCTCTCAGGACCCAAAACCAGAAGGATGGGTTTTGAGAAAGAAGCCAGCTGCTCCTCCCACGCCCTACCAGAGGCGGACCCCACCACCCTCCCCTTCCTTCCCAAGCCCCAAATCCTCTCCTCCGTCCCCAAGACCTTCGCCAACGTCTTCATCGCCATCGTCGGTGCCGGCGTCCTCGGCCTCCCCTACACCTTCAAAAAGACTGGCTGGGTCCTCGGCATCCTCATGATCGCCATCGTCGCCTTCTTCACCTACCACTGCATGATGCTCCTCGTCCACACCCGCCGCCGTCTCGAGCACTCCGACGACGTCTCCTTCTCCAAAATCTCCTCTTTTGGCGATCTCGGCTTCGCTGTCTGCGGCCACACCGGCAGGTTCTCCGTCGACATCATGATCGTCCTCAGCCAGGCTGGTTTCTGTGTCAGCTACGCCATCTTCGTCGCCAACACGCTCGCCAACCTCTTCAATTTGCCCCCAATTCTTGGATTCTCACCGAAAACCGTCTTTATCTGGGGGATCTTCCCATTCCAATTGGGCCTGAATTCCATCCCGACACTAACCCACCTCGCCCCTCTCAGCATCTTCGCTGACGTTGTCGACATCGGGGCGATGGGTGTCGTCATGGTTGAGGATATTGCCGTCTTCCTCAGGGACAGGCCGCAATTGCAGGCATTCGGGGGACTCTCTGTCATCTTCTACGGACTCGGTGTGGCGGTCTATGCATTTGAAGGGATTGGGATGGTGCTGCCACTGGAGTCTGAGACGGCTGACAAGGCGAAATTTGGTAAGATCTTGGCCGTTTCCATGGCTTTCATTGCTTTGATGTATGGCTCTTTCGGGGCACTTGGGTACTTAGCATTTGGTGCAGAAACCAATGACATCATCACCACCAACTTCGGTAGTGGTCTGGTTAGTACGCTGGTCCAATTGGGGTTGTCCATAAACCTGTTTTTCACATTCCCTTTGATGATGAATCCAGTCCATGAGGTGTTTGAGAGAAGGTTCTGGGGTGGGAGGTTTTGCCTCTGGCTGAGGTGGATTGTGGTTTTGGGAGTGTGTTTGGTTGCGCTTTTGGTTCCCAATTTCGCCGATTTCCTGTCATTGGTGGGGAGCAGTGTTTGTATTGTGTTGGGGTTTGTTCTGCCTTCTTTGTTCCATCTGATTGTTTTCAAGGAGGAGTTGGGTTGGAGAGGGGTGAGTTTGGATGTGGCAATTGTGATTTTGGGGGCGGCTTTTGCAGTTTCTGGAACCGTGTCTTCCCTAATAGAGATATTCTCTGTTAAGGTATGATTGGTGGTTGTTTGGGATTTGATTATGACAATTGTAAAGAAATGGGCTGTTTGGGTGATGGATGTGATTTTGCCTTACATCCAGTAATTGTATTTTTAGGAAGTAAAATAAGACTGCATTTTATAGTTGAAGAGATTGTTGTTTATTGTTTAATAATTAAATTCCTTCTTCTGTATGCTTGTTTGCTTGTGTTTGGATAGATTTAAAGGATGGAATATAATGAAACTAAGGAAATTTATCATGCCTTTGTTCGAAAAGCAAGAATTTGAACTTGGCTCAATTGACCACTTAGTTAAAATTAGTTAAAATTAGGAAGTTGACCAGTGGACCCAGCTTAGTTGTATATGAATTTAATTTATACAACTAGGATTTAACTAAAAAAAAAAAAGGTAGGGAAAATGAATTTAGTGCCTTCCAAATAAAAAAAAAAACAAAAGAATTATTCTGATATAAGTTAAAGAGTCATCGCTTATCATATTATTTTCTCATAGATACAAACATAAAGTTTTTCTAAATCTTAAAGAAAATGTAAGGGTGCGTTTGGACGGGCCCATCCCATGGGATTGGATTGTATTAGGGTGGATGGCAAGTAATGATGGCTATGTCAGTGGATTGCTGGCAATCCCATGGGATTGCTATACCCAGGGAATTCACCACCGAGTATGTTTGGCTCGCCTGGCCAATCCCGGGATTACGTCAGCCAATCCCGGGATTGCTCCGTCTAACCAAACATGTCCCAAGCAAAATAGATGGGATTAAGAGCGATTGCGTGGATTTCAAGGTAATGATGGTGATGTCAGTGGATTGCTGGCAATCCCATGGGATTACTATATCCAACTTCTGCCTGTTTGGCATGCCCGGCCAAATCCCGGGATTGCTCCTTCCAATCCATCCTAATACAACCTAATCCCATCCACCCTGCCCGGCCAAACAGGCCCTAAAAACTTGACAAATGGTATGATATTATGGCAGGCTAATAGTGATGGGATGGGGACATACATAATTGGGAAATTATAAAGCCCAGTCAGACACATAAAAATGAGTTGATCACATTTTAGTTAACAGTTATTTATGTATTACAGGAAATCCATTACATAACTAGATAACCCAAAGCATAGCATAACTACATCGATTTGCTAACCAGTCTTTAAAACTCAACTGGAAAACCCTATGGCTTGTAGAAGCAGGTTGATTAGAGTTAGAAGCCATCCGACCATCGAAATATCTAGAGTGGATGCTTACAACGGATTTCATGATATATGGCCCACTTAAATACAAAGTAACCCTAATGTTAGGGTATTTAGCTAAATGATGCACAATGAGTAGCCCACATCTTACCTATAGATGTATTAGAGATCTTGATCTCTAATACATAATCTCTGTTAACATGAACTGCTTGTGTTTAAGAGATCAAGATCTCTAATACATAATTACTGTTGGGTATAATGAAATTAACTCATTTTTAGATCTACCAAACAGTGCTTAAGGTTCTTGATGAATTAGAATGCAAATGGTGTCTCGAACTGACCTTCTATTTTTATTTTTATTTTTAAATAAAGTCCATGATTTATTGATCTGTCAAATTATAAGGTCCCACATATCTGATCATTGGCATTTTTCTAGATAATTATTGTATTTTTTCTCAGCGTTTTATTATTATTATTATTAAAAAAAGCCTTTTATTCAAGAGACAGGATTGTCCAACTTTAGATGATTTTGTGATATCCCCATCCAAGGAGTACATCCACAAAGCAGCCATGAGAAAAGCCTCCATATATGATTAGCTTCCTTCCGAAGAGCCACACCATGGCAATCGAAAAGTAAGGGCACTAATGTCGAGGGGCATGGTCTAGGCTATCTCGAATTTTTTAAGGATGGCTGCCCGCACCCCTCCTAGTGAAGGGGCAATGGATGAGAAATTGATCTATAGATTTCGTCTTATACATGCACATGAGGCAAATATTGAGGATGATCATGGATCACCTTTAAAGATTATCGATTGTCAAAATTCTTTTTCTTCCCACGAACCACCCAAAGGTTGCAACCTTCGGGGATTGTAGATGCTTTTGCAATGGGAGTAACTGAGCGGAGAGGGTTTTTTTTTTTTTTTACACGCACACACACCCCACACGCTCACTCTGGTGGAATTTCACCACCTATGGATACTTGAACCCTTGACCGGTTGTTGAAACTCCTGAGAGTCTACCACCCGAGCAAGAGTAAGGATCCACTGAGTGGACAGGGTTATTTCTATTGTTTCCTCTCTTGTCTCGGATTGGGTATAGCTCGATGTAGCTGTTTTTTGCTTTGTTTATTCATTTGTATTCACTGCTACCATAGCACTTTTCTGCTTTTCAATTCAAGTTCTTGTTAATTTTCAGCAAATAAAAAATAAAAAATGGAGTACATAAAATAAAATGTTGTGATGGGTGAGATTGATTGCATGCCACTAAAATATTGAATCTTGATTATTTGTGATTTTTAGGCAACAGCCCATGATAAAGTTGCTCACCAGATCAACTGTTCTGATCATCCCAACACTATCTACATGAGGTTAGATGCAATACAAAGCTTTGCAAGTTGAGCTTAATGGATAAAAGTACATCCAAATGCATCTAAATACAACATCTAAGTGTGTCTAAATGCGTTTTGTGAGAGCTTCCAATTTCATCCAAGTGAAACATGCTTGCATAACGAAGTACATCTAAGTGCATCTAATTACAGTTTGTAAGTGATTCTAAGTTAGGGGTTGGCTTCTCCTTGGGGGATGGTAGGAGTATCCGTTTTTGGGTTGTATGGATGTGAGAATCACTGTATCAAATCTGCTCTTATGTATATTACATATCCCTGTATAAAATGCCGGTGTATATCGCAAACAGAAATTAAAAAATTCAGAGAGATTTTTCTGTGGGCATGCAGAGAGGAGGGATGTAAATTCCATCTCATAAATTGGGTGGAGGTCAAAAAGCCTAAGAAGGATGGTGAGCTGGGGTTGGGAAGAATGAAGTTAAAGAATTGGTCTCTTCTAGGAAAATGGTGGTGGAGCCTTGGGGAGAAGATTGAAGCCTTTTGGAGGGAGGTGATAGGTCGTAAATATGGGTTCCTGACAAAGGGAGATGGTTTCCAGGTTACTTAAGTAGGAATGAAGGCTTGAATGCGCGAGAAAGCTGTTGTCTGATAGGTAGGGGATATAACCAGGATAGGTATTCCATTCCATGTAGAGCGGCCAGCATGGTTGAGGCAGGCACAAGATTCATGGTGGGTGGAGGCAATTGCATCCGGTTTTGGAAAGACATTTGGATCATGGTAGGTAGAGGCAATTGCATTCAGTTTTGGAACGACATTTGGATCATGGTGGGTAGAGGCAATTGCATCCGGTTTTGGAAAGACATTTGGATCATGGAGTCCACACTGGATTTGGCTTTCCCCTCATTCTCTTGAACTGTGAACAAAAGAGGCCTTTGTCAGTGAGATATATGAACTTGTTGAAGAATCGATGATTTGGAATGCGTCTCCGGCGAAATTTTGAGGGACACTGAGATGAGGGATTTCACTGCTTTTGGAGATCTTCTATGAAGTCAAAATTGACCTTTCAAGTGAGGACTAGAGTGTGAAAGTGGTAGTTAAGGGGAGCAGTTTCCTCTAAATCCATTATGAGTACATAGACATTCATCCCTGCTCATACATGTGGAAAGTCCATGCTCCTAGAGTTCAGATATTTGTGTGGACAGCTTCTAAAAATATATTCCCCACTGTTGATAAAGAAGCAAGGCATTGCTATATTGAATATGTGCTCGATGTGTAGAAGTGCAGAAGAGATGGGCAATCGTTTCCTCCTACATTATTTTATAGTTGCACGGGAAAGTTTGAGATTCGGCTTGGCGACTTATTGGGTTGCAATGGGTGACTAAAGGTCTATCTTCAAGCTTATTGTGGGATGGCCTGCTGGTTTGTTTTCTGATCGGGGGAAATCATCTGGAAGTTGCTGCCATTTGCAATGCTATGGGGTATTTGAAGAAAGAAATGCTGGAATCTTTGAAATGTAGTTGATTGTGTTGTTGATGCTGGAATGAGCACTAATCTTGCTGGAATTTGTTGGTTTATTGTGTGCACGGTTGAGAACTGATTGGGTATCCATTGCAAGGGAATGAGTCCTTTTTTGGGCAATGGCTGGTGGGACCTTGGTTTGTTCGGTGTTTTTTTGTTTCCTTCTGTGGTTGTTGTTGTTGTTGTTTTTTTTTTTTTTGGGATCTCTTGGGCACTGTATTTCATTTGTGGCTTAATGGATTTGTCATTTTTCCTGCAGAGAGAGAGAGAGAGAGAGAGAGAGAGAGAGAGAGACGTGACATGTTTGTTTTGTGGGAGGGCTTACCAGTATATACCTTGATGAATGGGTTTTATCTATGCTTGCCATCCATTTTTCCAGATCATTTTAGATTATGAACCCAAAAATGAGGCTGATGCAAGGCTCAAGTGAATCACACAGTGGGGATTGAACTCCCACCATTAAAAACTTCTTGTGAGCGGCACAAGTTTTGCATCAATCTGATATAAGTGTTTTCCCTTCATCCAGGTCTACATGACTTTATGAACAGGTTGGATGGTGAGTTTCACTGCCTCCTGTGGTGCGGTCCACTTGATCATCGGACCTGCCTAATTTTTAGACTCATGGTCTAAGATGATATGAAAAAAAATGGATGAATGGAGTGGATAAAACCCATACATCACGGTGGGCCCACAGAGCCCTTGTCTGGACGCATTAAGCAGGCGGGGGCAGGACGCAAGCCTCTCCCAATCCCATATATCTCATGGGCAGGCGGGGGCAGGACGCAATCCGCTTCCAATATCTCATGGGCAGTAGGCTTCCAAATCCTGTGTAGTGCTTTTGTCAGACACAACAGCTTCATCAAATTTACCTGCGTAGAAGCACGGATGATTTTAGGAATGGGGCAAATGCAAGCACGTGTAGAGAAAGTAGGGGAGAGAAGAAAAAAGAAAAAAAAAAAAGGTAGGGGAGAGAAAAAGCGAGAGACAGTAAAAGGTGTGTATGCATACGCAAGTGAGATAAAAACTAAAAAGGATAGGAATCAACGGTTGATGACCCATTCCAGCTTTTTCAAATATGTGGCTTACGGAAGCTTAAGATTGCTATTATTTTGGGCTTAAAGTGTTATTAACATGAGCTAACGCAATAAACGCAATAGATGTATAAAGTAGATTTCATAGTCATAATGAAATGAAAATCTTAAATGGATGTGCCTAGACAATTTAAAATTTAGGCTGAAGCCAACCTAGGCCCGGTCTGTTGATAGCCATATTTCTTGCACAAGCTTCTTAAAGCTGCGTTTTCTGTTCGACGTGCAAGAGAGAAGAAGAGGGTCTGGGCTACTCCTACGAAGAAGTTGAAAAGAAGGGTATGGGCTACTCCTAGGAAGGAGTTGAAAAGATAAAAATATCCTCAGGTTGAAGGTCTACACGCATCGAACCATCGACTCCTATGCCTAAGGAAAGGTATATCTATTTTGCATAGTCCAACCATTGATCCCATAAATTTTCTAAGATAAATAAGTCTGGTAGCTAGTATGGTTTCCTAGATTATGCCATTGCACTAGATTAGTTCTCTTGAAATAGGGAAGGAATTCACTGGACAAGTATAAAGAGCCAGTAAGATGAAGAAATGATTTGTTTACATACAAATTGCATAGTGATTTATTTCATGTATATCTTTCTTGGGAAAGATCTAATACAAAGTAGGGCTGAAAGTCGGGCAGGTTGGGCCGGGTTAGTGCTCAACCCTAGCCCAACCCAAGGTTCGTACACCATAACCCTAACCCAACCCAACCCAACTTCCGGTTGAAAATTCTCAACCCAAGTCCAACCCAAGCGGGCTCGGTCGGGTTGTCGGGTGGATACATGCTAATATTTTCATTATTACATTAGTCTACTATATTTCAATACACATCTTATTTTATATACCTATGATTTTATTAATTATATATGTAGTTATTTATTATAATGAACTTCATTTTTTTTTTTTTAAAACAAACAAGTTAAAATAATGGGACAACTACTCCTTTAAAAGTAATGTTGTGCAGCACGCAATCTATTTAGGAGAGAGAAATACGGCATATCTTGGTAGCTTGAGTCATCGTAAATGGCATGGACCAATGAGACTTGACGGCACTGGAATTTCACCTGCCTTCAACACAAACAATCCACACTCAATTATAATTTATAAGTAATTTATATATATCGATCGGGTTCGGGTTGGGTCGGGCAACCTGAGACCTCAACATGAGCCCAACCCAAGTTTTATCGGGTTGGTGTTTATATAGCCCAAGCTTGAGACCAAACTTGATACATCCTACCTGAGCCCAACCGAATGTTGGGTCAGTCGTGGGTCGGTTGGGTTGAACCTGCCCGACTTTCAGCCCTAATACAAAGGCTTACTGTACACCTAGTGGCTTATTAGCAGGTGGTGGGACACTTCATCCGTCAATATAAATTTTCCAATCATTCCCACTAACTCATGGCAAGTGACAATGAAAGAATCAACCAGGCAATCTTGACAATATAATAAATAGGATCCAAGAAATAATCAACCAGGCAATCTTGACAATATAATAAATAGGATCCAAGAAATTGACAATTGAACTCTTCACCTACCTTCAATTGTTGGACTGTTTACATAGAATCTAAAATGTGGACATGGAAAACTCATTTGGAAGCAAAATGGTAAAAAAGAAAATTGTGAAATCCAACAACAATTCTATTGTTCGGTTTGGAGTTTAGTTTTTCATAAAAATGTTAAAAGTTATCAATCAAATGATAATAGTTGTTTTTCACATCCTTGAAAGTCAACATTTAACATATTTTTTTAGAGGAAGAGGAATCGATGGCTAGTTTTGTTGGTCAGGTTTTGTTTTACTAAAACTTTGGAACTGAAGATGGTATTCGATAATTACTTCTTCTTTTTTTTTTTTTTTTTTTTTGCACAAATGGTGGTAAATCCATTTTTTATGGAAATTGAGTTTGTTTTTTCAGAGTATTCTCTCAATCTAAAACTAGTGCACCAAAAGAAATACTTTTATTTAGTTAGCTAATTGATGTAGGTTAACAGCCCATTATAGGGCCAGCATGAGGAATTGAGTAAGGGCGGACCATCTTAATGGTAAAGAACTCTCGCCTGCAATTCCTCTTCAAGGAATTGAGAAAGGGCGGACCATATTCCCTAGCTAAGAAAGGTATGAAGGAGTTTAAGAGCAGATAAGGAGTTGGAAGTCTCATTTAATTAGGAAAGGGAGTCTCTGAAATGCTACTTTTCTTTAATAAATTTTTTTTCTCTGAGCTATGATGATAGATGGTATTACAAAGATTCTTATTTTTAGATTCTCTATAGTAGCATATACCTTATCCAAAGGGCAACAAAACCCCTTCAAGGTGAGGGTGTTCTTACTCTGGTTCACCTCCATTAAGGGTAAAAGAAATTCTCTAAATAGGGAATAAAAGACAATTGGGTTGCTCACTCATTTCGTCTTATGCTCACACCCATCATTTTAGGGCTATGGGGGTGAGCTATGACTTTGTTCACTCCCAACGAGGGAAACCCATGGATTTTCCCCCTCGTTGGGTCAAGGGTGCTCTTAGGCTCAACCAAGAGAGTCAATCATATTTCCTGAGCCTGTACATTCTGCACTCCTGCAAGGGAGGAGAGTAACAGGTGTATCTAGAGAGTGTGACTACGAGAAGGCTCTGGCCTGGGGAGGGAAGTTTGTTACTCATATCTTCCCATTTCCAAGAAGATCTCGGGCTCGATCTGGTTTAGTATCAAGGTGATTCTGTTTTTATTCCTATATATATATGGGTCTGCGCAGCATTTCCACGATATCATTATGATCAATCAATGAGACCTGGCTAGAAAGTGTTCTTGCCTCTATCATTAGCTCGGGCAGTTCCTATTTCTGGTGTTTCGGTCACCTTTTAATGGCTCCCTTAATTTATGCACTAGGAAGTTTTAAAAGAAGCGGGCTACTCCCCAAAAATGCCCCGCCCGTAGGTTCTAGTGTTGTTGGGGTAAACTTTTTTCTTTGCTCATTCTTAAGTTATCAGTTACTTGGGCAATAAGTCAGCGGGTAGGAGGGCTTTGCAATTATGCTGGCAACACCCTTTTCTCTAGCGAACCAGCGATCATCGTCTCTAAC
This sequence comes from Magnolia changhungtana, assembly GCA_030180095.1. NCBI lineage: Eukaryota > Viridiplantae > Streptophyta > Magnoliopsida > Magnoliales > Magnoliaceae > Magnolia > Magnolia changhungtana. Next base: position 5,521,219 of record JASAUF010000552.1, on the reverse strand, counting down.
TAAATACTCCACCTCACTCATACAATCATACCCTCGTTGTTATTATTCGAAGGGTACTCTTTTATCGAGAACGAGTTTCTTCAAAAGGCATAAGAGCATCTACATTTGTTGGCGCATTCTGAAGAAACTGGCTCACTTCACTTTCAAAGCCCCTATGATGCCTTACATAATAGGGTGTTGGCTTGCTTCGCGAAGCTTCGCTCACTGCTTTTTAATATACGCTTGCTACTCCTACACTCCGTCACTATTGGTGAGGTCGGAACAACCCGCGCGCTTCGGCCCCTCCACTGAGTGGCCCTCCCTTGTCTTCCTCGATAGCATTAAGCTGCCGAAGAGCCCCTTTTTTATGCCCTAAATCTCAGAATCCATGTTCGAGATTCTAACAGCTTCAAGGGATCTCGTTGTGGCTAATTTGAAAAGCGGGGTGCCTTTCACCCTCACTCTCGACACTTCTTCCACCGATGGTACTCAAAGAGGCATGATCCAACCACATATTCTCAAATCTAAAGGGAAACTTCTTACATCGAGATTCTTCCGCCAATGCTAAGAGCAACATGTAATGGTTTGAAGCCACCCTAGGCAGGTGGCAAACATAAGCTTCATGGAAACAATCCTCATAGATTTGCTTAGTTTCTTACAAAATTTGAGGCCTAAATGTTAGAGATCACATTTTCTATTTATAAAAGACGGGGCTAATGCAGAAGATATGATTGAAGATTTTGGGGGTGTTAAGATTTTTTAAAGATCAAATCTTATTGGTTGGATTTTATTATCTTAAATAATCTATTGATTGATTTTAAATCAACATAATAGTCGAAGGATTTTCATTAAAGATTCATAAGAATTGTCAATAGGGTATATAAAATGGGAAATGGTGTCGGAGGTAGGCATTCTACATCTTTTTAAATGTGAGTCTTATTAGGTATTATAAGAAAAGAAGTTTGATATTAATAAAGTTATTTCTCTCTCTTTACTCAATTATTCTTATGAGTGTAATCTCATCCATTTATTTGCGGTTCCAGTGTTGAAATCATATTGACATAATTGGGTTGCATATTTTGGTATTAGATTGTTGGGGTATTTTCAGCTCTATGTTATCTTCTAAGGACTTCGGGTTACATTGGAAGAGTCTGCACAAGTAACCCAATTGATCCATGCACTCCCAATTGATCCATGCACTTACATAGTAAGTAGATCAACCCATGCATACAGTATGTAATCTCACTAATCGAGTGGTAGAGGTTTGGTGTGGAGGAAATTCGAAGACCAAAGTTAAAGCATATGAACATGCAGGGAAAGGTTCCCATCAAGGTCAATAGGTGGCCCCGGCTTATGAAGAAACCTGTGATCAATCCTTTAACAATGCAATAGAGTGCCTAGAATTAAGGTACAAATTCTGAAATTTCATGGTCATTTGCATGTTGACGACTTTATCAATTGGCTAAGAAAAGTGGAAAAAGTGTTTAAATACAAGAAAATTGTGGACAACCGAAAGGTTAAGTCAATATCTTTGAAGTTCTTCTAACTACACCTTTGCATGCATGGTGGGACCATCTTTAAGCTGAATGAATCTGCCGAGGTAAGGAGAGTTCTTGAAAAAGAAGAAAAAGAAGTTAAAAAGGAAATTCTTATCCTTGATTTATGCCCGTGACCTCTATTAAAGATGTCATAATCTACTTCAAGGGAAGAAATTGGCAAATGAATACATTGAAGAGTTCTATACATAAGCTCATGGGAAGGGTTTCATGAGTATGAAGATCAAAAGATTTCAAGATATCTTAACGGTCTTAATGCAGATATTGAAAATGAATTGGCTTTTAAAGATGTACTTAAGATGCTAGATGCATTCACAGTTATATTAAAAGCTGATGAGATAATTAATCGAGAACTTGGGAGATAATTTAGTGCCCAACGAGGACCATCATCAACGATGGGGCAACGTGCTAACTTTCCATGCAAGGCAACCTTAGGAACGATTGGTTAACATCCAACAATGAAGCCAAATCTCAATAAGGGGGAGGTGGTTATGGACGAGTGACTAATATGCCCAAGATGGGTCAAGACAACACTCTTTCTACATGCTTTAAATGTAAACAACCTAGACATTATTTTTTCATGGTCTTGAACATCATACCACAATTAAAGTAAATTTGGCGGAAGAATGAGAATGTGCTAAATACATTTTCAACTGCATGTAGACAAAGGTTGAAGATGACATAGAATGTAAAAACTTACATATGTGGATGGGGTGTCTGTTGAGAAATATATAATAGATGTGTATGGTGGTAGAGAGGAAATATTATTTATCTAGTGGACTATACTATCCGCACCTTGGGTGATTGATGAGGGCCAATGGTTGTGACACAACATCTTTCACGCCATTTGCACTTCTTATGAAACAATATGCACAAATTTAGTAGAAGTGGGGAGTAGCAAGTATAATGTCTCACAAGAAATGGTAGATAAATTAAAACTCAAAGAACACAAGTATTCATGCCAATGCATGATTCGTTCATTCAAGAAAGGGGAGGAAGTTTTTGCAATTCTAGGTGTTTAGTTTCCTTCTCCATTGGAGTTAACCATAAGAGGTCGTGTGACGTTTTTCCCATGGATGCATGTACATTTTGTTAGGGAAACTGTGGTTGTGGAGTGAGATATGGTGTGTTTGACTTGTTCTCACAAATATTCCTTTGTCAAGAATAATATTAATATCATATTGCCCTCAATGAAACATCGTTTAACACCCAAATTTTATAAATGATGAAGTTTAGAAATTGTTCAAAGCAAAAAAGTTTGAAGAGGAAAGTAAGGAAACTAATATCATTTATGTCTTGGTTGCTAAAGAAGATACAAAACACTTAAATGATTTGCTTCCTATACAAAAGACTCCATAAATATGAAAACTTAGTGCTCAAAGAACTCCTAGCTAGACTTCCTCTTATGAAGATATTTAGCACCACATTGATTTAATGTTGGATTTGAGTCTACTGGATTTTATGTAGCTATTGAATGAGTTTAGCCAAACATACTAAGCTCCACCAATAGGTTATTGAGATGCTATAAACTGATTTAATTTGGAAATGAATGTTACTTTGTGTTATTCTTGCATTATTAACTCCTAAGAAAGATGGATCTCGGAAGATGTGTGTGGACAGACATGCAATTAACTGGATTACTATCAACTATTAGTTTTCTATTCCTTGCTTGAATGATATGTTGAACATGCTATATGGAGCAAAGTTCTTCTCAAAGATCGACGTGAAGTGTGGATATCATCAAATTCATATTTGGCTCATGGATGAGTGGAAAATTGCATTTAAGACTCGGCATAAGTTATATAAGTGGCTCGTCATACCATTTTGCTTTTCAAATGTGCCGAGTACTTTCATGAGGATGACGACGTAGGTACTCCTAGTTATTTTGATGATATTCTTGTTTAGTCCTGATTCATCCGTTCACCTTGATCACTTTATGACAAATATTTGATATGCTATGAAGGGAGTCACATTTGCTAACTTGAAAAAGTGATCATTCTTTGTCGATAGTATTGTGTTTTTGGAGTGTATTGTGTTTGCAAAAAAGATTAAGGTTAACTAGTAGAGTTTAGGTCATTGCAGAGTGATCACCCAACAAACTCTTTTGGAGGTATGTTCTTTCCACGACTTTGAAACATTTTATCAAAGATTTATCCAGAAATTCACTATAATTATCACACCTGTCATTGACTGCATGTGCGAATGCAAGTTCGAAGGGATTAAAACAATAGGTTAAAGTTTCAATATTAGAAAAAAGAAAAAAAACAAAAGAAAAAAAAAAAGATGGCAGATGCTCCAATTATCGCACGTTCAGACTTCAATAAATAATTTGAAATGAGAGGCTGTGCTTCAAATGTTGTCATTGGTGCAGTGCTGAGTCGGGAAGGAAAGCTTATCACTTTCTATAATGCGAAGCTTAATGATGCACATAAAAAACTATTCTATGTATGATCTTAAGTTCTATACAACAGTCAAGATGCTATGACATTGCAAGTATTACCTGATTCATCTAGAATTTATTCTATACTTGGACTGGCGTTGAAATATCTCCACTTCCAAAGAACTCGAGTGTTCATCATGCGAAGTGAATGACTTTTTTTACTAGAATATACTTTTCTTTTATGTCACAAAGCTGGAAGTGAAGACAAAGCAGCATATGCTCTGAGTAGGAGGTTGGTTTTATTTGGAACACTCGCCTTTGAGGTTATGGGATTCAAGGCATCAGAAGAATAATAGAATGACCCTATTTTTAACAAAGTGCTTAATAGATTTGTGGATGAACAAGATTCAAAGTGCAAATTCACCTCGCACGATGGATATTTATTGAAGGGTTCATGCATTCTTGAAAGATCATTACAGGAGAAGATCATATTTGAGTTACATAGGGAATTGGATAGACACTTAAGAATAGATCAAACATTGGCCTTGGCGGAGGAAAAATAATATTGGCCTTGTACGTGCCATGAGGAAAAAGACACTCATATGCCTTAATGCCAAGTCTCCAAAGGTCATGTAGAACATTGGCCTTCTACCTCGCTTGTGGTTCCAATAACACCATGAGTGTACATTTTTATGGACATCATTCTATGTCTTCCTAAGACTTAAAGGAAAATAAATTCAATTTTCATTGTAGTTGACCAAATTTTGAAGATGACTGACATTATTTCATGCAAAAGGACACTATATACTAACCTTATCCCCAACATATTCTTTACAGAGATTATACAACTCAAGGTATTGGTAATAATAACCTTCGGAAAACGATTCAAAGTTTGTGAGCACTTCTGACGCACCTTATGGAAGTGCTTGGAGAGTAAGCTTCAATTATTTATTGCATATTGTTTACACCCCATTTTGTGGCCCTGACGTGGACTAATCGGAAGATGCCACGTGGAGACACTACGTGTTTGGCATATGTAAAATACGGTCTCGCACCCGAAGAGATTTGCTTCTGATCTTCCTTCGGTGTTACATATTATGTCATTAATGTGATGGTACATACTCTTATCAGGCCCCTTAAGGGGATGGATCGCCGCATGCCACGTGGCCACGATTAGCGTGCCCATTAAATGAAGCAACGTTGCCAATGTGTCTACGAAAGACCCACCGAGCGAGAGTATCCTATCTCACAACTGGATATGATCTTATCTGCGAGGTCGTCTCTCATAATCCTTCCAAAATGGGAGATCTCCCTAGATATGTTTAGAGAACGAGCAACAATCTAGAAGATTCCAAAGAACAAGATGTTGAATCAACATTTGATCCAACTCGAATGTGGTCCAAGACCTGAATCATAAAGAGATGGGTGAACCTATATCAGGTCTCATTCTATATGATAATCGGAATCAAGAGAATGGGAGAGCTAGATCTAACCTGGTTTGATAATAGATTGGTATTGGGTGTCAAATCCTACTCACTCTAGACCATCACCTTTGAGACAGTTAAGAATAAAATGGGGTTTGATTTGGACCGTCCAAACCTCGAAGTTCACAGGGTGGGCCATCAACAGAGATGTTGCCTGGCCATGATCCGTCCAGGGCTAGCTAGGTTCCCAAGCCTAATCTTTAGTAGCTCACGAACATCTTCGCAAAGGATCAACTATGGAAGAAGATACGAGAAGTCAACTAGTCTGGAGTCCTTTCTTTCCGAGGTAAGTCCTTGTTTGCTAAGGAAGAGATTACGCATTCGAAAAGCCCACGCGAAGGATCCAGAAGCCAAGCGAGGGGCTCCCACTGCCTTGCAGCATAAGAAGAAGAGCTTGAGGCCCCACGCCAAACACATATATCTACTTTTTATCTATCTTACATTTATATTTATCTTACTTTTGGTAGTTTAGTTTGTTACTGCCAAGTGGCTCCCGCTGTAATATATTTATCTTAAGAGTAGCCTACATATCCGTGACCTTAATTTGTCAGATCACCATATTCATTTGAGTTCCAATTCAGTTGTTTATACTCGGTCATATCCTGCTGATCATTTGCCTTGATTGTCTCTTCTGATAGGCGCATTAGGTCTTTATCTTGTTTCTCATTTTTTATTTATATATGATTGTAGAGCGTGATGGTTGTAACAAGGCCAAGTTATTAATAAAATCGATCATGCTTAGTCTATCTTATATTCACTTTTTACGCAAATCTACCATTCTAATTGAGAAATACTACACTAAAGTGCTGGTGTAATAAAAAGTCCTTAAGTTGATCGATCCTACATATGTTGGCATAGGGCAAAAAGAACTCATTCGTGAGGGGTAACCCCTACCCTTGCAAAAATCACCTAAGTATGGAGTGCATTAATTGGTAATCGATAGTACCTTGGATCCCGATCCAGTCTCCAATCTGCCCATCTTAACGCGGGGCACCAACAATTCAGTCAAGTAAAAGAAAACCTTGAGTGAAGCAGACTTTGGCACGCCCACATAATCATACATGCACACGCACAACCGATCTAGGCCCTCGGTCACGCGAACGGTCTCGATCAACTAACTTGAGGGAAATACCTTGTGGTACACCCGGTGGGACCCAGTGACTATGCGTATTTCTCAACCGGAAAGAGATGCCACCAAAAAAAAAAATGCTAGTTCTGTGGCCGATGCTGCGGAAGAGCAACAAGACCTAGCTCATCATGACGAGCATGTTGTCGTGATGTAGGAACATCCTCCCTGTATGCCTCGTGTGATTTTGCTGCATTCATGGATCAATTCATGAAGTGTATACAGCAGATCAATAGGGATGCCTAGTCACAATTTAAGATAAGTGAGAGAAACACTGAGAGTTATCTCCAGAGACTCAAAGTTGTTGATAGATGTTCTCCCATTCTTCATCCTAGTGAACATGAGGTAGAATAACCCACCAAACACTCGAACATAGCCAGCCAAGGCAAGCCACTTGGTTGACCTCTACTGCCCTTGTTAGGGGTAAAGGATGAACAAGACAGCAGCAGTTATAACCAGCCGGAACATCTTTGCCGACAGTGTTACCACCCTTCTAGGGGTCACGTCCTGGTCGGCTCTAGTAACCTTGTTGGCCAGACGGATGCTTTACCATTATTTCATAGATGACAACCAACCCACTCGGGGGGCAACCCTAAAATAGATCGGTTAACTATAATGGAGCCCAGAGGGCTGCATACCCTTGGGACAATCGTAGGTTATACAGGCCTCGTACCAAGGGCAACAGAGGGCACAAACGCTCATATGGCAACCTTCGGTCGTTCCCCAATCATATAATGATTCATACATGACCGAAACGCTTGGGGGTAGCCCTTGATCACTACCCCAAGTCTACCATGAACCGTACAAGACCACAACACTCAGGGGGGGAACCCTCGATCATGGCCCCGATCTATCAAGAACCATACAGGACCAAACGCTCGGGGGTAACCCTCGATCGCAGCCCTAGTCTACCATGAACTATACAGGACCGCAGCGCTTGGGGGTAGCCCTCGATTGTAGCCTTGCTCTATCAAAAACTGTATAGGACCGGAATGCTTGGCGGGCAGCCCTTGATTGCAGTCCCAGTTTACCATGAATCGTATAGGACTATAGCGCTCAGGGGGTAATCCTCAACCGCAACCCCGGTCTATCAATAACCATACATGACTGAATGGATTGGGAGGAAGCCCTCTATCACGGCCCCGATCTACCATGAACCGTATAAGACTGCAACACTCGGGGGCAACCCTCAACCGTGGCCCCAGTATACCAAGAACCTTGTAGGACAGAAGCACTCGGGGGGCCTTTGTCCAATAATGGCTACCGGAGGGTTAATGCCTGGCGGACAACTACCAATTACACCACTCCCTATGGTTGCATCGTATGTGGCTCATGACTTTCACCTTGGCCAGCTACTAAGGTATTTGTCCTTGTAACATCAGTCAGTCCCCCAACGGTCGCTCAGCCCTGATGATGTAATATGACTCATTCAAGATTATGATGTCCAACCAAACGGAATACGATTACCTCGTCTGACTTATAGAAACCATACCCTGAGTGGATCGATCGATACTATGAATTTCCTAGAGGATTTAGATTCCCGAGTTCACCTCCCAAGGGATAATGAAACCTCAACCATTGAACACATAGATCGATTTACCATGCAATGTGGCAAGGCATCTTGAAGTGATTTCCTAAAGCTCCGGTTGTTTGGGAACTCGTTAATGGGAACCACGTTTACGTGGTATATTAACCTACCAGCCAATGTGTTCCAAACTTGAGCCAAGATGGAAGAATTGCTCCACATGCAATTCCATTGAGATGAGCTGGAAGTATCTATGGCTTACCTCTCAAGATTGAGATAATTGTCGGAGTAGTTGGTTGGACAGTTCATTGCTCGTTTTATGGGCGCTAGGAAGTGATGCCCGATCATTCTACTTGAGGCTGAGTTTGGTAGGTTGGCCCTAGAAAGCATACACTTTTAGGAAGTGTAGATTTCAGGAAGAAATAGGAGGAGACTATTTGAGGAAGAAATACGAAGAGAGGAGACAATTTCAGGAAGAAATACAACGAGAGGAGACGATTTCAGGAAGATGGGTTTTTGGTATAGCAATGGTATTTTTGTCTGAAAAAAACTCTAGAGTTTAGAAATGGAAGGTAAGGTGTTAAAGGTTTAGAAAGGTTGTTGTAACACCCCCAAATCAATACCTGAGTACATAGATTCCGGTCCCGAGTTTTCGAGTGTTAACCGAATGAAAACGCACATGTGTCTTCATTCAGATTCAAATTTATTTCACCCACAGATAATCAGAGTTGCACAATTTAACTTAGCAGAACTAGAGCAAGGTAGATATAACAAAAGATTTAGAAATATAAGGGTAAGAGTAAAAAATACAATTCTAATAGTGATGATCACAAAAAAATGGGAATTATACAAGTCGCAACGAACATGCGATAAAATTTACACATAAAGCACAAAACTAAAATAAAAGTAAGGTTTTTCAGCTTCGCCCGACCCTCCCAAGGCATCACGGCGAAGTGCAAGCTGACCGAAGTCTACCGACCAGAGGCCTCGGTAGAACCTGTATAAACGACAATGTCTGGTTGGTATTTTAAAACACCGTCCCAGGTGGGAGTGAGTAACTAACTAAGTGGTTTCATTAGTTCTAAGTTACACATGTTATCAACCCAATCAATACAGGTAATGATAAAATAAAAAATTAAACATTTCCTAAATACTCTTGTTAAATGCACAAATGAGATTATGTAATGATGCATGCACCTCACAATCCAACACTCCCTCACAAGCGACTTTAATACCTATTTCACAAATGCCAACACTCCCTCATCACACGACTTCAACTCCAAATCGTAATATTTAATGCAATGCGATTGATGCACATGTTAGTCTAGTAATTATTATAGTCAATTCATCTAATATATTGACGAAGCTAGGATACCGACATTATATCACGAGTCCTTATATGGATCACGTGGCATGTTACCGCATGTAGTGACTCCTTACCAGTGTCTATTGATCCAATTTTAGATCACCCGTTTATCTCACTAATCAACCATTTCAAAGGTACGACATGATACCCAAATGTATGAGGATCAATCCAGTATGGGTCGTCACCCAAACACCGAGTATGATCACTCAGTTTTGAGGTGCGGACTTGTCACATAAAACCAAATTACCACAAAGGAAAGGACTCGTCACTCAATTCCATTCACACTCGGGTCATTCGAATGATATTCTGACATGAAACCATTGGCCAAGTAATTTGACGAGAGCCGTTTGAACAATGATCTATCACCTCCATTAGTGCCTATTGGTCACTACGGGGAGGCTCGTCATCCCAACGTAGACCGACAACTCGGACATGATGTCTCATACCTCCATACCCGACTCATGATCTTAGTGGGATCGTATCGCACTAACGGTTATGAATAGACTCATTCATTGGGAATGGGGTATACTAGATTCCATTTAGTCGTGTCATACATTGTGAATATACATGATCAATCGGCTAGTGGACTAATTTGATTGACTTGGAAGAACTACGATGCAACTAGCATTAGGTGCAAGCATCCCGTGTAGTTCAGCTACTGTCGGTTGTCTGTGTTCAACCCAGGTCAATCGAACAAGCCTAGGGTGGCCACACCAATTTAGGCCACTCCTTTAGTTCGGGCAGTTAGCCAACTAACCCAACATTGTAGTAATTATAAGTATCGTTATGGACTAAACACTACATTACACAATTATAACATAGGTTCTACTACACAGCCACTTAGGCGTTTCATCTAACATGTAAGCATCAATAGGGTACTAAGTTCACTAAGGCCTTAAATCAAACATGTGAGCATGCATAAAGTAATACAATAACTTAAGCATTAAATCAAGCACATGAGCATAAAAAAAGTAACAGATTCCACCACTCAGGTATTTCATCAAACATGTTGGCATCCATATCCAACCAATTACATATATCATAGTAAAATCAAAATGTTAACACATTAGCATACACAAATTTATCTACAAACAACTAATCATTAACTGAGATTCTCATGGGTCGATAAATGGAAACCTAGGCATAGTAGTCCATACCTTTTAAAAAGAATTTCCAATTTTGGGCTCATATGGTTAGAGATTTTGGGGAAAATGATTCCTACGCCAAATTTAAAGGAATTTGGTGAGAATTATGTAATTAATCATAAAAAACTTATGTTGGAAAGTATGATTCGTTTCTTACCTCTCAATCACGAGTAGGATGGATGCGGTGGAGGAGAATGGTCGAGGCGAAGGCTTGATCGAAGAAAACCCATCAAGAATACTCCAAGATTTTCTCTCTCTCTCTCTCTCTCTCTCTCTCTCTCTCTCTCTCTCTCTCTTCTAAAGCAAAATTCGTATGGGGAGAGGGGGTGAAAATGAAATGGTATTTAGAGTGTCAAATATTGCACAAATGGCCCCAATGGCCCTTTATTCATTATACTAAGCCTTGAGGGGGTTATTTCCAACCAATGGGACCCACTGGGAGGTGTACGGGTTAATCTATGACATGGGATAAAGTCCCAATATGTGATTTATATTTGAACATAAACATCTGATGATAGGATGTGCCGATTAACCGAAAAGGCCCTAACTTAGATCAACGATCATCGATGATCAATCGAGGCTGTGGCTATACGGATATGTGTGGCGAAATATTTTTAGTCGATACCCTGACTTTGACCATGAATCAACGGTCCGAAAGTCACAACTTCATGAAAGAATAAAGTGGCTAGTTTTACTTAAGTTTTAGATTTCAGCCTAAGGGATTCGCACGTTTTAAGCACTTTACTTCCGGCCCAAGTTGAGCAGTTCTGGGCACTTTCTTGGTTCGCCACCCACGATGGGCATCAAGCCCAATGTGACAGACATTATTCTATAGTTTTGGAACTAGTGGCTGACTAACTAGCGATCTAGAGCTTGTTTGGATAATCAAGACATTTCTGAAAAGAATTAGGTATGGAGATTTCTTGTGCGCAATGATTAGGGTTTGGATTAATTATGTTCATAGTGTGGCTTATTCAGAATTAGCGAAAATGGTGATTCAGTCATGATTACTCTAAACCGTTGGTTCTTTACATTCCACAAATCTGAATGATTAAAGATATAGAAATTAAAAGAACATTCAAATCACAAAACACACCGATATATAGTGGTTTGCCTGTGTGTTCACCAACTATTAAACAACAGCCACACGGCTTGCTACTCCACTCTTAATATCCTCACACAAGGGATATTAACATTCACTATAAAAATAGGTTTCACAGGTTCACCTAAAACCTTCACAATTGTGTCTTTTAAACTTGGGCTTACACAATCCAAAAACCCACACTTTCTGAGTTTTCTGCCTCTCCTCAGATAACCAACACAATGAGATTTTTCTAGCGAATCTCAAACAAAACCAAAGTGATGAATTTATAATAAATGTAAAATACTTGGATTACTCCTTTTGTAGTAGCCTGGTAGAACCAATCAGAGTAGAAGTTCGAATCAATGTTCAATGTCCAATACTCACTTAAGAAATGGTTCAAAGTTCTAATTGATTTTAAATTAAACCAAATTGGGCGTAGCTCTATTTGATTTTGATTCAAAGAAGAAAGAATACAACAATTCCTCTTTTCAAATAAGATTGGAATATAGGAATAAAATCAAATAAGAAAAGCTAACAAAAAGAATGTTAAATATGAACAAATTAGCTTAAAATGAACACAACTTATCTCAGAGTGGAGGCTTGACTTTTCTCAAATTAATCGATGATAAACTCTGAAATTCGTGTTCAATTTATAGATGAAAAGATCGTGTCTACGACTGGTCTTAGGAACCCTTCGACTGGTCATAGCACCAACGACATTTTGAAAATTTAAGCACAATTTGAAAAATCCGTTCTACGACTGGTCGTAGCACCAACGACATTTTGAAAATTTAAGCGCAATCTGAAAAATCCGTTCTACGACTGGTCATAGGTAACCAGATTTGGTTGTTGGAGTTTGAGTCATTGTTCTAGGACTGGTCGAAGGACGAGTCGTGACACCCTACGACCGGTCGAACAGTCTCGAGGACTGGTTGAAGAATAATAAAAAAATTTCGAAAATCTTCAACAACTTAAGACTGGTCATGGAATTTCTTAAACTAGTTGAACTAGGTCTAGGACTAGTCGAACAAGGTCCAGGACTGGTCTTAGAATCGACTAAATTCATGTAAAAAGATTTATCTTGAATTATGTATACAAAATGACGTACCCTAAGGTCAAACTAAGGTCTATCATACCTGGAACATGAAGCATGAACATTGAACTTCATTCTTTTAGATGATGGTTAACCTTTGAAGCTTGAGATCTCTACTTGATGTAGCTTGATCTTGAGATCTTCTATAGCTTGAATTTTAAACTTCAACTTGAGTTGTACTTGAGTCTTGAAATGCACTTGAGTCTTGAACAAACACTCTTCTTATTGATGTGGTTCTGAAAATTGATGCATACTGAAGAGGACAAAGTACATAACCTCGCATTTCTTAAAGCAGAGTACTGTACATGTCTTGAACCATTGTGATGTCGTCTTGAATCATATATATATCAACATACAAGCACAAGACACACAGAAAGAGATTTTGGCACACAAGATGTTTTGGCACCATAAAATTTGACAATCAAAGGATCATGAAACCATAGCACTTACAATCTCCCCCTTTGTCAAATTTGTGACAAAACATACTTCGAAAAGAAAAGCACAACATGCATATTAACGAATCATGCACCAGTTGTCATTAAGTAGCACAAACTCATTATATATATACTCCCCCTAAGTAGCAGCACACATCTAAAAAATATACTATAACTACTCATATCTCATATCCATAAACAATCAAACCTTTTTCCCCTTTTTGTTATAATTTGACAAAGGAAGCAACAAAGTAAAGGATAATTATTGAAGGAATAGATGAAGTAACTCGACAATATATAAGTAAGTAAACGTTCACAATCCAGTTACTTGGATAATTAAAAAGTTAGCAAACCAAATAGAGAGCACAATCCAACAAAAGTATGAAAGTTATTACATATCAAGAATGAAAACACTCAATCAGATCCTGAAGGAGCAGGAATGGTGGGATCAAGATTATGCATTCCCTTGTTCAAGCGCCTAAAATACTTGCGCATATATTTAAACTGAAGATCATGAGAAATATTCATATTCCCTACCTTCTCTTCTAAAGCACGAAGACGAGCATCAAAATCAGAAGGCTCAAAATCAGGATCATTTCCAGAATCAGATTCAAGTTCATCAAAAATATCATCCATATCTACGTCGTCAGGAGGAAGATCACCAGCTTCTTCATCCCCAATTTCAGCTCTACCAACATCCACTTGGCCACGAGCCAATTTCAATTTCATTTAGTTAATATTCGAATTGTTAAAAATAAGATGATGGATGAGAGCTTCTCCAATAAGCATAGGCATGAGCATGTGCTTAGCTAGAATAGTTAAGAGATAAGCAAAAAGAATATCACTATGACCTGGATGGAGACGAGAATGTATAATGGATGACATATCAATGAAGGAAGGCATACTTGTGAACTAGAAATGACAGAGTGCAAAACACGAACCATAAAGGCAGTTAATTTTATCTTATTACCAGAACGAGGATACAGGTTCAAAGTAAAAATCCTGTGAAGTACCCTGTATTTGGGTAACAAGTACCTTGCTGGGAGCGCATTCCCTTTATGAGTCCATTGCACATTCATATTACACAAATCTCTGGTTAGCATATGCTTTTCAGATTTTGAGGGTTTTTCAGATAAATTATGAATAGGAATACCCTCTTCATTAACAGGTATATCCATTAACCCTATAATCAGATGGCGGTCAACTTCAAAGAGACCTTCTCTAGTATCAATTTTAAAAGTTAAATTCTCAAAAGAGAACTCTGAGATACATGCAAACATGGCATGTGCAATAGATTGGTATGCAGGTCCACCCCAATATAAAATGTTATCCCATCCTACAGCTTGGAGTAGAGGTAGAATACCAAAAGGAACAATATGTTTAATACAGACAGACCGTTCAACAATGACATTGTGCATACGTAAATTCCGTCCATCGGAGGGATCATTCTCAGGTGAACGAAGATAGTGCCTAGCGAGAGGAGCTGATCTAGAAGAAGATGGACCACGGGAAGTTTTCTTTTTCCCCCTACCATCCATTATTAGAATGAAAATCAAAAGATCTAGTAAATACAAAAGATGTGAAAAATGGGTTTTACTAGAACAGATTTTTTAAGAAAAAACTCCAAATTTGTAATGAATCTCAAAATAGATTACTCTAAGAGTGAAAATGAAGTAATATGAACTAGAATCTACAAGAGAAACACAAATGATACACTAACCTTGAAGATCTAGGAGGTGGGTACAACTAGTCGTGCCTCGGCTCGTTAGAGAAGAAAAAGGAAATGAAAAAGATGAGATTTCCTCCAAATTTAAAAAGATCCAACGCGATACCCGACTGATCGAGGACCGTTCTCGACCGATCGTACTACGACTGGTCGAGCACTTCCTCGACTGGTCGTTTACCTATAAAAACAGGCATATTTCATTAAAATTGGAATTTTAAACCAACAAATTATCACATATATATATATATTATGATACAAATATGTATGAATAATCAATTTAAAATGCACATACCGAGATCAAATTTCAATTTATTAAACCTGCTTTTGTCGAGTGGTTTAGTGAAAATGTCGGCAAGTTGAGTCTCGGTCGGTATATATTTCAAGGATATTATTTTATCTTCTACTAATTCACGAATATAGTGAAACTTAATGTCAATGTGCTTGGTACATGAATGCTAGATTGGATTTTTTGATATATTTATAGCACTGGAATTATCATAATATAATATCATTGATTCCTGTGCAATTCCATAATCGCTTAACATATGTTTCATCCAAACAAGCTGAGTACAAGCATTTCCTATTGCGATGTATTCAGCCTCGGCAGTTGAGAGCGCTATAGAGCTTTGCTTCTTGCTAAACTAAGAAACCAAACAGTTTCTAATATAGAAACAACCTCCACTGGTTGATTTTCTGTCATCAATATTTCCAGCCCAATTAGCATCTGAATACCTAGCCAATTGAACAATAGTATCTAATGGATACCAGAGACCCATTTTAGCCGAACTTGCGACATATCGTATAATCCGCTTGACAGCAGAAAGATGTGACTCTTTAGGATCAGACTGATATCTAGCGCAAATCCCAACACTTAAAGCAATATCAGGTCTACTAGCAGTTAAGTAAAGTATACTTCCAATCATACTACGATATAATTTTGGATTTATATTTTTACCTGTAGAGTCCTTTGAGAGTCTTAAAGTTGTATTTATAGGAGTATCAAAATTCTTACCATTCTCAAATCCAAACTTTTTGATTAAGTTCAGAGCATATTTCGTTTGAGAAATGAAAATGCTATCTAGTTGTTATTTTACTTGCAACCCAAGGAAATAATTTAATTCCCCAACCATGCTCATTTCGAACTTAGATTTCATCAAATCTGCAAACTCAACAGTCATGTTAGCACAAGTTGATCCATAAATAATATCATCAACATAGATCTGAACCATGAAGATATCATCGTTATGTTTCTTAACAAAAAGCGTCTTATCGACACTACCCATTTGAAAATTATGACTTAGTAAAAACTTAGTCAATTTTTTGTACCATGCCCTGGGAGCTTGTTTTAGACCATATAGAGCTTTTTTAAGATGATATACATGATCAGTAAACTTAGGGTCTTCAAACCCTGTAGGTTGTTCAACATATACTTCTTCATGTAGATCACCATTCAAAAAAGTACTCTTTACATCCATTTGATAAATTTTAAACTTTCTAAAGCATGCAATGGATATAAAAAGTCTGATTGATTCAAGGTGAGCAACTGGAGCAAAGGTTTCATCGTAATCAATGCCTTCTATTTGAGTGTACCCTTGTACAACCAATCTTGTCTTGTTTCGAATTATATTCCCAAGTTCATCAGACTTATTTTTAAAAATTCATTTGGTTTCTATAATATGTTTATCTTTAGGTCTAGGAACAAGATACTAGACATCATTTCCAACAATCTGATTAAGTTCTTCCTACATAGCTACTATCCAGTTTTCATCAGAAAGAGCTTCTTTTACGTTTACTGGATCAATCTGAGATGTAAAGCACTCGTAATTACATATGTGTTCAAGTTATCTATGAGTGCGCACACCAGTGAGAGGATTTCCAAGAATTTGAGCGGTTGGATGATCTTTAACAGTCCTTAATTCAGAATTTTTTTGACTTGATGAAGTATTAGGTTTATCAATTAGAAGAACTTTATCATTATCTGAACTTGGGGCAGGTGTATTCATGTGATCGTCTATGACCACATTAATTGATTCTACATATGATCATCTATGACTACATTAATTGATTCTTGAATAACACCGGTCCTGTTGTTCAGTACACGATATGCGCGGCTGCTTGAAGAATATCCTAAAAAGATTCCTTCGTCACTTTTTATGTCAAACTTTCCCAGATTTTCACGGTCACGCAAATAATAGCACTTGCTACCAAAAACTCGAAAGTATTTAACAATAGGCTTTTTATCGAACCACATTTCATAAGCGGTTTTATTATTAGATTTACATATATAAGCCCGATTAATAACATAGCAGGCAGTATTCACTGCTTTAGCTCAAAGATTTTTAGGGAGCTTCATACTATTCAACATTACAGTTCCCATTTCTTAAAGCACTCTATTTTTCCTTTCAACAATTCCATTTTGTTGAGGAGTTTTGGGTGTAGAGAATTCATGCGATATTCCCTGATCGTTACAGAATTTCTCAAAACTGCTATTCTCGAATTCAGATCCATGATCACTATGGATCTTACAAACTTAAGAACCTTTTTCAGTTTGGATATGTTTGAGAATCCTTTTAACTTCATCAAAAGTTTCTGATTTATCCCTTAGGAAGGCTACCCAAGTGAATCTAGAAAAATTATCCACGATTACTAAGATGTATTTTTTGCCACCTCGACTCTCAGTCTTGGTAGGTCCTATAAGATCCATATGGAGAAGCTCGAGCGGTCTTGATGTGGCATTAGAGGTCACCTTTTTGTGAGAGCTCATCGTTTGCTTGCTATACCGGCATTCACCACATATCTTGTCTACATTTTGTAATTTAGGTAGACCTCTTATTAGTTCTCCCTTGCTCAATCTGTATAAATTACGGTAGTGTACATGTCCAAGGCATTTATGCCATAATTCTGTTTCATCGGTATGGACAATGTAGCACGATTAATTAGATGAGCTACCATCGCTTACAATATAACAGTTTTCAGAAGTCCTGCAACCAGTTAATATTACAGAACCCTTTTTGTTCAAGATTTCACAACCTTTATTAGAAAATTTCACGCTATGATTGTTATTGCATATTTGAGATATGCTTAACAGATTGTGTTTTAGCCCCTCAACATATAAAACGTTCTTAAATAAGAGAAGGTTATAGAGTTGAACTGTACCTTGGCCAATCATCTTGCAATTGCTACCATCACTAAATGTGACTAAACCATCAGTCATATCTTTAAGATCGGTGAATAAAGCCTTGTCGCCTGTCATATGCCTTGAGCATACACTGTCTAAGTACCACTTCGAATGACTTGTAGCTTTGAAAGTAGTGTGGGCAACCAAGCAAGTAACTTTAGGAACCCATTTCATTACTGTTTTGGGTTTAGGAGTATAGTTGGTCTTCTAGTATTTGTGATTTTTGTATGAGTGACACATTGAGTTAGATTTTAAGAGCTCTTTAAGCAAATCAACTATTTTTTGCAGCTAAAGGGTTTTGGTTTTAATTTTTGTAATTGATATGGTTACCTCTGGTTTTGAAAGATTGAAAAGGTTTAACATTTTTATAAAACTTTTGGCTTGAACTTTTCTCTTTTGAGTTAGAGGATTCTCCCTTTACAAACTTGGGAGGAGTATTCTTCTGTTTAGGAGGAATATTTTTGTTGTAGCCCAAACTGGATCGATCGCCACATTTTCTTGATCCAGTTAAAAGTTTTTCTAATTTTGGATCACCTTGGGCATACCTCATGTATCCTTTAAACTCAAAAGGGAAGAGACTTCAAGTTTAAGTTTATCATTTTCAGATTTTAGATTTTCAATAAGGGTGGTTTTGAAATCAAGATTACATTTGCATTTTTGAAAACAATCTAAAAGATGAGATTTTTCTAAAACAAGAGACTCAAATCTTTCTCTAAGTCCTGAAAACCTTTCTTTTTGAAGTTTTAGTTTTACGACAATTTTACAACTTTCCTTGTATAGGGCATTATAAGCATCTTGAAGATATTCTTCATTATCATGATCACTATTCAGATTTTCTTCACTGGTTGAATCATCATGATCTAAAAAAGTGAACTTGGCTAGAGTCATAAGGGCCTTAACTTCATTGCCCGACTTGGTTTCAGAATCTTCTGATTAAGAAGAGGCTTCAGTGCCAGAAGATTCATACCAAGTAGCCAACATTCCTTTCTTTTTAGGTTTGTCCTTTTTAGGACACTTGTTTGCTAGATGCCCATATTCTTAGTAGTTATAACATTGACTATCTTTCAAAGATTTCTAAGATTTAGATTTAGATTTAGATCTTTTCTTATCATTTGCTTTTTGAAAATCAACCCTCTTTTTACTTTTAAAAATCTTGTAAAATTTTTTCGCTAATAGAGCCATATTGTCTTCGGAATTTTCAAAATCAGAATTTTCTTGAGAAATACATTTGGAACACTTAAGGGCTATTGATTTACCTTTAGGAGCTTTAAAAGTTAACTAGTAGGTTTGTAAACCAACTAGTTCTTCTACCCTCATATTGTCCGTATCACGAAGTTCCTGGATTGCGGTTACCTTAGAGTTGAATCGTTCAGGTAGTGAGCGTAGTATCTTTGCACACACTTTATTTTCTGAGATTTTATCGCCAAGACCCCACATAGAGTTTACAATGTTATTTAATCTAGTGTAGAAGTCCATAAACATTTCATTTTCCTCCATATGAATTTTTTCAAATTTGGTTGTGAGGAGTTGGACTTTAGATTTTTTGACAATTGAAGTACCCTCATGTGTCATTTCTAATATATCCCAAGCTTGCTTTGCAGTATCACAGGATATGATTCTTTTAAACTCATCCGGTGATAGTGCGCAAGTGATTGCATTTAGTGCTTTTGCATTGGCACTACTCTCACTTTTCTGAAGTGTAGACCAAGAAGTATAAGGTGTTATTCTCATTGATTTTGATCCATTGATACCAGTTACTTCAATGGTAGGAGGGTTCCATTCAGTTACTGTGGTAAGCCACACACTTTCATCCATGGATTTGAGGAAAATCCTTATCTTGGCTTTCCAATAGGCATAGTTGGAGCCATCAAAGGGTGGAGGCCTAGTAACTGAAAGGCTATCAAAAATTGATATCTTATATATAGCTTAGATCGTTAGCTTAGGAAATGAATCTAAAAATAAAGCAATTAAAACAAGATATTAGGCTTTCATACCACTTGAAAAGGACAAGCTATATGTCCTAGAGGGGGGGTGAATAGGACTGTGCCAAATTAAAATTTAATAGTGGAAAATAAGAAATATGATAGCCAACACAATAAAGAAAACAAACCACAATACAGGAATGTAGAGCAACCTCAAAATAAAGAGCTTGATACTAATGTTGTTCTAAGGACAACCTTTGCACCATAAAAACCAAGGGTTTATGGCAGGACAACCTTACTAGAACAAATTGAATATTAAAACTCCAACAGAAAGGAAATAAAGGAAATAGTAAGAAATAAATTCTAAACTATTACAACATTCCTCACTTTGCTTGAAATGTAAATATTACAACATTCACATCCTCATATACATTCCACAAATCTGAATGATTAAAGATATAGAAATTAAAAGAACATTCAAATCATAAAACACACCGATATATAGTGGTTCGCCTGTGTGTTCACCAACTGTTAAACAACAGCCACACGGCTTGCTACTCCACTCCTAATATCCTCACACAAAGGATATTAACATTCACTATAAAAATAGGTTTCACAGGTTCACCTAAAACCTTCACAATTGTGTCTTTTAAACTTGGGCTTACACAATCCAAAAACCCACACTTTTTGAGTTTTCTGCCTCTCCTCAGATAACCAACACAATGAGATTTTTTGGCGAATCTCTAACAAAACTAAAGTGATGAATTTACAATAAATGTAAAATACTTGGATTACTCCTTTTGTAGTAGCCCGGTAGAACCAATCAGAGTAGAAGTTCGAATCAATGTTCAATGTCCAATACTCACTTAAGAAATGGTTCTAGGTTCTAATTGATTTTAAATTAAACTAAATTGGGCGTAGCTCTATTTGATTTTGATTCCATGAAGAAGGAATACAACAATTCCTCTTTTCAAATAAGATTGGAATATAGGAATAAAATCAAATAAGAAAAGCTAACAAAAAGAATATTAAATATGAACAAATTAGCTTAAAATGAACACAACTTATCTCAGAGTGGAGGCTTGACTTTTCTCAAATTAATCGATGATAAACTCTGAAATTCGTGTTCAATTTATAGATGAAAAGATCGTGTCTACGACTGGTCTTAGGAACCCTTCGACTGGTCGTAGCACCAACGACATTTTAAAATTTTAAGCGTAATCTGAAAAATTCATTCTACGACTGGTCTTAGGATTCTACGACTGGTCGTAGTTGACCCAGGACTGGTCGTAGGCAACCAGATTTGGTTGCTAGAGTTTGAGTCATAGTTCTAGGACTGGTCGAAGGACGAGTCGTGACACTCTACAACCTGTCAAACAGTCTCCAGGACTAGTCGAAGAATAACAAAAAAAATTTAAAAATTTTCAACAACTTAGGACTGGTCGTGAAATTTCTTGGACTGGTCGAACCAGGTCTAGGACTAGTCGAACAAGGTCCAGGATTGGTCTTAGAATCGACTAAATTCATGTAAAAAGATTTATCTTAAATTATGTATACAAAATGACGTACCCTAAGGTCAAACCAAGGTCTATCATACCTGGAACATGAAGAATGAACATTGAACTTCATTCTTTCAGATGATGGTTAACCTTTGAAGCTTGAGATCTCTACTTGATGTAGCTTGATCTTGAGATCTTCTACAGTTTAAATTTTAACTTTAACTTGAGTTGTACTTGAGTCTTGAACAAACACTCTTCTTATTGATGTGGTTCTGAACATTGATGCATACTGAAGAGGACAAAGTACATAACATTGCATTTCTTAAAGCAGAGCACCGTACATGTCTTGAACCATTGTGATGTCGTCTTGAATCATATATATATCAACATACAAGCACAAGACACACAGAAAGAGATTTTGGCACACAAGATGTTTTGGCACCACAAAATTTAATAATCAAAGGAGCATGAGACCATAACACTTATAAGCTTTTGTTCTCTATAAGCGCAAGTGATGTGTTAAGAGGTATCACAACTAGTGACTCAAATATTTTATCATGGACGTAATGTGCTCTGGGTAGAAACCCTCTTGGTCGACATGTAATTCCATGGGTTTTGAGATAGTGATGCACAAATCGATGTAAGTAATTCGCAATGCGTGTTACATCACTTACAGGATTGGATGTTGCAAATAGTCACTCCATGAAAAAATCGTGTCATAATTTATCTAACTCATGTGTTGTGCCGCCTCAAGGTGTTCACGTAAATCCACGGTAGCGTTGGCCATGCTGGCAAATACCTTAGTTATGGGATGCAGGTCGAGTCGGGTTTTCCATGAATCATATTCCACATTATGATGATCACTACGTATGATGAGCTGCACACACTTTGCTAGGCATACATCTTATGTAGGTTGTTTGCGCATACTGATATCCCCTTTAGTAGTAGAGTACAAGGTGTATCAGAACGTTTACATTACTTTTATATCTCTCTTGAATTATTGTTAATCTTAAAGGATAACCATCACTATGAGTAGGGCGTTGACCCTCTCCAATCGTACAGATAATGCAGGTGACGTACAATGTAAAGGCATAGAGGACCATTTCCCTATCGAAGATTATACTGAAAGAATAAGAAGACAATTTTGTGATTTAGTTTTATACTTCTGCTACGAACTCTGATATTGTAATAAGCTTCCACTGAGAAAACATTTGATTATTTACTAAATTCTTTTACTCTAATGAAATAATCAATACAGTCGATTTTATTATTATGAATGTTACCTTCATAAATGTATCTGTATGTGATCCAAATGCAAAAAATGAAGTGCGATTTTTAAGGTATCCAATTTATACATTATTAACACCCGATTTTCTCAGGCACGAGTATAAACTCTGGCTAAGAAAATTTGGGATGTTACAATTGGTATCAGAGCATGAGAATGAGATTAATTGGGCCTGAGGGAGTAGACCATCTTAAGCTTTACATGATAAGAGTAAGATTATGAATTAGATACATATACTCAATTGAATTGCCAAAGGAAATTCGAAGTTGAGGAATTAGAAACCCATATTTAGGTCCCCCATTTGAAAAATTAAGTTAAGCGTGAAATTTAGAAAATATAATTTAAGTGCCCACATAATAAATTCCCAAAATTCTAAATAAACTTGTTTTGAACAAAAGTCATCCTTAAATAGGGTCACAAATAAGAGGAATAAGTTTCCCTCATGGGAATAAAGACTTTCTAATTCGATCGATTGAGCTCCCCTTCGATGCCATTGAAAAAATCGAGGAATTATACTTTTAGTTGTTGGACTGTTCTAGCCACCTTCGATCGCTTGAGACTAAGTGATCGAGATCGATTGATGATCACTCGATGGCATCGAGGATTGCTCGATGGAATTAAGAATCCTATGAAAACTGTTGTTTTGGGTGGGAATGTTTACATTAGCTATGCACCTCTTTTAACCTTACTTAACATATTCCAATTACGCTTACAAGGCTAAGGGATGATCAATCTGGTTTACCTATAAGGCCAGGATCATTTAAAGGTTCAAGGGGCTGTTTTGGATAAAGGGTTAGGGTCACCAAGGCACCTCATTTACTTGCTCTTTGCTCCTTAATGTTTATGCCATCTTATGTCTTTGGTCTTCGTCTTCCAAGGACTTAATCAACTACATGACACATGGACTCATGTGATTGACAAACAAGAAGCATAAAATAGTGCACTAACAATCTTTCCCTTTTGTCAATTACATATTAAAAACCTAACCTAGACCATGTCTTGGTCCATAACAATGACATAACAAAATAACTCAAGATATTATATGTCCAAGATTACAATGATTTACAAAATTAAACACAGGACTCAAGACATGTAGCATTAGAAATGCTCTCCCATAATTATTCCTTATATCTTCATCAATCCCTACATAGAACAAACAAATCATGCAACACAGAATTCATTGTTTTGGTAGGACTTGATCTTTCTCCCCATTTTTTCCTTGTTTGACAAAGAATTAATTCCAATAGATATACAAAAAAAAATATAATATGGAACAACTCAATGAGTCATATATTTACTAATTACAAGGCACATACTAACAATGGATCAAATGGTGTATATAAACATTAAAACATGGAACATGCTTATTATGGTCATTCAAAAGATATACTAATTAAAATAAAAATGACCAACGATACCCTAAGCTAAAAACATTTGATATCAAAATTAAACAACTTTAAAGCTTAAACCATCAGAAAGAATGAGGCTTAATCTCCATATTTAAGTATTAAGTACAAGATGAGGCTAGAATCCTCAGATTTTCCTATAGTGCTCACTAATGAGGATTAATTATCTGATTTTCAATTCAACCCAAAGGGACCTTCTAAGGTCACCTTCTTAAGGTGTTATAGTCTTCCAAGTCTCTAAGGAGTGATATTGTGGTGTAGGCCATTAAGACACGTAAGTGACTAAGGTCTTCAACACTAGAGGAGTCATCTAAAGTGGATTCAAACTCCTCTGTATCATCTCGTGTTGCCTTCATAGCCTTGCCTTTAGATCTTATTTTGCTTGGGCAATCAGTGACAATACGTTCATAACCCTCACAGTTATAACATCGGACTAACTTAGGTTATTTAACAGATTTTCCTTTTCGTTTCTCAACCGTCTTATCCCTTTTGTCACAACTCTTCCCTCTACTCAATTTGAGAATTTTCTTTCAAATTCCCCATTCTCATCGTCATCATCACTATCACTCTTAGATTTAGTAATCTTATGCCTATGTGAATGCCTATAAGATAGGACGGTTAGTTTCTTTCCTTTAGAGGAGACCTTAAAGTATAGTTCATATGTTTGTAGGAAATCTAAGAGTTCTTCTACTCTTTTTTTTCCCCATCTATATTTCTAGACTCTTCTATCGAGGTTATCTTAGGAGTGAACCTATCCAGTAGGGATCTAAGTATTTTCTTGCATATACGCCCTTCTGAAATCCTTTCTCCCAAACCCCATATGGAAATGCAAATATTGTTCAATTTAGAGTAGAATTCCATGAAAGTTTCAGACTCTTCCATTTTAATGTTTTTAAAATAGGTCATTGAGAGCTTAAGCTTTAATCACTTTAATGTGCTAGTTCCCTCATGGGAGACTTCCAATATGTCCCAAGCTTCCTTCCTGGTTTAAAATATGCAAATGTGTTTAAATTCATTGGAAGAAACTGCATAGTAAACAACATTGTGAGTTTTGGCATAATAGGTATACCGTGCTCTCTTATTGGTACTCCATTTGGATTTATCTTTGGGAGAACTAATGGTTTCACCATCAACCACAACTTGTTTCATGGGTAGCGTCCAACCTTATTTGACAATAGCCCAAACTATAGGGTCAATGGATCTTATAAAGACCCTCATCCTATCCTTTTAATAGGCGTACTTAGAACCATCAAAATATGGCGGTCGTGTGACACCACACCCCCTTGGGTAGACATCATTATTAAGTGCCTTAGATCAACTCAAGCCGATTAGGCCCTTCAAGAGCTGCCCGCTCTAATACCAATTGAAATTGTACATGGTAAGCCTACGGGCTATGCGTGAAAGCTTGGAGGAGCTACAGAATGAAGCCCATGTCCTAGATGGAGAGAAAGTGATTAGGACTAAATAAAATGTGTAAGACCCGTATCCTAGCCCGTATCGTTCCGTAGGCTTCTGTGGTCCTCTCGGTCGAATTTCGGCGACCTAGGATTTGTTATCAGCGTTTTGTGTGATCCTGAGTTGTGTTCTGTATATCAGAGTCGGCTTGACTCAAAACTTGTACCTTTGCGACCGTGTCGTCGCTGCGGTTCCGATGCCGCGTCTCACTCGCCGATTCGATACCCGGGCCAGGAGTTGTGGGCCCACGTATTTTCTGATAAAATGTCGCACGTTGCGGATTCTGAGAGAATCTCTACAACCCATCACATCAATCTATCAATTAATCAAGTCAAGTACATATCCCATCACACCCATCCCTCTCTCACCTAAAGTCAACCACACCCTTAGCTAGCCATTCCTTTCTTACCAACAAGCCAACAAGCACCATACCTCCCATGTCATACACATCACCTCTCTCTCTCTCTCTCTCTCTCTCTCTCTCTCTCTCTCTCTCTCATTTCACACCCAATTCCAAGCAACTCCCAAGGGAGCAATTGTCCAAGCTTCTCATGAGAGAGCTAAGAGTGTGGCCCACCTTCCTATCCCAAGATCTCTCATCCCCACCATCAAAACTTCATCATTCTCCATCAATATCGAAGCCAAGGAGCCCAGGAGTCCAGGGAGCTAAAGAAGAAGACCGATAGGTGGGTGATCATAGCGCTAGAACTTGATTTTTGATTTAGGGCTCACATGATTTGAGACTCATATTGATGTATGTATTGATACATGTGTTAGAGGGGCCCATATTGGTGGGGCCCCTCCATTGCTCGTCCCTCTCTCTTCTCTCTCTCTCTCTTCCCTGTTTGTGGCCCACCTTGATGGATGTATTAGATCCACGCTGCCTACCTTGTGGGCCCACCTTGCTGCCGTCACAGGGCCTGCATGACCAGCCGGTCATGTAGGGCTGTCTGATGGGAAAAACACAAATGTCAGTTTGATTTGTGGGCCACCACGTAGACCCACCTGATGTACAAGATTGCATCCAAGCCGTCCAGACTCTGGGTCTGGACGGAGGCACACACAAATGTTAGCCTTGATTCTAAAGGCTGGTGGGCCACACTAACGTGGACCCCACCTGGATGGATGGATGTATCCACACCGTCCGTCCAGATCGGAGAGGCCGCAGGCCTGAACGTCAAAGGAAAAACGAGATACAAGCTTGATTAAAAAAAAATTTATGGTGGGCCACTCACGTGGACCCCACCTTAATATATATGTATCTGATCCACATCGTCCATCCCATTTCTTCGTTCATTTTAGGCGTTGAGCTGAAAAATGGAGTCAATCCAATTCTCCGGTAGGCCACACCATTAAAAATATTATTTTAATAGTGATAAATTGTTAGGGCCCGCTGTGATATTTCTGGGCATAAAAAAATATTGAATATTAGGCTTATTAGACCCGTCATGAGCCATAGAACCCAGCTGACGGACTGGATCATCCTAATTTGGGCCCCACCTATAAAAATCCTTAGAAAAAAATAGTAAGAAGCAATAGCGTCCAGAGGACGTTGCAGCAAGCAACGTCCAGCGTCCCAGCCGGTAGGGTCAGTGGGCCTCACCTTAAGCCCCACCATGATGTGTGTTAAACATCAACATCGTGCATTTGATGGGTCCCCTTTATATATGGGGTGCCCCCCAAAAATCAGTCGTTCACGGCACTCAGGTGGTCCACACCACCCAACAGCAGGGGATTGAACGTCTACATTGGAACCCTTTTGGGTCAAGAAGTTTGGATCTTTATGAAATTTGTTTTTCCTCTTATTTTAAGACCTTATGGTCAGATTGGATGGAAAATAAAATTATGGTGGGCTCCACGTGGGACCCACCTATGTGGAAGCAGATTGGCTAGTGTACCTTACACTAGCTATATAGCTACTATATTGACACAGCAAGTTCTGTGGGTTTGATGCAGACCGTCCGTCCATCCCTCTAGTGGGCCACATGTGTGGGACCCACCCTGATACATGTATTGTATCATCATGTTGTCCATGTGGGGCCACCTTGATATTGTGGTCCATCCACACCGATGTCCGTGGCCCCCACAATAATGTATGCATTTCAGCCACGCCGTCCATCTATATAGGACCCACCTATGATGTAGGTGCTTCGTTCATGCCTTCCTGTACAGGGACGTGGGTCCCACATGATTTATGTGTTTCATCTATACAGTCCATCCATGGGACCCACCAGACGTACATGATTTATCCACACTGTCCAGCTATCTGGACGATGGATACCCACTATGATGTATGATCTTATTTACACTGTCCATCCATTTAACTAGGACAGGTAGGAGCTTTGAGTAGCCACCTCGATGTATCTATTCTATATTCACTCCGTCCATATGCTGGACGGGTGAGGTCCACCTTGAGATATGTGTATATCCATACCATTCACATGGAAATCCCACCTGTGATGTATATTTGAGGCCCACTTATGATGTATTGAGGCCAATGCGTAGGGCCCACCTATTGTGTATTTGAACCCCATGGGTTGTGGCCCAATGTGATGTATTGAGGCCCATGGGCGAGGCTCAATGTGATGTATTTGAGGCCCATAGGTGAGGCCCAATGTGATGTATTCGAGGCCCATGGGCGAGGCCCAATGTGATGTATTCGAGGCCCATGGGCAAGGCCCGATGTAATGTATTTATGGCCCATGTAATGGGGCCCACCTGTTACGTATTTGAAGCCCATGGGTCGTGGCCCATTGTGATGTATTTGATGAGGGTCGAATATTGCATATCAGACCCCGACTATTATCTGATTTTTCATACATGATAATGCTTAATACCATATTTTAATTATGTTTTTATTACAGGATGAAATCAGGAGCGTGTATTGAAAAATGATGTTAAAAGCATGGATTTGACTCTCCGAATTACCGAGCACGGGATGAACCTCGTCTCATTGAAGAATTTACATGCACTGGGACCCGAGGAAATCAAGTCGTTCACGTTTAAAGAGGCCCGAAACTGGTCCAGAATGAAAGATCACATGGTTCCCTCCATCCAATTGGCTCGAAACTTTATACATGGGATTAGGGACATAAATTAACCGTACATTTCAAATTTCAGCCCTCGGATCACTAGGGAAGTGCCCCAACTGACAGATCAGTCCATAAACCGTTGATTTTGGACCCACCTGATATCTGGAATTGCTTAAAAATTGGTATCGATGGTTTAAATAATACGGGAAGCAGGATGGACGGATCAGATATCTTCAAAACATTGCAGTGGACCCCACATGAGAAGTGAAGTGCATATGTGCACCATGCACAAGAGCCGCACCACACCACCTTCCAAATTCAAACACCCGCTGACCGTCATCTTCCAAAAAAATGGCAGTTGCCGTTTTTGCGTCAGCGAACGGACGGACCGCTGTCCGTTTTGCGGCTGGCTGTGAGCCCCACACGTGTCTCTTCTGGCCGATCCAATCCGTCCATCTTGAAGATGAGCTCGAGCACTTCAAAACCATGTTCCTACTTTATACCCATGCGTACACACGTGTGCGGTACAGAGGCCACAAACAGGCGGTCTTGTGACGTTCAAAACTGAGTTTTTCGTATTTTCTTCTGTGGGCCGCATCAATGGACGTTCAAAACTACCCATTTTTGACTGAAATTTCGTCCTGAATCCAATGGACGGGGTGGATTTCCCAGAAAACACTTCCATGGGGCCCACCGATCACGACAGCGAAAGGGTGCGAAAGTTTTGCATAAATTTGGAAATCTGGTTTTTCAGGCGGTTGTGGGCCACCATCTTTGATCATATGGCAGATCTGAACCGTCCATCATGTAGAGGACCCAAGAAAGTCCTAAGGGATGGTGTTTGTTGGAATTTGAACGAGGAAAGTATGGTGTTTTGAGGTCCTGAACTTGGCTGCGAAAAGGAATTTTGCTGCGCGTGCGACAGCTTCCCAAATCCGAATTTCACCACTCCAGCCACTCCATCAGCTATAAAAAGAGTTGCAAAACATGAGGAAGGGCATTCAGAAATTGAAGGATTTCCAGATCTACAGCAAGGGAGAGAAGAAAGAGAAGAAAGAAGAAAGAGAGAAATTGGTTTGATGTTTTTTATGAATTTTATTTATCCATCTGTTTAATGAATTTTATGGGTAACTAATCTCTCAGCTAGGGCTGAGATGAAACCCCTAATTTGAACACCCTTTGTTCTATGTTGATTTTACTTTAATTAGATTGATTTGTTTCTTTCCCTAGTGTGCTTGATTGTTTTAAATTCCATACTTCTCCATTTATCAACTTTGATCAGAGTCTATGCATGGATGTGGTCTGGATGCTTATGCTAGGTACTTGTGTCTGATTATGAACAGGTTCCTGTAGAGGAAGAAACAGGGTGCTTTACTGAACTGCATATTCCATATGCCCGATTTGGACATGGGATATGTTCTTCATGGCATTGCTTAAAGGAATTAGACAATCTGTATGCCCGATTAAGGACACAGATTGTGCTTTCTCTAGATAAGTTAGATCAATCTAAATTAAGGTGAATTAACAGACAAAACAATGGTTAGGATAATTAGGGGTGGATTCAAAAGTCCTAGTGCTCTTTCTCTTATTGAATTTTCTTCCCTATCCTCAATAGTTATTTTCCATAAATTTGTGTTAGTAATTTGCTCCATTATTTGCTGAATTAGTTAAGGAGGATCACAGATTTGAATTGTGACGATCAGTCCTCGTGGGATTCGACCTCGATCTTACCGAGTTATTACTACATCACAACCCTATACTTGGGGTTCGAACAAGTTTTTGGCGCCGTTGCCGGGGACTGTTTCGTTCCAAATTGAATTTAGGATTCTCTCTTATCATAATTCATAGCTTAGGATTTTACTAACTTAGAGTTATTTTCTTTATTTTAGAAACTAACCTATTTCCTCTTTTGTAGGGTCCTGAAATAAACTTCTAATTTGGTAATCCCTTCTAAGTTTCTTACTTTTTCTAATTTCTATTTTTAGAATTGGGACTTTATTTTTTAGAAATTTTTAGTTTCTAATTTTAGATTTAGATTCTTCTTTTAAGTAACTCTCTATTTTCTAATTTTAGAAATTTTTCCTTTTTAGAAACTAACTTAGCTTTCTATTTTTAGTAACTTTCTAATTCTAGGATTTCTTCCCTTTTTAGAAACTAACTCTTTTTTTTTTTTTTTTTTTTTTTTAGTTCTTTAGAAAATTTCTAATTTTAGATTTTTCTGCTTTAGAAACTAACTTGTTTTGTTTTCTTTTTTGCGGGATTTTAACATAGATCTCCAATTGGTAACATCTTTCTAAATTCTCCAGTCCTCTCTACTTTCTATTTTGAGATTTAGGTTTTCAATTTTTAGGACTTTTCTACTTTCTAACTTTGGATTTGGTAACTTTCTATTTTCTAGTTTTAGAAACTTTCTTTTTAGAAATTAACCGTTGCTTAGGATTTTTCTATCATTATTTTAGGAAACTTGATTTGTTTTTGTTTTTATTTACAGGAATTGAGGAAGGAAACTACTAAGTGAAGGAGGAGCTTCTTAAATCTTTCGCCATCAATCATCTACTTTTCCTGGTTCTTTCTTCCCATTCTTATTCACATAGTTTTAATTTATTTTTTTTAATAGCATAATTTCTAGTTCTAGTTTTCTTTCTCTTAGGTTGTTACTTAGTTTATGCTAGGACGTAGATCTCTAGATAAAGAACTAGCACCTTTTGATCCTGAAATAGAAAGAACATTCCATAGAAGATTGAAAGACATCTCGGTTGAAATGGCAGAAGAGAATGGAACTAAAACTCTTAGAGATTATTCACTCTGTCCAATTCAATGCGCCTTCATGCATAGTGTTGCCCACCACCACGGCAGAAGACACTTTGAACTCAAGACTGGGTCATACATTGTTGTTGCCTTCCTTTTATGGGTTGGACAAGGAGGACCCATATCATCATGTGAAAGAATTCCTAGACATTTGCTCCACCTTTAAATTTCAAAACTTCTCGAGACGATTCGATCCGCCTCTCGCTTTGTTTCCTTTTTCATTGAAGGATAAGGCGAAAGCATGGTTGAATTCTCTAGAAGTTGGGTCTATCACTACATGGGACCAATTGTCTAGAAAGTTCTTAAACAAGTTCTTCCCCTGTTCATAAAACTAATGCTCTCCGTAGAGAAATCACTAATTTCACACAAAAAGAGGAGAGCACTTTCATGAATGTTGGGAAAGATGGAAGGACTTGCTTCTTAAATGTCCACACCACGGTTTTGAGAAGTGGCAACAAGTGCAATACTTTTATGACGGTCTGACACCCCAGAACCGTCGCATGGTTGATGCCACCAGTGGAGGGTCCTTCATGACCAAAAGCGATACCGAAGCATGGAAATTCTTTGAAACCTTGTGTGAAAACTCCCAGCAATGGGACTATTCAGATAGAGGTGAAAGAAGTTCCCAACCACAAAAGAGAGGTGGTATATATGAGATAGGAGTCATGCCGCACCATACGTGCGCCAAGCTTGATAACCTGACAAAGAAAGTTGATGCTCTGGTATTAAATAATGGACCTCCACAAACCGCTCAAGCCGAGGCTTGTGCCATATGTTCTAGCTCTACCCATCCTACGCAATCTTGCCCATCTGGTACAGCATTTCCAGAATTCCTCTCTGAACAAGTTCATGCTTTGAACACTTTTCAAAGACCTGGGAATAATCCTTACGCAGAAACTTACAACCCAGGTTGGGCTAGGCATCCAAATTTCTCTTGGGCGAAAGGACCACATCAAGGAGGACCATCTGGAAATCCTCCCATGCAACCACACTCCCAAGTTGGCAGTCAACAATTTCAACGGTTCATGAATATCAACAACCGCTCTCACAATCAAGGAAACCATCTCTTGAGGATACACTCAATCTTTTTATGCGAGTTCTCTCCAATTCCAAAAAGACACCCAACAAACTTTACTAGCCAACCAAAAGCTTACATGCAAATGCGCAATCCATTGCCAAGTTTGGAAGTACAAATGGGTCAACTAGTGCCACATTGAGTGAGAGAGAAAAGGCAAGTTCCTAGTCAACTGTGGCTAATCCAAAGGGACAAGTATGAGATTGGCTCTAATTCTAACCAAGGACAATATCATGAGCAAGCCAAATCGATCACTACCCTTAGGTCGGCAAAACAGATTGATAACGAATAGAGATGCCTAGGGATGAATCAAATTCTAAAGCGGAAGATCAAGATGAAGCGAGAGAGACACACCAATGCATCCAAAATTCAAAAGCTCTCTGACTCTCCAGGAACCACTAATGTGCCACCCTACGTGCCCAAAGCACCATTTCCTCAACGTCTGGCACCAATGAAGAAAAGAAATAACTTTGATGAAATCCTGGATGTGTTTAAAAAAGTGCAAGTCAACATTCCGTTACTTGATGCCATCAAGCAAGTCCCTCCTTACGCTAAGTTTCTTAAAGATTTATGCACTCAAAAGCGTAAGCAGAATGTTCATAAGAAAGTCTTCCTGGCAGAGCAGCTCAGCTCCATGATTCAACATAACACTCCTCCTAAATTTAGGGATCCGGAGCTCCCACCATTTCTTGCGGCATAGGAGATCATAAGATTGGGAAGGCATTACTCGATTTAGGGCGAGTGTTAATTTGTTACCTTATTCGGTTTATGAGCGACTAGGACTTGGTGAGTTGAAACCGACTAAGGTAACATTACAACCGGCCGATAGATCTGTCAAGGTTCCCCGGGTGTTATTGAAGATGTGCTAATTCGGGTTGATAAATTCTATTTTCCAAAGTGGATTTCATAGTTATAGATACTCACCGTCCCGAGAATCCTCATAGTCGGATCCCAGTCATCTTGGGTCGTCCATTTTTGGCTACATCTAATGCTATTATAAACTATAGGAATGGAGTTATGAAATTGTCCTTTGGTAACATGAATATTAAACTCAATGTTTTTAATGCGGACAACAACCCGCGGATTTGGACGACATTTTTGAAGTGGACATGATCGAGAGCCTTGTGCGGGACTCCTTCCGTACATCTTTTGAAGATCCTCTTGAGACACCTTAGCACAATCGGGCATGGATTTTGACATCGATAGTCCCATCACGAAGTCAATGCACTGCTCGACTCTACTCCTATATTGGAGACTGAAAAATGGAGAGCGAAAGTGGAACCTCTTCATCCCTCTGAGACTCTTCCCCGACAAAGACCTGATTTCTAACTCGAGAAGGCAAAAGAGAACGAGTTGCTTAATGTTCTTCGAACATATAAGGCAGCAATTGAACGGAAGATAGCAGAAATACAAGGAGTGTGCCCCACTGTATGTAAGGATCATGCTGTAGAAATGTCACGTGAAATGCAAAGGACGCGTGATCCTAACATGGAAGAAGTCGTTCGAGCAGAAGTCCTGAAATTATTTGACGACAGTGTCAGTTACCTCCTTTCAGATAGCACAGCTCATGGGAACTCACATCACTTGTCTGGGATCGGTTAATTAAGGATGATGTAATTTCTTTGGCGGACCCTGGTTATAATGATTAGTCATTTATGGTCCATTTCTGTCTGGCTGAAGACGTTAAACTTAGCGCTCCTGGGAGGCAACCCAGCGTTTTTTTTTTTTTTTTTTCTTCTTGTTATTAGTTCAATGTTTGTGGGTAACATTACTGCAAACCCTCACGAGACTACAACTCGTCCACTAGGGGTAACCTAGGGGTTTAAAGGCTTGTTGCATATGCTAAATGCAATCGAGAGCACCTGCGAAAGTGGTATAGGTAGGATCTTTTATTTTACTGATTTCTCTCTTGTTCTGACTCGCTTTTACGCTGATATTTTTGAGAGCTTCTTGATTCTCCATCCAGGTACTATCTTTCCCTACTCCTCTTTTCTTTTCGTTGTCTCATGTGCATTGCATGCTTATTTCTTTTACATTGAGGACAATGTAGATTTTAGGTTGGGGGTGGGAGATTAGGTTACCTAATCAGTATTTTCTTGGTCTTGAGCGAAAAATTGTGAAAATTTTTAAAATTTTTCTGGAATTTCTATTGAATTCAAAGTGATTTTGAAGGATAGTTGTGATTTTGAAATTACAAGATACCGAATGTGAGAAATTATGACTCTTGGATTCAGTTGTCTGGCAAATTTCACACTGAAGTTTGAATGGTTAATCCATGATTAGAAGTTGTAAACATTGATTGAGCCATGATTTCACATATCAGATCTCGTTTACACATTAAGTTTTCAGTTCGATATTAATTGATAACATGGTAATCACTAAGCATGAAAGGAACCAGCCTGAAAAACAAAAATTTTAGCATCAGTCTATAAAGAAGAATTGAAAGATTAAGTCGCATACTCGTCATCATAGGTTTGCTCCCTATAGATGAAGATTCGATTCCTCATAGTTGACATGAGAAAAGATTTAGGCGACAAGTTTTCACCATAGGTTTGCTCCCTATAGGTGCAGATTTGATTCTCCTCCTTGGCATACTATTCATAAAGAAAATAAACAAAAATGGTAGAATGAAAGGTTAATCTGTAAGGCAAGTGTCGTTCCAGTTTTGGGTGACATGAGCTCCGTTGTTAATTACCAATGATATCATGAAATTGACAATTGAATCTCTTAATGGTTGTAAGCCGAGATTACACTATTCGCTCATGGAACTCAATGTTTAAAATTGTTCTAATTAATGGATTAATATTTTAAACTTGATTATGAAGTTTACTGTAAGCTTGATTTCAGGAGAAAAATCTTTTCACCATTCATGAATTTTAGAATTTTCACATCTCAACTATCTGTTCACACATCATTTGAGTTTACAGGAATTGTCTTTTATTTCTGAAATTATTTTTCGCATGTTTTGCTCGGGACTAGCAAAATGCTGGTTGGGGGTTGTGATGAGGGTCGAATATTGCATATCAGACCCCGACTATTACCTGATTTTTCGTACATGATAATGCTTAATACCATATTTTAATTATGTTTTTATTACAGGATGAAATCAGGAGCGTGTATTGAAAAATGATGTTAAAAGCATGGATTTGACTCTCCTAGGAATTACCAGAGCACGGGATGAACCTCGAGGACCAATATTGAAGAATTTACATGCCTGGACCCGAGGAAATCAAGTCGTTCACGTTTAAAGAGGCCCGAACCGTCCAGAATGAAAGATCACATGGTTCCCTCCATCCAATTGGCTCGAAACTTTATACATGGGATTAGGGACATAAATTAACCGTACATTTCAAATTTCAGCCCTCGGATCACTAGGGAAGTGCCCCAATTGACAGATCAGTCCATAAACCGTTGATTTTGGACCCACGATATCTGGAATTGCTTAAAAATTGGTATCGATGGTTTAAATAATACGGGAAGCAGGATGGACGGATCGAGATATCTTCAAAACATTGCGGTGGACCCCACATGAGAAGCGAAGTGCATATGTGCACCATGCACAAGAGCCGCACCACACCACCTTCCAAATTCAAACACCCGCCGACCGTCATCTTCCAAAAAATGGCGAGCTTGCCGTTTTGCGTCAATGAACGGACGGACCGTCCGTTTTATACGGTTTGCGGCTGGCTGTGAGCCCCACACGTGTCTCTTCTGGCCGATCCAATCCGTCCATCTTGAAGATGAGCTCGAGCACTTCAAAACCATATTCCTACTTTATACCCATGCGTACACACGTGTGCGGTACAGAGGCCACAAACAGGCGGTCTTGTGACGTTCAAAACTGAGTTTTTCATATTTTCTTCTGTGGGCCGCATCAATGGACGTTCAAAACTACCCATTTTTGACTGAAATTTCGTCCTGAATCCAATGGACGGGGTGAATTTCCTAGAAAACACTTCCATGGGGCCCACCGATCACGACAGCGAAAGGGTGCGAAAGTTTTGCACAAATTTGGAAATCTGGTTTTTCAGGCGGTTGTGGGCCACCATCTTTGATCATATGGCAGATCTGAACCGTCCATCATGTAGAGGACCCAAGAAAGTCCTAAGGGATGGTGTTTGTTGGAATTTGAACGAGGAAAGTATGGTGTTTTGAGGTCCTGAACTTGGCTGCGAAAAGGAATTTTGTTTGTAGCACGACATGCTTCCCAAATCAATTTCACCACTCCAGCCACTCCATCAGCTATAAAAAGAGTTGCAAAACATGAGGAAGGGCATTCAGAAATTGAAGGATTTCCAGATCTACAGCAAGGGAGAGAAGAAAGAGAAGAAAGAAGAAAGAGAGAAATTGGTTTGATGTTTTT
Source organism: Magnolia changhungtana (assembly GCA_030180095.1). Classification (NCBI taxonomy): domain Eukaryota; kingdom Viridiplantae; phylum Streptophyta; class Magnoliopsida; order Magnoliales; family Magnoliaceae; genus Magnolia; species Magnolia changhungtana. The sequence continues at coordinate 5,484,298 of JASAUF010000552.1, read as the reverse complement.
TATGAATTTTATTTATCCATCTGTTTAATGAATTTTATGGGTAACTAATCTCTCAGCTAGGGCTGAGATGAAACCCCTAATTTGAACACCCTTTGTTCTATGTTGATTTTACTTTAATTAGATTGATTTGTTTCTTTCCCTAGTGTGCTTGATTGTTTTAAATTCCATACTTCTCCATCTATCAACTTTGATCAGAGTCTATGCATGGATGTGGTCTGGATGCTTATGCTAGGTACTTGTGTCGATTATGAACAGTTCTGTAGAGGAAGAAACAGGGTGCTTTCTCGAATCAGCATATTCCATATGCCCGATTTGGACATGGGATATGTTCTTCATGGCATTGCTTAAAGGAATTAGACAATCTGTATGCCCGATTAAGGACACAGATTGTGCTTTCTCTAGATAAGTTAGATCAATCTAAATTAAGGTGAATTAACAGACAAAACAATGGTTAGGATAATTAGGGGTGGATTCAAAAGTCCTAGTGCTCTTTCTCTTATTGAATTTTCTTCCCTATCCTCAATAGTTATTTTCCATAAATTTGTGTTAGTAATTTGCTCCATTATTTGCTGAATTAGTTAAGGAGGATCACAGATTTGAATTGTGACGATCAGTCCTCGTGGGATTCGACCTCGATCTTACTGAGTTATTACTACATCACAACCCTATACTTGGGGAGTGAACAGTATTTTCGGCCCATATGTCGTGACCCATTGTGATGTATTTCTGACTCATATGTTGTAATGTCTCAGAAAATTTCGTACAAAGACCCGAGTACCACCTCAGGCAAAAATCACTCAGGATCAAATCCTTTAGGAATTAGATAAAACTAACTAAGAGCTAAACTAGATTAGCTACAAAATCCACTTGATGCACTTTAAATACGATCTGTAAGACCCAAAACTTATAGAATCATTGACGCTAGGTTACCCTAAAATCTAGGATCAATCTTATTACCCAGTTGCTCTCGGGAGCACATTGAAACTCCGTATCAGATCTAAATTGCACGTCGAAAGTCCGATGACTACGAGACTAAACGCTTAGGATGCCCCGAGATTCATAGGACCGTCGGCGTCGTCCCTTAGAGTTTGATGTAGGGGACCATGTGTATCTCAAGGTCTCACCCATGAAGGGTGTAGTTCGATTTGGAGCGAAGGGCAAGCTTGCCCCGAGATTCATAGGACCTTTTGAGATTACTAGGCGCATTGGCACCGTGGCCTATCAGCTTGCCTTGCCATCTCAGTTGTTTGGCGTCCATAATGTTTTTCATGTCTCTATGTTGAGGAAGTGTGGGTCAGACATCGTTCCTGTTATTGATTGGCAGCCGTTGGAGGTTCGTGAGGACGCTTCCTATATCAAGCAGCCAGTTCGTATCCTTGATTGGAAGGAGCAGGTCCTCCGGACCAAGGTCATTCCGTTGGTGAAGGTTCAGTGGGGTCACCATTCTGTAGAGGAAGCTTCTTGGGAGCACGAGGCTGAGATTCGAGAGCGTTATCCCCATCTCTTTGATGACTGACTATGTGTTGTATTTTGTATGTTATTTCTGATTCTACATGATGATATTATGTCTCTTCTTCCTCACGAGTTATGACTAGTTGCGATGATTGTGTAAATTTTGAGGACGAAATTTTTATTAGGAGGGGAGAGCTGTAAGATTCGTATCCTAGATCGTACCATTCCGTAGGTTCCCGCGGTCTTTCCGGTCGAATTTTGGCAACCTTCGACCCTTAATCGGCATTGCACGCGACCTTGATTCACACGTCGTTAATTTGATCCAACTCAACCCGAGACTTGTACCATTGTGACTTCACCGTCGCCGGGGTTCCGATGCCGTGACTCGCACGCCGAGGCGATACTCTGGCTAAGAGATGTGGGCCAGCGTTCGGTGCGAGGAAAACGCCGCACGTTGTGAAACCCAAGAGAATCTCAACGAGATGTCAAATCAATCAACCATCAATCAATCCCATCAAGTCAAGTACACATCACTTCACATTCTTCCCCAAACAACCCCAAAGTCAAAAGTTTCTTACAAAGCCCATACTTTTCTTACACAAATGGCCACAAAAGTCAAAAAGTTCTTACACCCATCACCACCACATCCATCACTCCATCAAACATCACCCATCTCTCTCTCTCCCTTTACAAGTCTCTCTCTCTTTTCCAAATCTCATTCCAAGAAAATCCCTTACGTATGAGCCTCTCCCTCTCTTTCAAAGCTCCAAGTGTGGCCCACCTTTCCATCCCAAGATCTCCCATCCTAGCTATCCATTCATCATCTCCTCCATTGGAATTGAAGCTAAGGAGCTAAGAAACCCATAAGAGCAAGAAGATCAAGTGATGGGTGTTTGATAAGGATAGTTTTTCAGATTTTTAAGATGGGCCAAGTGAGGCCAACCGATCAATGGTTTGGATCTCACTTGGGACCCTAAGATGTGGCCGATGGCCCGCTTTGATCATCATGATCATTCCATGATGGGGCCATTCTCCATGGCCCCTATCATGATGTTTATTTTCTTCTATACCTAGGGTCATCTAGACCATTCATTTTAGTGGAGAAGGGACCTCCACCGTTGGATTGTTGATTTAATGGGCCCATGTGTAATGGGACCCACTTGATGTATGATTGGTTGCAAGGGAGGGCCCATAGTGTCGGGGCCCCTCCATCATGCGTGTCCCACCCTCTACCTCTCTCTCTCTCTCTCTTTCTTTTATGTTTTGTGTGATGATTTGGCCGTGTGGCCCACTTGGATGGACCCCACCATGAAGTATGTATTTAACCCAAGTCACTTGTAGTTGGGGCCCACTCTATATGTATTGGATTGACAACATCCATCATCTGGCAGCCCACCTGAGTAGGCCCCCTTCCTGTGCACTTGGAACTGCAAACCGTCCAGTGTCCCTGGACGCTGGACGTCATTTGGAAAACACAAATATAAGCTTGGTTCAAGCTCTCGTGTGGACCACTTATATAGGCCCCACGTTGATATATGTGTTCAATCCACGCCATCCATCCTATTCCCTGCCTCGTTTTAGGCGTTGAGCCGAAAAATGAGGTCCATCCAATCATCAGGCGGGCCATACCATAGGAAACTGTGCTTCTTATCGTTCAAAGCTTTTAGGGCCCACCTTGCTTTATCTACACTCCAAAAATGTCGTACATTAGACTTATTTTGTATATTTTGAGCCGAAGAATCTATTGGACGGTGTGGATTTACCTAAAGCAGGCCCCACAGGTGTTTTTTTCAAAAAAAAAAAGCAGAAATAGACAGAGCCAAATGCTCATTCTTGTCGAAGACAAACAGGCCACTGCTCACTGCCGTCGGCGGTAATGGACAGCAGTGCCTGCATGCCACCCACGGCTCCTGCCGTGGGCCCCACCATGATGTGTATTTTCCATCCAACCCACTCATTTGGTAGGCCACTCCCAGAAGTGGGTCCCCTCCAAGTTTCAACTCCATCCACAGCTCAGGTGGCCCACATTGCAGGAAACAGCAGGATTGAACCTCTGCCATTGAAACCCTTCTGTGGGCCACGGGAGTTTTGGATCAAGGTGAAATTTGTTTTCACCGTACAACTAGGCCTGGGTGACCTTATGGACGGCATGGATGACCTAAAAACATTAAGGTGGGCCCCACGTGGAGCCCACATGATGTGTGCATTTTACCTCCACCGTCTGCCTGGATGGTGGAGCCCATAGCTATGTATTTATTAAATCCCACCGTCTAAGGACGGTGGGTGTGTGTGCGTGGGTGCATGTGTGTGTGCACGTGTGTGAGTGCGTGTGGGTGTGCACGTGTATGAGCGTGTGTGTGGGTGTGTGTGTGCATGTGTGTGTGTATATATATATATATATATTATACTGTATATGCTATATATATTATATTGTATAATATGCATGATGGTGGTCCCTCATGTGGACCTCCATCATGATGCGTGTGTTGCATCCAAGCCTCCCAACCATTTGGAAAGCTCATTTGATGGCATGAACCGAAGAATGAGCCAGATCCATAGTCTAAGTGGACCCCACCTTGACATGTTTTGAGGTCCATCTTAATGTATTTGTGGTAGATCATTGGGGCCCACTTTGATGTGGATGTAAGGCCCATGACATTAGGCCATTTGATGTATTCTAAGGTCCATGGGTTAAGGCCCATTGAGATGTATTAGGGCCTATGGGTTGAGGCCCATTTGATGTACATATGGGGCCCAATTGGTGTGGCCCATTTGTTACATATGAGACCCATGAGACTAGGCCCATTTGATGTATCTAAGGCTCACGGGTTATGACCCATTGCAATGCGCATAAGGCCCATTGGTGCGGCCCATTGATGTGGCCCACTTGACGAATGAAAGGCCCATATGGATGGCCCATTTGATGTATCTAAGGCCCAATGGGATGAACCTAAGGCCCATTGCAATGTGTAACCCCAACCTGGTTCATGTAATGATGTTTACGACGGGCAATGCCTTGGGAGCAATGTTGGTTTGACGTCCACATTGTCGAATAATGTTGGTTAAATGTCCGCATTATGATTCTCCCTAGGGCCCATTGTTAGGCCCATACTTGTAGGCCGTCTAGGCCCATCTCCTTATGAATAACATCTATTCCATATAACATGTTTAGTATAGTCCCATGATTCATGATCATACGCATCATATGTATGCTTGGTATAAAAAGTGACTGATCATAGCATATGCCTTCGGGCAGATTGTTTAGGGGCCCCCGGTTAGGCGGTGTTACCCCACATGAGCGCACAAGACGCGTAGGATTGTTGCATGACTGGATAGTGTGATTCATGCATTCGCATTGTGTGATATGGTTACTGTATGCCCTAGCGACATCAGGGTAGTAGCCGCCACAGGCATATCGTGGTGGGCAGGATTGGATACTAGAAATCTTGTTCTATATGGGGTGCTATAGATATCCCTGGGTGAAAGTCCCTAAACCCTTATGGTACCAAGAGGTTGCTCCAACGTCTAGACCGAGTGGGAGCATGAGCGCCGATGGCCGATTACCAGGAGGCCGCGCTTTCCACTGTGTCGTGGTCGGTTGGAAGGGGGTACGACCTTACCCGCCTGAGAGGAGGGGGCAATGCTAGGCTGAGTTTGACCAGCTAGAGGAATGGGTCCGCTATCGACGAGCTGAGCCCGATATTGGCAGATGGGTAGTGAGGTCTCTTCCACTTACCTTATTGCGCGCGATGGGGCGGCAATCTGGTTTAGAGTGTACTAGACCCCGGTGATATCCCAGATTTTGAGTTATACTGATATGTTGACTTAGATGAGGATTTGTATGCTTGAGTTGCATTTCGCATCGCATGGCCTTGGTATGGCCGACATCATTCATGCCTTGCATCGTATAGCCTTGGTACGGCTAGTGGTATTCATGGACTCGTCAGCATTTTTCGCATTACTCTGATACTTTGTAACTGCATTACTACCTTGTGCACACACTTTCACCACCCTCTAAGCTTTCTGTAAGCTTATGCACGACCGTTGAGTGCAGGTGACGCGAGGATGCAGTAGCGCTGAGGCAGGAGCGCAGAGCAGATTATTTTGGAGCTTTTTGTCTATCATCATTGTATTTCCCTTTATGCTCATTGTACTTATAAAGTTTTTGATCATAGTGGAAATGTGATGGAGTTTTTGGTTGTTGTTTGTGGGTTATGCCTTTGGTTATGCTTATTACGAACTAAACCGATGTTAACAAAATCCTCCTTGTAGCATCCCAAGATCGGAACTTGGCGTATGGGCGCTGGGAGCCGAGAATGGGGTTCTACGGAGGCTGTCGGCACCGGATTCGGTGATCAAAAATTTTGTGAGCCCGGTTTCCGAGTTTAGGGTGTGACAACCGCCTTGCTGGGCTTGACAACCATCTCATAAATCAAATCGAGATAGTGCCCTGGGGCTATTCACTTGAGCTCGGAGTGAAGAGTGTGAGAAAACGTGGTTTTTTTTAGAAATTAAATCTAATTTAAGTAATCTGAGACTTGTTACTTGCGGGCCAGATATAAGCAATCAGACCGTTAGAATCTGACTCAAATACACCCTCAGATCAGGAGCAATTTCCCATACATGATAGTATACTTGTAACCCTGATCGAGTTTCGGTGATCGTTGAACTAAAACTGGTCCGCCACATGTGATCTGGAAACCAGATTGGAACAAAAACTTAACTCAACCTAGATCCATGGTTAGGGAGCTTAAGTTCAACCTTTGGCTCAAGAGAGGGCTCTGGAAGTGCTCCGTTGAGCTAAAATAGATGCCCTTTGGCTATAACCTAAGTATACCTTGGCCCTGGGCCCATTTCCATCAGTTTTAGGCCTATAAAAGGACCTTAAACCCTCTCTCATTCACTCCATACGAATTTGGTAAAAACCCTAGGAGAGAGAAGAGAGGAAAGAGAAAGAAAGTGAGAGAGAAGTTGGAGTCACTCATGGGATTCGATCCTTGCTATTCTACGTACCTATCCATCACTACCAAACCGCTATTCCGACAAATCTGACTTAGTTCCTAGGTAAGAGAACCTAACCCTAATCTGTTATAGGGTTTTCAATTGTCACTAGTAGCGAAATAGCTGACTCAAACGTGCTATAGGTTGTCATTCCATTGTTGACGAAGACTTAGAGTCTCTGTTGAATTCGTTACGCTTTTACAACATAAGGTGCAGACTATAGACGTATAGGTTATGGTTTTCAAAGCTTTCAATGCTGGATAATGATAGATTCATGATGTGGGTGTTATTTCACATGCAAAATGCGATATTCGTTTTGCGATTCAGTTATATATAAAATTTGTGGAGTTTAGTGTATTCTGTGTCTGTGTAGAAAATACCGTATACGTACGAAATATGAAAGTGTGTTTACCATGATTAACTACTGTGTGTATATACTAGTTGTATGTGTAACAACTCCTCGGCAAAAGGATTCGCCCTAATACACGTTTTGGCCAACATACGTTATGTATGTTAATAAGTGTAGTCTAAGTGTTTGTGAAAATGCTTGTATGAGTAGGTACTTAGGAGATAGTGCTTTAGGTGGGTGTTGAGATAGGATTCTCAACTACCTTAGAGATGTGTATGATTTCCTCCATGCAAGTTATTTAGTTTAATCGCTTACTTATGAAATGTATGTGTTTGGATTTCCTATTTACATTGTGTTTTATAACATGCTTATTATATGTCTGAATTACTTGGTTAATTCTGCTCTGACTACTCCACATGCTTACTGGTTAATGGTTGAATGTGTTTGGGACTACGGTATAGTCCAGGCAATCGGTAACAGGCTTTGAATTCGTGGCTGAGATTCATTCACCACGTAGGACGTGTTTGACGAACTCGAGTCGTACTAGAGTTGTTGGCAGTGGTTAGGCCACATGGAGTGTTTACGCACTCCATGTCAATCAACTTCAGGTGCGCTCGTAATAGTCGAGCTCGTCTAGTAACCCGATTTGCCCGATGTATGTTTACCATGTATGGACGCTACTGCTTGAACCTAAGGTGCAAAACTCACCATTGAAATCCGTTCAACCTTGGTACCTCGATCCACTAAGACTCATGAGCTGGACATGGTGGTATGGGACACCATGGTCGAGCTGTCGGCCTACGCTAGGGCGACGAGCCTCCCCGTAGTGACTAATGAGTAACCCAGACTTGTGAGCTGAATACGGTGGTATGGGACACTGTATTCGAGCTGTCGGCCTACACTGATTTGGTGATGAGCCATTTGTAGTGACCTCGAGCATACTCTGAACCTACATGGAGGCGACGAACCTTTCCGTAGTAATCAGAGTATACACTAAGCCTGTAGTGATTTGGTGACGAGCCCATTGCAGCGACCTAGAACCGCAACATCGTATGAGATTTTCTAGGACTGACGACCCTAGAATGGATCATTGTTTAGGAATGATATAAGGGAGGTACCTTAGTTTCCCAATCCTGCTGTATGAAAATGACTAATAAGAACTCGGTAATTACGCTCATAACATCGCACTGCATGTGCCTCGGGTTGAAGAGCACAGAGGGAAGAAAGCATGCCGCGACCGTAAGATGGTGTCACATGAGGGAGTGTAGGCGAGGGCATGCATCATTATTCATATCATTCTTGCATTAATAAGAGTATTCAGGGATGTTTGATTTTATTGCTTTATCATTACTGCTTGACTAAATTGATAACATGTTAACCTCTGATTTATAGTTCCACTGAGTTGATTACTCACTCCCACGTTACGGGACGGTGTTTTAAACACCAACCAGACCCTGTCTTAATTTCAGATAACGACGTGCCCCCAGAGGCGGAGCCTGATTACTATGACGATGAAGATGAGTTCTCTTATATGCAATTCTCCGGCGGCTTCGCTTAGGCCATCCGGATCAACGGGGCTACAGGGATTATCATTGTAGTTGTACCATTTGACATTTTGATTTTGAGACTATTACATGTATATGGTGACTCAGTGATGTATTCATACTCTGGAGACCGATCGTGCTCTTTTGACTTATATACGTTTATTTATGTCTTTCAGTCTTCCGCTTGCATTGTATAAACTGATCTGGAGTATGAATTACTGTTTTGGTATAATCCCACTCATGATGAATGCACTAACACAGACAACATTTAATCATAAGCATATATGTTGCATAAGTGATGTTTTGGAACTCGGGAGTTGAGTTGCTACTCGACCCCCGATTTTCAGGGCGTTACATATGTCGTGGTCCATTGTGATGTATTTCTAGCCCATATGTCGTGGCCCATTGTGATATATTTCCAACCTATATGATGAGGCTCATTATGATGTATTTTTGGCCAATTTGGTAAGGCCCAATGAGATGTACTTTCGGCCTATATGTTGAGTCCCATTGTGATATATTTTTGGCCCATGTCCCAAGGCCCATTGTGATGTGTGTGTGGCCCTTGAGTGAGGGCCAATGCGATGAATGTGTGGACCAATGTAATGTGTGATTTCACTATAATGTATGTAATGAGGTTTATGTGAGCCACTGCTTGGGAGTGATGTTGGTTAAATGTCCACATTAATGGGCGATGATGGTTAAATGTCCACATTGTGACCTTCCCTTGGGCCCTTTGTTAGGTTGATTACCGTTTTTGATTATTGAGGCCGATTCTGATTGTCGAGGTCGATTCTGTTTATCGAGGCCGATTATCGATGTCGATTGTCGATATCGATTATGACTATGTGATAACATAGTATCATGATAAATGCACATACGCATCATCTGCATGTTTATTATGAGATGTCGTTAGCCATTGCATATGTCATTGGGCAGGTTGTTATGAGACCCCCCTTATAGGCAGAGATCGTCTCACATGAGCGCACGATATGCGCAGGATTAATGCATGACTGGATTGTATGGCTCATGCATCTTTCAATGTGTTGTCATTATTGTACGCCCTAGCGACATCAGGGCCGTAGCCTCCACAGGCATGCCATGGATGGCTATATGGGACATCGAAAATGTTTAATTCGAGCATCTGGGCACTTTGGATGTCCGTGGGTGAAAGTCCCTAAACATCCGTGGCCAGGAGATGCTCCAACTTCTAGACCGAGTGGATTACATGAGCGCCTGAGTATCGAATACCAGTAGGCCATGTCTCTCACTGTGTCGTGGTCGGTTGGAAGGGGTGTGGCCTTATCCGTCCGATTCGTAGTGGGCAAAACTAGGCTGAGTTTGACCAGCTCATAAATAGGTCCGCTATCGACGTGTTGTGTAGGTATTGGCTGACTACTAGCCAGGCGGATAGTGAGGTCTCTTCCATTTACCTGGTTACAAGCGATGGGTTGACAATCTGGTTTGGAGTGTATTAGACCCTGGTGATGATCCCAGAGATGTGCAGTACTGATATGTGGACTTATTGGCAGGAGTTGCATATTCATTCATTCATTCATTCACTATCCACTTGGGCTGGTGGTGCACAAATATTTGTTACACGTACCTTTGCAATGGCCAGGATTTCGGTTGGGGCCACGACTAACTTGAGATCATGAGTCTACCACATTGAGTCTGACTATCCAAATTTAGGTATGGGACTGGTTTGGATAGAAGTACCTTGTGATGGACCCCATAGCCTATGATACTACATACTATCATCCCGACTTCACTCCAGCTTGGTTATCTCATTCGCATCGTATATTGCATTGCATCTGCAACATTTAGCATTTTGGGTTGCCATGTTTCTGCATTGATATGGCTGTTTGTATTCATGCCTTACATCGCATAACCTTGGTATAACTGATGACACTCATGGACTTACCAATATGTTTCCGCTTACTCTGATATCTTATGATTCATGATCTTACCAGTATTTTCGACATTGTATGATTATGATGTTGTATTTGTGTGCTTAGCACTTATCTTGCGCACACACTTTCACCACCCTCTAAGCTTTCTATAAGCTTATGCATGAGAGATGTGTGCAGGTAGCGTTAGGTTACAGCAGCGTGGAGCTTGGAGCATGTAGCTGACTTATGGAGCTTGATTTTGATATATTATTTCCCTTTTAGCATTGTATTTAATGTTTATATTAGTGGATATGTGATGATGATGTTGCATTTGTGATTTGGTTAAACTTGTGGTTATGTTTATTATAAGATAAATGTAAGTTGGAAAATCCTTCTCATAGGATCCTAGGATCCGAATCTGGCGTATGTGCGCTGGGAGCCAAGAATGGGGTACTATGGAGGCTGTCGGCACCTGATTCAGCCATCGGAAATTTTGTGAGCCCGGTTTCCAAGTTTGGGACGTGACAAAATGTATGCTAATTTAAACATAATTACTTACTTAAACTAATATGTAATTAAATTAAGTAAGGCAATGCAACACTAAGGCTTCCAAATCAATAGTGGGTCCAATCACATAGACTACAAATGATGTGACAATTAAGTAATAGTATATAAAAATAATAGTATACATGTGTGTGTGGGATGTTCTACCTCTTAACTCCTAGCATTCATCTAATCATGCATACATATAATTAAACATTCAATCACATAAGCATAATAGAACAAATGCTTAAAGACAATATTAAACACAAGCATGCATAGTGGTTCGGTTTCTCTAATCCACTCTTGACGGATGCATGTAACTCATGAGTGTACTAGATTTCACTATCTAAGGTTTTAAATCCGTTTTACTTATAACCTTTACAATCCTACACAAGGATCAACTCCGTTTGAGACTTACGTGGTTTTTTATAGACTCACCACGAACCTCGGTCCTAAACTAAGGACCTATGTTTACTCTAGCCAAAGGCTATCTTGAAGACTAACAGGTACACACCCGTGTTCCGTGGCCTACACGAGGACTTCAATTTAGGTCCTAAACAAGAACTTTATTAAGTTTGGAAATTCAAACTCAACACTCAATCTTACACAAGGAGTGTTCATATGTTCTTACAATTGACAACTTGTTGGATTGAGCCCCTTTTGTAGCGCCTTGTCGGGTTGTTTGATTGATGCTCTCCCATGCTTCAATCAACTCCCCTTTGTTCCCCCGAGTATTATGCTGATATGTCACTAATACTTCAGCTCCAGGATCAAACAACTTGCATGTAATGCTCTTTTGGTGATCAGGGTGATGGGAGGTTGGGTGAATCTGTAAGTGCTATGATTTGATTCCTCTTTGGTTGTTAAATTTTGTGTGTCAAAACACTGTGTGTGTCTTGTGTTTATATCTTGATAAATTTGTTCAAGACACCATGTCACGAAGATGAATTCCTCAAGCTAGTTCAAGCTACAATATAGAAGAGAAGAGTTCAAACTCAAGTTCACGTGTATTCAAGGTCAAGACTCAAGTAGAGTTTGGGACTAAAGTGCAACTCAAAATGACATTGATTTCAAAGCTTATGAAGTAGTCAAGCTGCATCAAGAAGAACTCAAGCTTCATAATGTACAAAGTCTAAGCAAATGAAGTTTTTAATGTCCATACTTCATGTCCCAGGTATGATAAACCTTAGATTGACCTTAGGGTAGGTCATTTTGGCTACATAATTCATTTTAATACTAATACATGAATTTGGTCTATTATAAGACTAGTCCTAGACCTTGCTCGACCAGTCTTAGCACTGGTTCGACTAGTCTAAGAAGTTTCAGGACCAGTCCTAGAATTGTTGCAATTTATCAAATTTTCTGGTTCGGCTATGACCAGTCCTAGAGTCTGCTCGACCGGTCGTGGGATGGTCTCGACTCGACCTTCGACCAGTCGTAAAGCTACGACTCAAACTCCAGCGACTAAATTAAGTGTCGCACGACCAATCGTGGGATGGTCTCGACTGGTCGTGGGCTGCCTTCGACCAGTCGTGGACTGCCTACGACTGGTCGTACAACGATCTGATCTGATCGCGCTCAAAAATTCAAAAATTAGTTTATTCTTCGACCAGTCGTGGTGACCCTAGGACTAGTCGAAGATGAATTTCTGTAGCTATAAATAGCACACGAATTTCAGAGTTTTTCATTGAAAATTAAGTGAATTTAAGACTCCATTCTGAGATAAGTTTGTGTTTATTTTTAAGCTATATTGTGCATAATTCTATTTCCTTTTGTTAGCTTAATGTTATTTGATTTTGATTTGCATTCTAATCTGATTAGAAAAAGGGGAAATTCTTAATTCCTTCTTCACAGAATCAAAATCAAATACAGCTAGCCCTAAGTTGATTAAACTTAAAATCAAATAGAACTTAGAACTAGTTTAAAGTGAGTATTGGACATTGAACTTCCATATTCGAACTTCTACTCTTATTGGTTCTTCTGGGCTGCTACAAGAGGAGAAATCCAGGTACTTTACAATTCTGTAAAATTTCTATTCATTTGGTTTTTGTTTGGGATTTGCCAGAAAAATTCCATTTGTGTGGTTATCTGAGGAGATCCAGAAAACTCAGAAAGAGGGGTTTTTGGATTTTGTAAGCCCATGTTAAAAAGACATAATTGTGAAGGTTTTAGGTGAACCTGTGAAACCTATTTTTGATAGTGAACGCTAATATCCCCTGTGTGAGGATATTAGAAGTGGAGTAGCATTATGTGTGGCTGTTGTTTAACAGTTGGTGAACACATAGGCGAACCACTATAATTCTTTGTCTTGTGGATTGAATGCTTGCTTAATCTTTTATCTTTTATCATTCAAAGCTGTAGAATGTATGTGTGGTTATGAATGTTGTAAATATTTACATTTCTAGCAAGTGTGTGGAATGTTGTAATAAGTTAGAATTAAATTTTTGCAATCTAGTTCAATTCCTTGCTATTTATTTTTATTAAGTTCTTGATACAAAGGATGTTCTAGAAATAAGGTTGTCCTGCCATAAACCTTTGGTTTTTATGGTGTAAGGTTGTCCTTAGAACTGAATTCATATTAACCTCTCAATACTTATTAATTGAGGTTGAGTTTATTTCAGCATTGTGAATTGATTTAGTTTTGTAAGATTATCTCTTTATTGTTTATTCCGTTGTTTTAATTTTAATTTGGCATAGTCCTATTCACCCCCCCCCCTCTCCCTCTAGGACATATAGCTTGGCTATTTCAGAATCTCCTATAACTAATGGAAGGTTGTAATTCCTAGGAGATTCACCTGGATGGGTCTTCTAGAGGTTTAGAAAAGGATATACCTATAAAGGTTGGATCTAAACTCTAGAAAATGGTGGAGTTCAAGCACATCTTCAATGTGGATGTTGAAATCCTCATTAGAGTTTTAATCTTAAGGAAGATAACTTAGAACTCATTGATTTGGAGGATTGGGATGAGAGGTATGATTATGAAATCACCTAAGCTTCTATTTCAACAAAAATCCATCCATTTTTCCAAGAACTGAATGCTATTTTATAAGAAACCGATTTGCAACGGCTATAAAACAACAATTTAACGTCTCTATTCCAGTGATCGAGCGTTGCCCTCGATCGATCGAGCTTCCCTTCAATAGCATCGAAGGTTTGCTTAATGACATCAATAAAATCCAAGAATTATACTTTTAGTTGCTAGACTATTATGGCCACCTTTGATCACTTGAGCCCGAGTGATCAAGATCGATCGATGACAATGAGGATTGCTTGATGGGATCAAGAATCCTCTGAAAATTGTTGTTTTAGCCAAGAATGTTTACAGCAACTATGCACCTCTTTTAGCCTTACTTATCATATTCCAATTAGGCTCCAAAGGCTAAGGGATGATCAATAAGGTTTACCTATAAGATTAGGATCATTTAGAAATTCAAGGATTTTTTTTGTTAAGGCTTAGGGTTAGCAAGGCACCTCATTTACATGTTCTTTACTCGATACTCATGTCCTCTTATGTCTTCAATTTTCAGCTTCCAAGGGCTCAACCGACTATATGACACATGGATTCTTGTGATTGTCAAATAAGATGCATAAATCAGTGCACTGACAACTAACAAACCGAACATCTCCTAAAAATAAAGTAGGCAGACTATTGGAAATAAGGAGATGAGAATGTCCACTCATGAAACCTTTTGGAGTCCCACTATGCCCATAAGGACGAAAGGAAACTTCAGGGCTGAAGAAGATTTCAATGGGGGGCATTCAATCCCTACGGTATCCTGAGGTGGGGCCCACTTGCATTTTGAATATGCATGATTTGACATCACATTCTACAATGGGAAATGCCATCGATGGATAGAGTGGACAGAATACAAACATCATGGTCGACAAGAAGTTGCGTTTGAAAATGTGAGCCTGTGGCGTAATGGGATTACCATGATTGCGCTTGCAGAAGCTTGGTAGAGCTAAAGAATGAAGGCTATGTCCTAAAGGGTGGGTGATTAGGACCTATTTAAAAATTGTCTATTTAAAATAATAATTGCCTAACTTAAACTAATTAACAATTAAACTAAGTAAGACAATATAATTTTAAGACTTTAAAGCCAATAGAGGGTCCAATTACATAAACTACAAAGGATTTGCAAATAAGCAACTAGTCTATATCAAGATAGTGTATATGTGTTTGTGGGATGTGCTACCTATCAATAGCTAAGAATTCATCTAATCATGCATGTATAATGTAACATCCCGAAAAATCGGGGGTCCAGCATAACTCAACTCCCGAGTTCCAGAACATCACTTATGCAACATAGATAATGATGATTAAATGTTGTCTGCATTAATGTATTGAACATGAGTGAGATTAAGCCAAAACAACATATTATACTCCAGAGATAGTTAAATTGTAAGTGGAAGACTGTGATAGATATATAAAATATATAAAAACTATGGTGAGTCTCCAGAGTATGATAACATTACCAGGTTAATAAATTTCAAGTACATTTCTAAAATATACCAAATGTGTAAGTGTAATGTCTTCTATGCCAAGTACTATAGCCCCGTCAATACAATAACAGGTCTTTATAAACCTGTCAGAGAGCTACACGTAGGAGAACTCCTCCTCCACATCATAGTAGTCCGGCTCTGCTTCATAAGCATCGCCATCACCTGAAACTCAACAATTCTGGTTGGTGTGTACAACACCATCCCGTAACGTGGGAGTGAGTGATCAACTCAGTGGAACAATAAAGCATAGGTTAATATGTTATCAATTCAGTCAAGCAGTAATGATAAAGCAGTACAATCAAACAATTCTAATTACTCTTATTTAATGCAAGTATGAAATGACATGATGTATGCCCTTGCTAAACCACCCTCATGCGACACCATCTTACGTTCGCGAATACGTTCATCCCTCAGTGCTCCACATCTACCAGGCACATGTAGTGCGATGATGAGCATGATTACCGAGTAATTATTAGTCCATTTCAAATAGCAGGATTGGGAAACTAAGGTACCTCCCTTGTATAATTCCCAAACATGATCCATTCTAGGGTCGTCAGTCCTAGTTAATCTCATACGATATTATGATTTGAGAGGCATAGCGAAGGCATCACAAAGGGCTCATCACCCATTAGCACGGATATAGATCTCACCGTATGCGGCTCAATTGCTGGCCGTCAGCTCGAATACAGGTCTCACCGTACTCGGCTCAATCGCTGGCCGTCAGCTCGAATACAGATCTCACCATACTCGGCTCAACTCATGCTCTAGTTGCTGTGAAGGGCTCGTCGCTAATCACAGACCTTAGAGTATACTCGAAGACACTACGGAGGACTCGTCGCCCGTCAGCACGAATACAGGTCTCACCGTATTCGGCTCTCGCCGTAGGTGTCGACAGCTCGAATATAGTGTCCCATACCACCATAATTGGCTCACAAGTCTGGTTGCTCACTGGTCACTACGGGGAGGCATGTGGCCCCAGCGTAGGCCGACAACTCGACCACGGTGTCCCATACCACCATGCCCCGCTCATGAGTCTTAGTGGATCGAGGTACCATGGTTAAAAGGGATTTTAATAGTAAGTTTGGTACCCTAGGTTCAAGCAGTAGCGTCCAAATATGGTGAGCATACATTAGACAGATCGGGTTACTTGACGAGCTCGGCTAGCTCGAGCGCACAACAAGTTGAACGACATGAAGTGCATAAGCACTTCGCGTGGCCAACCACTATCGTCAACTGAAGTACGACTCGGGTTCGTCGAACACATCCCACGTGGCAAATGAATCACAGCCACGAATTCAATTCTGGTACCGATTGTCTGGACTATAATCATAGCCTCAAACACGATAACTTGCAGATAGATAAAGTAGTAATGGATCAAGGTTCAAATCATACAATCAAAGTATGGTATTTTCTGTTTAGGGTTGCCAGGGTTGTTGCATGCACTCGTTGCTCCACTCCCCCATCACCCATGACGGATCATACAATGTAAACATGAATTTAAGTATATGCATTACATAGATAAAATCATACAATCAATTGCGCATGTTATGAAGCACAACACAAGCATGAGTTTGTACATATTAAATTCCTAATCACACAGTTATCCAAAGAAATCATACACATAGTTAAAGGAGTTGAGAATCATATCTCAACACCCGTAAATATTACAATTTACTAACTACTACTCATTCAGACATTTCAACAAACACTTTAAAATACATACATCAACACACATGACATATGTTGATCACATAGGCATTAGGCCAAATCCTTTTACTAGGGAGTTGCCCCAATCATAACACCCGTACACCCACGACGGATAGTTATGGCAAGTAGGAATCCAAGTTCCATATTCATTTGAACATTTTCACAAACACTTGGGCTATCCATTTCAACATATATAGCGTATAGTAGCCGTGGCGTGATTCAAGGCAAATCCTTTCGTCAAAGGGGTATCGCCAATACAACAATCATAAATCCATGACAATTAGTCATGGAAGCACGAATGAGGATTCTATACTCATTCGGTCATTTTCACAAATACTTAGAATACACTATTACAACATACATGGTGTATGTTAGCAAAACATGTATTAGGGCTATCCTTTCGCCAAGCAAGTATTTTATCCATATAATATATTCATATAGAAAATAATCATGGCAAATACATCTCTAAAATTTATACGTATACGGTACTTTCTACAATACAGTATTTCTACATACATAGTGTATATTAGTAAAACATGTATTTGGGCGAATCCTTTCGCCAAATAAGTATTTTATCCATATATCGTATATTCATACAATAAATAATCATGTCAAACACATTTTCAAAATTTATACGTATACGGTATTTTCTACGAATACCTAGAATATGTAAAATTCCATAATCTACATCTTTAATCGAAACAGAAAATAGAAAGCACTTTGTACATGTGCAATTGCATGCAGATCATGAATCTATCATTATTTGACATTGAAAGCGTTGAAAACCATAACCTATATACCTAAAGTCCGCACCTTTTGTCGTAGAATCGTAATGGAGTCGATAGGTTTGCTAAGCTTCCGTATACGGCAGTTTGGCCACCTAGAGAACGAAGTAGGTTAGCTATTTCATAACCTACAACCATCAACACTCCAAATTAGATTAGGGTTAGGGTTTCTTACCTAGAAACAGAGCTGGAATCGCAGGGAAAGTGATTAGAACGGAGCAGTGTAGCTTGTGTAGCGGCAGGAAAGCATGGTAGGGAGATTCTCCCACTACTCCCACACTTTCTCTCTTTTCTCTCTCTCAAATCTCACATTTGTATGGTTGTGAGAGAGAGAGAGTTCTAAGGTCCTTATATAGCCTAAAAAGTCTCCAAATTAGACTTCAAGTCAAGGTATACTTAGGTTATAACCAAAGCGGGACTTTTCCAGCTCAACAGAGGACTTTTGGCGGGCCTCCTTGAGCCAAAGGTCGGACTTAAGCTCACAGACACCGGATCTACGTTCTATTAAGTTTTCGTTTCGGTCGGGATTCTAGATGACGCGTGGTGGACCAGTTTCAGTTCAACGGTCAGCGGATCTCGATCGGAGATTCCGAGTACATGTAAATGTGTATAAAATTTCTCCTGATCCGAGGGTGTAATTTGGTCTGATTCTGACGGTCTGGTTGCTTAATACTGATCCGCAAGCGAGTGGTGCTAGAATACTATTCGATATATTTTATTTTGAATTAATTTCATATTTCTCACATTCTTCACTCCGAGATCAAGCGAATAGCGCTGGGACACTATCTAGATTTGATTTCCGAGATGGTTGTCAAGCCCAGCAAGGCGGTCTTAGTTCCTTAGCTTCGTGTTAATTGGACTTCCGATGTGCGGTCCAGATCCGATACGGAGTTTCGAGATGCTCCCGAGAGTAGCCGGGTAATGAGATTGATCCTAGATTTTAGGGTAACCTAGCGTTAATGATTCTACAAGTTTTGGGTCTTGCAGATCGTATTTAAAATGATTGGTGCTAATTTCACAGGCACTCTAGTTTAACACTAGCTAAATCTCGCCTAATTTCTAAAAGATTTAGTCCTGAGTGATATCGGTCTGAGGTGGTACTTAGACCTTTGTAGTTTGTATATAAAGTGATCCAAGTTATACTACTTAGCTAGTTTAAGATAGTGTCTAGGGTGAAAGTGCTTTGAAAAATTAAAAGAACAAGTGGTGAAGGGTGAGATTTGTGAAGGAAATGGGTTAAGGAGCGAATTTTAGACTGTGGGATACAGTTCTGACAAGTTAATAAGGTGTTAGGATCGACCCATTGCCTAAGGACGTCTAATTCCAGGTTGGAAAAAATTCGGGCTATTACATATAATGTAAACATTCAAACTCACAACCGTAACTAAACAATCACGCAAATGACAATCTCAAACACAATCATATATAGTGGTTCGACTACTTTCCTACTTCACTTCAGGCGGACGCAGTCAACCAATGAGTATACCGGATTTCACTTTTGGAGATTTTAAATCAAGTTCTCCTCAAACTTTTACAGCCCTACATAAGGACTCTAAGATTTAGGCTTTACTCTCGAGCCAAGGTCCTGACAAGAATCAGATGATTTAGGCCTTGCACAAAAGCCAATGTCCTACACAAGAACCCAATCATTTAGGCTCTACTCCCGAGCCAAGGTCCCACACAAGAACTTATGATTTAGGCCCCACATAAAGGCTAAG
This sequence comes from Magnolia changhungtana, assembly GCA_030180095.1. Taxonomy (NCBI): domain Eukaryota; kingdom Viridiplantae; phylum Streptophyta; class Magnoliopsida; order Magnoliales; family Magnoliaceae; genus Magnolia; species Magnolia changhungtana. Next base: position 5,464,804 of record JASAUF010000552.1, on the reverse strand, counting down.
GTCCTACACAAGAACTTAGTTTGAGTTTGGGTATATAAACTCTTACCCTCAATCCTACACAAGGAAAGAGAGTAAACTTAGACTCTTACAATTGACAACTTACTTGTCAGATTGAGTCCCTTTTATAGCACCTTCTTGGGTAACGTGATCATCTCTTTCCCGTGCTTCAATTAGCTCCCCGATGCTCTTTTGATCATGATGCCGTAGCTTTTCAAGGCTTCAGCTCCAAGATCAACCACCTTGCATGTGATGCTCCTCCGAGGTGACCAAGGTGATATGAGGTTGGTTGAATCTCTTACAACTAGTGGGAAGTTGTTTTTCTTTAGGGAATTTGTAAGTGCTATGTTGTATATCAAGCACCTTATGTTGTTAAATTATGTTGAGACAAACCACTTTAGAATGATGGAAAGTTCACCTTCATAAGAAGATGTGCTACAAAGCTCAAGATATGAAGATTGTTCTACAAGTTCAAGTACAAGTACACTACATGATCAAGATCAAGTTCAAGCTTCAAATGTATCAAGCAGAAGATCTACCGAAGCTACTGGAGCTACAAAGTTCAATGTTCAATATTCAGGTATAAATGACCCTAGAAAGACCTTAGGATTAGGTCATTCATATTGCACATTTGGTATGGGTTATTATACTTCTTATAGGCTTTATTTTAACTAGTCTTAGCATATGTTCGACTAGTCCAGGCTATGGCTCAACCAGTCCAGGGTGTCTCTCGACCAGTCCAGGTTTTGTTGCAAATTTTCAAAAATTTCTGGTAGGTCCTCGACCAGTCGAGCACCTTGCTCAACCGGTCGTGGAGACTGGCTCGACCAGTCGAGAAGTGTTGGACTCGAACTCTAGCAAGCTTTTTGGGACCCACTCGACTAGTCAAGTGATATGCTCCACCAGTCGAGCAGGCCACTCGACCAGTCGAGCAGACCACTTGACCAGTCGAGGGTCGGTTTTATCCGATCGCGCCATAATTTTTTAAATTTCGTTGAACTTTAGACTAGTCAAATCTGACCTTAAACCAGTCAAAGGAACCGTTTTTCAGCCTATAAATAGAAGTCTTTTCTCAACTTTAATAATTCATTAAAAGCCAAATCAAGCATCCACTTTGAAAGAAAAGCCCCCTTGATTATCAAGTTATTGTCCGATAAATCGTAGATTCATTTTATATATTTTTTATTTGTAATTTCTTGATATCTCTTTGCTTCAATCTAATTTTTGAAAAAGGGTGTTCTTTTCTACCCCTTTCAATATCCAAGGAATTCAATCAAAGTAGCCCAGCTTTGAGTTTAATTAAAATTCATTTAGAACCTAGAACCCTTCTATATGTGTGTCGGACATTGAACATCTACGTTTACAAGTGAAGTGGTTCTACTAACTACATCAAAGCAGAATCTTTATATAAGTATTTTATTTATTTACTTTTGGTTCTTGAGATTGCTAGAAAATCATTGTACTGGTTTTGACTGAGATAGCCAGAAAATCTCAGCGTGGGGTTTTTAATTGTGGTAGCCCATTGAAATCGCAATTGTAAAGGTTTTAAGGTGAACCTTGGAAAACCTTCTTTCATAGTGAAAGCCAATATCACGTGGGTTGTGATTATTAGGAGTGCAGTAGGTGTGGCTGTTTGAGAACAGTTGGTGTACACACCGAACCACTATAGTTCCTGGAGTTTGGTGGATGATGATGTATGTGATGAATGTGTGGTGAATGCTTGTATCTATTTCATGTACATGTGGTGAATGTTGTAATAGTTAGATTTCATTATTTTGCCTCTTGTTTTAGTTTGGCTTTTTGATCCTTACCGAGTTCAAGAAATCAGGTTGTCCTACCATAAACTTTGGTTTTTAGTGTAAGGTTGTCCTTTGAACAACTTTTGAAAAAGCTTCTCAATCCTATTGCAATTGAGATCTGTAAGGCCCGTATCCTAGTCTGTACCATTACTTAAACTTTCGTGATCCTCATCGAGTTTCTGTAACCCGCGACCCATAATCAGCGTTTGCACGTGACCCTAAGTCGCATCCGTATATCTGAGTTGACTCGACCCAAGAGTTGTACCATAGCGACCATGCCGTCGCCGCGGTTTCAACATCGCGGCTTGCGTACCGATGCGATACCTAGGCCAGGAGTTGTGGGCCTGCATTTATTTCAAAGAAAATACCATGCATTACGAATCCCGAGAGAATCTCTACCCAAACATCACATCAATCAATCAAGTAGGCATCGCATCTCTAGCCCATGCTTTCTTTCTCCCTAAGACAAGCAACCTACCCCCTAAGTCAACTCTCATGTCACTCACACCCACCATCCATCACTCCATCCATTACTCATCACTTCTCTTACAACACCCTCTCCTCTCTTATTCTCTCTACCATTTTTTCAAGCAACCAAAGAGAGGGTGGATGTCTAAGCTTTTTAAGAGAGAAAGAGCCTAGTGTGTGGCCCACTTCCTAACCCTAAACTCCCATATCCACCCTTCAATCCTCATCTTCCACCATCAAAGTTAAAGCCAATGAGCTTAGCATTCCAAGGATCCTAGAAGAAGTAGAATCGGTGGGTGATCTTAGGATTTTCACCGTTGATCTTGATGATTTAAGGACCTACATGTGGTGGGACCCATTTGATGTATGCATTATACGATAGGGAGGGGTCATAGTGGCGAAGCCACTCCCCTCCACACGTTTCTCTCTCTCTCTCTCTCTCTCTCTCTCCCCTTCCTTGTATGTTGGCCCACCCGATGTATGTGAAACCATGCCGTCATGGGCAGTGGCCCACTGTGATGCATGAAATCCACGTCGTCTGTCCAACGTGCAGGCCCTGCTGCCTGTTTGTTTGGACAGGCCTGGGTGGAGAGGGAAACCACAAATATCAACTTTTTCTTAAAGCTGGTGGCTCCCACATGTGTGGACCCACCTCATGCATGTATTCTATATCTGGGTCGTCCATCTGCTGGATGGCTAGCAGCTTGCTGCTGCAATTGGCGTTAGTGAGTTCTGTAGCCTGATCATGAGGTATATGTTATATTCAAATCATCCATCCATTTGGCAGTGGGGCCCATCATGATGTAGTGTTGTAACCACACCGTCCAAGCCCCGGCAGCTATAGCTGCTGTTGACATCAACAAATTCTGTGGATCTGAGCATGAGGTATGTGTTATATATACTGTCCATCCATTTGGCGGGTGAGGCCTACCCCACATGTGTTGCACATGTGGGCGGGTGGGGCCCTCCTTGATGTATGTATTTTGTACCCGCATCGTCAATCCAGGGATGGTGCTGTGAGGGGCCAACCGTGGTGTATCTGTTATCATGGTCGTCTGTCCATTTGGTGGGGTCCACCTTGATATATGTATTCTATAGCCACGCCATCCATCTGCTAGGGATGATGGGCCTTTGATGCATGTATTATATATCCAGTCGTCCGTCCATTTGTTGGACGGGTGGGCCCCACCTTGAGATGTGTGTATATCCACACCGTTCGCTTGGGACCCACCTTATATATATATATATATTTTACATCCACGCTGCCCATTGCTAGGCGTGGGACTCCACCATGATGCATGTGCATATTCACACCATCCATGGACCCCACGTGATGTACATGTTTGATCCAAGCTGTCCATCTGGTGGGGGCCATTTGGAATGTGCAGGGCCCACCTTAATGTGATGCATTTATGGCCCATTATGATGTATATGTGACCCATGAGTGAGGCCCATTATGTTATATATGAGGCTCATATGCTGAGGCTGATGTGATGTATGTGTGGCCATATGTGCCACCCGATGTGATGTATGTGTGGCCCATGAGTGAGGCCCAAATGTGATATATTTGAGGCCCAGATATGAGGCCCATTATGATGTACTTGAGGCCCATGAGATATAGCCCAATGTGATGTACATGTGAGGCCCATTACGATGTGTATGAGGCCCTCGAGTAAGGCCCATTGAGTTGTTTGTGAGGCCCTTGTGGGAGGCTCAATGTGATGTATAAGAGGCCCATTGTGATGTGTGATTCCACCATTATGTATATAATGATGTTTATGATGCCCATTCATCTTCATAGTTGGATCTAAATGGGTCATGCCTTGGGAGTAATGGTGGTTTAAAGTACACATTGTGAGGGTAATAATAGTTAAATGTCTGCATTATAACCCTTTCTAAGGCCCATTGTTAGGCCCATTATCATCTTCCCTTAGTGGGCTAACCCAAACCATTGGGCCCCTAAATTATTAGCCCTATTCTTGATATGAGTAGGCTATCTAGGCCCATCCTTTATATGAGGAGAGTACATCATCGTAGAGCATGCTTAGTATAACTCCTTGATTCATGCCCATGCGCATCATATATATGCTTGATATGAGGAATGATTAATCATAACATATGCCATCGGGTGGATTATTATGGGACTCCCTGATAGAAAGAGTTGTCCACATGAGTGTGCGGTACGCGCAGGATTGCTGCATGACTGGATAGTGTGATTCATGCATCTCGTATTGTGTGACATGACTACTGCACGCCCTAGCGACATCAGGGTCATAATCTCCACAGTCATATTGTGGATGGCAAGGTTGTTCACAAAAAAACTTTCTCTATATGGGGTGTGATAGATGTCCCTGGGTGAAATTCCCTAAGCCCTTATGGTATCAGGAGGTCTCTCCAATATCTAGACTAAGCGGATGCTTTGAGTGCAAAGTGCCGAATACCACGAGGCCGCGCTTCCCACTATGTCGTGATCGGTTGGAAGGCAGTGCGGCCTTACCCGCCCAAGAGGAGGGGGCAAAGCTAGGCTAAGTTTGACCAGCTCAAGGAATGGGTCCGGTATCGACGAGCCGAACCCGATATTGACAGGCCGATAGTGAGGTATCTTCCACTCACATTGTTGCGCGCGATGTGGCAGCAATCTGGTTTGTAGTGTACTAGACCCTAGTGATATTCCAGAGATCAATTGTATTGATATATGGATTCTGATAAGGACTGACGTGCTTGAGTTGCATTACATCTTGCATATGACATTTGGCTAGGTAGGCCTTGCATCACATAGCCTTGGTGCGACTGATAGCATTTATGAGCATGCTAGCATGTTTCCGCATTACTCTGATACATCATACTTGGCACTTACCTTACGCACATACTTACACCACCCTCTAAGCTTTCTATAAGCTTATGCATGACCATTGCATACAGGTGACGTTAGATCGCAGCAACGCTGAGGTAGGAGTGTGTGACAGATCACCTTGGAGCTTTTATCTTTCTTTGGATTTCCCTTTCTGCATTGTTCTCAAAGTTTTGATATAGTGGATATGTGGTGATGTTGTTTTGTAACTTGATTATGCTTGTGGTTATGCTCTATTACAAAAAAAAATTGTATTGGAAATCCTCCTTGTAGGATCGTAGGATCGTAATCTGGCATATGGGTGCCGGGAGCCGAGAATGGGGTACTACGGAGCTGTCGGCGCCAGATTTGGCGATCGACAGTGTTGGACCGATTTTGCTTATCTTGCTCAGTTCTGGTTGGGGATATCTTTTTACCTGCTGATTTGTTCGTGTTACCGATGTCTGAGTTTAATGTCATCCTGGGCATGGATTGGCTCGACGAGTATCACATTATATTAGATTGCTCCGTGAGGATAGTCACATTCTGTATACCCGGCATGTCGCAGTTCTAGTTTGTAGCAGAGTCCAGAGGAGAGTAGCTTTCTTGTCTCATGTCGTGCATCGTTGAGGAGCCCGTTGCCTTGTGTATTGACCAGCTGTTGGTCATTTGTGGTTTTCCCTATGTGTTCCAGGAGATTCTAGGATTACCGCCTTGCCGGCACACCGAGTTTCAGATTGATCTCGTGCCCAATACCGCGCCTATTTCAAATGCCCCGTATCGTATGGCACCGTTGGAATTGCGGGAACTGTAAAAGTAGTTGGATGAGTTATGCGTGTAAGGCTTTATCCGTTCGAGCAGTTCACCATGGGGAGTGCCGGTACTCTTCGTGAAGAAGAAGGATGGTTCGTTCAGGCTCTGCGTGGATTACCGCGAGCTAAACAAGGTCACGATCAAGAACAAGTACCTGCTCCCGAGGATAGATGATTTATTTGATTAGTTGTAGAGTACACAATTTTTTTAAAGATTGACCTATGGTCCAGCTATCATCAGATTCGGGTCCGAGAGGAGAACATCCTGAAGACAGCATTCAAGACACGCTACGGTCATTTTGAGTTCAAGATCATGTCCTTCGGACTGACCAATGTACCCGTAGTATCCATGCAGTTGATGAATGAGGTCTTCCGTTTGCATCTCGATCAGTTTATTGTGGTATTCATCGACGACATTCTAATATATTTAAGGACCCGTGAGGAGCATAAACAGCATCTGGAGATTACCTCGCAGACCCTTCACGCACATCAGCTTTATGTAAAGATGAAGAAGTACGAGTTCTAACAGGAGGAGGTGAAGTTCCTTAGTCACGTGGTGACAAGGGAGGGCGTCGCAGTGGACCTCTCGAAGATTGATGCAGTGCGTTAGTGGGGCCAACCCACGAATGCGTTCGAGATCCATATTTTCCTTGGTTTGGCGGGCTAATACCCGCGTTTCATTAAGGGCTTCTCCCGTATTACAGCCCAGTTGACCAGGTTGACTCGGAAGGGCGCTGAGTTTGTTTGGAGCGACGTATGTGAGCAGGCATTCACAGAGCTGAAGGATTGTCTGACGTCCATACCAGTCCTCACTAGGGGTGTACACAAACCGGGCTAGCCCGGTTAGCTCGCTCGACTCGGCCCGAAAAAGCTCGACTCGGCCCGACCCGAAACTGAGTTCGAGTCGAGACAGACCATTTTTCTTAGCCCGAAACTGAGTTCGGGCCGAGTTCGGATAGGGCCTGGGCTCGGCCGACTGGCTTCGAAAACTCGAAACTCGACTCGACCCGACTCGACTCACCACCCGGCGGTATGTGTGTGTGTGTGTGTGTGTGTGTATATTCATAACCTAACCCCACCCATCCCTTTCCCCTTTCATAACCTAACCTCACCCGTCCCTTTCCCCTTTCATAAACTAAATCAACGGCATGGATCTCCGTATCATGTGCCCCACTAGGTTGTAGTAGGTTCGTCATGTCATGATGCATCAACAGTCCTGATTCGTGGATAATGCTATTTTACATTAGAGAAATGTTCACCCTTCCCATATAACATTGTACATGAACTTTCACTTGCAACCTTTCATTCTACGCCAATCATCATCATGAGCTAATGTATCGCTTTTGTTAAAAAATTCAAGCCGTTGGAAAGGGTGGGCCGCACCATAACATTGTATGTGAACATTTCTCCACTAAGTATGATAAAGCTAAATGAGAAACTGGCCCGAACTCAGGTTCGAAATTGGCCCGAATTCAAAAGTTCGAAATTGGTCCGAACTCGGCCCGAACTCGCCCGATTGCTGCCGGCCGGAGTTCGGGCCGACATGTTGGCCCTTGGTGGCCGGCCGGGCCGAGTTCGGCCGGGTGTGGCCGATGACTAGGCCGGGCCGGCCGAGCCCGTTGACCCGGATCGACCCGTGTACACCCCTAGTCCTCACTCTTCCCTTTGGGAGTGATGGATTCGTGGTTTTTACCGATGCCTCGCATATTGGTTTGGGTGTTGTCCTGATGCAGCACAAGAAACCGGTGGCCTTCGCATCTTGCCAGCTCAAGGTCCATGAGTAGAACTACCCCACGCATGATTTAGAGTTTGCTGCAGTTGTCTTCGCACTGAAGGTGTGGAGGCACTATCTTTATGGGGTTAGGTTCGAGCTCTTCTCTGACACAAGATCTTGAAGTATCTCTTCTCACAGTCTGAGTTGAACATGAGACAGAGGCGTTGGATGGAGCTCCTAAAGGACTACGATTTTGATCTTCAGTACCACCCTGACAAGGAAAACGTGGTGGCAGATGCTCTTAGCCGTCAACCACGGGGCCTGGTGGTGCATATGATGGTCCAAGAGTAGAGGATGCTCGAGGATATAACAGAGTATGACTTCGAGTTTGGTCTGCAGTCTACTATCGTTCGACAATCGAGCCTGTCGATTCAACCCTCTCTTGTTGCAAGGGTGATCGAGACATAACAGATAGACGAGTCATTACAAGGTTACCAAGCAGAGTCCGCATCTGAGGAGCAGTCAAATTGACAGATTGGTTCTGATGGTGGACTTTGTGTCAAAGGCCGATGTGTGTCCTGTACATTCCAGAGTTGCATAGAGATCTGATGACCGAGGCAACATGAGGAGGTAGTATTTTCGAGTAGGGATGAAGTGCCAGATTACCAGTTTTGTGGCCGAGTGTGACACGTGCTAGCGTGTCAAGGCCGATCATCAGAGATCCCCAGGTCCCTTGCAGTCGTTGAGCATCCCGTTGTGGAAGTGGGAGCACGTATCAACAGATTTTATCATGGTTTTACCGAAGACTTAGCGCAGTCATGACGTTATCTAGGTTATCGTCGACCATCTGATAAAGTAGGCACATTTTCTTGCGATTCATGCGACTTGGCCTTTGGACCGGCTTGCTAGATTATTCATCGAGGAGATTGTGAGACTACATGGCGTTCTAGTTTCGATGGTTTCTGACCGAGACCCAAGGTTCACGTCTCAATTTTGGAGGAGCTTTCAGATGGCGATGTGGTCTGTTTTGCAGCTCAACACTGCGTATCATCCGCAGACTGATGGACAGACCGAGAGGGTCAACCAGATCCTTGAGGATATGCTCAGAGCTTGCGTGATTGACTTCGCGAGTAGCTGGGATGAGCATCTGCGATTGACTGAGTTTGCATACAACAACAGCTATTAGACAACATTGGCATGACTCCTTTTGAGGCATTATATGGCAGACCATGCAGATCTCCGAGTTGTTGGACCGAGGTTGGGGAACAGCGTCTCCTAGGTCCCGAGCTTGTGTAGTAGATGTCAGATGATATCGATATCATCAGGCAGAGGATGCGCACAGCTCAAAGCCGACAGAATAGTTTTGCTGATCTTCAGTGTCGTCCCTTGGAGTTTTCCATTAGAGACCATGTGTATCTTAAGGTCTCACCCATGAAGGGTGTGGTTCATTTTGGAGCGAAGGGCAAGCTTACCCAGAGATTCATAGGACCTTTCGAGTTCACTAGGCGCGTTAACGCCGTGGCTTATAGGCTTGCCTTGCCATCTCAGTTGTTTGACGTCCACAACATTTTCCATGTTATATGTTGAGGAAGTGTGGGTCAGACATCATTCCTGTTATTGATTGGCAGTCGTTGGAGGTTCGTGAGAACACTTCTTACATGGACCAGCCAGTTTGTATCCTTGATCGGAAGGAGCAAGTCCTCCGGACTAAGGTCATTCCCTTAGTGAAGGTTCAGTGAGGTTATTATAGTGTGGATGAGGCGTCTTGGGAGTGCAAGGGTAAGATTCGCCAGCGTTATCTCCATCTCTTCAATGTTTGACTGTATGTTGTACTGTGTTTTGATTATATATGATGCCATGATCTCTCTCCTTTTATGAGTTATGTTTGGTTGCGATGATAGTGTAAATTTCGAGGACAAAATTTTTTATTAGGAGGGGAGAGCTGTAAGGCCCGTATTCTAGTCCGTATTGTTACTTAGACTTCTACAATCCTCCCCGTCGAATTTCGGTAACCCACGACTCATAATTGATGTTTGCGTGTAACCCTAATTCGCATCCCATATATCTAAGTCAACTTGACCCAAAAATTATACCCTAGCGACTACATCGTCACCGTAGTTTTAACGTCATGTCTTGCTCACTAATGCGATACCTAGGCCAGGAGTTGTGGGCCCACGTTTATTTCGAAGAAAATACTGCGCATTGTGAATCCCAAGAGAATCTCTACCCAAACATCACATCAATCAATTAATCAATCAAGTACACATCCGATTTCTAGCCCATGCTTTCTTTCTCCCTAAGACAAGCAACCTACCCCCTAAGTCAACTCTCATGTCACTCACACCCATCACCCATCACCTCTCTCTTACAACACCCTCTCCTCTCTCATTCCCTCTACCATTTTTCCAAGCAAACAAAGAGAGGGTGGACGTCCAAGCTTTTTAAGAGAGAAAAAGCCTAGTGTGTGGCCCACTTCCTACCCCTAAACTCCCATCACCCTTCAATCCTCATCTTCCATCATCAAAGTTGAAGCTAAGGAGCTTAACATTCCAAGGATCCTAGAAGAAGTAGAATCGGTGGGTGATCTTAGGATTTCCACAATTGATCTTGATGATTTGAGGACCCACATATGGTGAGACCTATTTGATGTATACATTGTACGATAGGGAGGGCTCATGGTGGCGGAGCCCCTCCCCTCCACACATCTCTCTCTCTCTCTCTCTCTCTCTCCTTCCTTGTATGTTGGCCCACCCAATGTATGTGAATCCAGGCCATCCAGGGGCAGTGGCCCACTGTGATGCATGAAATCCATGTCGTTTGTCCAACGGGTAGGCCCTGCTGCCTGTCCGTTTGGACAAGCCTGGGCAGAGAGGGAAACCACAAATATCAGCTTTTTCCTAAAGCTGGTGGGTCCCACACGTGTGGACCCACCTCATGCATTTATTCTATATCTGGGCTGTCCATCTGCTAGACGGCCAACAGCTTGCTGCTTCAGTTGACGTTAGCGAGTTCTGTGGCCTGACCATGAGGTATATGTTATATTCAAATCATTCATCCATTTGGTAGGTGGGGCCCACCATGATGTAGTGTTGTAACCACACCATCCAACCTACTAGACGGTGGGCCCCAGCAGCTATTGCTACTATTGACGTTAGCAAGTTCTGTGGATCTGAGCATGAGGTATGTGTTATACCATACTGTTCATCCATTTGGCAAGTGGGGCCCACCCCACACGTGCTGCACGTGTGGGCGGGTGGGGCCCTCCTTGATGGATGTATTTTGTACCCACACTGTCCATCCATAGACGGTGCTGTGAGGTTCCAACCGTGGTGTATCTGTTATCTTGGCCGTCCGTCCATTTGGTGGGGTCCACCTTGATATATGTATTCTATAGTCACGTCGTCCATCTACTAGGGACGGTGGACCTTTGATGCATGTATTCTATATCCAGCCGTCTGTCCGTTTGCTGGACTGGTGGGGCCCACCTTGAGATGTGTGTATATCCACACCGTCCACTTGGGACCCACCTTAAATATAAATATAAATATATATATATATATGTATGTATGTATGTATTTTTACATCCACGCTGCCCATTGCTAGACATGGGACTCCACCGTGATGCATGTACGTATTCGCACCATCCATGGACCCCACATGATGTACGTGTTTAATCCAAGCTGTCCATCTAGTGGGGGCCATTTGGAATGTGCAGGGCCCACCTTAATGTGATGCATTTATGGCCCATTATGATGTATATGTGACCCATGAGTGAGGCCCATTATGTTGTATATGAGGCTCATATGATGAAGCCAATGTGATGTATGTGTGGCCCATATGTGCGGCCCGATGTGATGTATGTGTGGCCCATGAGTGAGGCCCAAATGCGATGTATTTGAGGCCCATGTTTGAGGCCCAAATGTTATGTATTGAGGCCCAGATATGAGGCCCATTGAGATGTATGTGAGGCCCTTGTGGGAGGCCCAATGTGATGTATACGAGGCCCATTGTGATGTGTGATTCCACTATGATGTATGTAGTGATGTTTATGATGCCCATTCATCTTCATAGTTGGATCTAAATGGGCCATGCCTTAGGAGCAATGGTGATTTAAAGTCCACATTGTAGGGTAATAGTGGTTAAATGTCTGCATTGTAACCCTCCCTGAGGCCCATTGTTAAGCCCATTATCATTTTCCCTTAGTGGGCTAACCCAAACCATTGGGCCCCCATAATATTAGGCCCATTCTTGATATGAGTAGGCCGTCTAGGCCATCCTTGATATGAGGAGAGTACATCATCATTGTAGAGCATGCTCAGTATAGCTCTATGATTCATGCCCATGCACATCATATGTATGCTTGATATGAGGAATGATTGGTCATAGCATATGCCATCGGGTGGATTATTATAGGAACTCCTTATAAGAGGAGTTGCTCATATGAGCGCGTGGTACGCGCAGGATTGCTACATGACTGGATAGTGTGATTCATGTATCTCGCATTGTGTGACATGACTACTGCACGCCCTAGCGACATCAGGGTCGTAGCCTCCACAGTCATATCATGGATGACAGGGTTGGACGTCGAAAATATTTCTCTACATGGGGTGCAATAGATGTCCCTGGGTGAAATTTCTTAAACCCTTATGGTATCAGGAGGTCGCTCCAATGTCTAAACCGAGTGGATGCTTTGAGTGCAAAGTGCCGAATACCAAGAGGTTGTGCTTCCCACAGTGTCGTGGTCAGTTGGAAGGGGGTGTGGCCTTACTCGCCCGAGAGGAGAGGGTAAAGCTAGGCCGAGTTTGACCAGCTCGAGGAATGGGTCTGCTATCAATGAGCCAAGCCCGATATTGATAGGCGGATAGTAAGGTCTCTTCAATTCACCTTGTTGCGCGCGATGTGGCGACAATCTGGTTTGTAGTGTACTAGATCTCGGTGATATTCCAGAGATGAATTATATTGATATATGGATACTAATGAGGACTAACGTGCTTGAGTTGCATTACATCTTGCATATGACATTTGGCCAGGTAGGCCTTGCATCGCATAGCCTTGGTACGGCTGATAGCATTCATGAGTATGCCAGCATGTTTCCACATTACTCTGATACTGCATACTTGACACTTACCTTACGCACACACTTACACCACCCTCTAAGCTTTCTATAAGCTTATGCACGACCGTTGCGTACAGGTGACATTGCATCGCAGCAGCGCTGAGGCAGGAGCGTGTGGCAGATCACCTCGGAGCTTTTGTCTTTCTTTGTATTTTCCTTTCCGCATTGCACTCAAAGTTTTGATATAGTGGATATGTGGTGATGTTGTTTTATGACTTGGTTATGCTTGTGGTTATGCTCCATTACCAAAAAAAATTATATTAGAAATCCTCCTTGTAGGATCCCAGGATCGGAATCTGGCATATAGATGCCGGGATCCAAGAATGGGGTACTGCGGAGGCTGTCGGCGCCATCGGGAATTCTGTGAGCCCGGTTTCTGAGTTTGGGGCATGACAAGATCTCTATTTGATTTAGTTATCTTTATTTCTATTCCGCATTTATTTTTTATTTGGCATAGTCCTATTCACTCCCCCCCTCTAGGACTGAGAGCTTGCCCTTTTCAAGTGGTATCAAAGCTAAGTTGCTCATTCCTTTGGATTTATTTATTGAGCTTATCGATCTAGAGCTTTCAGCATGTCAAATTTTGATAGTGTATCTATTTCTAGGCCACCAGCGTTTGATGACACAAATTATGCTTATTGGAAAGCCAGAATGAGGATTTTTCTGAAATCCATTGATGAAAGCATGTGGCAAGCCATAGTTAACAAATGAAAACCACCAGTGTCTGAGGTTCTAGGTCGTGATGGAACCAAGTCCATTAAAGAAACACCTTTTTATTTATGGACCATACCTCAGAAAAATGAAAGCAGTGCTAATGCTAAGGCTTTAAATGCAATCACTTGTGCACTATCACCTGATGAATTCAAAATAACCATTTCATGTGATACTACTAAAAAGGGCTGAGACATTTTTGAAATGACACATGAAGGAACAACTATAGTCAAAAAGTCTAAAGTTCATATCCTTACCACTAGGTTTGACGAGATTCGTATGGAAGAAAATGAGTCTTTCATGGACTTCTATATGAAACTAAATGACATAATTAACTCTATGTGGGGTCTAAGAGATGGTGTCCCATAAAGCAAAGTCTATGCAAAGATACTGTGATCTCTTCCTGAAAGATGTAATTCCAAGGTGACTGCCATTCAGGAACTTAGAGATACAGACCAAATGAAGGTTGAGGAACTTGTTGGTTCACTTCAAACTTACAAGTTAAATTTCAAAGCTCCCAAAGGTAAGTCCATAACTCTTAAATCATCCAAATCAATTTTAAAAGATAGTGATGTTATTTCTGATTGTAAAAACTCAGAAGATGATATGGCTTTACTCGCTAAAATGTTTTACAAGATTTTTAAAAGTAAGAAAAGAGTAGATTTTCAAAAACCCTCTGAGAAGAAAAAGGATAAATATAAAAACAAAAAATCTCTAAAAGACAATCAGTGTTTCAACTGCCATGAATATGGGCATTAGGCAAATAAGTGTCCAAAAAGGGACAAGCCAAAGAGAAAAGACATGTTAGCCACATGGGATGAATCATCCAACTCTGAAGCTTCTTCTGAGTCGGATGAATTAGAACCTGAAACTTCAAATGAAGTAAAGGCTTTAATGACCCTAGCCAGAGTCACTTCTACAGATAGTTGTGATACAACTGAATATGAAAATTTGAGGAGTGACCCTAAAAATGATAATGAAGATGATCTTCAGGATGCTTATAATGCCCTATACATGAAAAGTTGTAAGATGGCTGTCAAGCTAAAACTTCAAAAAGAGCAATTTATGAAATTAAAAGAGGATTTTGAAAATTCTGTTTTAGAAAAATCTCATATTTCTGATAGCTTTGAAAAAGCAAAATGCGATTTAAGTTTCAAAACTTCTGAAATTGAAAAATTAAGAACAAAAAATGAGAAACTAAACCTTGAAGTTTTTTCCCTATTGAGTTTTAAGGATACATGGAGGTATGCCCATGGAGACTTTAAACTTGAAAAGTTATTAACCGCATCTAGAAAATGTGAAGATATATCGGGTCTGGGCTATGTCAAAGATATACCTCTTAAAAATAAGAGTGTATCTCCTACATTTGTCAAAGAAGAATCCTCTAACTCAAAAGGAAAGAGCATGAAAAACCATAATCAAAACAACTTTAATAATGCAAAAACTTTTCAAGCTTCTAAAGTCAATTCTAATTACATCAGCTTTAGAAAACAATCTTACAATCCTTTAGCTGAAAAAATTGTGGATTTACTTAAAGAGCTTCTTAAATCTAACTTTAAATATGAGAGTTGATAGACAAAATAATATCAATCGAAGGAAAATCAATAGTGCTCCAAAACCCAAAACAACGATGAAATGGGTTCCTAACGTTGCTTGTCTTGTTGCCCACACCACCTTCAAGGCTTCGAGTCAGTCAAAGTGGTACCTAGACAGTGGTTGCTCAAGATACATGACAGGTGACAGAGATTTGTTCACTAATTACAAAGAAAAAACTGATGGCTTAGTCATTTTTGGTGATGAAAGCAACTGCAAGATAATTAGCCAAGGTATGGCTCAAATTTCTAACCTTCCTCCTTTTGAAAATGTTTTATTTGTAAAAGGGCTTAATCATAATCTTTTGAGTATCTCTCAAATCTGCGATAATAAGCATAATGTTAAATTTACAAATCAAGGATGCGAGATCTTAAATGAGAAAGGTTGTGTGATATTTATGGCCGTATAACGTTTGAAAATTGCTATATCATTAATGAATCTTGATCATCTAAATTATCTTGTTACATGGTCCAAACTAATGAAAACGAGCACAAACGCCTTGGACATGTTAACTACCGAAATCTGTATAGATTGAGCAAAGCCGATCTTATTAGAGGTCTAACCAAATTAAAGAAAATGGATAAAATTTATGGCGCACGTCAAATTAGAAAACAAACAAAGAGTAGTCACAAGAAAGTGAACTCCTCTACCACATCCAAACCTCTTGAACTTCTCCACATGGATCTTGTTGGACAACCAGAACAGAGAGTAGAGGTGGTAAGAAGTATTTCTTGGTAATTGTGGATGACTTTACCAGATTTACTGGGGTAGCATTCATGAGAGAAAAATCTGATTCTCTCAATGAAGTTAAAAGAATACTAAAGCGTATTCAAAATGAAAAAGAAATAAATGTTATTAAGATCCGAAGTGATCATGTGTTGGAATTCGAAAATAGCAATTTTGAGAAGTTCTGTAACGATCATGGTATATCGCATGAGTTTTCAACTCCTAAGAAACCTCAACAAAATGGGGTCGTTGAAAGGAAAAACAGAGTGCTACAAGAAATGGAAAATGTAATGTTAAATAACATGAAGTTGTGTAAAAATTTATGGGCCAAAGCTGTTAATACTGCATGCCATATTATATACCGTGTTTACATTAGAAAATCTAACGATAAAATGGCTTATGAATTATGGTTTAATAAGAAACCTACAGTTAAAAACTTTTGAATTTTTGGAAGTAAGTGCTACATTTTACGAGATTGGGAAAATTCAGGGAAGTTCGATACAAAGAGTGATGAAGGGATATTCCTAAGTTATGCTCTGAATAGTCGAGCATATTCTGTTCTTAACAAAAGAACTGGTGTCATTCAAGAGTCTATAAATGTTATTATTGATGATCACCTGAACACACCAACATCTAGTTCAGAAGATGATGAAGTCAATATAATTGAAAAACCTAACTCCTCATCTTGTCCAATCAATACAGAACTACGATCAGTCAAAGACCACCCTACTGATCAAATTCTAGGCAATCCTCTCACTGGTGTGCGTACTCGAAAACAACTAGAAAACATATACAATTATGTGTGTTTTACTTCCCAAATCAAACCAGCCAATGTAAAAGAGGCACTCACTGATGAAAATTGGATTGTTGCCATGCAAGATGAATTGAATCAATTTATTAGGAATGATGTCTGGTATTTGGTTCCAAGACGATCTGATAAACATATAATTGGGACCAAGTGGATTTTCAAAAATAAATCTGATGAATTAGGAAATATAATCAGAAACAAGGCTAGACTGGTTGTATAAGCGTACACTCAAATAGAAGGAGTCGATTATGTTGAAACATTTGCCCCAGTAGCTCGTCTTGAATCCATCAGATTATTTATATCCATTGCGTGCTTTAAAAAGTTTAAGATTTATCAAATGGATGTTAAAAGTGCATTCTTAAATGGTGATCTACATGAAGAGGTTTATGTTGAATAGCTTAAGGGTTTTGAGGACCCCAAACACTCTAATCATGTGTATCGCCTTAAAAAGGCACTTTATGGTTTGAAACAAGCTCCCAGGGCGTGGTATAAAAAATTGACTAAGTTCTTACTGAGTCATAATTTTGTTATGGAGGAGTGTTGATAAAACTCTTTTTGTTAAAAAAATATAATGAACACATACTAATAGTATAGATATACGTTGATGATATTATCTATGGTTCTACTTGCTCTAACATGTCCACTAAGTTTGTAGAGCTTATGAAATCCAAGTTCGAAATGAGTATGGTGGGAGAATTGAACTACTTTCTAAGCTTACAGATTAAACAACTAGAAGACAGTATCTTCATTTTTCAAACTAAGTATACCTTAAACTTGGTTAAAAAATTTGGATTTGAAAATGGTAAGAAATTTGATACTCTTATGAGTACGACTCTCAAGCTTTCAAAAGATGCGATAGGTAAAAGTATAGATCCTCAGTTATATTGTAGTATGATTAGTAGTTTATTATACTTAACTGCAAGCTGTACTGATATAGCATTCGATATAGGTATCTGTGCTAGATATCAATCAAATCCCAAGGAATTTCATCTTATTGCTGTCAAGCACATTATTAGATATGTCGCAAGTACGGCTAATCTAGGCCTCTAGTATCCGCATGATACAAATGTTCAATTAGCTGGTTATACGGATGCTAACTGGGCTGGGAACATAGATGATAGAAAATCTACCAGTGGTGGATGTTTTTATGTTGGGAATTGTTTACTTTCCAGGCATAGTAAGAAACAAAGTTCCGCATCATTATCCACAGCTGAGGCTGAATACATTGCAGCTGGAAGTACTTATATCCAGCTAGTATGGATGAAAAGAATGCTTAATGATTATGAAATTGTGCAAGATACAATGATATTGTACTGTGATAACTCTAGTGCAATTAATATATCTAAAAATCTCATCCAGCATTCTCGTACGAAGCATATTGACATTCGGTATCACTATATTCGGGAATTGGTTGAAGATAAAAGCATTTTGTTGGAATACATTCAAATGGAAAATCAGCTTGCTGACATCTTTATTAAACCACTTGACAGGAATAGGTTTTCTAAATTGAAAATGGATATTGGTATGTGTAATTCTAATTGAGTTTATCATGTTATATTTGCATATTTTATTTATATATTTTTTAATTATTAAATAAAATTTAAATAAATTTGAAATTTTTTGTGCTTGCACAACGGTCGAGCACATCCTCGACCAGTCGTGGCTCGACGGGTCGAGCACATACTCAACCAGTCGAGTTGCGCTGTTGGGTGTTTTTATGAGAGAAAAGCTCTTTTTCTTCACATTTCTCTTCTTCCTCATCCGGCCCCCTTTCGACTCGTCGAACCCATCTTCCATTGGGACATTGTAAGTGCTTCATTTCTTATTTCCTTCCATATTTGGGTTCTTATTTGCATATATTGGTAGATTTTGGAGTCGATTTGAGTTTTTCTTGTGATTTCTAAGGGTTTTTAGCTTAAAAATTTGTTCTACTTGAAACTCTTCTTTCCATTGTTGTATTTCTTCATTTTAATCTTACAATGGATGGTCGTTCTAAGAAGAAAGCTATTCGAGCTTCCTCTTCTAAAACTACTCCTATTAGGGTGAGAACCCTACTTCCTCCCGAAGAAGACCGTAGTATGTGCGGGATCTTCGTAATTGCGAGATTATTGTTGAGCGTTTGGTTAATTCAAATCACCTTGCTCAATTTCAGCTCCTTTCCATCCTTACAGTTGTAGGTTAGGAAAACATCTTGAATTAGGGCGACCGGCTTACCGCTCCATTGCATAAGGGATGTTCGCTTCCATTAGCGATGTAACTCTTGAAGACTTAACTTTCTCGATTAGCTTTAGAGAAGGTACTTTTCAAGTTGATCGATACTTAATTTTAGGTTTTCTTGATGTAAATGTGGACGATGATGGTATTTTAATACCAACTATAGTCGAAAAAATGATTGAATCGAAACGTCGATCGCTAACTTGTAAATTATGTTGTATGGACTCTGAATGGAGTGTGGGTAATGCACTTCGGGCCAATCAGATGTTGCCCAAATACAGGATACTTCATTGCATCTTTATTGCGAATGTTTATTCCTATTTTAGCAACAAAGCTAAATTAACTTCTTTCATAGTTCGCATTCTACATTCAATTGTGTCAGGTATTCCTATTTGTCTTCCGTCCTTAATTTGTTATATTATCATTCAATTCCGTCTTCATCCGGGCCATGGATATATTCCATTTACCTACTTGATGACCACTTTGGCTTTATATTGTAATGTGGTCATGCCACCTAGTGAAGCTCCTATTGCAGTTCTTCCTTTCAATAATTCAAATATAAACAAGACGAACCTGAGGCTCAATCCTGGCCAAAGATATAAGGAAGTAGTGAAAGTTGAAGAAGAAGACGCTTTGCCAACCGACACAATGATGCATGACATATTTGATGAACTTGAATCCGAAGATAATGAGGTTGACCCTGATTATCAGCCACCTTAGTTTGATGAGCGCCTTCGCGCTTTGGAGGAGAAGGTGGATGAACTGAAAATTTCTCAAGACAGTATGCATGAGAGTTATAAATCGTCTATGAAATATATGCGTTAAGTACTTTCATCGCATAACTAGAGGACTTCATCAGATTGATCAATCCATTTCACCTCCTTCTTCATCTGGTTCAGATTAGTTCTTTTTCTTGATATTTGGGCATATATAACTTAACTTTCACTTTCACTTTTTCACTAGTTTTATATGACTTGATGATGATGATACTCTGATTTATGATTATGTTCTTAACGTTAACTCTTTTTCTTCTATTCTCTTCTATTATCATAATCACATTTATGTTCTATCTTTATATTTATATCTTCCTTTGTTAAGTTGTGACAAAAAAGGGGAGAGATTTGTGGTTATGTTTATGAGTTTGATTGTGTGTTGTTGTAGAGTGGTTTTTTATTTTATTTTTTTGGAAATTTGTATATGTTTAATACAGGTACTCTACTACACAAGTCGTCAAGCTCAGATTGAGGGGGAGTAGATTAAGGGGGAGTTTGTTGAAGAGTGTTTTAAAGTGAAGCTGTGAAGTTTGTTGAGTTTGTGAACTTGTGAAGTTTGTATGATAATCTTCTAAGTTAGTTTTGTCACGAATTTGACAAAGGGGAAGATTGTAAGTGCTATGTTGTATATCAAGCACCCTGTGTTGTCAAATTTCGTTGAGACAAACCACTTTAGAATGATAAAAAGTTCACCTTCATAACAAGAAGTGCTATAAAGCTTAAGATATGAAGATTGTTCTACAAGTTCAAGTGCTACTACAAGTTCAAGTACAAGTGCACTATATGGTCAAGATCAAGTTCAAGCTTCAAGTGTATCAAGTAGAAGATCTACCGAAGTTACTGAAGCTACAAAGTTCAATGTTCAATATTCAGGTATAAATGACCCTAAAAAGACCTTAGGATTAGGTCATTTATATTGTACATTTGGTATGAGTTATTATACTTCTTATAGGCTTTATTTTGACTAGTCTTAGCCTATGTTTGACTAGTCCAGGCTTTGGCTTGACCAGTCCAGGGTTTCTCTCGACCAGTCCAGGTTTTATTGCAAAATTTTGGAAAATTTTGATAGGTCCTCGACCATTCGAGCACCCTGCTCGGCCTGTCGTGGAGACTGGCTTGACCTGTCGAGAAGGGTTTGACTTGAACTCTAGCAAGCTTTTTGGGACCCACTCGACCAGTCGAGTGCTATACTTGACCAGTCAAGCAGACCACTCAACCAGTTGAGTAAACTACTTGACCAGTCGAGGGTCAGTTTTATCCGATCGCGCCAGAATTTTTGAAATTTGGTTGAACCTTAGATCAGTCAAAGCTGACCTTAGACCAGTTGAAGGAACCGTTTTTTAGCCTATAAATAAAGGTCTTTTCTCAACTTTAATCATTCATTAAAAGCGAAATCAAGCCTCCATTTTGAGAGAAAAGTCCCCGTGATTATCAAGCTATTGTCTGGTAAATCGTAGATTCATTTTATAGCTTCTTAATTTGTAATTTCTTGATATCTCTTTGCTTCAATCTGATTTTTGAAAAAGGGTGTTCTTTTCTACCCCTTTTGAGATCCAAGGAATTCAATCAAAGTAACCCAGGTTTGAGTTTAATTAAAATTCATTTAGAACCTAGAACCCTTCTATATGTGTGTTGGATATTGAACATGTACATCTACAAGTGAAGTGGTTCTACCGACTACATCAAAGTAGAATCTTCAGATAAATATTTTGTTTATTTGCTTTTGGTTCTTGAGATTGCCAGAAAATCTTTGTACTGGTTTTCACTGAGATAGCCAGAAAATCTCAGCGCGGGATTTTTAATTGTGGTAGCTCATTAAAAATGCAATTGTAAAGGTTTTAAGGTGAACCTTGGAAAACCTTCTTTCATAGTGAAAGTCAACATCACATGGGCTGTGATTATTGGGAGTGAAGTAGGTGTGGCTGTTTGAGAACAGTTGGTGTACACACCGAACCACTATAATTCTTGGAGTTTGGTGGATGATGATGTATGTGATGAATGTGTAGTGAATGCTTGTATCTATTACATGTACATGTGGTGAATGTTGTAATAGCTAGATTTCATTATTTTGCCTCTTGTTTTAGTTTGGGTTTTTTATCCTTACCGAGTTCAAGAAATCGGGTTGTCCTACCATAAACTTTGGTTTTTGGTGTAAGATTGTCCTTTGAACAACGTTTGAATGAAGTTCTCAATACTATTGCAATTGAGATCGCTATTTG
Source organism: Magnolia changhungtana (assembly GCA_030180095.1). Classification (NCBI taxonomy): domain Eukaryota; kingdom Viridiplantae; phylum Streptophyta; class Magnoliopsida; order Magnoliales; family Magnoliaceae; genus Magnolia; species Magnolia changhungtana. The sequence goes on along the minus strand of JASAUF010000552.1, from coordinate 5,443,024 downwards.
ATTTAGCTATCATTATTTCTATTCTGCATTTATTTTATATTTGGCATAGTCTTATTCACACCCCCCCCCCCTCCTAGGACCGAGAGCTCGCCCTTTTAAGGATTCACCTAGATGGGTCTTCTAGATGATTTGGACAATGGTTTGGCAAGATTACTTAAGTCCAATCTCTAAAAAGTGGAAGGGTTCAAGCGCATCATCAATGTAGAGGTTGGAATCCTCATATGAGTGTAAATTTCAAGGATAATTGCTTAGAACACCATGTAATATAGGTTTGGGATGAGGGATATGAATATGGAATCACCATACCTTCTATTACTTCAAAAACCCATCAAAATGCTCAAGAACTGATTACCCTTTATAAAAAGTTTGAGCTCCAACGATAAAAAAAACGGGCAGGAAACGACTCTATTGATGTCATTGAAGGTCTCTCGATGTCATCAAAGTTTTCCTCGATGTCATCGAGCATTCTAAATAAAATATGATGTTTTTCTTGCGGACACATCTGGATCATTTTCGATGTCATCGAATTCCCTTCGATGTCATCGAAATTAACCTTCGATGTCATCAAATGTGTCCTCGATGCCATCAAGAAAGTCAGGAAAAAATTCAATTTCTTGCTGGACAATTCTAACTCTCAATCGATGTTATCGAGAAACCTTTAATGCCATCAAAACTTAAGTTTTGATATCATCGAAGTGACTTCAATGCCATCGAGAAAATCAGGGAAAAATTCAATTGGTTGTTGGACGGTTCTGACTCTCTATCGATGCCATCGAGCAGGCCTTCGATGTCATTGAACTTACTATTCGATGTCATCGAAGGTACTTCGATGTCATCGAGAAAATCAGAACTGAATGCAACGTGTTGCTTGATAGTTCTGACTCTTAATTGATGTAATCGAGCAAGCCTTTGATGCAATCGAAGGCGCTTCGATGGTAGCTCAATGCCATCGAAGACTCATCGAAAGCTACCATTTTAGGAAGACTTTTACACAGCAGCTTCACACCTCTTCTAGCCTCATTTATCATGTTTTTCTTGGTCTCCTAAGGCTAAGAGATGATCAATTGGATATTCCTATTAGGTCAAGATCATCTAGAGGTATATGGGTTGTTTTGGGTTAAGGGTTAGGGTCACCAAGATACCTGTTTTACCTGTTTTTTGCTCCTTGATGGTATGTCTTCACTTGTGTATTCGGTCTTCACTTTCCAAAGGTTCAATCGACTACTTGACACAATGACTCACATCATTGACAAATAGGATGCAAAAATCAGTGCGCTAATAATGTCTTGGTAGAAAATGTTGGGCCGACGATGTTAATACATGCGGACACTGGATGGATAACACCCAAATGTGGTGGACCTTGTTATACCCTATTTCTGGCTATTCTAAGAAAGCCAATAGGAGGGCGACATGTGGCATTGTGTGAGGAATATGAAGTGGATAAAAAGATCCTCAACGATTTAGAGTGCTTTTTGTTGGATTATAGCTGCCTTAAATTTAGCTCTCCACATCAGTGGATGGTCAACAGAGTGTTGTGGTCGATATACAAGAAACGCAGTCGAGCTATTTAAGATATAAAGCCGATTGAGGGCAACAAAGCCTTGACCGACATAAGTGACATGAGTGGCCGAGAAGTGTTCAGAAGCAGAACGGACAAGAGGAAACATGTCAAGAAAGACAATGATTTGGAAGACTACGTGACAATGGTTCATATATTAAAGAGAGAGACATTTAGAAGAATTAATACTACATGTCATCGGACGATCGATGAAAGCAATGCGGCCGATGTGTGGTTGATGAATGATTAACGACCAAAGTAGAGCTTGATCGAGAGAATATAAACAGTCAGGAAGAAGAATTGTAGCAGAAAGAATGATCTAGAGAAAGATTTTTCGATTACTGTAACCATTGCAATAATAGAAGAAGAATCTAGAAGAAAAAGCTACAATAGAAATCTATAAATAACAGAAGAATGTGACAGAGCAAGGTATATATAATCCCAACCAATATAAACAACAAACAAATCCATCATATCTATCAATTTATATTTTATCTCAGCTTGTATTAGGAGTAGCGGTAATTCTTAGCCATAATTTTTAGTTGTAATTTAAGTTTGTGCTTATACGTAGGATTTGTTCTTATAGAATATTAAACAATTCTTTCAAGAGATGCATTCTTACAATTGCTCCTAGTGATTGATTGTGAGTGTTTTTTTTTTTTTTTTTAAATTTTATTTTGTTTGATTTGCACTTGTATTTCGAAAGTCTTTTTATTAAGGAAGACACAAAGTAACCCATCTTCAAAAGAAGAACTCCATCATTTGATTATTGCCTGATCATTATAAACTTATGTAAGTATCCAAATAAGTGACCGATTCTCATAATGCGACCGATTCTCATAATCTGGTCATATATGTATATATTGAACAAATCAGATTATTTTAGTATGATAAAGTTGCTCAATTTAAATTGAGCCACCCTATCGACCTGGCACACCTATACAATAGAAAACAGATTGAGTGTCCAATAAACCTTGGAAATCAGGTCAAGGCAGATCCAGATTGCCTGAGACAGTCGATCGAGAATAATCTTATGAACCGCATGGATGAAATATAAATATCACAGTAGAACCGGGGAGGTTTCAACGGCTGGTATTTTCCGGCTCACCTTTTCCTGTCGCGGGGTCCCCTCGGTTTTAAACGCCTCTTACACTCTAGCATGATATGGATAAACGGATGCAATGGGTGGATTTATGTTAAAAACAAACAGGTACGGTGAGCCCACCGAGTTTTTCGTCGCTGAAAGTTACCGTGACAGACTGTCGCAGGCAATCTGCGTCCTGTCAAGACGGGAAACAAATATCGCGCTAAGACTTTTGCTCTTTCCACACCACAATTTCCACCACAGCCCACAATTCAATGCCAAACGCGGCGTACTCCCTATGCTCCCCTGTGTTTCCATCCACATGTATAAGACGCTCGCCGCGCTTTCTAGCAGACATCCCTTCGTGTCAGGGAAATAGAAGGAGAGAAAAGAGCGAAGATGAGGAGGCCCGTTTCCCTTCTTCTCTCTCTCTCCCTCCTCTACGCGCTCTCCATCTCCGTTACTTGTGTTACCTTCAAGTGTTCATCTCGTGACACGTGTCAGTCGCTGCTTGGCTACACGCCTCGCAACGCGACCACCATATCCGCCATCCAGCACTTCTTCGGAGTGGAATCTCTCCACTCGCTACTGGGCGCAAACTCGTTTCCCCTCTCGACCGAGCCGAGCCGGATCATCAAGGCCAATTCGACGGTTCGGGTCCCAATCCCCTGCAAGTGCGGTAACGGGTCCGGCATCTCGGACGATACGCCGTTTTACACGGTGAAGAAAGGCGACGGCCTAGACGCGATTGCGAGGACTATTTTCTGGGGATTCGTGACATACCAGGAGATCGCGGCCATCAACAACATAACGGACCCGAACGTGATCCTTACAGGTGCGAAGCTGCGGATCCCGCTGCCCTGCAGCTGCGATGACGTGGATGCGGCGAGAGTCGTCCATTACGGACACGTGGTGGCTGCTGGGAGCTCCGTGGAGCAGATTGCGAAGGAGTTCGGGACCACGCAGGACACCCTGCTGGCTCGAAACAGCCTCAGCGATCCCAAAGATCTTCTGGCGGGACAACTTCTGGATGTTCCTCTCAAAGGTCCTTTCACACATCTTCTCGCGGGCTACCTTAACCGCACGTGTATTTGTTTGTTTGTTTTATCGTGAACGCTGGCGAAGGTAACTCGCATAGGTCACTCTCTAACTTAGGGAAACGACCTCACGTGAATGAGATCAACACCGTCCATTAGGTACATCACCCTCGTTTGGCCTTGATCGAAAAAATCAGGTTGATTCAGCAACGAGATCATCCCATGAAAATATACTTCAAACCTCTAAATTTAAGTTACGGCGCACCTGTGCTTTGGAATAGTGTCTTTTGGCTCATCATGAAGAGGCGATTCGGAGGAGGGGATTGGATGGCATATGGATTTACACAAAACTAGTGGCGGGCTATGTTAATCCCAATTGCTTCCTACAGTGTGTCATACATAAGCTTGGATCATCATGATTTTTGGATCCCAACGTAAGAATGAGGCAGCCTAACTGATGGGCGGGTTGGATCGAATGAAAGTTACATCCATGAGGCTCTCAATTAGCGATAGCGACCCGCGCGAGGTACGCTAGTGCAGTCGTTTTCATTTGAGAAAATGACCACTGTAGACAAACCCTTTTACCCAGCGGTTTCTATGAAAGAATACAAACGTTAGTTACCCATCTAGACTATCACGTGCGGACAGCGACGTTGAGGACGAAACTACCCCTCCATTTCGCTGCGAAGACGTGCGCTGACGCTCCTCCAACTGAGAGTTGTACGAACGGCTTAAAATACTCCCCCCGCCACCAGCCAATGGCGGATGGTCGGTGGTCTGTGGGCCCCACCATGATGTATGCTATTCATCCATGCCGTCCATATATTTTTCCATATCATTTTATGGTATACGACCAAAAATGAGGTATATTCAAATCTCAAGTGTACCACATTATAGGAAACAGTGTTGAATGAGCGTCGACCATTAAAAACTTTTTGGGGGCCCACTGTGATGTTCGTGAGAAATCCTCCCCGTCTAAGTTCATTCATAGGTCACAAAGACCTGGATGAAGAAGAAAAACAAATTTCATAATGATCCAAAACTTCTATAACCCCTAAAGGGTTTCAATGGTAGACGTTCAATTCCCATTGCCTTTTACGGTGTGGTCTCTTGATAGTTAGATCTATCTTATTTTTAGTCTCAAGCACGAATACTGAGCTTCTCACAAATAGATGGGCGGTTTTGATATAACACATACCTCATAATAGGACCCACAAAAATCTGGGATTAAACAAAAAAAAAAAAAAAAAAGCGGTGGATATATCGACAAAATATATATCGAAAATGGTCCGGCTGCTCATGAGTTTTCTTCAAAAATCTTACTTTTCGATATATCGATCGTCTGTCGATATATCAAAAAAGGTGTTTACCTTTAGCTACGGATTATAACCGTAGTCATAACAGTATCCGTGTCCGTCTTTCGAAATTTTTTATTTTATTTATTTATTTTTTATTTTTTACATAGAAAAATTTATTCTACCTACAATTTTCTTTAATACATATTTATATAAATAAGTATATATAAGCATAAAAATTTTTTCCCTCTTTTTTTTCATTTATTTCTTTAATCATTTAACAAGAATATCTTCTAAACCAAAATTAGTTACTTGACGTATCACATATGATTTTGGGGTAAGAGAAGCTACTTTAGCCAACCAACTAGTTATTTTCCAAGATTCCATCGTCGATGGTTGAGCGAGGCAACGTAGAGAATTGAGCGAATTAGAAAACGAGCGAGGAACCTACGATTTGAGCTAGGCAACCTAGGAATTGAGCGAGGAAGTTAAAAATTGAGCGATGAACGTAAATTGAATGAGGGAAGCTTAAATTGATTTGCGAGGCTAGGAATTGAGCCTTTGAGCAGGAAGCCGAGTCTTTAGCGAAATCGAGGTAGAAATTTTAAAAGCGAGGAATTGAGCGAGGAATGTAGAATGTTTGAAGGAAGCAAATTGAGAGCGAGGAAGATAAAATCGAAGCGAAGAAATGAGCGAGGAGGCAACCCAGAAATTGAGCGAAAGGTAGAAATTGAGCGAGGATCTTAGAAATTGAATCGGGGTGATAGAAATTGAGCGAGGCAACTTAGAAATGAGCGAGGAAGCTCTGAGAATTGAGGCGGAGAAATTGAGCGAGGCAACGTAGAAAGTTTAGAAATTGAGCGAGGAACGTAGGAATTCATGAGGAAATTGAAATTGAGTGAAGTTAGAAATAGCTTAGGTGGCGAGTAAAATTGGTTGAATGAGCAGTCCAAATTGAACAGATGGATAGTGCGAACATAGAAATTGAGCGAGGCTCGAAATTAGGCATTTAGAAATGGCGGGCAACATAGAAATTGAGCGAGCAGAAATGAAATTGCCGAGGCAACGTAGAAATTGAGGAAGAGGAAGAGATGGTGAATTGAGGAACGTGGCATTGAGCCAGAGGATCGGTTTTAGAAATTGAGCGAAGGGATGAAAATTGAGCGAGGCAACGTAGAAATTTAGCGGTAGAAATTGAGCGAGGAGAAATCGAGTGAGGCAACGTAGAACTGAATTGAGGTGAGTAGAAATGAGCGAGGCACATAGAAATTGAGCGGGAAGCAGAAATGAGCGAGGCAACATAGAAATTGGCAGCGGGAAGCATAGAAATTGAGCGAGGGAGAAGTGAGCTAGAAAATGACAGGCAACGTAGGAATTGAGCGAGAAAATGAGCGAGAAGCGAAATCGAAATTGCGAGGCAACATAGGTTCCTCGCACAATTCCTACGTTCCTCGCTCAAATCCTACTTACCTCGTTCAATTTCTAGCTTCCTCGCACACTTGTAGCTTCCTCGCTCAAATCTTATGTTGCCTCATTTGAATTTCTAAGTTCCTTGTCAAATTCTAGCTTCCTCATTAAATTTCTAACTTACCTTCAATTCCTAGGTTACCTCGCTCAATTCTCGGTTTCACACTTTTACCTTCCTCGCTTCATTTCTAGCTTCGCTCAATTTTATATACGTTGCTCAATTCAATTCTACTCTATTTTCCTCGCTCAATTTCTAAGATCCTCGCTTCAATTCCTACGTTCCTCGCTCAATTTCGGCTTCTCGCTCACTTTCTAGCTTCCTCGCTTAATTTCTACTTTCTTCTCGCTCATTTTTGGCTTATACGCGCCAATTTCTACCTTCCTCGCTCATTTCTGTGGTTCCTCGCTTCTCAATTCCTACGTTCCTCGCTCAATTTCTTCCCTCGCTCACTTTCTACCTTCCTCGCTCAATTTCTAGGTTGCTCGCTCAATTTCTACCTTCCTCGTTCAATTTCTGGTTCCTCGCTCAATTTCGAGCTTCCTAATTCTACGCCGCCTCGCTCAATTTCTACCTTCCTCGCTCAATTTCAGGTTCCTCGCTCAATTTCTAGGTTGCCTCGCTCAATTTCTACCTTCCTCGCTCAATTTCGAGCTTCCTCGCTCAATTTCTACCTTCCTCGCTCAATTCTGCGTTGCCTCGCTCAATTTCTACCTTCCCTCGCTCATTTCTAGCTTCCTCGTCAATATCTAGGTTCCTCTCTCAATTTCTACCTTCCTCGCTCAATTTCTAGTTGCCTCGCTCAATTTCTACCTTCCTCGCTCATTTCGAGCTTCCTCGCTCAATTTCTAGGTTCCTCGCTCAATTTCTACTTCCTCGCTCAATTTCTACGTTGCCTCGCTCAATTTCTAGCTTTCCTCGCTCAATTTCTAAGATCCTCGCCAATTCAATTCCTACGTTCCTCGCTCACTGCTTCCTCGCTCATTTCGCAAGCTTCCTCGCTCAATTTCTACTTCCTCGCTCAATTTCTAGGTTACCTCGCTCAATTTCTACCTTCCTCGCTCAATTTTGAGCTTCCTCGCTCAATTTCTACCTTCCATCGCTCAATTTCTAAATTCCTCGCTCATTTCTACCTTCCTCGCTCAATTTCTACCTTCCTCGTTCAATTTCTAGGTTGCCTCGCTCACTTTCGAGCTTCCCTCGCTCAATTTCTACCTTCCTCGCTCAATTCTACGTCTTTGCCTCGCTCAATTTCTACCTTCCTCGCTCAATTTCTAGGTTGCCTCGCTCAATTCTCTACCTTCCTCGCTCAATTTCTAGGTTGCCTCGCTCAATTTCTACCTTCCTCGCTCAATTTCGAGCTTCCTCGCTCAATTTCTACCTTCCTCGCTCAATTCTACGTTGCCTCGCTCAATTTCTACCTTCCTCGCTCAATTTCTACTTCCTCGTCAATATCTGGTTCCCTCTCAGTTTCTACCTTCCTCGCTCAATTTCAGGTTGCCTCGCTCAATTTCTACCTTCCCTCGCTCAATTTCGAGCTTCCTCGCTCAATTTCTACCTTCCTCGCTCAATTTCTGGTTCCTCGCTCAATTTCTACCTTCCTCGCTCAATTCCTACGTTCCTCGCTCAATTTCTACCTTCCTCGCTCACGTTCTACCTTCCCTTGCTCGCATTTCGAGCTTCCTCGCTCAATTTCGAGCTTCCTCGCTCAATTCCTACTTTCCTCGCTCAATTTCTAGGGTTGCCTCATTCAATTTCTACCTTCCTCGCTCATTTCTAGGTTGCCTCGCTTAATTTCTACATTCCTCGCTCAATTTCTACCTTCCTCGCTCAATTTCTAGCTTCCTCGCTCAATTCCTACGTTGCCTCGCTCACTTCTACCTTCCCTCGCTCAATTCCTGTGTTGCCTCGCTCAATTCCTACGTTGCCTCGCTCGATTTCTCGCTCAATTTCTAGCCCTCGCTCAATTCTACGTTGCCTCGCTCACTAGCTTCCTGCTCAATTTCTCGCTCAATTTCTAGCTTCCCTCGCTCAATTCCTACGTTGCCTCGCTCACCCTTCCCTCGCTCAATTCCTACGTTGCCTCGCTCAATTTCCAACAATTTCTAGGCTTCCTCCGAATCCCTGTGTTGCCTCGCTCAATTTCTAGCTTCCTCGCTCAATTCCTACGTTGCCTCGCTCAATTTCTAGCTTCCTCGCTCAATTTATGCTTCTCTCTCACCCCTTGGGTTGCTGCCTCAAATCGTAGGTTCCTCGCTCATTTTCTACGTTGCCTCGCTCATTTTCTAGCTTGCCTCGCTCAGTTTCCGTGAAAGGAGGGGAGTACCCAATCCGTTAGTTGGTTTTGATGAAGTGCCTTAAGGGTTGTTTGGATGTGTGGAACTCCCCACTTAAGTTCAATGGAATCGATAAGGCCCACAGAGCACCGAACACCACCCATTGGTGGTGGCAAGGGGAGTAGCCAATCCGTTTCATGTAGTATATCCACGCCATTCATCCGTTTTTCTATCTAATTTAAGGGTTGTGCCCCAAATTGAAGCATATCGAAATATCAAGTGGATCATACCATGGGAAACCGTGGGCATAATTTTCAGGTTTGCCCACTCATTTCCATTGTCACGCTTTAATTTCCGCTTTATCCCCTCAATTTCCAGACCCCGCTCAATTTCCAAAGTCGGGTGGGTCACATGTTGGTCGGGTTGAACCCACCCAACTTTCAAATTTCTAAAATCATATATGGTATGTCAAGTAACTAATTTTGGTTTAGAAGATATTCTTGTTATATAAATAAAGAAATAAATGAAAAAGGAGAGAAATTTTTTTATATGCTTATATATACATATTTATATAAATTTGTGTTAGAGAAAATGTAGGTAGAATAAAATTCTAAATGTAAAAAAAAAAAAAAAAAAAAACAAAAAAAAAAAAAAAAAGAAAGAAAAGTACACAGATACGGCTATAGCTACGGTTATAATCCGTAGCCATAGCCTTTTGTTTGAATCGGATCAATCATGGATTCTTCGATCCATCCCCAAATCATACAAATGAGTTGCGGTGGAATCGCGGAATCCGCGATTCATCGCAGACTGGTTTTTTTTTTTTTTTGAAATTTTCGTTGTTTTTGTGGGCCCTACCATGAGGTCAGTTATATCCAAACCGTCCATATTTTTGGCGAACTCGTATTAAGGTTTGAGACGAAAAATAAGACAGATCTAGCTATCAAGTGGACCACACTGTTAAAGGTCATAGATGATTGAACGTCTACATTGAAACCCTTTTAGGGTCACAAGTTTTGGATCATTATGAAACTTGTTTTTCCTCTTCATCCTGGCCTTTGTGACCTTATGGATAGATTGGATGGAAAATAAATGTTATGGTGGACCCTACAAAATTTTTAACGGTGAAAATCAATTTCCCCGCTGCTCTTTGTGGTGTGGTCCAGTTGATCTTTGGATATGATTTTTTTTTGGATAATGCTCCGAAATGATCTCAAAATACGGATGAACGTTGTGGATATAATAAATATATAGCTGTGGGGCCATGTAACTTTGATCTCTTTTAAGCCGTTCGTACAACTCTCAGTTGGAGGAGCGTCAGCGCTCGTCTTCGCAGCGAAAAGGAGGGGTAGTTTCGTCCTCCAAGTCGCTGTCCGCACGTGCTAGTCTAGATTGGTAACTAAAGTTTGTATTCTTTGATAGAAACCGCTGGGTAAAAGGTTTTGTCTACAGTGGTCATTTTCTCTTTTCATTTTGGTGGGGTGCGGATTGGTTACTACCCTCACCGCCGCCACCGGGACCAGCTAGAGATGGACGGTCATGTCGTAGGCTTCGTGGGGTCCACCGTGATCTTTATGTTTTATTCACGCTGTCTATCTATATTTTGAAAGATTATTACACGGCATGAGCCCAAAAGGAGTCAGATCTAATGCTAAAGTGGACCACATCATATGAATTAGTGGGGATTAAAAACTTCCCACTGTGATGTTTATTTGCCATACAACCTGTTCATAAGGTCACGTGGATCAAGGGAAGAAATACATATTAGCTTGATCCAAAACTTTTGTGCCCAGGAAGTTTTCAACGGTAGGCTTTAGATCCCCGCTGCTTGGGGTTCACTTGAGCCTCCAATCTGCCTCCTTTTTAGAATCATGAGCTAAAATAATCTGGAAAAAAAATAGATGGACCGAATGGATAAAACATATAGTTCAGGGTGGGCTCCACTGAGCCCTTGACATGACCGTCTGTCTCGCAATCCCGGCCCTCTTCGGATTAAGCGGAATCTGAATAAACTCCGTGAGGTTGACCGTGATTTATATATTTTATCCCTCCGTCTGTCTACTTTACTACATAATCCTAGGACTTGAGCCCAAGAATGAAGCATATTCAAAACTAATATGTACCACGCCACAGGAAACAATGTGAATTGAACCTCTACTGTTGAAAAAATCTCGGGGCCCCAGAAGTTTTGGATGAAGGGAAAAAGCTTATATTTGTGCTTTCCCTTCATCCGTGTCTTTATGATTTTACGACCAGTTTGAATGACATATAAACATCACTGTAGCGCCTAGCAAGGTTTCTAACAGTGGAAATCATTATTTCAGTGAGATTATCCACTTGAGCATTGGATATGCTTCAATTCTGGGTACAACCCCTTAAATGAGCTGGAAAAACGGATGGACAGCGTGGATAAACCACATACATTCATGGTGGGCCCAGTCGAATTTACTTAGTCCAATGAGCAGTCCAATGATCAGATGGATACCGAACGATTACATGCTCTTTAGCATTTTTTAATGGACGCACTCGCCTGTGCGCCCGCCACAGGAAGTTATTGAAGGCAGAAGCTATGTGGGGAATATAGGGATGTCCGTGATAAATCCACTCTGTTCATCAGTTTCGCAAGACTATACTAGGACAGGAAACCAACACTTGGGTAAATCCAAAACTCAGGTGGGCCACATCACATGAAACAGTTAAAAATGAGGCGTCCACTGTTGAAACCTTCCTAGAGCCGACCATGATGTTTATATGCCATCCAAACCGTTCATGGGGTTATTACTACTCAGATAAATTTTAAGTACGAAAGCCAATTGAGTTTTGGATCTGCCTGATTTTTAGACTCCTGTTCTAGTGTGGTTTGAAAAAACTGATGGACAGAGTGGTGTATCATGGGCATCTCTGTGAACCCTAAATAGCTTCCGATGACAAGCACTCCATGGGGCAAGGGGCACAAGTCTTCACGCACTTTCCTTCCACGCACCTTTGCACGCGACCCACATGCTAAAGGAACAAAACTAGCTGTCTACATTCATGATGAATGGGTTGCGTAACCAAGGACTGGAATGGCATTTTTGTAGGATATATAACACATGTATAAAGTTTGGGTGGCTGAAAATGATATTAACCAAACCTGACCTGAAAACGATGGGGGACATGCATGCTAGATCCAAGCCCAGGCCAAAGCCAGTTCAGGCTCGTCAGGTCAGGCGAGCTACCTGAGCCATTTCCACCTTACATCCGATTGGTCTAAATGGTCAACACCCAAAAATCTTACCGGTCTGCTCTTCTGGCTGGAGCATGTTGCACGGTGAATGTGCATTGGCTCAAACTTGATAGGTTTGGAAAGTGTTCTGTATGTTGGTGGTTACTTTACTAGTGGACCCATCAAACATTTTTGTACTTTCAGCTCCATGGCAGAGGCTATCTCATGCATGCTCAGATCTCCTTCCGGGCTGTAGCTGCTACGTTAGCACAGGTGTTGTGTGTAAAGTGATGGTCCAAGAGTGCCTATTCAAAGTTATGTAGATAGTAACCGCACTAGCATACTTCCCACTAGGCTACTTTTCCTTTATAAGAAGCTACATGAGTGGAACTTCCATGAAATCCACCCCGTACATTGGGTATGCTCCCCTATCCATGGAACCCAAAAGTCATGACGATCCAACGCTTAGGCCAACTGTGGTGGGTGATCCATCTTCTCTTTTTCTTGTGTTGTCGCCCCCTCAAATGACTTATTTTGGGATGATGTCCCAGTATGAGGTAGCACAACAGATGTACGGAGTGGTTGTTATAAAGTTATCATGTTGGCCCATAAAGCCTTGATTGAATGCCTCCCTAAGGAATACACACAAAGGGAGGATTGCGTGAGCGGGCTACCTGCATGATTGGATTGAAATGACAAAAATTCCCTCAGATGAAGGGCCAGGCACATCTTATTGCCTTTAAAACTTGCCCCTCCCTCTGACTAATTTCAGGGGTAAAATTGGTCAAATGCTGCTTGCGGTGTATATAGTACTAATATTGAGGAAGATGAAGGATCATCTTGTCTTCTTAATGATATCATGAAAAATCAATGGTCCTATAGTAATGGTACAAGGGTGATCCTCTGAGGAGGGTTCTTCCTGTCCTCCCATATCAGCCATTAGCTGAGTTCTACCTCTGTTTTCTTTTTTGTTTGGATCCTTGCATTGGTCAAGTCAGTTCATGCATTGTTCAATCTAACATGTTGACTAGAGTCATCGATCCATGATTGATCACTCTGAAATGGCAACTCCACCAGCAATGGGAAGTCCTACAATCCAAATGGGCCCTCGGTATCTTAGAGCTTGGAGTTGTACAAAACAAGTGGAGCCTATGGGTGAGTGATCGAGACTGTTGATGCATCGAGGGCTACAATCAATCCACCATGCCAAAAAAAAAAAAAAAAAAAAAAAATTCAAAGATCAGAGTGATTCAACACAAGATATCCAATCGTGGTCATTTTTCACCAAGGGCCTCCAATGGTAGTGCCCCACCAGATGCACTGTTCAGATCATTCTACCATGCAGCATTGATGGCTCAATGCATCAAGTCATGCTCAATTGGCATTGAAACGATCATGCAATATGGACTTTTCATTTGTGTTTCTTTCCTTTGGATGATATGGATCATATTCTGTTATCTGCAGCTTGCAATTCTTCAATGAACAGCACTGCGGAGGATAGCTCCCTGCTCCTCCCTAACCCCAGCTACGCCCTTACCGCCAACAACTGCGTCAAATGCAGCTGTCACTCGAGCAATTGGCAGTAAGTCTGTTATTACATCAAAAATCAACGCAACAGTTCCATGAATTTGCAAATGATGGTTCTGACTCTGTTTGATTTGAATGTGGTAAAGATTAAAATGCAAGCCGTCGCAAGGTGTTCGCATTGTGAAATGGTCCAAGTGCCCATCAATGCAATGTGGAGGGCCATCCAATCCGTACATTGGCAACACCTCTGTTTCTGCCACCTGCAGTAACACAACGTGTGCATATGCTGGATACACCGATGGTGAGATCCTTACCACCCTCATCACTCAACCGACGTGCCCGAGTAAGTACATACTAATTCCTTCTTCTTCTTCTTTTTTTTTTTTTTTCCAAAGTTCGAATTGATATTGATACATAACTTGGGAGCTTTGTACTCACACCCATTTAAAAAAATAATAATATTAATAAGAATTAAATTTCTACAAATTTGTAGAAACTTCCATAGCAGAAAATCAGTTTTTTTTTTTTTTTTTCCCTCTCTTGAATAATGTTCATGTGGAAAAAGTAGACATTTTACACTGAAACAGTGTTTGAACTTGCCCTATTGTCCAATGGTCCAATGGCCACACATGCCTGTTGATCTAAACCATCCCAGTTGATGGATCATAGATTTTTTTTTTTTTTTCCATGGTCATCTCAGATCATGGACAACAGTAAGAAAAGACCATCAAATGAATGGTTGTGATCATTCCATTGATTTTAGATTATGTCTTGGGTTGGACCAAAGGTGTCCACACCATGGTTTTAAGACTCAGTGACTCAGATTCATTCATCCAGCCCTGAGCCGAATTGTAGGAGTCGCCCCTATTTCCATTTCTGTAGAGACTTGTCCAAGTTGGCTTGTGTCAGCCCAAGTCTACCAAGGATTTTAAGACACGGTATCAGCCCACACCAGGTGCAGTAGAGTCACGAGTCAACTCGGTCTTAAAACTGGGATCTGCACTGATTGGACTGTTTCTGGGGGATACTTTTCCTATTACTATTATTATGGTTTCCTTGTTATTCATTGGAGATGTCTGATGTTTGAGGGTTTAATTTTAAAATCAGCTGCTGGAGCACCTGGATTGCAGCCTCCAGGTAATTCTGCTGAACTGCTGTGATTGGACTGTTTGTGGGGGATCTCGTCATTATTATGGTTTCCCTGTTATTCATGTGAGATGTCTGATGTTTGTTGGTTTAATTTGAAAATCAGCTGCTGGAGCACCTGGATCGCAGCCTCCGGGTAATTCGTCGCCGGGTAATTCTGCCGGTGGATCGCAGACTCCGGGTAATTCTGCTGATGGAAGGTTGGGATTGCAGGGTTCGAGATGGATGTGGATCTTCATTTCTCTTAACGTGGGTCTGCTTTCTTTTGGTCTCCCTTGGTAGGATGCTTTACCACTCATAGCTAGACATTACCAATTTCATCTTTCCGAAAGAATGAGAACATTGTAGTGAGAGTTTTGGGTGAGGATGTTTGGGAATAAGTGTTTGGAGATTACCCTTTTTTGTAAGTAATGTCTGGGGGATATGCAAGCTAATGGATGATTCTTTCTATCTACCTCATGAATTGGTACCTCAAACAAACCTATAAGCATATTTGGTTATTGGTATCTTTTTGTTTATTTTGTTCCATGTAAATCCCAAGCGGTTGCTGACAACAAGCAACTCATTCCCTTGTTTTTATCTTTCCTAAGAAAATGTTAAGAGTCGGCTTATCTATCATAAAATCAAATTCAAAATTGAATTTGAGGAATATAACTAATATTTCTGGGGGATGATAAATTGTTCTGTTGATACTCTTTTTGGGAGAGAAAAGTCTAAAATTCTGTTCTAATTTTTAGAATTTTCATTTCCTATCAGAAAGCTGGGGAGTGGAATTAACAAAAAAAAAAAAAAAAGTATGAGCCAAACTTTTTTTCTTTATTTAATAATAAAAACGAATACTAGCCAAGAAATATAAACTCCAGCAACGGAACACAACTGTGTGAGTGCTTGTCAGGTGGATGGATGCCTACAATTAGTCTTCTTTCCCACTATGGTTTGCCTATAAATCTAATGGACATGACATTTTAATGAATGGTATTTTAGATCATAGAGCTTTTGATGGACGGATTGGAATTTCAAATATGTGCGAAGTTGGGACGTCCGGACTTGTAACAGGAGGCAAAAGCTGATTGTTTCTTCAAGCCATTAAAAGGAAAAAGAAAAGGAAAAAACTATCCAACAATTTGCAATCTGACGAAGATGGTGTTGGAAATGAAAATGAAATACAGAGGATTTTATAGACTAATGTAATGGATTCTATGGACTTCAAAACCCAAGCCCAAAACAAATATTTAAAGCCATGGTGTCATGTTTTTTACAAGTTTCAGTACTGAAACAATAAATGCTATTTTCTATTCTAAAGAAGAGTTATTTGATACTCTGGCTGTGTATGAAGCTTGAAACGTAGGCATTCAGAATGTGTACATGTGATGTAGACTATTGCAAATTAAATTGACTAAATTGTGGAACTCTTATAGTAAGTCCCAAAATTTAATTGGTTGAACAATCCTAACCTCTTATTCATGTACACTTGTTTGCTGAAAGAGGGACATAAGATAAATTTATTTTTAACCATCCAATAAATATACATCAGTTTGGTAATTGAATAATGAAGTTAGTTTAAATTTTGTTCATTAAGGGAGCATTTGGATCATAAGTTACTTAAGCTACTTATGCCTTAAGGGCCAGTTTGGGAGCGTGGATTTAGAACCCCCTGGATTCGGAACCCTTTGGATTTGAAACCCTCCTATTATGTTTGGCACCCTGGATTGGGAATCAACTTTAATCCAAAAGTAGCTATGCATGGTAAATTTACAGGGGTTTAAATTTAATTACTAAATCAACTTTAATATTTCTAATTAGTGAACATTTGTAATGTTTGACACAATGGTTATAATAAGCCTGCTGAAATATATGCTTTGCCCAAAAATGTTGAAATTCCAAGTCTCGGATGAGCCACAAGCTGTGGGATCCTGGTGTTTTGCGACATCGCTCGTGTGCACACGTGTCCCAGCTCGCATCGTTGTTAGACCATACACTACACCCTAGTGCACCTAGAAGACTCACTAAAGTAATTTGTTCTAGATGACTTTGAGATCTCTATCATGTGGACCGTGTCGTCGTTACGGTCGCAATGGTGAAAACCGTGTGTCAATCCGACGCTCCGTTAGTGAGATATGACCCATCGAATGTACGACCCAAATTATGTATCCAGTAAAACAAGCAACCTTTATTATGCTAGGCCCATTGGACTTGATCTCATGTGGGCCTAAAGCCCACTTTTAGAACATAGAAATTACCAACAAATAGGGCAATTGCTACATGACAAAATAAGAACCTAGCATATATAAGACAAGCACTATAAGACAAAATTGGATTTTATCCAAAAACTAATCATTAGCTCTCTCCCTATGCCTTAGAAACTAATCATGACTCATGTCCACCTCATCCTATACATGTATCCAATGCATGTCTTGAGTTGTACCACATCACTTCAAACAACTAATTGCAACACTATACTTCATCATCCCCAATGCATCACCTACAACCTATAACCCTTATCCATCTATTAGCCAATGCATGTATAGATTTCTTCCACCTTGGCCAATGCATGCTTAGCACCATCCACCGCATCCATCTACTACCCATACCATACATCACGTTCCACCTCACTTTTAACACCAATGAGATCCCATGAACTTGTCACATTATTTTGCCACCTCAACCCCCAATTCCCTATATAAGAATAGGAGCTCTCTTACACTTATTCTTTTCCTATACTTAGAAAATTTCTAAGATTTTAAGAGAGAGTGAGAGAGAGTGGGGCCAACGTGTGGCCCACCATTGGTCAAGAGGGAGTGGACCACACATCATCATCCAACCATCTATCCATTGAAGTGAGTCTACACCCCTCCTTCCATCTTCCTCATCCTCCTCTTTCTTCCCCTTTTTATTTTCTTGATATGTGTGGGCCCCATCGGTGTGGAGTTCTTGTGTGCATGTATTTATATCTATGGTGGACAGCAAAGTGGCCCAAGTCAGTATGGTCCACCATGCTGAACATCATATCTACACCCTTCATCTGTAATCCTGTTTTTATTTATGGACAACAAGTTCTAAAAATCATATAAAATCTTCATTGTATGATCCCAGGATCGAAATATGACATATGGGTGTCGGGAGCCGAGAATGGGATACTACGGAGGTTGTCAGTGCCGGATTCGGCGATCGAGAATTTTGTGAGCCCAGTTTCCAAGTTTGGGGCGTGACAGGACTTGGTATCAGAGCAATAATCCTAGGGCAACCTGTGTGTACTCTGATGTTTGAAAACCTAGGAACACTTAGTTATCCCAGTACGTAAAACATATAAGTATAAATGTAGAACTCTTGTCCCTTGATTATCATTCTTACTTATTTGATGTTTGATTGAGGTATTCTTGGTTGTTGTGCCTTGTCTAGATGCTATGAATTAATTGTGATTATACAACGATCTTTGAGATTTGGTTGTTCATTTGTTTAACACGATTGAATGTGAACTTAGTTAGAAATTTCGAGGACGATTTTTTTTGTAAGGTGGGTAGGATGGTCTTTTGCAACATCGCTCGTGTACACACGTGTCCCAACTTGCACCGTTGCTAGACCATACACAGCACCCTAGTGCACTTAAAAGACTCACCAAAGTGATTTATTCTGGATGACCTTGAGACCTCTATCATGTGGACTGCGTCGTCATTGCGGTCGTAATGGTGAAAACCGTGTGTTAATCCGATGCTCCGTTAGTGAGATATAACCCATCGAATGTACGGCCCAAATTATGTATCCAGTAACACAAGCAACCTTTATTATGCTAGGCCCATTGGACTTGAGCCCATGTGGGCCTAAAGCCCACTTTTAGAACATGAAAATTACTAACAAATAGGACAATTGCTACATGACAAAATAAGAACCTAGCACATATAAGACAAGCACTATAAAACAAAATTGGATTCTATCTCAAAACTCATAATTAGCTCTCTCCCTTTGCCTTAGAAACTAATCATGACTCATGTCCACCTCATCCTATACATGCATCCAATGCATGTCTTGATTTGTGCTACATCACTTCAAACAACCAATTGCAATACTCTACTTCATCATCCACTATGCATCACCTACAAGCTATAACCCTTATCCATCTATTAGCCAATGCATGTATAGATTTCTTCCACCTTGGCCAATGCATGCTTAGCACCATCCACCTCATCCATCCACTACTCATATCATACATCACGTTTCACCTCACTTTTAGCACCAATGAGATCCCATGAACTTGCCACATTATTTTGCCACCTCAACCCCCAATTCCCTATATAAGAGTAGGAGCTTTCTTACACTTATTCTTTTCCTATACTTAGAAAATTTCTGAGATTTTAAGAGAGAGTGAGAGAGAGTGGGGTCAAGGTGTGGCCCACCATTGGTCAAGAGGGAGTGGACCACATATCATCATCCGACCATCCATCCATTGAAGTGAGTCTACACCCCTCCTTCCATCTTCCTCATCCTCCTCTTTCTTCCCCTTTCTATTTTCTTGATATGTGTGGGCTTCACTGGTGTGGAGTTCTTGTGTGCATGTATTTATATCTATGGTGGACAGCAAAGTGGCCCATGTCAGTATGGTCCACCATGCTGAACATCATATCTACACTCTTCATTTGTAATCCTGTTTTTGTTTATGGACAGCAAGTTCTAAAAATCATATAAAATCTTCATTGTAGGATCCCAGGATCGGAATCTAGCATATGGGTATCGGGAGCCAAGAATGTGATACTACGGAGGCTGTCAGCGTCGGATTCAGCGATCGAGAATTTTGTAAGCCCAGTTTTTAAGTTTGGGGCGTGACAGGAGTTGGTATCAGAGCAATAATCCTAGGGCAACCTGTGTGTACTCTAATGTTTGAAAACCTAGGAACACTTAGTTGTCCCAGTACGTAAAACATATGAGTATAAATGTAGAACTCCAGTCCCTTGATTATCATTCTTACTTATTTGATGTTTGATTGAGGTATTCTTGGTTGTTGTGCCTTATCTAGATGCTATGAATTAATTGTGATTATATAACGATCTTTGAGATTTAGTTGTTCATTTATTTAACACAATTGAATGTGAACTTAGTTAGAAATTTTGAGGATGATTTTTTTTGTAAGGTGGGTAGGATGTGGGATCCTGGTCTTTTGCAACATCGCTCGTGTACACACGTGTCCCAACTCGCACCATTGATAGACCATACACTACACCCTAGTGCACCTAAAAGACTCACCAAAGTGATTTGTTCTGGATGACCTTGAGAGCTCTATCATGTGGACCGCGTCGTCTTTGCGGTCGTAATGGTGAAAACCGTGTGTCAATCCGATGCTCTGTTAGTGAGATATGACCCATCGAATGTACGGCCCAAATTATGTATTCAGTAACACATGCAACTTTTATTATGCTAGGCCCATTGGACTTGAGCCCATGTGGACCTAAAGCCCACTTTTAGAACATGAAAATTACCAACAAATAGGACAATTGCTACATGACAAAATAAGAACCTAACACATATAAGACAAGCACTATAAAGCAAAATTGGATTTTATCTCAAAACTCATCATTAGCTCTCTCCCTATGCCTAAGAAACTAATCATGACTCATGTCCACCTTATCCTATACATGCATCCAATGCATGTCTTGATTTGTGCCACATCACTTCAAACAACCAATTGCAACACTCTACTTCATTATCCATTATGGATCACTTACAACCTATAACCCTTATCCATCCATTAGCCAATGTATGTATAGATTTCTTCCACCTTGGCCAATGCATGCTTAGCACCATCCACCTCATCCATCAACTACCCATACCATACATCACATTCCACCTCACTTTTAGTACTAATGAGATCCTATGAACTTACCACATCATTTTGTCACCTCAACCCCCAATTCCCTATATAAGAGTAGGAGCTCTTTTGCACTTATTCTTTTCCTATACTTAGAAAAATTCTGAGATTTTAAGAGAGAGTAAGAGAGTGGCCCACCATTGATCAAGAGGTAGTGGACCACACATCATCATAACCATCCATCCATTGAAGTGAGTCTACACCCCTCCTTCCATCTTCTTCATTCTCCTCTTTCTTCCCCTTTTTATTTTTTTGATATGTGTGGGCCCCACTAGTGTGGAGTTCTTGTGTGCATGTATTTATATCTATGGTGGTCAGCAAAGTGGCCCATGTCAGTATGGCCCACCATGATGAACATCATATCTTCACCCTTCATTTGTAATCCTGTTTTTGTTTCTGGACAGTAAGTTCTAAAAATCATAAAAAATCCTCCTTATAGGATCTTAGGATTAGAATCTGGCATATAGGTGTCAGGAGCCGAGAATGGGATACTACAGAGGCTGTCAGCGCCGGATTCGGTGGTCGAGAATTTTGTGAGTCAGTTTTCGAGTTTGGGGAGTGACACAAGCACAAGATCATGTTCGAGTGACTAACCAACAATTTCTAGCCTTTGTTTTACATGGACAATGTTTAGATGGTGCAAAATAATTATAGCAATGCAATTGATAATCTAATTGTTTTTGGATATTAATAGTGGGCCATGTGCCCAATAGAATAATAGTATGGTTGTTATGGGTAAAACTGGACTGAGAGTATGAGGTTGGCTCGGGTGTATGTGCATTTCGTTTGGCCTGAAGACGAGAGGCCAGGACCGCACTAATCGTGACTATGAAGTTCCTCATAGCCTGTCTCCATTTAATTGGAGGAGAGAAGGCGCCAAGATCCCAAGATGCCGACCTTTTCCACGCCTACATCCATTTCCAAGCTCCCGCCAAGCTTGTGTTGGTCCTTAAGAGGTGCTCGGACTGAAGGTGTAATACAGGACTACGTGGCCTGAGGTCAGTCTAGTATAACAAGATTAAGAGGATAGTTATTTGAAGCGACAATTATTCCACTAAGGTGAGGAGTTCGGTTTCTGTGCTTGGATGCGGGCGAACCAGTAGCTTGACCAGGGCAATCAACTGGCCGATCACGGTGTTCGACCTAAAGAATTACCTCTGGATGGTCATAAAGATCAGCTCGACTGGTCGGTCATGGAGATCAGCTCGACTGGTCGGTCATGGAGATCAGTTTGACTGGTCGGACCTCAGCCTTGGCCTTTTACTTGACGGTTTCAGATCTCGACCACCTAAGCCTTATCTCTACCAAAAATCTCATGTAACGGTTGAGAAACGCACGCTGAGATTATGCCTACGATTGAGAGATGTTTGTAACCCCAACATCAACTCCTTAAGGCTATAAATTTGAGCCTCCAATGGTGAAAGGTATGCAGACTCACCCAGAATCAACTTTACACATATTAATCGTCTGCTAGACCCCAATTCCTTATTTAACTTAGGCATCAGAGGGTCCCCTTGCACTAGCTAGGGTCTCCTTTATTTTCTTCTTGAGCAAGCACTTGAGGGTCTAAGAGGGGTCAACCAAAAAATTGCATCAACAATGGTGACACACATGTTACACATGTAACTATAGAAAGGAATTTAGGTGTAATCCAAGCTCTCACCATGGATTTCAAACCCTTTCTTTGAGAGAATTTGAAACCCCCGATTTCTTTATACTGCCAAACAGCTAAGGGATTTGAAATCCCCTTAAATCCCCCTAAAACCATGGTGCCAAACGACCCTTAAGTAACTTCTCTTAGTTTATACTTATAAACATATAAATATGTTTGGTAAACCACATACTTATCTGCTTCTCCTCTCTTTCATGTCTCCCTATGCCTCTCTTCATCAACTTGTGAAAAGTACAAAAAGGTAAAAAATTTAATTGGAGTGAAAGTAATTTTAAGTAAAAAAGTTTCTTATAACCAAACATAAACCAAACTGACTTATCTGAAATAAGTTACTTATCTACAATTGTAAGTAGAAAAAGTAACCTATTTGGTGGTATCTAAATAGGCCCTACACATCTCCATCTGGACACGTGTTTGGGTCAGTTTAATTTTGAGTAATTACTTGTGTATCATCTATCACACTGGAGTATGAGAGTTTTTCTCTATTTTAAAAGGAAGAGATATCCTCGTCTTACCATGGGTTGTAATTTCATGCTAGACAACTTTTGACTGTTTACTATGCGTGGCATGGGGACCATAGACGGCTTAAGGGTTTTTCTAGTTACAGTGGCTGGTTTCCTCCATCGGATTGCATCCTTAGATTGATCTGTACTACTCATATATGTAGAAGTTGTAGTCTTATAATCATACTTTTTAATAACACTATATGTTGATGCAAAAATATGGTTCACCCTCATGAACTACTGGACCTTCAAACACTTGCACAGGAAGACGACAAAGGAGACCCTAGCTAGAGCAGGGGACCCTCCGATGCCAAAGTCAGGTTAGGAATCTGGGTCTGGTAGTGTCGATGGGTCTTGGGCGAGAGGTTTTGCATACCTTTTCATGTAGATGGATCCCCTATTTATAGTGTAGGCAAGTTAGAGTCGGTTCTTAATCTTAGGTGCGATTTCTGCGTAATTTACTCAACTGTCACATGAGATTTATGTGAGTGATAAGAGTTGACATAGTTGGCCCTAGAATCATGTAGAGGATGGTCGAGGCCGACTTGGGCTGGACTCTTCAGTCATTCAAGATGAAGCGAAAATGAGTCAAATCATTGACTGATTGGGCAGATAAGCTTGGTCGGAGCTGAAAAGGGCGAGCTCTTAGTCCTAGAGGAGGGGGGGGGGGGGGGGAATAGGACTATGCCAAACAAAAAAATAAATACAGAATATAAATGCAGATAGCTGAATCAAATAACAATCTCAATTGCAATAGTATTGAGAGGTCGATACAAACGTTGTTTAAAGGACAACCTTACACCAAAAACTAAAGTTTATGGTAGGACAACCTGATTTCTTGTAAGGATAAAAAAACTCAAACTAATATAAGAAGCAATAGAAATAAATCTAGCTATTACAACATTCATCACATGTACATGAAATAGATACAAGCATTCACCACACATACATCACATACATCATCATCATCCAAACTCCAAGAATTATAGTGGTTCGGTGTGTACACCAACTGTTCTCAAACAGCCACACCTACTCCACTCCCAATAATCACAACCCACATGATATTGACTTTCACTATGAAAGAAGGTTTTCCAAGGTTCACCTTAAAACCTTTACAATTGCGTTTTCAATGGGCTATCACAATTAAAAACCCCACGCTGAGATTTTCTGGCTTATCTCAGTCAAAACCACAAGAGATTTTCTGGCTTATCTCATAAACTACAATAGAGATTTTCTGGCTTATCTCATGAATCAAAAAGCAATAAACAATATACTTATCTGTAGATTCTGCTTGATGTAGCCTGGTAGAACCGCTTCACTTGTAGATGTACTTGTTCAATGTCCAACACACATATAGAAGGGTTCTAGGTTCAAAATGAATTTTAATTAAACTCAGACCTGGGCTATTTGATTGAATTCCTTAGATCTCAAAAAGGTAGAGTAGAACTCCCTTTTACAAAGTTAGATTAACAGCAAAGAGATCAAGAAATTACACAATCAAATAAGCTATAAACGAATCTAAAATTACTAAACAATAGCTTGATAATCACGGGGAACTTTCTCTCAAAGTGGTGGATTGATTTGGCTTTAAATGAATGAATAAAGCTGAGAGAAGTCCTCTATTTATAGGTTGAAAAACAGTTCATTTGACTGGTCTAAGGTCACCTTCGACTGATCCTGGGAGCAACCAAATTTTAAAAATTTCGGCGCGATCGAATAAAACCGAACCTCGACTGGTCGAGTGGGGCTCAAAAAGGTTGCTAGAGTTCGAGTCGAGCCCTGCTCGACTGGTCAAGCCTTTTCCCACAACTGGCCGAGCAGGGTGCTCGACTGGTCGTGACCCTACCAGAAAAATTTAAAATTTTGAAATAATTCCAGGACTGGTCTAGAAAAACCCTGGACTAGTCAAACATAGGCTAGGACTAGTCGAACCAAAGCTTATAAAAAGCAAAATAACCCATATAAAATATGCAATATGATTGACCTAAACCTAAGGTCTTTCTAGGGTCATTTATACTTGAAATATTGAACATTGAACTTGTAGCTTCAGTAGCTTCCAATTGATCTTGTACTTGATGTTCTTGAAGCATGATCTTGTACATTTGAAGCTTCAACTTGAACTTGACCTTATAGTGCATTTAAATTTGATCTTGCATTTGAAACAAAACTTGTACTTGAACTTGGAATTGAACTTGCATTAGTATTTTATCTTGAAGTAGAACTTGCACGTTGATGTAGCATTTGAAGTTGAAGAGCATTTGAAGTTGAAGTAGATAGAGCAATTTTCATGACTTTGTGACACATCTTCGAATGAAGGTGAACTTTCCATCTATGAACAATTTCATCATTCCAAAGTGTTTTGTCACTATGAAATTTGACAATACAGGTGCTTGATATAGAACATAGCACTTACAATCTCCCCCTTTGTCAAATTTGTGACAAAACCAACTTGGAAGATCAACCTATACCCAATGAACAAATTCACAAACTTTCACAATTCCACTTCATAACATCAGAATACTCCCCCTCAATCTACTCCCCCTCAATTTGAGCTTGGTGACTTGTAGAGTACCTGAATACATAAAAACACATGCACATGCACCACTCTACACCATACACCAATCAAACTCAAACTAACATAACCACAAATCTCTCCCCCTTTTTGTCACAACTTGACAAAGGAAGAATTAAATAAAAAGATCAAACATAGTTGTGAATATGATAATAGCAGAGAATAGTAGAATAAGAGTTAAAGTAAAAGTTAAAGCAAGAAGAATGTTAACATTATGAAGTTAGGCATCAACAGAATGTCATAAAGTTATACAAATCCAGTTAAAGATAAAGTAATAGTGAAAGTTATACATGCCCAAAATATAAAGAAATAGAACTAATCTAAACCAGATGAAGAAGGAGGTGGAATAGATGGATTAATCCGACGGAGTCCTCTAGTAATGTGATGAAAGTACTTTCGCATATATGTCATAGGCGATTTGTGACTTTCATGCAGATTGTCCTGAGAAATTTTCAATGCATCCACCTTGTCCTCCAAAGAGCGAAGGCGCTCATCATATTGAGGTGGCAGATAATCAAGGTCAGCCTCAACATCATCAGAATCAAGTTCATTAAATATATCCTCCATCATGGTGTCAGTTGGTAACGCATCGTCTTCTTCAACTTCCTCTGCTTCCCCATCCTTCTGGCCAGGATTGAGCTTTAGGTTCATCTTGGTTATATTAGAGTTGTTGAAAGGAAGAACCGAAACAAAAGATTCACCAGGCGGCATGACCACATTGCAATGCAAAGCTAAGATGGTCATCAAGTAGGCGAAGAGAATATATCCGTGGCCCGGATGAAGACGAAATTGAATAATCATATAACATATTAAGGATGGAAGACAGATGGGAATACCCGACACAACGGAATGCAAAATATGAACCATGAAAGAAGTAAGTTCAACTTTGTTGCCAAAGCGGGGATAGACATTCGCAATGAAAATGAGATGTATTTGGGCAACATTTGATTGGCCCGAAGCGCATTTCTTACATTCCATTCCAAGTCCATGTTACATAATTTACGGGTTAGCATACGCCTTTTCGATTCATTCAACCATTCGACTAAAGTTGGTATAGGAATACCATCATCGTTTACATTTATATTTAGCAAACCCGAAATTAAGTGCCGATAAACTTGAAACGTACCTTCTCTAAAGCTAATTGAGAAAGTTAAGTTTTCAAGTGATATGTCACTCAGTGGTATGCCGGTCCGCCCCAATTCAAAATGTTTTCCCAACCTACAACAACTAGGATGGGAAGAAGCTGAAACTGAGCTAAATGATTCGAATCAACCATATGCTCAACAATGATCTCTTGAGTACGAAAATCCCGTACATACTCGGGATATTCCTCAGGAGGACGTAGGGTTCTCACCCTAAGAGGTGTAGATCGAGAAGAGGAAGCTCGTGTAGCTTTCTTCTTAGTATGACCTTCCATTGCAAGATACAAATCAAGAAAAAATAATAATGGAAAGTAGGGTTTCAAGTAGAACAGATTTTGAGCAAAAACCCCTTAGAAATCGAAAGAAAAACTCAAATCAACTCAAGAATCTACCAATGTATGTAAATAGAAACCCAAATATGGAAGGAAATAAAAGATGAAGCACTTACCAAGCACAAATTGAAGGTGGGTTCGACGGGTCAGAAGAGGGCCGGATGAGGAAGAAGAGAAAAATGAGGGAAAAAGTGATTTTCTCACGCATAAAGGACTCCAACCGCGCAACTCGACCGGTCGAGTACATGCTCGACCCGTCGAGCCACGACTGGTCGAGTATATGTTCGACTGGTCATGTAAGCACTAAAAATTTAAATTTTTATTCAAAATTATTTACATGAAAATATATAAAAAATAAAACATGTAAACATGATAAACTCAGTTAGAATTACACATACCAATATCTATTTTTAATTTAGAAAACCTATTTGTAACGCCCTAAAAAATCGAGGGTCGAGTAGTAACTCAACTCCCGAGTTCCAGAACATCACTTATGCAACAAAATGAATGATGATTGAATTTGCCTGTATTCGTGCATTGAACATGAGTGAGATTAAGCCAAAACAGCATATCATACTCCAGAGATAGTTAAATTTGCAAGCGGAAGACTGTGATAGATAGATAAAATATATAAACTATGATGAGTTTCTAGAGTGTGATAACATTACCAGGTTAAATAATTACAAGTACATTTCTAAAATATACCAAATGTGAGGAAGTGTAATGTCTCCTATCCCAAGTACTATAGCCCCATCAATACAATATCAGGTCTTCATTGACCTGCCAGAGAGATACAGATAGGAGAACTCCTCCTATCATCATAGAAGTAGTCCGGCTCTGCTTCACAAGCATCGCCATCACCTGAAACTCAACAAATCTGGTTGGTGTGTACAACACCGTCCCGTAACGTGGGAGTGAGTAGCTACTCAGTGGAATAATAAAGCATAGGTTAACATGTTATCAACACAGTCAAGCAGTAATGATAAAGCAGTAAAGTCAAACACTCCTAGCTACTCTTATTAATGCAAGTATGGATGCAGGTATGATGGATGCCCTCACTGACATACTCCCTCATGCGACACCATCTCACGCTCGCGGCATGCTTTCATCCCACAGTGCTCCACATCTTCCAGGCACATGCAATACATGATGAGCATGATTACCGAGTTTTTAATTAGTCTATTTCAAACAGCAGGATTGGGAAAGTAAGGTACCTCCCTTGTATCATTCCCAAACATGATCCATTCTAGGGTCGTCAGTCCTATTTAATATCAGACGATGGTGTGTTTTCTAGGTCACTGCAGAGGCTGCCAGGGCTGTTACGCACAAAGGTTACACCACTCCCCCTTCACCCCTTAAACGATTCATCACAATACAGAAACAGGCCTAGTTCATACTCTATATACTGCGGCACACCTTAAGGCGCACTGCGATTTCAGAGTATGCTCGAGGTCACTACAAAGGGTCGCTGTGGCTGTTACGCACAAAGGTT
This sequence comes from Magnolia changhungtana, assembly GCA_030180095.1. Classification (NCBI taxonomy): domain Eukaryota; kingdom Viridiplantae; phylum Streptophyta; class Magnoliopsida; order Magnoliales; family Magnoliaceae; genus Magnolia; species Magnolia changhungtana. The sequence goes on along the minus strand of JASAUF010000552.1, from coordinate 5,414,861 downwards.
GCACCGCTCCCCCATCACCTTATCAATGTAGGCCGACAACACGAATATAGTGTCTCATACCACCATAATCGGCTCATGAGTTTGGTTGCTCACTGGTCACTACGGGGAAGCACGTGGCCCCAGCGTAGGCCGACAGCTCGACCACGGTGTCCCATACCACCATGCTCGGCTCGAGGTACCATGGTTAAAAGGGATTCCACTAGTAAGTTTGGTACCCGAGGTTCAAGCAGAGGCTTCCAAACATGGTGAACATACATAAGACAGATCGGGTTACTTGACGAGCTCGGCTAGCTCGAGCGCACATCAAGTTGAACGATATGAAGCGCATGAGCACTTCGTGTGGCCAACCACTATCGCCAACCGAAGTACGACTCGAGTTCGTCGAACACATCTCACGTGGCAAATGAATCACAGCCATGAATTCAATTCTGGTACCGATTGTCTGGACTATAATCATAACCCCAAACACAATCAAGTGCAGATAGATAAAGCAGTAGTGAATCAAGATTCAACTCATACAATCAAGGTCTGGTAGTATCCGTTTAGGGCTGCCAGGGCTGTTGCACGTATTCGTTGCTCCACTCCCCCATCACCCATGACGGATCATACAACGTAAATATGAATTCGACATATGCATTACATATATAAAATCATAAAAGCAGTTGAGCATGTTATGAAGCACAACACAAGCATGAGTTTGTACATATTCAATTCCTAATCACACAGCTATCCAAGGAAATCATACACATAGTTAAAAGCGTTGAGAATCATATCTCAACACCCTTATACATTACAATTTACTAACTACTACTCATTCAAACTTTGTAACAAACGCTTAGACCAGCTACACCAACATACATGACATATGTTGATCACATAGGTATAAGGCCAAATCCTTTCACTAGGGAGTTACCCCAATCATAACACGCATACACCCATGACGGATAGTCATGGCAAGCAGGAATCCAAGTTCCATATTCATTCAGTCATTTCCACAAACACTTGGGCCACACATTTTAGCATATATAGTGTATATTGGCCGTGGCGTGATTCAGGGAAAATCCTTTCGTCAAAGGGGTATCGCCAATACAACAATCATATATCCATGACAATTAGTCACGGCGAGCACGAATGAGAATTCTATACTCATTCAGCCATTTTCACAAACACTTAGAATACACTATTATAACATATATGGTGTATGTTAGCAAAACATATATTAGGTCTATCCTTTCGCCAAGCCAGTATTTTATCCATGTATAATATATTCATACAGCAAATAATCATGACAAATACATCTCCAAAATTTATACGTATACGGTATTTTCTAGAATACACAATTTCAACATACATAATGTATATAAGCAAAACATGTATTTAGGCGAATCCTTTCGCCAAATAAGTATTTTATCCATATATCATATATCCATACAACAAATAAACATATCAAACACATTTTCAAAAAATATACGTATACGGTATTTTCTACGAATACCTAGAATATGTAAAATTCCATATTCTTCATCTTTAATCGAAATGGAAAACAGATAGCACTTTGTACATGTGCAATTGCATGTAAATCATGAATCTATCATTATCTGACATTGAAAGCGTTGAAAACTATAACCTATACACCTAAACTCTGCACCTTTTGTCGTAGAATCGTAACGAAGTCGATAGGTTTGCTAAGCTTCCGTATTCGGCAGTTTGGCAACCTATAGAACGAAATAGGTTAGCTATTTCATAACCTACAACTACTCAAGCCCCAAATCAGATTAGGGTTAGTGTTTCTTACCTAGAAACGGAGCCGGAATCGCCGGGAAAGTGATTAGAACGAAGCGGTGTAGCTCGTATAGCGGTAAGGAAGAGTGGCAGGGAGATTCTCCCACATCTCCTACACTTTCTCTCTCTCTTTTCACTCTCTTTTCTCTCTCTCAATCTCAAATTCGTATGGCTGCCATGAGAGAGGGTTTAAGATCCTTATATAGCCTAAAAACTAACCAAAATAGACTTATATTCAAGGTATACTTACATTATGATCAAATCAGCATTGTTTCAGCTTAAAAGATGGTTTCTGGCGGCCCTCCTTGAGCTAAAGGTCGGACTTAAGCTCACTAACGCTGGATCTACGTTTTATTAAGTTTTTGTTTCAGTGAAATTTCCAGATCACTCATGGCGGACCAGTTTCAGTTCAACGGTCAGCGGATCTCGATCGGAGATTCCGAGTACATGTAAATGTGTATGAAATTTCTCCTGATCCGAGGGTGTAATTTGGTCTGATTCTGACGGTCTGGTTGCTTAAAACTGATCCGCAAGTGAGAGGTGCCAGATTACTATTGAAGATATTTTATTTTGAATTAATTTCACATTTCTCACACTCTTCACTCCGAGCTCAAGCGAATAGCGCTGGGACATTATCTGGATTTAATTTTCGAGATGGTTGTCAAGCCTAGCGAGGCTGTCCTAGTTCCTTAACTTCGTGTTAATCGGACTTCCGACGTGCGGTCCAGATCCAATACAGAGTTTCGAGATGCTCCCGAGAGCAGCCGGGTAATGAGATTGATCCTAGATTTTAGGGTAACCTAGCGTCAATTATTCTACAAGTTTTGGGTCTTGCAGATCGTATTTAAAGCGATTGGTGCTAATTTCACAGGTACTCTAGTTTAGCACTAGCTAATTCTTGCCTAATTTCTAAAGGATTTAGTCCTGTATGATTTCTGTCTGAGGTGGTACCTGGGCCTTTGTAGTTTGTATATAAAGTGATCCAAGTTATACTACTTAGCTAGTTTAGGGTAGTGTCTAGGATGAAAGTGCTTAGAAGAATTGAAAGAATAAGGTAGTGAAGGGTGAGATTTGTGAAGGAAATGGATTCAGAAGCGATTTTAGACTGTGGGGTTCAGTTCTGACGAATTAATAAGGTGTTAGGAGCAACCCATTGCCTAAGGACGTCTAATCCCAGGTTGGTAAAAATCCGGGTTGTTACAATCTACCCCCCTTAAAACAAAATTTCGTCCCCGAAATTGGCTAAGGGTAATAAGGGAAGATTTCTATTATTTCATTTGCCTAAGACTTATTGATTCCAAGTTTTTACACGTGGTAGGGTATATACCAGCTGGTTCATTTTAGTCTACCCCCCTTAAAACTTAATTCTTTATCCATTTCTCATACCCTGATGGTTTGCTACCATTTATTTCTTTACCTATTTGGAGTCTCGACGACAATTCCCAACAATTTAGAGTAAGATAGCTGTTTTCATTGTTTGACCAACATGGAGAGACGGTAATAGTGGGCTTGATTCCGATACATCGATCATCTACCGGGCCAGGGTAGGAAGCTCATCGTATCCCTTCCGAATCCTGGTGGATCCTGGTCGTCCGCTCGTCAGCAAAGAGTCCATCGGTAATCACCCAGGATTGGGAATTGGGTCAAGCCGCGAAAACTTCGCAGTTGTAGATGTCAGTAACTCCGTAGTCCGATCACTCTAAAAACGTAGGGAATGTCCAACATTGAAAGGTTCAAATTGTCTAATTCTAAGGTTGCCCTTTAGGTCCTAGTCCAAGAGAGTCCTCGTTATTATCTATATCCAAGGAAATGGTGAATCAAATCTTACTAGATCATCCTAAAACGGTTTCTCATAGTAGGACAGGTTAGGCCTTCTATAATGTTCGTATTCAACAAGTACCGTTTCGATCCTGGGCCAGTGGGGTAGGGTCCACCACGCTTTCGCTGTGCTACCCAGATCAAAGAGGTGTATAAACTGACTTAACTAGATTGGGCTTATAATTTTCTACCCCCCTTAAAAATTTATTTTCACCCTCAAGGCTCAAGATTTATGTCCTGCTCCGTATATCGGAACAAGGTGTAATTTAAGACCTATCCTTGACATGAAATGAGAAAGACATTGGTCTGACTTTCATCGACGATGTGTACTATGGCATTGATACCTATGGTTACAGAAGGGAGCTAAAGATGATGGGTATTGTGGTTGCTTGCAGGGACATGTGTGAGTTTGAGGCACGATGCCTAATTCTACCAAGGGGTTTTGTCGCGGTCCAGACTTATCCTATTTAATCATGTCTGGCTTAACAGGTAGGTTATCTTTCTAAGTTCATAAGCACAATATGTATGCCGACATGGCATGTGATTTAGGACCTAATTTCTAACTATCTGCTGCCCATTTGGGCAATTCCTTAGGCCTAAAAGACAAAGTCGTTATCGGCAATATACTCATAATACTTTTTAAAGACGAAGTTATAAACTTTTGGTTGCAAGTGGTTCGGCTAACACGGAAGAAAGTTGCGTAGTGGGTCTGAGCCGAATACATAGATCTTCTGCCTCGCGAAGACAGAAATTGTCGTATCAGTTCTGAATCCTAGTTGATCCCGACTCTCTGCTTGATCAGAGCATAGAGTTCATTGGTCACTACCAGGATTGAGAATTCAATTCAAACCACGAATACCTCACTTATAGATAGTTTTTCTACTCCGTGTTCCCGATTGTACTAAGTCCTTGAGAAGGTAATTCTAAGGGTCGTATTGATTTGACCTCACATTAAATCCAAGGGATATAGAAGTTTCCTCTAGGTATAATCCAAAATCTATTCTTATACACTAGCTGATCTCAGATCATTTCTAATACAAGAGATTATTTATCGCGTAGGGTCAAACGTTGTCTAAGTGGAATTGTGTTGTACGGACTTAAATTTAACTACTCTCGAGCACCTCACACATGCTCATACCAGCTAATAAGGTCCTAAGGTTCACATTATAAATTTGTTGGTTTTCCTATATGGTCAGGTCTGTCGAAATCCAGGAGCAACGCTCTAGGTTGAAAACTCCAAGAGCCAATTTGTCAAACAACCATTTACTCTAAAAGTTTAAGCTATTAAAGTGTGGTGGGTTAATGTATATCAAGGGACTTTATCACTTCAACACTATTTGGCCAGTGGTCTTAAGTTGTATTGAATGGGACCACATTACTAATCCTACCTCGGGATTGGGAGTGACATGGTTGGTAGGAGGGTGGGTGGGGATCAAAATTATTGGTATAGGCTTTGAAAAATGAGCCTCGTGTGGGAAAGCGTGAGATGGGAGTTCCAAATCCCAGGATAATGAATTTTTAAGTGTTATTTGAAAGGAAATCTAAGAATTTACTTTTAATTGCACACACTCCAAATATGGTATTGGAAAACATGGGATACACCAATTTAAGAACCATACCTTACACGTACATTTATTATTACTTATACAATTCTATCCACCTGAAACTCACCTAATGCAGTTGGCCGAATGGGCCCTAAACATCCTCAAACATCTAGAACATCCTACCAACTACTACACCCACCAATCATGGAAGCATAAACATCCAAAGACGGTAACCCATGCAAAATTCAAACAATAGTGTGGATAGCTAGACATCCGCGAAGGTGGCCGAACTAAGCTCGGATAGAGCCATGGAAAAGTGAATGAAAAGTGATGGAGAGAGAGAGAGAAAGGGCTGGAGGTTTGGTTCTCCACAGATGTGAGCCTCAACAGATGTTGTAAAGGCCCCAAAGACAGCGAATGGAGAAGGAAAATGGAAAAGTAGGATGGCTTAGGGAGCTTGCACGATTTTAGAGCTTCAGGGGGTGTGTAGGCGTCCAAATGAGAGAAACGAAGAGGAAATGGAGGAGAGGACTACTGTGGACGATGGGAATGGGTAGGTTGTGGTCGAAATCAACAGGGAGGACGATTGGAAAGGCGATTTGCGAGAGAGGGCAGCAATGTAAGAGGGAAAAATGGCTTGGAGGGGAGCTTTGTGAAGGAGGTGGGGTTTTGGGAGATGAAAATGGGACGGGAGCAAGGTTAGGGGGTATATCAGACCCCCAAAAGAGATCGGCCCGAGCCGCGGGCCCGGCCCAGCCTAAAAACCAACGAGGCCTCGCCGACCCGGCGAGGGCCTCGCCAAAATTTTTTGCAATTTTTGAAATGGGGCCCCATGGTTGTGATCCTCCAATCCCCTAGGCCCCAAAAATCACTGGGTCCCACCTTGGATCCCTCCGGAAGTGCTCCGTTTGGCCCCCCGACCCCGATTCGCTCCATTTCGGGTAGTTTCAGGATAATCGGACGTAACTTGCAATCCAGAATGAGTTATCTGACGTAAAATATATGAATTTGGGGTAGAACGAGCTAATGAAGTGAACCAACCCTGCTATGCTAGGTTATGCAGCCCGAAATTGTGAGAAAACTCTCCGATTGACGGTCATTTCCCCATTTCAATTTTGTTTTGCTAAAAATAGTAGTTTTAGTTTGATTACCCTTCATCGGTCGAGCTCTAGGAGTTACGCCCATCATGCAAAGGACTTAGAATAATTAGGAGAACAGTTTGGTGAAGCCAAATAGGACACTTATTATATTTGGCCGAAAACCTTGCGCACTAGTAAACAGCATGACCTTATAGTAAGTCGCAAATTCTAGGAGTTTTAGTTGTAGTTTGTTTCTGATTTCATTCTCATTACTTGGTATCCCTATTTAAAGGGTAGTGAACTCATTTTTAGTCATTCATTAATCAATTTTGAATTTATTAGAATTTATTTCTATTTTCTGCTTTCTTTCCTTGTGGATTTGAGAAGTCTCTGTGAGGAGTCCAGAGAAGCTCCGAGGATTCGGAGTAGTTATCCTCATCACATTTATCCCGTATTCTATTATCCCGTATTCTATCTATTTTCAACGGTTGGGGTAATCTAGACTCTTTAATAGATGGCCTAGGAATGTTTTAAGGTCGACCCGTGCGACCATGGTTGAATACGGACTCGATTTCGGCGTTCATTTTTAGTGAACTTCGCCAATTGGCGAAATCGGGATACCTATAACTGTTTCTACATTCTGTCGCTCCCTCCTAAGTCAGAGTGCGTCAGAGTGCGTCGTGTGACCATAACCCAGGTCCGGTTTAATCCAAATCATGCTCTGATACCATCTTGTAACGCCCTGAAAAATCGAGGGTCGAGTAGTAACTCAACTCCTGAGTTCCAGAACATCACTTATGCAACAAAATGAATGATGATTGAATGTTGCCTGTATTCGTGCATTGAACATGAGTGAGATTAAGCCAAAATAGCATATCATACTCCAGAGACAGTTAAATTTGCAAGCAGAAGACTGTGATAGATAGATAAAATATATAAACTATGATGAGTCTCCAGAGTATGATAACATTACCAGGTTAAATAATTACAAGTACATTTCTAAAATACACCAAATGTGAGGAAGTGTAATGTCTCCTATCCCAAGTACCATAGCCCCGTCAATACAATATCAGGTCTTCATTGACCTGCCAAAGAGATACAGATAGGAGAACTCCTCCTATCATCATAGAAGTAGTCCGGCTCTGCTTCACAAGCATCGCCATCACCTGAAACTCAATAAATCTGGTTGGTGTGTACAACACCGTCCCGTAACTTGGGAATGAGTAGCTAACTCAGTGGAACAATAAAGCATAGGTTAACATGTTATCAACACAGTCAAGTAGTAATGATAAAGCAGTAAAGTCAAACACTCCTAGCTACTCTTATTAATGCAAGTATGGATGCAGGTATGATGGATGCCCTCACCGACATACTCCCTCATGCGACACCATCTCACGCTCGCGGCATGCTTTCATCCCACAGTGCTCCACATCTTCCAGGCACATGCAATATATGATGAGCATGATTACCGAGTTTTTAATTAGTCTATTTCAAACAGCAGGATTGGGAAAGTAAGGTACCTCCCTTGTATCATTCCCAAACATGATCTATTCCAGGGTCGTCAGTCCTAGTTAATATCAGACGATGGTGTGTTTTCTAGGTCACTGCAGAGGCTGCCAGGGCTGTTACGCACAAAGGTTACACCACTCCCCTATCACCCCTTAAACAATTCATCACAATACAGAAACAGGCCTAGTTCATACTCTATATAACGCGGCACACCCTAAAGCGCACTGCGATTTCAGAGTATGCTCGAGATCACTACAAAGGGCTGCCAGGGCTGTTACGCACAAAGGTTGCACCGCTCCCCCATCACCTTATCAATGTAGGCCGACAGCACGAATATAGTGTCTCATAGCACCATATTCGGCTCACAAGTTTGGTTACTCACTGGTTACTATAGAGAGGCACGTGGCCCCAGCGTTGGCCGACAGCTTGACCACGGTGTCCCATACCACCATGCTCGGCTCATGAGTCTTAGCAGATCGAGGTACCATGGTTAAAAGGGATTCCACTAGTAAGTTTGGTATCCTAGGTTCAAGCAGAGGCATCCAAACATGGTGAACATACATAAGACAGATCAGGTTACTTGACGAGCTTGGCTAGCTCGAGCGCACATCAAGTTGAACGATATGAAGCGCATGAGCACTTCGTGTGGCCAACCACTATCACCAACCGAAGTACGACTCGAGTTCATCGAACACATCTCATGTGGCAAATGAATCACAGCCACGAATTCAACTTTGGTACCGATTGTCTGGATTATAATCATAGCCCCAAACATAATCAAGTACAGATAGATAAAGCAGTAGTGAATCAAGATTCAACTCATACAATCAAGGTCTGGTAGTATCCGTTTAGGGCTGCCAGGGCTGTTGCACGTATTCGTTGCTCCACTCCCCCATCACCCATGACGGATCATACAACGTAAACATGAATTCAACATATGCATTACATAGATAAAATCATAAAAGCAGTTGAGCATGTTATGACGCACAACACAAGCATGAGTTTGTACATATTCAATTCCTAATCACACAGCTATCCAAGGAAATCATACACATAGTTAAACGCGTTGAGAATCATATCTCAACACCCTTATACATTACAATTTACTAACTACTACTCATTTAAACTTTGTAACAAACGCTTAGACCAGCTACACCAACATACATGACATATGTTGATCACATAGGTATAAGGCCAAATCCTTTCACTAGGGAGTTACCCCAATCATAACACGCATACACCCACGACGGATAGTCATGGCAAGCAGGAATCCAAGTTCCATATTCATTCAGTCATTTCCACAAACACTTGGGCCACACATTTTAGCATATATAGTATATATTGGCCGTGGCGTGATTCAGGGAAAATCCTTTCGTCAAAGGGGTATCGCCAATACAACATTCATATATCCATGACAATTAGTCATGGCGAGCACGAATGAGAATTCTATACTCATTCAACCATTTTCACAAACACTTAGAATACACTATTGCCACATACATGGTGTATGTTAGCAAAACATATATTAGGGCTATCCTTTCGCTAAGCCAGTATTTTATCCATGTATAATATATTCATACAGCAAATAATCATGACAAATACATCTCCAAAATTTATACGTATACGGTATTTTCTAGAATACACAATTTTAACATACATAATGTATATAAGCAAAACATGTATTTAGGCGAATCCTTTCGCCAAATAAGTATTTTATCCATATATCATATATCCATACAACAAATAAACATGTCAAACACATTTTCAAAAAATATACGTATACGGTATTTTCTACGAGTACCTAGAATATGTAAAATTCCACATTCTTCATCTTTAATCGAAACGGAAAACAGATAGCACTTTGTACATGTGCAATTGCATGCAAATCATGAATCTATCATTATCTGACATTAAAAGTGTTGAAAACCATAACCTATACACCTAAAGTCCGCACCTTTTGTCGTAGAATCGTAACGAAGTCGATAGGTTTGCTAAGCTTCTGTATTCGGCAGTTTGGCAACCTATAGAACGAAATAGGTTAGCTATTTCATAACCTACAACCACCCGAGCCCCAAATCAGATTAGGGTTAGGGTTTCTTACCTAGAAATGGAGCCGGAATCGCCAGAAAAGCGATTAGAACGAAGCGGTGTAGCTCGTATAGCGGCAGGGAGATTCTCCCACATCTCCTACACTTTCTCTCTCTTTTCTCTCTCTTTTCTCTTCTCAATCTCAAATTCGTATGGCTGCCATGAGAGAGGGTTTAAGGTCCTTATATAGCCTAAAAACTAACCGAAATAGACTTATGTTCAAGGTATACTTACATTATAATCAAATCAGCATTATTTCAGCTCAAAAGAGGGTTTCTGGCGGCCCTCCTTGAGCCAAAGGTCGGACTTAAGCTCACTAACGCTGGATCTACGTTCTATTAAGTTTTCATTTCAGTGGGATTTCCAGATCACGCGTGGCGGACCAGTTTCAGTTCAATGGTCAGCGGATCTCGATCGGAGATTCCGAGTACATGTAAATGTGTATGAAATTTCTCCTGATCCGAGGGTGTAATTTGGTCTGATTCTCGATGGCCTGCAGTTGCTTAAAACTGATCCGCAAGCGAGAGGTGCCAGATTACTATTGAAGATATTTTATTTTGAATTAATTTCATATTTCTCACACTCTTCACTCCGAGCTCAAGCGAATAGCGCTGGGACATTATCTAGATTTGATTTTCGAGATGGTTGTCAAGCCCAGCGAGGCGGTCCTAGTTCCTTAACTTCGTGTTAATCGGACTTCCGACGTGCGGTCCAGATCCGATATGGAGTTTCGAGATGCTCCCGAGAGCAGCCAGGTAATGAGATTGATCCTAGATTTTAGGGTAACCAGCATTAATGATTCTACAAGTTTTGGGTCTTGCTGATCGTATTTAAAGCGATTGGTGCTAATTTCGCAGGTACTCTAGTTTAGCACTAGCTAATTCTCGCCTAATTTCTAAAGGATTTAGTCCTGTATGATTTCTGTCTGAGGTGGTACCTGGGCCTTTGTAGTTTGTATATAAAGTGATCCAAGTTATACTACTTAGCTAGTTTAGGATAATGTCTAGGATGAAAGTGCTTAGAAAAATTGAAAGAACAAGGTAGTGAAGGGTGAGATTTGTGAAGGAAATGGGTTCAGAAGCGATTTTAGACTGTGGGGTTCAGTTCTGACGAATTAATAAGGTGTTAGGAGCAACCCATTGCCTAAGGACGTCTAATCCCAGGTTGGCAAAAATCCAGGATGTTACACTATTCCTGTCAAGTGGTTTATTAAATTTGTCCGTAAGCTGATTTTTCATTTGAACGTATTCCAATGAAATAATTTTATCTTCTACTAATTCCTGAATATAATGATACCGAATGTCAATACATTTGGTATGGGAATGTTGGATGAGATTTTTAGATATATTAATTGCGCTAGAGTTATTGCAATACAATATCTTTGTATCTTGTACAATACCTATATCATTGAGCATTCTTTTCATCCACACAAGCTGGGTACAAGCATTCCCAGCTGCAATATATTCAGCATCAGCTGTGGATAATGATACGGAACTCTGTTTCTTGCTATACCAGGAAACTAAACAATTTCCAACATAAAAACATCCACCACTGGTAGATTTTCTATCATTTATGTTCCCAGCCTAGTCAGCATCTGTATAACCAGCTAATTAAACATTTGTATCATGCAGATACCAGAGGCCAAGATTAACCATACTTGCGACATATCTAATAATGCTCTTGACAACAATAAGGTGAGATTCCTTAGGATCTGATTAATATCTAGCACAGATACCTACGCTGAATGCTATATTAGGACGACTTGTAGTTAAGTATAGTAAACTACCAATCATACTACAATATAACCGAGGATCTATACTTTTACCTGATTCATCCTTCAAGAGCTTGAGATTCGTACTCATAGGAGTATCAAATTTCTTACCGCAGACAGGTTAGTGCAAGTAGAACCATAGATAATATCATCAACGTATATCTGTACTATTAGTATGTGTTCATTGTATTTTTTAACAAAAAAAGTTTTATCAACACTCCCCATAACAAAATTATGACTTAGTAAGAACTTATTCAATTTCTCATACCATGCCCTGAGAGCTTGTTTCAAACCATAAAGTGCCTTTTTAAGGTGATACACATGATTAGAGTGTTTAGGGTCCTCAAAACCCTTAGGTTGTTCAACATAAACCTCTTCATGTAGATCACCATTTAGAAATGCACTTTTAACATCCATTTGAGAGATCTTAAACTTTTTGACACATGTAATGGATATGAATAATTTAATGGATACAAGACGAGCTATTGGGGTAAAGGTTTCATCATAATCGACTCCTCCTATCTGAGTGTACCCTTGTAAACCAGTCTAGCCTTGTTTCTTATTATATTCCCTAACTCATCAGATTTATTTTTGAAAATCCACTTTGTTTCAATTATATGTTTATCAGATGGTCTTGGAACTAAATACCATACTTCATTCCTAACAAATTGGTTTAGTTCACCTTGCATGACAACTATCCAATTTTCATCAGTGAGTGCCTCTTTTACGTTGGTTCGATATGGAAAGTAAAGCACATATAATTACATATGTTTTCCAATTATTTTCGAGTACTCACACCAGTGAGAGGGTTACCTAGTATTTGATCAGTAGGATGGTCTTTAACTGATCATAGTTCAGTATTGATTTGACAAGATGTGGAGTCAGGTTTATCAATTACAGTGACTTCATCATCTTTTGAACTAGATGTTGGTGTGTTCAGGTGATCATCAATGACAACATCTATGGACTCCTGAATGACACCAGTTTTTTTTGTTAAGAACACGATATGCTCGATTATTTAGAGCATAACCTAAGAATATCCCTTCATCACCCTTAGTATCGAACTTCCCTAAATTTTCTCGGTCTCATAAAATGTAGCACTTACTTCAAAAAATTTGAAAGTATTTAACTGTAGGTTTCTTATTAAACCACATTTCATAGACCGTTTTATCTTTTGATTTTTTATTGTAAACACGGTTTATGATATAACACGTAGTATTAACAGCTTCAGCCCATAAATTTTTAGGTAACTTCATGCTATTTAACATTACATTGGCCATCTCTTGTAGCACTCTATTTTTCCTTTCAACAACCCCATTTTGTTGAGGCATCTTAGGAGCAGAAAACTCATGCGATATACCATGATCACTACAGAACTTCTCAAAATTGCTAATTTCGAATTTCGATCCATGATCGCTTTGGATCTTAATAACATTCATTTCTTTTTCAATCTGAATATGCTTGAGTATTCTTTTGACTTCATCAAGAGTTTCAGATTTTTCTCTCATGAATGCAACCCAAGTAAATATAGTAAAGTCATCCATAATTACCAAGAAATACTTCTTACCACCTGTACTCTCCGTTCTGGTTGGTCTAACAAGATCATGTCGAGAAGTTTAAGTGGTTTAGATGTGGCAGAGGAGTTCACTTTCTTATGTCTACTCCTTGTTTATTTTTCAATCTGACATGCGCCACATATTTTATCAATTTTCTTCAATTTGGGTAGACCTCTAATAAGATCGGCTTTGCTTAATCTATACAAATTTCGGTAGTTCACATGTCCAAGGTGTTCGTGTCATAATTTGTTATCATTGGTTTGGACTATGTAACAAGATAATTTAGATGAGCAAGATTCATTCACGATATAGCAATTCTCAGATGTTCTACGACCATTTAATATCACACAACATTTCTCATTTGAGATCTTGCATCCTTGATTTGTAAATTTAACACTATGCTTGTTATCGCAGATTTGAGATATGCTCAAAAGATTGTGCTTAAGTCCTTTTACAAATAAAACATTTTCAAAAGGAGGAAGGTTAGAGATATGAACCGTACCTTGGCCAATTATCTTACAGTTGCTTCCATCACCAAAAGTGACTGAGCCATCAATCATTTCTTTGTAATTGGTGAACAAATTTCTGTCACCTGTCTTGTGTCTTGAGCAACCATTGTCTAGGTACCACTTTGATTGACTCGAAGCCTTGAAGGCGGTGTGGGCAACCAAACACGTAACCTTAGGAGCCCATTTCATTGTAGTTTTGGGTTTTGGAGTACTGTTGGTTTTCCTTTGCTTGAAATTATTATTAACTCTCATATTAGAGTTAGATTTGAGAAGCTCCTTGAGTAAGTCCACAATTTTTTTAGCTAAAGGATTATAGCATTGTTTTCTAAAGCTGACATTATTAGTATTGACTTTAGAAGCTTAAAAAGTTTTTACATTTTTAGAGTTGTTTTGATCATTATATTTAAAGTCCCTTCTTTTTGAGTTAGAGGATTCTCCTTTGACAAATGTAAGAGATGCACTCTTATTTTTTAGAGGCATGTACTTGTCATAGCCCAGACCCGATCTGTCTCCACATGTTCTATATGCAGTTAGTAACTTTTCAAGTTTAGGGTCTCCCTGGGCATACCTCCATGTATCCTTTTAACTCAATAGCGAAGACACTTCACATTTTAGTTTCTCATTTTTTGATTTTAATTTTTCAAGTTCAGATGTTTAGAAATTCAAATCGCATTTTGCTTTTTCAAAACAATCAGAAATATGAGATTTTTTTTAAACGAAAATTTCAAATTCCTCTTTTAATTTTAGAAAATTTTCTTTTTGAAGTTTTAACTTGACAACAATCTTACAACTTTCCCTTTATAGGGTATTATAGGCATCTTGAAGATCATCTTCATTATCATTTTCAGGGTCACTTCTCAGATTTTTATGTTCTGTTGAATCACAACTATTTGTGAAAGTAACTCTGGCTAGAGTCATTAAAGCCTTAACTTCATTTGAAGTTTCAGGTTCAGATTCATCCGACTTAGAAGAAGCTTCAGAGCTAGGTGATTCATCCCATGTGGCTAACATGCCTTTTCGCTTTGGCTTGTCCCTCTTTGGACACTTATTTGCCAAATTCTCATATTTATGGTAGTTGAAACACTAGCTACTTTTAGAGATTTTCATGATTTAGATTTACCCTTTTTCTTCTCAGAGGGTTTTTGAAAATCAACTCTTTTCTTACTTTTAAAAATCTTGTAAAACTTTTTCGTTAGTAAAGCCATATCATCCTCCGAGTTTTCACAATCAAAATTAACATTACTATCATGAGAAATAGATTTGGATGACTTAAGAGCTATAGACTTACCTTTTGGAGCTTTAAAATTTAACTCGTATGTTTGAAGTGAACCAACAAGTTCCTCAACCTTCATGTGATCTATGTCTCTTAGTTCCTAAATGACAGTCACCTTGGAATTAAATCTCTCAGGTAGTGATCGCAGTATTTTTGCACAGACTTTACTTTCTGGGATACCATCTCGTAGACCCCACATAGAGTTCACTATGTCATTTAGTTTCGTATAGAAGTCCATGAAAGACTCATTTTCTTCCATACGAATTTCCTCAAACTTAGTGGTGAGGATCTGAACTTTAGACTTTTTTTTATAATAAATGTACCCTTGTGTGTCATTTCAAGAATGTCCCAGGCTTGTTTAGCAGTATCACAAGAAATGATTCTTTTGAATTCATCAGGTGATAGTGCACAAGTGATTGCATTTAAAGCCTTAACATTCACACTGCTCTCATTTTTCTAAAGAGTAGTCCACATAAAAAACGGTGTTTCCTTTATGGACTTAGTTCCATCACTGCCTAGAACTTCAGACATTGGTGGATTCCATCTAATCACTGTGGCTTGCCATACGCTTTCATCAATGTATTTCAGAAATATCCTCATCCTGGCTTTCCAATAAGCATAGTTGGAGCCATCAAACGGTGGTGGCCTAGTAATAGATACGCTATCAAAATTTGACATACTGACAGCTCTAGATCGATAAGCTCAGGAAATAAATCCGATAGAATGAGCCACTTAGCGCTGATACCACTTGAAAAGGGCGAGCTCTCAGTCCTTGGGGGGGGGGGGTCACACCTAAACTCAAAAGACAGGCTCATAAAATTCTCGATCGCTGAATCCGGCGTCGACAGCCTCTGTAGTACCCCATTCTCGGATCCCGACACTCCTATGCCAGATTTCGATCCTGGGATCTTACAAGGAGGATTTTCAGTATGAATTTTTTTTTTTTTTTTTTTTTTTTTTTTTTTTGTAATGGAGCATAACCACAAGCATAACCAAGTCACAAAATAACATCACCACATATCCACTATATCAAAAACTTTAAGTACAAAGTGGGAAGGAAAATACAGGGTGATTAAAACTCCAAAATAATCTACTGCACACTCCTACCTCAGTGCTGTTGCGATCCAACGACACCTGCACGCAATGGTCGTGCATAAGCGTAGAAAAGATTAGAGGGTAGTGTAAGTGTGTGTGCAAGACGAATGCCAAGTATACAATATCAGAGTAATGTAGAAATATGCGGTAAGTCCATGAATATTATCAGCCGTGCCAAGGCTATGTGATGCAAGGCATGAATGCTATTGGCCATGCAATGCGAGACCTATATAGCCAAATGTCATATGCGAGATACAAATCAAGCATGCTAATCCTCATTAGGTATATGTATCAGTACAGTTTCTCTCTGGGATATCACCAGGGTCTATTACACTTCACAAGGACTGCCGCCTCCCTAGCCGCACAACCTAATAAGTGGAATAGACCACGCTATCTGCCTGACCAGTAGTCTGCCAATACCTACCTGGCTCGTCAATAGCGGACTCATTTGTGAGCTGGTCAAACTCAGCCTAGCTTACAACCACCTCACTCGGGCGGATAAGGCCACACCCCCTTCCAATCGACTACAACACAGTGTGAGACGCGGTCTACTGGTTTTTGGCACCCGGGCTCTCGTGTATCCACTCGGTCTAGATGTTGGAGCATCTCCTAGTACCAAAAGGACATCCTAAGTGCCCACAGTGCTAGAACCAAGTATTTTTGGTATCCCATACGGCCATCCACGATGTGCCTATGGAGCCACGACCCTGATGCCTCTAGGGCGTACAAGGATCATGAAACACAACTGCGATATGCATGAATCACACTATCTAGTCATGCAGCAATCCAACGCATACCACGCGTTCATGTGGGTAACTCCTATCAGTGAGTCCCATAAATAACCTGCCCAATGGCATATGCTATGATTAGTCACTACTCATATCAAGCATACATATGATGCGTATGACATGAGTCATAGAATTATACTAAGCATGTTATAAAGTGATGAACTATCTTCACAACGAAGATGGGCCTAGACGGCCTTCACATAACAAGTATGGGCCTACCAATGAGCCCTAAGGAGAGTTACAATGCGGACATTTAACCAACATTGTACTTACAATGTGGGTGTCAAACTATCATTGTTCCCAAGGCATAGCCCACCATAAACATCATTACATAAACCATGGTGGAATCACACATTACAATTGTAACGTCTAGAAAAAATCCGTATAAAGACTCGAGTACCACCTCAGGCAGAAATCACTCAGGACGAAATCCATTAAAAATTAGACGAAATTAACTAAGTGTTAAACTAGATTAGCTTTGAAATTCGCTTGAACCACTTTAAATATGATCTGCAAGACCTAAAACTTATAAAATCATTGACGCTAGGTTACCCTAAAATCTAGGATCAATCTCATTACCCAGTTGCCATCGGGAGCATCACGAAACTCCATATCGGATCTGGACCGTAAGTCGAAAGTCTGAATAATATGAAGTTATATAATTAGGACCACCTTGCTGGGCTTGACAACCATCTCAGAAATCAAATCCAGATAGTGTCCCGGGGCTGTTCGCTTGAGCCCGGAGTGAAGTGTGTGAGAAAATGTGGTTTTCTTTAGAAATTAAATCTAATTTAAGTAATTTGAGACTTGTCACTTACGGGCCTAATATAAGCAATCAGACCATCAGAATCTGACCCAAATACACCCTCAGATCAGGAGAAATTTCATACACATGGCAGTGTACTTGTAATCCTGATCGAGTTCCGGTGACAGTTGAAATTGGTCCGCCATGTGTGATCTGGGAACCCGACTGGAATGAAAACTTAACTCGACCAAGATCAATGGTCAGGGAGCTTAAGTCCGACCTCTGGCTCAAGGGGGGGGGGCCTCCGGAAGTGCTCCGTTGAGTCGAAACAGATGGGTTTTGGTAATAACCTAAGTATACCTTGGCCATGGGGCCATTCCCATCATTTTTGGGCCTATATAAGGGCCTTAAGCCCTCACTCTCTCATCCCATACGAATTTAGGAAACCCTAAGAGAGAAAAGTGAGAGAAAGAGAGAGAGAGTTGGAGTTCATCCCTGAGATTCAATCTCATCCTTCCATGGGCTGAATCAGCTCTTCCGTACCGCTCTACTGGCGATACCGATCCCGTTCTTAGGTAAGAAATTCAACCCCTAATCTGTTCTAGGGTTTCCAATATTTGAAATGATGAAATAGCTAACCTAGTTCATGCTATAGGTTGCGATCCTGCCGGTGACAAAGACTACGTGTTTAAAACAAATCTGTTATGCGTTTACCAGTGTAAGGTACAGATTATAGACGTATAGGTTATGATTTTCAAGGCTTTCAATGTCTGTTAATGATTTATTCTTGACGTGGGTGCTATTTCACATGCATAAAGTGATGTCCGTTTTGTTTTTCAGTTATACGTTAACTCGGTTGAATAGTTGAATATACTGTATTCCTCGTATTTGTAGAAAATACTATATACATATGAAATTTGGATTTGTGCTTGCCATGATTAATTATTGCCTATGTATGCTAGATGCATGTGTATCAACTTTTGGGTGAACGGATTAGCCTAATACATGTTATCCCGACATACGTTGTGTATGTTATAACGTGTAGCCTAAGTGTTTGTAGAAATGTTCGAATGAATATGTAACTATGATTTATGCTTACCATGACTATTGGTCGTGAATGCATGATCGTGGTTCATGTGGCAACTCCTTTGTAAAAGGATTCGCTACGTCATGTGTTATAACTAGCATATTACTGATATGTTGGAAGGTGTAGTCTAAGTGTTTGTAAAATTGTCTGAATGAGTAAGTAGTTAGTAAATTGCAATGTATAAGGGTGTTGAGATATGATTCTCAACTACTTTAACTATGTGTATGCTTTCCTCCATGTACCGTATCTTAGAGTGTCTGTTTATCTATGTAATGCATATGTATAAATCCATGTTTAAGTTGTATTCCATAAAATGCAAAAACAAAGCCGTGAGGGGTGATGGGGGAGTGGTGTAACGATTCCGTTCAACAGCCCTGACAGCCCTAAAGCGGACATGATTGTACGATTTGAGATCTTGATCCATTATTGCTTTAACTATCTTCTAGGATATTTTGTTGTAATTGAATGTGATTGAAGCTATTGTATAGTCCAGGCAATCGGTAGCAGATCCTAGATTGGTGGATGATGTTGTTTCGCCACAGAGGATGTATTCAATGAATCTGAGCCGTACTTCGATTATCAATAGTGGTTAGGCCACACGGAGTGCTTACGCACTTCATGTCGATCAACTCGATGTGCGCTCGTGCTAGTCGAGCTCGTCAAGTAACCCGATTGGCCCTATGTATGTTCACCATATTTGGACGCTACTGCTTGAACCTAATATACCAAACTTAGCAGTGGAAACCCCGTTAACCTTGGTACCTCGATCCGCTAAGACTCATGAGCCGGACATGGTGGTATCGGAAACCGTGGTCGAGCTGTCGGCCTACGCTGGGGCGACGAGCCTCCCCATAGTGACCAGTGAGCAACACCGCCTCGTGAGCTGAATACGGTGGTATGAGACACTGTATTCGAGCTGTTGGCCTACACTAATCATGTGACGAGCCCTTTGTAGTGACCTCGAGCATACTTTAAGACTACGTTGGGGTGACGAGCCTTTTATAGCAATGAGAGTATAAGCTAGGCCTACCCTATCACAGCCTAGCTGTGGTCTCTAGTTGGGTCGGTGACGTACCTTTGAAAATAGACTGTCAATTGGTAGGGCGTTGGTGGTAGTGACCTAGAACCGCAACTTCGTATGAGATTTACTAGGATTGACGACCCTAGAATGGATCATTGTTTGGGTATTGATATAAGGGAGGTACCTTAGTTATCTAACCCTGCTGTATGAAAAGGACTAATAAGAATTTGGTAATCATATACATGCACCGCATTACACGTGCGTTCAGGCGTAGCAGGTCAAGCACTGAGGCAGTGTTATTCATGCGCGAACGTGAGATGAAGTCGCTAAGGGAGCGTCGGCGAGGGCATACATCATACATTCATACCATTCTTGCATTAATAAGAGTACTTAGGGATGTGTGATTTACTGCTTTATCATTACTGCTTGATTGAATTGATAACATGCTAACCTTTGCTTTATTGTTCCACTGAGTTGATTACTCACTCCCACGTTACGGGATGATGTTGTACACACCAACCAGACCCTGTCTTTATTGCAAGTGATGGCGACGCCCAGGAAGCAGAGCCGAACTTCTATGATAATCAGGAGGAGTACTCTTATATGCAGTTCTCCGATGGCTTCGCTTAGGCTCTCCTGGTCGGCGGGGCTATAGGGTTTTATTACAAGTGAACCATTTTTGATACTTTTGACTTTTGTAATATTACATGTACACAGTGACTCAGTGTTATATTCATACTCTGGAGATAGATTTCGGTTTATATGTTCCTCATGTATTTTATATAATTTCTAGTCTTCCGCTGTCTTGAAAACAACTTGATCTGGAGTATGAATTACTGTTTTGGTATAATCCCACTCATGATTAATGCACTAACACAGACAACATTTTATCATAAGCATTTATGTTGCATAAGTGATGTTTTGGAACTCGGGAGTTGAGTTGCTACTCGACCTCCAATATTCAGGGCATTACAAGTTAGTATCAGAGCATGATTTGGATTAAACCGGACCTGTGTTATGGTCACACAACGTATGCTGATGCTTTTTGACATAGGTGGGTGCGAGAGAAATGTAGAAACGAACTTAGGTTTTCCCGATTGCACCAATTGGCGAAGTTCACCGAAATCAACCATTTTGTTTGGGTCCATACGCATCTGTGATCGCATGAGACAACCTCGGATCACTCCCGGACCGTCTATCGACGGATTAAGATCACAAATGACCCCATCCCAGCCTTCAGAAATCGTTAAATGCTTATATACATCAGATAGTATCTGAAATAGCCTGAATAGACTCAAAATGGAGGTGGGGCCCAAATGGGGCACTTCCAGAGGGACCCAGGGTGGGCCCCACATGTTTTTGGATCGAGAGGGGTAGGAGGACCTCGCCCAGGGGGCGAGCCCTCACCAGATTCTCCAGAGGTCGGCTAGGACCTCACCGCCAAACTGGCTCGGCTGGGCGGGGCGCTCGGGCCGATCGAGTTTGGGGCATTGTATGACCCACTGATGTATGAGGTTTTGATTAAAACCCTTCCAAACACACCCCTCCTTCACAAATCACCCCGCCACATTTTCTTTTCTTCCAAAAAGTTTCGAGTTCTCTCTCAAATCGTCCCACCAAACGATCTCTCTTCCATTTTCGTGCACCCTCTCCACCACCCTGCTGTAAGCCCACCTCCATTGCTGCCTACCCTCTCCATTCTCTCTCATTTAAGCCCTTGAATTTCCTATTTGAGGCTCAAATTCGTGTGCACCCACTACCCATCCTCTTTCTTCATTTTCCCTCTTCATTCCCTTCCACTGGAGCCGTTACACCCTCCTTTAAGGCTCAAATCCATGGAAACCTAAAGACTCCAGCCCTTTTCTCCCTTGTCTTCCCTTTTCCATGGCCCTATTTGAGGTTATTACGACCATCTTCTCAATTTCCACCATTCTTTCTCTCATGGGAAAGAGAAAGGGTGTCGTGGATGAAGCCGGGCCTAGTCTCCCCACTCGTGCAAGGAGACTGAGAGGCACCACCGCAAGCACGGGCGTTGAGCGTGAGATATGGACTAAGCGGGACCTCAATCCCCAGGCTCCTCTCCCAAGAACTCTACTGGCGGAGTTGTCCCATGGAAGATATGCAGACCGTAGGGTCCTTTTTGAAGCTCAAGTGGATGGGCGGCTCTTTGGGGAGTATCTGCTATTGGAGCGCCTGAGTGAAGCCGGTTGGGGCCCTGTGTTTGAGGGAAAATATCGTGCGAATGTAGGTACTGTTCAAGCTTTCTATGCCTATATTCGAGAGCCTACGCTGGATCCCTTACAGTTCAAGATTCCCTCGGGAAGTGGTTGGGAGGCCACAATTGACGCTGACCTGATAGCTCGACTCATGGGAATACCGCTTGGCCAAGTCCACGCAAGCGAGAAGAATCTGAAGAGTGCACGTGAAAGGGATCACCGTACGTGTTTCCTTTGTGGTCGACTGGTTCAGTGGCAGCCAAATAATAATCTTCTAGCGACTAATATGACTGACGACTTCCGTCTACTCCATCACATCTTCACGTTCAACATCTACCCCAGGTGGAGTAACCGCAGCGAGTGGACACGCCTGATGGTAGATTTCTTGCATCAGGCAGGGCAGGGTGAGAACTTGTACGTGCCTACGTATGTTCTGCGACAGATAGTTCTTACCGCACGCTCCAATAGAAGGATTAATTCACTCCTCTTCGGTCGACTCATATGTAAGATTGCACGCGAGTTCGGCTACGGACTTGGCGCAGAACTCCCAGTGCCGCAACATTTCATCAATGAAACTACTCTCACTCAAATGGACATTGGGCCATGGCAGCGACAAGCCCGACTTGAGGAGAGTGAGGATGAGACGGAGAGTGAAGAGGAAGAGAGTAAGGAAGAAGGTGGAGCTGAAATAGAAGAGGAAGAGAGCGAGGAAGAAGAGGAGGCCCAGGATACAGAGGAGAGCTCCCCTCCTACGCCACCGGAGCTGGACACTGATCGGGCTGATAAGGATGCTCGTATAGATCGACTTGAGGAGGATCGTGCTGTCCTACGATAGGATATTATGGATCTTCGAGGCCTCGTGAAACACAAGTTCAAGAATGTGACTCACACGTTGAAGTCTATCCTGGGCCGTCTGCAAGATAAGGGCACCCCTCCTCCTTCGCCAGACTCGGATGCTTAGTCATCTACGCCCTCACCCAGTGCGTTTGTTTTGTTGCTGTGTTAGGATCTTTGTGTTTTCATGTTGATAGGCCTAGTGGTGTTGTAGTTGGTAGAATGTTTTAAATGTTTGAAGTCTTGGTTGTATTAGCTCACATGCATCTCCTGTCATGATTCATATAACACTGTATTTCATGTATTATGACAATTTTGGTAAATGAAATGCATGAAGTTTCTTTAATCTGGGTATGAATGCTGCGTAAAAGTGTTTGTGAGTATGCTGAATTTGACCTGGGTTGCACCCTATGTCATATAGGGCATGCCACGGAAGGTCATGCGGAGCACGGCACGCCTCGCACTTACTGATTCGATGGATCAGGCACCTCCCCGATGTGATGGTCATACGGACCCCGGTGTGGGCCCTGTTCGTGAGATTATGCCTGAGTCTCAGCCTTCTACTAGTCCTAGAGTTGGGTCACCACCTTACACGCCACCGGTTCGTGAGCAAAACCGTGCGTCTTCTTCGACACAGCACGTGCCTTAGGCAGCCCCACCTACGGATAGGTTGGAGCAGTTGTTGATGATGATGCACCAGCAGCAGCAGCAATAACTCTTAGCCACTATTGCAGGGGCCCTAGCTCAGGGTGGGAGTGCGACTCCACCTGCACCATCTGTACACCCTACTGAGCCTGTAGGGCTTTCCACTCAGGATGAGGGTGTGACTTTACCCGCTCCTGCTGCATACCCTACGGGGAATCTGGGTACGTGTGGTCTCCTCGAACGATTCCAGCGCTTGAGGCCTCCTACCTTTACGGGTTCTCATAGACCCGGGGAGGCTGAATATTGGCTCGACTGCATCTCTAAGATGCTGAGGATGCTACATTGTACAGAGCAGGAGCAGCTCGAGTTGGCCACCTTTATGTTTGAAAAGGAGGCTAGCTTGTAGTGGGATAGTGTTCTGCGGATAGTTACAGTTGCCTATATATGGACATGGGTAGATTTTGAGTTTCGCTTTCATGAGAAGTATTATCTCCAGACATATCGGCACGAGAAGGAGAATGAGTTCTTGCGCCTCAGACAGGGAGGCATGACAGTGACAGAGTATGAGAACAGGTTCACGGAGCTAGCCAGATATGCTCCTTTGATACTAACTGATGAACCGATGAAAATGCGGCATTTTTCAGATGGGTTGCGGCCCGATATCCGCACTAAGACGTGTTGCGCTAGCATTCCCAATTATGCTGAGTTAGTCAACGCGTCTCTGTGAGCCGAACAAGATGAAGACAGAGTTTCTCAAACATGTATACCAATGGGCCCGAGGCCCCAGTCCGAATCACAGGACCGACTAGTCCTAGGTAAGAGGCCACATGTAAACTTGCCTCCCAGGCCCATGGCTCTGCCGACCCAACAAAGGCGAGCAAAATATTGGTGTACATATTGTGACAAAGGCGGACACACTGACCCCTTCTGTTTCACCAAGATGAAAGACAATGGTATCACGCCACCTCAGAAGAACGACCGTCGGCCACCACATGATATAATGACTCCATCCTCACGATCTGCACCACCAGTGCAGCCACTTTACCGACCACCTGTACCTCGAAATGGGTCACCCCAACGACCTATGACGGTGCAACCAAACCATCTTCAACAAGCCCGTGTGCATGCACTTGCAGCTGAAGCACCTGAGTCAATAACTGCAGCGCCTTTGACCTTTGAGGTCTCTGCCCGCAGTCAAGGTATGCCTGTATTCCTATTGGTAGACATTGGGTCCGTGTCATGCTCCACAGTCAAGCGTTTGGGATTGAACACTATCCCTATGGATGTGTTGAGAGTCCTTATCGCGACAAGGACTTTCTCCGATCCTACCAAACTTTGTAAGGATTGCCCGATAGACTTAGGAAGCAGAGCAGTGTGTATTAACTTGATAGTCTACCCACTCATAAGCGCGACGGATGCTGGTGGACTAATAGCCCACCGGCCCATGATCGAAGGAAATTGATCCCGGTTATACGAAAGGTTAGGTCACGAAATAGGAGCTGGATCTTCCTTTAAAGGTCAGTAATGAAGTCGAGGAGCCGGATCTTCCTTAGAAGGTCAGTAATGAAGTTGTCGAAGTGCAAGTATTAAACCAATTTGTATGAAAGAATAACAATGGATTACTATAGGGATTATAAAAAAAAAAACATGGTAACTAGAGATGACAAATATGTTGTAAATAATAGAAGGGTCGAAACGGAAAATTTCTACAACTTCAAGTTGTCAATAGGCTAGTCATACCTTTTCATATTAAAGTTTATTATGTGGTGTCTATTTAGGAATTATTTATAATCATACTAAGAAGTATCCTGCGATTAGATTTGATTATACGTAAAGATATATATATATATATATATATATTTAATTTTTTTTTGTACAATTAAATTAGAACCCTCGGGTAGGATTGAGTTTCATAGTTTAATACTCCGTAAGCTCATGTTAGAGGCAAACTACAGTAAAATATTATAACTTTCTTATTTTCCTTGTAAATTCGAGGTTCATACCGTGTCGAGGAGATGTCTCTTTTCTTTCTCTACCTGCTGCCTTATGTTATTAATATTCCAAACTTCTGCAATATTTTAGGACTCTCGACTCTTCCCTAGCTCCCGAGATTAATGAAACCAAAGTGTAAATTTGCTCATAACCCCCTAGTCATATGATTGAAATGGTGACCTACAACTATAATTTTAGGAGATTGAAAACCCTTCTAGTATAGTCTTTTGACTATGAGCATCAGGAAAGAACTTATTATCCACCAAGTTAAACATAGGTTAAACAAGAACTCTCATTAAACAAGATCCAAAGGACAACCTTATAGACATGAGGTTTGAACCTCCTAGCGAATTATAATACTCCTTAAATACTTAGGATGATTCGATTTCAGAATTTCAGAACCATATCCGTACGAGGCATTTGTGGCTTAACTCAATTCTCAATCTTTGGTGATTACCAAAGGACTCATTGCTTTGACCGAGCAGAAGACCAGGATCCATCAGGATTAGGAAGGGATACAATGTGTTGCCTGCCCTGGTCAGGCGGGCAATCGACGTATCGGGTTCGAGCATACCACAACTGACATTCTGTATTAGCCCAATCATAAATGGTAGAACATACCACACTTAGGTAAACTTTCACATCAGACACTTAGCATGATAATAATGACTTGGACATTTATCTTCAAACCTCAAAGGTAGAAACCTTTAAGGGGGGTAGACCGATATGAGCTATACTAGTGTAGCTATTATATACCCTAATGTGTATATAAACCTGAAACCAGCAGAACTAACCTGTAAACCTTTACTTATTACCCTTAGATAATTTCGGGGATGAAATTTTTCTTTAAGGGGGGTAGATTGTAACGTCCCGAAAAAATCAGTACAAAGACCCGAGTACCACCTCAGGTAGAAATCACTCAGGACGAAATCTATTAGAAATTAGACGAAATTAACTAAGTGTTAAACTAGATTAGCTATGAAATTTTCTTGAACCACTTTAAATACGATCTGTAAGACCCAAAACTTGTAAAATCATTGACGCTAGGTTACCTTAAAATCTAGGATGAATCTCATTACCCAGTTACCCTCGGGAGCATCACGAAACTCCGTATCAGATCTGGACCGCACATCGAAAGTCCGAATAATACGAAGTTATATAATTAGGACCGCCTTACCGGGCTTGACAACCATGTCGGAAATTAAATCCAGACAGTGTCCCGGGGCTATTCGCTTGAGCCCGGAGTGAAGTGTGTGAGAAAACGTGGTTTTCTTTATAAATTAAATCTAATTTAAGTAATCTGAGACTTGTCGCTTGCGGGCCTGATATAAACAATCAGACTGCCAGAATCTGACCCAAATACACCCTTGGATCAGGAGAAATTTATACACATGGCAGTGTACTTGTAATCCTGATCGAGTTCCGGTTACCGTTGAACTGAAACTGGTCCGCCACGTGTGATCTAGGAACCCGACTGGAATGAAAACTTAACTGGACCAAGATCCATGGTCAGGGAGCTTAAGTCCGACCTTTGGCTCAAGGGGGGCTCCAGAAGTGCTTCGTTGGGCCGAAACAGATGAGTTTTGGCTATAACCTAAGTATACCTTAGCCCTGGGGCTATTTCCATCAGTTTTGGGCCTATATAAGGGCCTTAAGCCCTCACTCTCTCATCCCATACAAATTTGGGAAACCCTAAGAGAGGAAAGAGAGAGAGAGAGAGAGAGAGAGAGAGAGAGAGAGAGAGTTGGAGTTCATCCTTGGGATTCAATCTTATCCTTCCACGGGCTGAATCAGCTCTTCCGTACCGCTCTACTGGCGATACCGATCCCGTTCTTAGGTAAGAAATTCAACCCCTAATCTGTTCTAGGGTTTTCAATAGTTGAAATAATGAAATAGCTAACCTAGTTCATGCTATAGGTTGCCATCCTGCCGGTGACAAAGACTACGTGTTTAAAATAAATCTGTTATGCGTTTACCGGTGTAAGGCGCAGACTATAGATGTATAGGTTATGGTTTTCAAGGCTTTCAATGTTGGTTAATGATTTATTCTTGATGTGGGTGCTATTTCACATGCATAAAGTGATGTCCGTTTTGTTTTTCAGTTATACGTTAACTAGGTTGAATAGTTGAATATACTGTATTCCTCGTATTTGTAGAAAATACTGTATACGTATGAAATTTGAATTTGTGCTTGCCATGATTAATTACTGCCTATGTATGCTAGATGCATGTGTATTAACTTCTGGGTGAACGGATTAGCCTAATACATGTTATCCCGACATATGTTGTGTATGTTATAACATGTAGCCTAAGTGTTTGTAGAAATGTTTTGAATGAATATGAAACTATGATTTATTCTTGTCATGACTATTGGTCGTGAATGCATGATCGTGGTTCATGTGGCAACTCCTTTGTAAAAGGATTCGCTACGACATGTGTTATAGCTAGCATATTACAGGTATGTTGGAAGGTGTAGTCTAAGTGTTTGTAAAATTGTCTGAATGAGTAAGTAGTTAGTAAATTGCAATGTATAAGGGTGTTGAGATATGATTCTCAACTACTTTAACTATGTATATGCTTTCCTTCATGTACCGTATATTAGAGTGTCTGTTTATCTATGTAATGCATATGTATAAATCCATGTTTAAGTTGTATTCCATAAAATACAAAAACAAAGCCATGAGGGGTGATGGGGGAGTGGTGTAACGATTTCGTGCAACAGCCCTGGCAGCCCTAAAGCGGACATGATTGTATGATTTAAGATCTTGATCTATTACTGCTTTAACTATCTTCTAGGATATTTTGTTGTCATTGAATGTGATTGGGCTATTGTATAGTCCAGGTAATCGGTAATAGATCCTAGATTGGTGGATGATGTCGTTTCACCACACAGGATGTGTTCGACAAATCCGAGCCATACTTCAATTATCGACAGTGGTTAGACCATATGGAGTGCTTACGCACTTCATGTCGATCAACTCGATGTGCGCTCGTGCTAGTCGAGCTCGTCAAGTAACCCGATTAGCCCTAGTATGTTCACCATGTTTGGACGCTACTGCTTGAACCTAAGGTACCAAACTCAGCAGTGGAAACCCCGTTAACCTTGGTGCCTCGATTCGCTAAGACTCATGAGCCAGACATGGTGGTATGAGACACCGTGGTCGAGCTGTCGGCCTACGCTGGGGCGACGAGCCTCCCCGTAGTGACCAGTGATTAACACCGTTTCGTGAACCGAATACGGTGGTATGGGACACTGTATTCGAGGTGTCAGCCTACACTGATCAGGTGATGAGCCCTTTGTAGTGACCTTGAGCATACTCTGAGACTATGTTGAGGCAACGAGCATTCCGTAGCAACGAGAGTATAAGCTAGGCCTACCCCATCGCAGCCTGGCTGTGGTCCCCAGTCGGGTCAGTGACGCGCCTTCGAAAATAGACTGCTAGTTGGTAGGGCATTGGTGGTAGTGACCTAGAACTGCAACTTCGTATGAGATTTACTAGGATTGATGACCCTAGAATGGATCATTGTTTGGGTATTGATATAAGGGAGGTACCTTAGTTTCCCAACCCTGCTGTATGAAAAGGACTAATAAGAACTTGGTAATCATATACATGCACTGCATTACGCGTGTGTTCAGGCATAGCAGGTCAAGCACTGAGGGAGCGTAGGCAAGGGCATGCATCATACATTTATACCATTCTTGCATTAACAAGAGTACTTAGGGATGTGTGATTTACTGCTTTATCATTACTGCTTGATTGAATTGATAACATGCTAACCTTTGCTTTATTGTTCCACTGAGTTGATCACTCACTCCCACATTACGGGATGGTGTTGTATACACCAATCAGACCCTGTCTTTGTTGCAGGTGATGGCGACGCTTAGGAAGTAGAGCCGAACTTCTATGATGATCAGGAGGAGTACTCTTATATGCAGTTCTCTGACGGCTTCGCTTAGGCTCTCCGGGTTAGCGGGGCTACATGGTTTTATTACAAGTGAAGCATTTTTGATACTTTTGACTTTTATAATATTACATGTACACAGTGACTCAGTGTTATATTCATACTCTGGAGATAGATTTCGGTTTATATGTTCCTCATGTATTTTATATAATTTCCAGTCTTCTGTTGTCTTGAAAAAACTTGATCTGGAGTATGAATTACTGTTTTGGTATAATCCCACTCATGATTAATGCACTAACACAGACAACATTTAATCATAAGCATTTATGTCGCATAAGTGATGTTTTGGAACTCGGGAGTTGAGTTGCTACTCGACCCCCGATTTTCAGGGCGTTACAACAATGGACCTTATGTACATCCCATTGGGCCTCGACCCTTGGGCCTCCAATACATCAAATGGGCCTCATAATATGGGTATCATATATATCAAGGTGGGCCTCAATTGACAGCCACAAATAAATCAAGATGGGCCTCATACATCCCCAAAAATCATATTGGAGGATCATTTGGACCATACCACAAATAGTAATGGAGATAATAATTTTCATCGTTAAATAAATCACAAGGCCCACTATAAAGTTTATTTTCCAACCAATCTAATCATAAGGTCATAAAGTCCTTAATTAAGAGGTGAAAATAAATATCATATAGGTCCAAACCCTGTAGCCCAAGGGTTTTAATGGTGGACATTTAAACCCACTATTTCCTGTAATGTGGTCCACCTGATTAACGACTGGATGGTGTGGCCAACCGTGATGTATTTTGAGATCCAATTTATTCATAAATTAACATAGTGATAGATGAAGTGGAAACAAATATCAGCTTAATAGGAAACTATTATGGCCCTTAGAAATTTTGAACGACCCACCATTTTAACGGTGGGGTCCACTTAAAATTTAAATCTGACTCATCCTTTAGTTCATACCATAAAATAATATTTTAAAATGGTTGGACAGTATAGATACCACGCATTGTATCATGGTGGGCCCGATCGTCCAAACAATGGACGATGTGGATAAAACACATACATCATTAGGTGGGTCCCACCGTCCAGTGCTGTGGACGGTGTGGACAAAACACATACACCATGGTGGGTTCCAGCATCCAATACCGTGGACTGTGTGAATAAAACGCATACATCATTGGTGGGTCCCACGTGGAGCTCACCATAACGTTTATTTGCCATCCAATCTGTTAATAAGGTCACATAGACCCGGATGAAGAGGAAAAATAAATTTCATATCAATCCAAAACTTCTATGACAACCCAAAAAGGGTTTCAATGGCAGACGTTCAATCCCACTGTTTTCGTGTGATGTGGGCCACCTGAGCTCCATATATGGCTCATTTTTTTGGGGTGGCCCACTATCCCAAAGGGGCCTATCAAATGCATGGTGGATCTGCTGCACAAGATATTTTTTTCAGTAGTTTTTCCTAGGTGGGTCCCGCACCAGAAGAATCCACCCCACCGATTGGATTCTACAGTTCATAACAGATCCATCAAGCCTAATATTGAGCATGTTTCAGTGTATAGAAACATCGGTGTGGGTTTCAATGGTAGAAAACACTGTTTTCTAAGAAATGGCCCGCTAGATAATCAGATTGGCTCCATTTTTCGGCTCAACGCTTAAAATGAGCTGAGGAATGGAATGGATGGTGTGGATAAGGTTCATACATCAAGGTGGGGCCTGTATGAGTGGCCCACCCAAAAGCCTTAAAATCAAGTACTTTTTTTTTTATTAATTCACCCACTGTCTGTTCACACTCCACTGCACGTCCAGCGTCCTTGGAAACTAGACGGTTTGAATGTTCTTCAAGGTGGGTCCCACATGGACATGACCTCACTTGATTGGATCAATATGATATTTATGTCTTCCCATCACCCCAAGGTAGGGCCCACATGGCTTGGACGGTATAGATCTATCACGTCCACCAAGTGGGTCCCACGAAGGTGGACGATTTGGATAAAATGGCATACATCATGGGGCCATGAACAAGGGAAAAAAGAGTGAGAGAGAAGGAGAGAGATCGAGTGATGGAGGGACCTTAACACTATGGGCCCTCCCTTCCGTAATTTATAACATACATCGAGTGGTTCCCATTACATATGGGTCCACCGATCAAAATCAATGGTGGAGATCCTTTCTCCACCAAAATGAAAGGTCTAGATGACCCTATCGATGCAAGGAAAATAAACATCATGATGGGATCCATAGAGAATGGCCCCATCATGGAATGATCATGAGGATCAAGGTGGGCCATTGGCCACATCTAGGGTCCAAAGTGAGATTCATACCATCAATCGATAGGCCTCACTTGGCCCATCATAAAAACATGAAATCTAGGCCTATAGAAACACCCACTGTTCGATCTTCTTTGTCTGATGGAACGTCGAACTCCTTGTACCTCACTTTGATGGAAGGTGATGAGAGATGAAGGGCTAGGATGATAGATCTTGGGAGAGGAAGTGGGCCACACAATTCACTCTTTTCTCTCCATGGAAGAGCTTGGACGTCCACTTTTTTTGGTGTTGCTTGGAAATTGTGTTGAGAAAGAGAGAGAGAAGGGATAGTTGTAAGAGAGGTGATGGATGTGAGGTGATAGTTGTACTTGACACGTATGGGTGTGTAAGAGAGAGGGTGAGAGAGAGTTGACTTTGGGGTTGCTCTTGTACTTGACATGAGGTGATTGATTAATTGGTTGATGGGACATGATGTAGAGATTCTCTTGGGATTACAAATAAGCGGAGTTTTTCCTCGAACTGAACGCGGGCCCTCATCTCATGGCCAGAGTATCAGATTGGTATGTAAGACGCGGCATTGGAACCACAACGATGGTGTGGTCGCAATAGTACAAGTGTCAAATTGAGCCAACTCAGATCTTTGGGATATGACTTAGGGTCACGCGCCAACGTCGATTATAGATCGCAGGTTGTTGGAATTCGTCGGGAAGGATTGTTGGAGTCGATGGAATAATACGGACTAGGATACGGGCCTTACAGGAGGAATAGGACTATGCCAAATAAAAAAATAAATGTGAAATATAAATGCAGATAGCTTAATCAAATAACAATCTTAATTGCAATAGTATTGAGAGGTTGATACAAACATTGTTCAAAGGACAATCTTACACTAAAAACTAAAGTTTATGGTAGGACAACTTGATTTCTGGAACTCAGTAAGGATCAAAAACTCAAACTAATACAAGAAGAAATAAAAATAAATCTAGCTATTATAACATTCACCACATGTACATGAAATAGTTACAAGCATTCACCACACATACATCACGCACATCATCATCATCCAAACTCCAAGAATTATAGTGGTTCGGTGTGTACAGCAACTGTTCTCAAACAGCCATACCTACTCCACTCCTAATAATCACAACCCACGTGATATTGGCTTTCACTATGAAAGAAGGTTTTCTAAGGTTCACCTTAAAACCTTTACAATTGCATTTTCAATGGGCTATCACAATTAAAAAGCCCACACTAAGATTTTCTGGCTTATCTCAGTCAAAACCACAAGAGATTTTCTGGCTTATCTCACAAACCACAATAGAGATTTTCTGGCTTATCTCACGAACCAAAAAGTAATAAACAATATACTTATTTGTAGATTCTGCTTGATATAGCCTGGTAGAACCGCTTCACTTGTAGATGTACTTGTTCAATATTCAACACACATATAAAATGGTTCTAGGTTTAAAATGAATTTTAATTAAACTCAGACTTGGGCTACTTGATTGAATTCCTTGGATCTCAAAAAGGTAGAGTAGAACTCCCTTTTATAAAATTAGATTGAAAGTAAAGAGTTTAAGAAATTACACAATCAAATAAACTATAAACGAATCTAAAATTACTGAACAATAGCTTGACAATCATGGGGAACTTTCTCTCAAAGTGATGGATTGATTTGGCTTTGAATGAATGAATAAAGCTGAGAGAAGTCCTCTATTTATAGGCTGAAAAACTGTTCCTTCGACTGGTCTAAGGTTAGCCTCGACTGGTCCTGGGAGCAACCAAATTTCAAAAATTCCAGCGCAATCGGATAAAACCGAACCTCGACTGGTTGAGTGGGGCTCAAAAAGGTTGTTGGAGTTCGAGTCAAGCCCTGCTGGATTGGTGGAGCCTGTTCCCACGACTGGTCGAGCAGGGTGCTCGACTGGTCGTGACCCTACCAGAAAAATTTGAAAATTTGAAATAATTCCTAGACTGGTCTAGAAAAACCCTGGACTAGTCGAACATAGGCTAGGACTAGTCGAACCAAAGCTTGTAAAAAGCAAAATAACCCATATGAAATATGCAATATGAATGACCTAAACTTAAGGTCTTTCTAGGGTCATTTATAGCTGAAATATTGAACATTGAACTCGTAGCTTCAGTTGCTTCCAATTGATCTTGTACTTGATGTTCTTGAAGCATGATCTTGTACATTTGAAGCTTTAACTTGAACTTGACCTTGTAATGCATTTGAATTTGATCTTGCATTTGAAGCTTCAACTTGAACTTGACCTTGTAGTGCATTTGAATTTGATCTTGCATTTGAAGTAACACTTGAACTTGGTCTAATTGATCTTGAAATAGTTCTTTGTCTTGAAACGAAACTTGTACTTGAACTTGGAATTGAACTTGCATTAGTATTTTATCTTGAAGTATAACTTGCACATTGATGTAGCATTTGAAGTTGAAGTAGATAAAGCAATTTTCATGACTTATAACACATCTTCGAATGAAGGTGAACTTTCCATCTATGAACAAGTCCATCATTTCAAAGTATTTTGTCATTAGG
This sequence comes from Magnolia changhungtana, assembly GCA_030180095.1. Taxonomy (NCBI): domain Eukaryota; kingdom Viridiplantae; phylum Streptophyta; class Magnoliopsida; order Magnoliales; family Magnoliaceae; genus Magnolia; species Magnolia changhungtana. The sequence continues at coordinate 5,380,754 of JASAUF010000552.1, read as the reverse complement.
AAATTTGACAATACAGGGTTCTTGATATACAACATAACACTTACAGGAGCTCGGTCAAATAAGCTCGGTCGGATAAGCTTAGTCAAATCTCGGTCGGATAAGCTTGGTCGGAGCTTCAGAAGTGTGCAGTGCTAGGGACTAGGCTTGGGAATGCAAGGTCTTCCCTTTGGTTTAGAGGTGTATGCCGTTAGTCCGAGCTGACCCCATGAGTGGTCAAGCCATTTTTTTCCACAGCAGAAGCCCCCTACTTCTTGAGTTCTCAATACAAGCTCGGGAAGTTGGTGGAATGGAGTTGGGCGAATGAGCCACTTCACATTCACTGCCAGTGGACGAAAAGGCGAGAAGATCGAGGGAAATCCACAATGATGGTCTGGCATGATCGAGGTACCGTACTCTGTGCATTAGCTTTTTCAACTTCTGGATTGTAACATTTAGATGAGTGGCACTGCTCGGGGAGTTGGATCAGCGGAGCGAATAGGGGGTTGTCACGTGTAAAGTGGTGGGCGCTAACGCCTCTCTTTGCCTGCAACATTTAATGTTGGCTATTAAAGGCCGTAGCTGAGGAGGCCTATAAAAGTGGAAGATCCTGCTGGCAGCTATTGAGGGTCAAATATTGCATAACGTGCTATTTTAATCATGTTTTTGTTACAAGGTGTTTTTAGGAGTTTGGAATGAAAAAGGGTACTAAAAGCATGAATTTAATGCTCTGAAGTCACCAAGGCAAGGGATGGACCCCAGGGGACCGAGATTGAAGAATTTACATGCCAAAGGTGAGACCCGTATCCTAGCCCGTACCGTTCCGTAGGCTTTTGTGGTCCTCCCAGTCGAATTCCAACGACCCGCGACGTGTAGATAGCAGTTGCGCGTGACCCTAAGTTGTATCCCTTATTCCAGAGTCAGCTCGACCTGAGATTTGTATCCTTGTGACCGTGTCGTCACCGCAGTTCCGACGCCGTGTCTCATACGTTGAGGCGATACTTGGACCAGGAGATATGGACCTGCGTTCAATTCGAGGAAAACGCCACATGTTGCATTCCTAAGAGAATGTCCCATCAATCACATCAAATGTCAAGTACTCTATCCTATCCCCAAGTACAACCACCCCTCCCCTAAAGTCAACTTTCTCTTACAACTAAGTACACCCATCACTCACCCATCACTCACACCCATCTCTCTCTCTTACAACCTCTCTCTCTTACAACCTCTCTCTCATCCCTCTCTCTCTCTCTCATTCTCCAAGCAACCCACGTCCAAGCTTCCATGAGAGAAGCTAGTGTGGTCCACCTTCCTACCTCCTATCTCCACCATCCAAAGTCCATCTCAACCATTGAATCACACCCCTTAGAGCTCTAGATCGCATTGGCGGAAGAAGGAAGATGAGATCAACGATGGGCGTTCATCATCTTTCTTTTTTTTTGGATTTAAGGCCCACTTGTAATGGGACCCACCTGATGTATGCATTGTATTTAGAGGGACCCATAGTGGCGGGGTCCCTCCAATCTTCACCATCTCTTTCTCTCTCTCCCTCTCTTTCCTAATTTTCTTTTTTCTTTTGGTGTATGGCCCACCTTGGTGTATGTGAGGAGCCCACACCGTCCAGTGGACAGACTCACTGTGATGTATGTCTTCCATCCACACCGTCCAATTGCTCTGGACGGTGCTAGACACCATGTGTAGGTGCTGCTTTGCCCCACCTTGATGTATTTGTTTCATCCACACCGTCCAGACTGTCTGGACGGTGCTGGGCAGTTTGGATGGCGCTGTAGTGGGCCACCTAGATGTATGTATTATAGCCACACCATCCAGCTGGGATGGTGGTAGCCCACATTGATGTATGTATTGTATGTCCACGCCACCCATTTGCCAGGCCACACATGTGGCATCCACACCATCCAACTTGTGCTAGGCAATGTTTGGATGGTGTTGGACAATGTCTGGATGGTGCTGATTTATATGGACAATGTCTGGACGGTGCTGATTCTCATGGACAATGTCTGGACGGTGCTGGATGCACCTGCCTGGCACGTGTAGCACCCACATGTGGGGCCAGACATGATATATGTGTTTTATCCCACTGTCCAGTGGGTGGGACGGTGGTGATCCAGGCCGTCTAGCCTCACACGTGGTGTGGGACCCACATGATATATGTGTTTTATCAAGATCGTCCATCCAGCAGCAGATAGCTGCTGGACAGACGTTAGCAAGTTCTATGGGTCCCCTTAATGTATATGTTATATCCACCGTCTGTCCATCTGGATGGTGGACCCTACTTTGATGTATGTGTTTCATGTAAACCGTTCATCCATTGGAAGTGGACCCCACCATGGCAGCGTGTGGGGCCCACCTTGTATTAATGTATGTGCGACCACCACCCATCTGTGGGGCCCATACATGACATATGTGTTCTATCTCAACTGTCCATCCAATTGGCAAGCTTGAAGCCTAAGGCAGATCTATTAGGTGGACCACACTGTAGAAAACAGTGGTGAGTTGAACGTCTGCCATTGAAATCCTTTTTAGGTCATAGAAGTTTGGATCAATATGATATTTGTTTTTCCCTCTTAATCCTAGTTTTTGTGACCTTATGATCAGATTGGATGGAGAATAACGTTATGGTGGGCCCTACCTTGATTACACGTGTGGCCCACCATGTATGTATGTTTTGTATATCCAGGCCGCCCACCTGTCTGTGCACCCATTAGGTCCAGCATGTAGTTGGGCTAACCGTCCAAAGTGACCCACCTGCTGTGCAATTTACATCTATGCTATTCATATTCATCTGGTGGGGCCCATTTAGGAGGTGCGGGCCCACCTGCTGGCTGTACAGGGCCCACTTGCTATGAGGCCCATTATGATGTACATTAGGCCTTTGTGTGAGGCCTATGTGATGAGGCATGATGTGATGTTTATATGGCTATGAGTGAGGCCCAATGTGATGTTTATCCAGCCCGTGTTCGAGGCCCATGTGATGGGGCCCACTTGTTATGTATTCGAGGCCCATGTGCAGGGCTCACATGTTGTGTATTTTAGGCCCATAGTGATGTATATTAGGCCCTTGTGTGAGGCTATGGGCCCACTATATGTTTGGCCCTATGTGGGCCACTTCTTGGGAGCAATGTTGGTTAAATGTCCACATTGATAGGCAATGATGGTTGGATGTCCACATTGTGACCTTCCCTTAGGCCCTTTTTTTAAAGCCGGATATCGAGGCCGATTGTCAATGTCGATTATCAAGGCCGATTATCGATGTTGATTATCGGTGCCAGTTATTGATACCGATTATGAGTACGTGATAGCATAGAATTATGATACATGCTCATACGCATCATTTGCATGTTTGTTATGAGATGTGATTGACCATTACATGTGCCATAGTGCAGGTGGTTTATAGGGCTCCTTGATAGGCGGAGTTATCTCATATGAGTGCATGGTATGCGCAGGATTGATGCATGATTGGACTACATGACTCATTCATCTCGCATTATGTGATTGTGATTACTGTACGCTGTAGCGACATCAGGGCTGTGACCTCCACAGGCATGTCGTGGATGGCCAGATGAGACACTGAAAATATTTGGTTCAAGCATCTGGGCACTTTAGATGTCAATGGGTGAAAGTCCCTAAACCTCCGAGGCAAGGAGACGCCCCAACGTCTAGACTGAGTAGAAACATGAGTACTCGAGTGCTGAATACCAGTAGGCCACGTCTCCCACTGTGTTGTGGTCGGTTGGGAGGGGGTGTGGCCTTATCCGCCCAAGTGAGGGGGCTGCAAGCTAGGTTGAGTTTGACCAGCTCCCAAATGGGTCCGCTATCGACGAGCTGGGTAGGCATTGGTATACCACTGGCAGGCAGGTAGTGAGGTCTTTTCCACTCGCTGGGCTACGCAACCGGCTGGGGCGGTAGCCAGCTTGAAGTGTACTAGACCTCGGTGATGATCCCAGAGATGTACGGTGTTGATATGTGGACTTATTGAGCAGGGGTTTTATACTCAGCATTCTACTCATTTATTTATTCATTCACTATCCACTAGGGCTAGTGGTGCGTAATTATTTGTTACGTGTACCTTCGTAATGGCCAGGATTTCGGTTGAGGTGCGTGACTAACCTGAGATCAGGAGTTTACCACATTGAGTCTGACTATCCAAATTTAGGTATGGGATTAGTTTGGATAGAAGTCCCTTGTGGTGGACCCCGTAGCCTGTGATACTACATACTATCATCCCAACTTCACACTCTAGCTAGGTCATTTCATTCGCACCGCATATCGCATACTACATCCGCGGCATATGGCATTTTGGGTTACTATGTTCCTGCATTTATATGGCCTAGATACGGTTGACGATATTCATAAACTCATCAGGAATTGTATATTGCATTGCATCCTCGACATCTGATATTTGACTCTCTATGACTCTTCATTTGCATAGCTAATCTGTATTGCTTACTCTAACTCATGGACTTGTCAGTATTTTTTCTTACTCTGATATCGTATGATTTATGATCTTGCTAGTATTTTCGATGTTGTATGATTATGACATTGTATTGAATACTTGACACTTACCTTTTGCACACACTTACACCACCCTCTAAGCTTTCTATAAGCTTATGCACAATAGATGTGTGCAGGTGGCGTTAGTTACATCAGCATTGAGCATGAAGCGTGCAACAGTCTTCTAGAGCTTTGATTTTCGATATATGTATATTTCCCTTTCAACACTGTATTCAAATATTTATATTAGTGGATATATGATGATGATGTTGTCTTTGTGATTTGCGTATACTTGTGGTTATGCTTCTTACGGGATATATATACGTTGGAAAATCCTCCTTGTAGGATCCCAGGATCCGAATCTGGCATATAGGCACTGGGAGCCGAGAATGGGGTATTACGGAGGTTGTTGGCACCGGATTCAGCGATCAAAAATTTTGTGGGCCTGGTTTCTGAGTTTAGGGCGTGACACCAAAGATTTGAGAAAATCAAGTGATTGAAGTTAAAGAGGCTTAAAAGTCATCCTGAATGCAAGATCACAGGGTTCCCACCGTCTGTTTGGTTCGAAACTTTATTTATGGCCTGAGGACCCTAAATTAACCGTACACGTCGAAATTCAGCCCTTGGATATTTGTGGAAGTGGCCCAACGGAGAGATCAGAGGGCGCTAGCCATTAAAGAGCATCTTAGTAATCCATAAGCGATCAAGGCTCAAACTTAGGTGCTAGAAAGAGCGTGAAAAATAACAAGTATTGGTGAAATTTTGTCTCATTTGCATGGTGCAGTCAGGAGATACAGACGACAAAAGTTATAACAAAAGAGAAGGACAAATTTGTAAATAGATGTGCCATGCATGGCACCAGGTAGACGTGAAGAAGATTTTGTTTTCAATGGTGAATGTTGTCCGCACATCCGTTGAGCGTGTGGCCCACTTACAGATCGGATCCGTTTAATACTTGAGGCCATGGGCCAACGTGACATACAAGAGCCGGTGAACGGAGTGGATTTTTCACCAAGCATCACAGTGGACCCCACCTACTTCGAATACCTAACTTGCACATGAAGGAAGTTGGTTCAATGGTGAATTTTTCCCCCACAATAGTTGACCGTGTGGCCCACCTTGAAGTCGGATCTACTTCAAACTTGGGACCATGGGCTATCACGATGTGAGAAAACGGTGAAGGGAGTAGATTTTCTGAGAGAACACCATAGTGGACCCCACCTAATTCAAAACAACTAGCCAAAGCGGCATTCACCCGCACGCTGCAACAACGAGTGACGGAACCCGGTGAAACGATGGGTTTCACCCCACCTTCCTACTCCATGTGTGGGCCACCTGATCAACAAATCCAATCCAAACTTGAGCCCATGCCCTAAATTGATAAGATAAGACTGATGGCCGGGTTGGATCACACCACAAAAACCGATCCAGTGCTCACGCACCCATTCCCTATTTCATGCAAGAAGGGACCTGCGTAAGAAAGATTCCAAAATCTTCCTCCGCGTAAACAAGGTTGGTGCAAGGATTGCAATCGACGCAGCCACCTTCCCAACCATTATAAAAGAAAAGGAAAAATGCAAGAAAGAGGCATCATCTGACGTAGAGGAAAGAGCAACGTGAGGAGAGAGAGAGAGAGAGAGAGAGAGAGAGAGAGAGAGAGAGAGCGTGTGGGTCTGCAAATGTCAAGAGTTTTTCTTTTTCCCTCCTTGTTCTTTTTAATTGTTTTTATGTTTCATTAAGATGTTTAGTTTAGTCATGTCTATGATTGGCTAGACCTCTTAGATAAGGCTAAGAGGTGAAGCTTGTAGCGTGATGGGATGCTTTTTATGGCTTTGATTCATGTTTACTGAACTCTCCCTGATTCTAGTTTGATTATAAGGAATGCTTTTAGTTCTTAATGGTGTGTTGTGACTTAAATTACAATGGATCTGTGATAACTTTGAGCATGTTCTTTTCATTATTGTGTTATGAAGTTAGTAAGCCCTGTTGTTCACCATCGTCTCGTGGCATGGTTGGATGATGAGATCCTTCCTAACATTCGTCCATCTGCATTTGCAGCAGCTCATTTTAGAGGATGTCCCAAATTGAGGCACATCCAAAGATCAAGTATGGATCACACCACAGGAAAACAATGGTGATTGAATGCCTAGCGTTAAAAACTTCGTCGGGCCCACTATAATGTTTATTTGGCATTAAACATGTTGATAAGGTCAAACAGATCTCTAACCTAAACCTAAACCTAAACCTAAACTCGATCCTGAACCCGAACCCGAATTCCTAAACCTAAACCTAAACCGAAACTCAAATCCCTAAACCTAAACCTACACCTAAACCTATACCTATAACCCTAACCTAAACCTAAACCTAAACTCGAAAACCTAAACCTAAACATGATCCCGAACCCGAATTCCTAAACCTAAACCTAAACCTAAACTCAAACTCAAATCCCTAACCCTAAACCTACACCTAATCCTAATCTTAACTCCCGACCTAAACCTAAACCTAAACTTGCAAACTTAAACCTAAACCCGATCCGAACCCAAACCCGAACCCGAATCCGAATCCCTAAACACTAAGCCTAAACCTAAACCCAAACCTACTCTCAAATCCCTAAACCTAAACCTAAACTCGAAAACCTAAACTTAAACCCAAACTCGAACCCGAATTCCTAAACCTAAACTTAAACCTAATCTCAAATCCCTAAACCTAAACCTAAACCTAAATCTAAACCTATAACCTTAACCTAGTTCTCATGGGCATGCTCTTGTGATGGAATCAATTCTAGTTCTCATACCTATTATTCATTGAAAACTAGATCAAAGGAAGTTCATAATTAATTTTTAATGATATATCTTCCAATTGGATGAAGATGGGACTCTAAGTCCAGTTGAGTTCTTCAATCAAGAATAAGATCTCCTTGATCTCTACAAGTGGATCCTTGGCACTCTAGTTTCCCACCTTTGAATTTTCTAAGTTTTAGTTTAATATTTCACCATTACTCTCTTAAAAGCCTCTGATTTAGATTTCATCTTCGCCTAGTTCTAGTTCAAGTTACTTTCAGATTACGTACAATGTTCAGTCCCTGTGGATTCGACCTCAGTCTTACCGAGATTATTACTATATCACAACCCTATACTTGGGGTGTGAACAACAGCTCGGCCATTTGCATTTCGTCATTCCCTTTGTTGTTTCAGAGCTCCTGGAGTAGGTGATTTTCGGTGAGTTCTCCCTTCTTTTTTGTTCACCATTTTCTTCAGTTTCTTACTTTTGCTCTCTCCTTAGCCCGATATGTCGGATTTGTCGGGAGAGGGATGAGATATGTAGGGCTTTTAAGGTGATTTAGACCGGGGCAGCGTGGATTCTCAGTCTTTGGTCCTGTTGGAACCGACTTCTTCAGTCCCGTTGGGATTCATGTAAGAAGAAGCTCCCGCCCTTTCTCAAAGGGTAGCTGCTCAGTCCTCGGCTGAGCAGCCAGCTGATGTCTACCCTATGAAGTCGATCTTAAAGGAGGCGGCCTTGGCCAGGATCCATTCAGAATTCTAGATTCCAGACTCAGTGCAGATTCAGATTCCAACCCCCTTCGAAAACCCTGGGAACCCGGCCGAAGGGGACATTGCCGTCTTCACTATCGCTCTCCAGTGCAGACTTCGGCTTCCGTTACACCCATTCGTGAGGGCCATGACAACTCGTCTGAAGTTGGCCCCGAGTTAGCTTATCCCAAATGCGTGGAGGGCACTTCTGGGAACGTACATCCTCTGGTTTCAGATCAGGAGCAATGAGTTGACACCTGAGGAATTCGTATATCTGTACCAGACTAAGCATAATCCCTTGTAGCCGTACTGGTACTACTTTTCAGCATGGACAAATAGAGGTCGGAGCCTCATTATCAATCTCTCGACTTCCAACAAGGATTGGAAGAATAAATGGTTTTAGGCGTCAAGAGAGTGGGAGGTGCCTGCCGCCGAGCTGACTTGTCTGCGAGTTAGGCCACCAAGTTTGCCACTCCAGGTCGGGTACCGCTGTGGTACAATACGTAGATTTTCTTGTCCATGTTTTCTAGTTTTACAATGATCTTACCGCCTACCTATTTTTGCAGTCTATCCGAAGGGCTGTCTTGAGCTATCTGACCCCCTTCGCAGATAAGTAGACAAGACGAAAGTTTCGAATGATGAATTTCGCCGTTAAAATGTTCTGATCACCCCGGATATGCTCTACAGATCTATGTTCTGTCAACTGACTCCTTCTCAACAATTGATCTTCTTCTATAGTCCTGCTTTTGCTTCTCCTGGTAAGCAGAAGGTCGTTGATTTGTTAATTACGGCTCGACTTTAATATCTGGTTAACCTGAATTTTTTATTTTTTTTAATACAGACATGGCCGAGGTGCAGAAATTAGGGAAGAGGAAGCGCCCTCCTCCCATGGAGGAGATGATGAAAAAGAAAACAGTTGCCTAGAAGAAGGTAGCGGTCTCCTCCATCACATGAGTACTCACTTCCACAACGGAGGTGAGATTGAGGGCCAACGCCGAGCAACCCTTGGTGAGCTGGCCGACACCTAACCCCACTGCCCCTTCATGACCGAGTATCGTGGAGGTGGTAGAATTGGATTTGGAGGAGGTGCTTGCTACTCCTGAGATCTGAACGGCTGATGACGCTGAGGCCATCCATGTGGCCGATGAGGTTGAAGCCGCAACCGAGGGCGAAACTGCCCAGGTTGCTGAGGAAGCAAGCCTTTGGTGACCGAGGAGACTAGCTCCTTAGCGACACTGGCTGGCACCGAGAAGGGAGAGGCTTCGAGCCCACAGCATAAGGTGGTGAAGAAGTATCCACTAGGTCATCATATGTCCTGCCTGACCAACTGGGTGACAAGGCATGTCCTAGAGGAAGAAATTGCTGACCTGATAGACTCTCATCTAAAGTCCTTCCTCACCAATGTCGCTGCACTTTGCTACAAGGTATGTCCCTTTATGGATAACCTTTCTATTATTTGTTTCATTCTACCTAACTTATTTCCTTTATGTCCAGCTCATCCTAGCGCTGCTAACTACCCGCCAGAAGGTAAGGCGGGTAGCTGAGAAGTGCGAGCGAGCTGAAGCGGCGCTCACGGAGAAGACCGCTGAAGTCAGGGCCCTTAACATGGGTCTTCAAGAGGGGGCAGCAGAGGCCGAGTACTTAAGGGGGTCTCTGAAGTGTGCTGGGGAGGAGCGAGATGCTTTGAAGATATAGCTGGACGAGACCTGGCGTAAGGAGAGCTTGGTCATGGTTGAGCTCGAAGGGACAAATTCCCACCTTGGTTCTGCTAGGGCCGAGTTGGAAAGGGTAAAGGCGCACCTCTCATCCGTCGAAGTCGACACTACAGGGCTGAAGACGGATCTAAAGAGAGTGGAAACGAGCTTGGCGGCTAAGTTGGTTGACGTCGAGAAGACTTTGGCCGCCCAACTATCTAAGTCTGAGGTGGTCATCCGGCGATCAAGACTGTAGCCATAGAAGAGTACTGAGCCTCGAAGGAAAGAGCTGACGAGGTGGATATAGTCTACAACTGTGGCTACGACCATTGTGTCAAGGACGTTAGGCGGCTGTACCCTGAGCTAAATTTGGACGCCCTCTTTAGTGATGAAGCCTCCGAGGGGCCCTCATAGCCCGGGGCCGAAGACCAGCAGCCTCCCTCTAAAGTGGACTAACTGCATACATATGGTAAAATTTTGGTTTGAAATGAAAAAAACATTTTACTTTTAGCCTGTTCGTCCTTTGTACGTGTGAACGGTGGATCCTTAGGGCCGCACATATGTAGTAGTGGGCTAATTTTAGCCACGTTAAGTTGATAGAGTGGACGTTATTTTGACCTGTACACTATAGATCAGTTTGCTCGTCGTCACAATTAATAATTTGACATCTTCTTTAAGGATCAGACTATTACAGGAACATTTCTCCTTGCATTAAAGGAGGTCCTCGGTATTTTGAGTAGTTAGAGAGTAGTAGAATCCTGACAAAACTTCTCGTGTCGAGCAATTTTTATTGTAAAATATAAGTAGATTTATATGTAATCCCGTAGTTCCTTAATGGGTATGTTGTCCTTGTTCTTTGGCCTAAATGACCCATGGATAATAAATTTTTATATGCTTGGCGTTCCAAGGGTGCGACAAAGGTTACCATTTTAGATCCTCCAGTCGATAGGTACCCAGTCGAGCTATACTTGTCACTTGATATGGTCCTTCCCAGTTTGGTCCTAGAGCACCTGACCCGGGCTCCGTAGTGTTTTGGAATCCTTTGTGGAGGACCAAGTTCCCTGGTCTGAACCTTCAGATTTTTTTTTGACGCAGGGATGAATGTGATGAGGTTGATCACCGTCTTCCTTAGGGGGGATAACTACTTCGAATCCATGAAGCATCTCTGGACTCCTCACAGAGACTTCTCGAATCCGCGAGGAAAAATAGAAACTAGAAATAATTATATTGTAACTCGCATAATTAGATTAAACTAAAAAAAATCCATCTGCCATGAACCGGATTTAGTGCTCGAGAAGTTCGTTAACCCGTCGTCAAGTCTGGTGTGTGGCGAGGTAGGTGCCACGACATGAGTTTGGGACTAAGGAAGTAGTAGGGCCCGGGTTCCAGATTTGGCATGTGACAAAATATTGTATCAGAACAATAATCTTAGGGAAACCTGTACATAAACTCCTAGTTTGAAGAACATAGGACTCCCCTTCTTTGTTTGTTTGTGAGGGTTCTCTTTCGCTTGTCATGCTTGGGTGAGGTATTTGAGGCATTGGGTAAAAGATTTGTGGTAGCTACCCTGTTAGACAAAATATCTTACCTAGATAGATGAGTAGGCAAAGCTTGTCATTTCATTTTTGGAGAATGTATGTTAGACTTCTATTTTGGACATTCATGGGAATTGGTTTCGCAAGTTGTAGGTTTTTTTAATATCTTCAAGTAGATCGTGTGGTGACACAACTAAGGCTAAGGGGTGAACCTTTTAATGGATTTTTATTATTAATTCATTTTTAATTCAATATTCACGTTTGAATGACAAATTTTGATTGATGTGATTAAATTCTTAGTATTGGTGAAATTTGTGATATGCAAAATCCCTTGATCTATTGTGAATTCTGGGTATAATAGATGCTTGTAATTCATTGGGATCAATTAATTTGTTTTTCACGAGAGATCGATCAATAGAGATTCATATATTGTTTGTGAATTTTTATTGATTTAACTGGTTCATCTTTCGATTGGAATGAATCCTTATTCAATTCCAATTGAGTTATATGGTTGGATGGTTAAATTAACATTAAGGATTGATTAAAAATGAATCCTTGAATCCTTAGTTGTTTCATATTATTGGTTTTTACTCTTGATTAATTCCCTGAAGCGAAACCTTGGATATATTCGATGTTGGAACAACTGTGATCGCTCCTTCATTCTAATAACAATCACTCATGTATAATGAAAACGATCACTTCTTTATTACATCAACGATTCCTCCTGTGTAATAACAATTATCGTTCTTGTGTAACAACAATGATCTCTTCTTTTTTACAATAGTGATTTCTAATGTGTAACAACAAAAGATCGTTCCTTTATTAAAATAGTGATCAATGTTGTAACAAAATAAGGTTTGTTGTTGTTGGTCATAACTCCCTCATCACTAGTTGGATCAAGGTGATCTTGGGCTCGTTGAAAAGATCATTTGAAGACCTTTCAAATAGGACTAGAATAATCTCAATTAAACATCATCTGACCTTTCGAAAGTGGGCCCAAAGTCTAGCTCTTGGCAAAAGTCTCATTAAGCCTAATCTTTTGAAGAAAGAAGAAAAGCCCATCTTCTAAAAGTGGACATTTTTAATATCTTAGCTCGTATTAAGTTCTTCCCAAGCAAACTCATCTAAATATAATTTTTGTAAACAGAATAAAAACCCATCTTATAAAAGCGGAGTTTTTGTTATCTTTTGTCTTTCATTATATCTATTTATTGGTAAAAGATCCATCTACGTAAAATCTTTTAAAGAAAAAAGAACCCATCTTCTAATAGTGAAATTTTATAGTACTTTTTATCTTATTTTCTTTCATTTTCACCTCAAACAAGCCCATTTTAGTATGACAAGTAAAAAAGAAGAAGCGAGTTTCTACCAGCGATAGTAACTGATAAGCACAAAAGATCATTAGAGAATAGTCAGAAAGCATGAAAGATCACTAGTTTTTTTATTATTTTTATTATTTTTTATTATTTTATTTTTTTTTAAACACTACTCACACATAGGGTTGTCAATGGGCAGGGAATGGGGTAGGTCTCGGCCCTGATTTTGAACTATTTCAGGTTAGGCCATCCGGCCGACCCTATTCAAAATTCATAATTTTTAGGCTTGAGCTTGGCCCATTGATACCTTTATTCATGCCCCACACACACTGGCGCACTCACACTCAACTGTGGCTTTTTTATACCACAATGGGTACTCGAAGCCAGGGCCCCATGTTGAAACTCTTATGAGTCTACAACTAAGGTATGAGTAAGGACCCCGCTAGTGTAGTGGTAAATGAAGAGTTAATCATTGAGTAATGATAAAAGAAAAAAGCATGGAAAAGAAGGTTAGTGATCTTTTCATCCAGCAAAGATAAAAAGAAAGTAACAAAGTCTAACAAAATAAGTACTTGAAAAGAAAGTTTATTTTAAGGGCCCAATACACCTCAAGTCTACTTGGAAAAAAAAAAGCCTAATTTCTTATAACACATGCCTTCTATTCAAGGCCACCACTTGGATAGCGGATTAGGTGAGACCCTGGATCAACTGAACCGGGTGGGACCCTGACTGCGGGGCTCACAATGATGTATGTGCCTTAATTCCACATCGTCCTGCTATTTTGAAAGCTCATTCTAAGATATATTCCAAAAATGAAGATGAGTCAAATAGTAGGTGGACCACACCACATGAAGCAGTGTGATGTAGAGCAGGTCCCGGACAGTTTCATGGCCAAGATGGATCAGAAAAGGCCCGGTCGACGACAGAAGTGATCCAGACCGTCGGACCTTAGATCAGGCGTATCTCGCAATTTGGAATAAGTTAGCTGATGTAAAATATATGATTTTGGGGTAGAATGAGCTACTTTAGCCAACCAACCCTGCTATGCTGGGTTGCGATGCCTAGAATTGTGAAAAACCCCTGGATCGACGGTCATTTCCCTGTTTTAATTTCATTTTTACTATAAATAGTAAGTTTTAGTTTAATTATAACTCTTCATCCGTCGAGCTTTAGGAGTTGCACCCAACGTGAAAAGAGCTTAGAATAATTAAGAGAATGGTTTGGTTAAGCCAAATAGGACACTTACTATTTTTGGCCGAAAACCTCGCGCACTAGTAGACATCACGACCGTTTATAAATAGTAAGTTTACTATTTATAGTAAGTTGCGGATTCTAGGAGTTTTAGTTGTAGTTTGATTCTTATTTCTTTCCCATTACTTAATACCCCTATTTAAAGGGTTGTGAACTTGTTTTTAGTAATTAATTAATCAAGTTCAAATTTATTAGAATTTATTTCTATTTCCTGCTTTCTTTCCTCGTGGATTCGAGAAGTCTCTGTGAGGAGTCCAGAGAAGCTCCGTGAATTCAGAGTAGTTATCCTCATCACATTCATCCCTGCGTCAATTGGTATCAAAGCGAGGATTCCACTTGGGCCGATGACAAATAATAAAGGTATGAATCAAAATCCTATGGACAGTGATCCAGGGATTCGTTATCTTTCGGAAAGAATGAAAGCTTTCCACCGGGAGAGTCAGTTGACCATGCAAGGGCTGCAGGCAACCCTCGACCGTCTTACGGATGCGCTACTTCTGCCCCAAGCCCTAGGCGGTGCTCCACCACCTATGGTTGCTCCACCACCCATAGTGGCTCCACCACCCATGGTTGCTGTACGACACAACCCCGATTTCCGTAGAGCACTACCAGTGGCAAACCGTAGGGCTACACCAGATGATTTAAGTTCTAGCGATAAGGACCTTAATGAGGGTTTTGCCCGACGACTAATCCATGAAGGCAATCACTTAGATCGTGTTGAAAGAGATTATCGAGGTAAGGCTGAACTTCCTAGTTTTAATGGTTTATTACGTATAAAAGATTTCCTCAATTGACTAGCCGAAGTAAAGAGATATTTTGATTATATGGACATGCCAGATCATAAAAGGGTAAAATTGGTAGTGTTTAAGTTAAAATCTGGTGCTTTTGCATGGTGGAAACAATTACAACTCTCACGAGCCTGCCAGAATAAGGCTCCCATCTCATCATGGTCACGGATGAGACATCTTCTTCGATCACGATTTCTCCCTAGTGATTATGAGTAGATATTATTCCAGCAATACCAAAGTTATCGATAAGGAAATAAAACTGTCACAGATTACATTGAAGAATCCAGCGGTTTGCTACACGAAACGGTTTGTTAGAATCTTAGTCACAGAAGCTGACACGATTTATAGGTGGGTTGCGACCGACAATTCAGGACCGAGTTCAGATGTACCCAGTCGGGACCATGGATGAAGTAGTTCAATTGGCGGATAAGGCAGAAACACAACTTGCAAGAGTTCCTGCTCGTCCCTATCCTTCAACTCGACCCTCATGACAGGTCTCAAGCAGGATCCAGTGCTGACACAAGGAAAAGATCCAGTAGGAGAACGTCCTCAACCTCTTACAACCGCAAACCATGATACAGGGAACGACTCATCCAGACCTCAATATGCAACACCCACAACAGCGGGCCCGAGTAGGCTTCCAAATCCTTATGCTCGGCCAAGGTCGAACAATTGTTACCGCTGTGGCCGTCCAGGCCACTTATCAAACACCTGTCCTTAATGTCCCACAGCACACCTGACTATAAACGAAGGGGGCACTGAAGACGAGGCTGCAGAAGAAGACCATGGCTATGATGAACATGAACAAACCACTGAAGAAATAGTAGGTGACGATGAATTGACGGGCAAGAATCGTGGTGAATTTCTAGTTGTGAGACGATTACTATATACCCTACGAAAGGAATTACATCCTCAACGACACAATATATTTCGTACTCGGTGCACTGTCAACGGAAAGGTCTGTGATGTGATCATAGACAGTGGTAGTAGCGAGAACATCGTCTCAAGAGTGATGGTGGACAAATTGTGGCTACCAACGATGAAACGTCCTTCCCCGTACTCAATTGGCTGGATAAAAAAGGTGAATGAGACCAAGGTAACTGAACAATGCACTCTCTCATTTTCAATTGGCAAAAATTATAAGGATCAGATACTTTGTGACGTGGTTGGCATGGAAGCTTGTCACATACTACTCGGTCAACCCTGACAGTTAGACCGTGATGCGAGAGACAATGTCTAAATATTCGTCAAGGATAGTTGAAAAATAATCCTTTCCCCTATGGTACCAGAGAACCACCCTGAAGCTTCTAAAGTGGAGGAGAGTTTCCTCTTGACCATTCAGGATTTCATGGAGGAATTCAAGGAAATCGGCGAGGTATACCCCGTAGTGGTGAAGGGCGAGGAAGAGGAACCCTCAAACATCCCTCCAAGTTTAAGACTGTTGTTAAATGAATTCAAAAAAGTCTAGCCTGAAGATTTACCTGATGGATTTCCCCCCATGAGGGACATCCAACATCACATATACCTCGTCCCTGGGGCTAACCTGCCCAACCTCCCTCATTATTGGATAAGTCCGAAGGAGTGTGAGATACTTCTGGGGCAAGTGGAGGAATTGATCTGTAAGGGTCTCTTGAGAGAGAGCGTGAGCCCATGTGTTGTACTAGCATTATTAATGCCAAAAAAAGATGGAAGCTGGTGCATGTGTGTCGACAGCTGGGTAATCAACAAAATTACCATCAAATATTGGTTCCCAATACCACGGTTGAACAACATGCTCGATATGCTCGAAGGGGCTAAGGTGTTCTATAAACTAGATCTAAGGAGAGGGTACCTTCAGATTCGTATCCGACCCGGTGATGAGTAGAAAACGACATTCAAGACTAAGGAAGGGTTGTATGAGTGGCTGGTCATGCCCTTCGGCCTATCGAACGCACTAAGTACTTTTATGCGTTTGATGAATCAAGTGCTAAAACCGTTTACTGGCCGATTTGTGGTAGTATATTTTGATGACATATTGATATATAGCCAGGATGAGGTGGAGCACAGAAAACATTTCAGTCAGGTGTTACAGGTCTTAAAAATTAACAAGTTGTACCTCAACTTGAAGAAGTGTAGTTTTTCAACTAACAGCCTATTGTTTCTAGGGTTTATTGTAATGTCCACAGGCATTCGTGTAGACGATGAAAAGGTGCGAGTTATTAGGGAATGGCCGATCCGGACAAACATTCATGAGGTGAGGAGTTTACACGAGTTGACGACTTTCTATCACCGATTTGTACGAGTCGCGCTTATAATAGATTGCATGAAAAAAAGACCGTTCCAGTAGACCGATAAAGTTGACCAGAGCTTTCATGAGATTAAGCATCATTTGTCTACAACACCGGTCTTGGTGCTTCCTAATTTCGACAAATTATTTGAGGCTGAGTGTGACCCTTCATACGTCGGAATTAGAGGAGTATTATCACAGGAAGGCAGGCCGATAGCTTTCTACAGCGAGAAGTTCAGTGAAGCCCGAAAAAAGTGGTCGACTTATGAGCTTGAGTTGTACACAGTTGTTCAGGCGCTACGACATTGGCGGCATTATCTGATTCAAAGAGAGTTTGTTTTGTACACTGACCATCAAGCATTAAAGTTTATTAATAGTCAGACTAACGTGAATCGTGTGCATACTAGATGGGTTACGTTTTTACAGGAATTCATGTTCGTTCTGAAGCACTAGTCAGGGTAGCAGAATAAGGTGGCTAATGCACTTAGTCGTCGTGCATCACTACTTGTTATGATGAGCAACGAGGTGGTCGACTTCGACTGTCTCAAGGAGCTGTATGCCGAGGATGAGGACTTCAGAGATTCTTGGATGAAGTGCCAAGGAAGTCACCTCAGTGACCTTCATATACAAGATAATTTTCTCTTCAAAAGGAATCAATTGTGTATCCCCCAAAGTTCTCTGAGGGAGCAGATTATTCAGCAACTACATGGAGGTGGCCTCAGTGGACACCTTGGGTGAGACAAGACGCGAGCTCTTATGGAAGAGCTGTATTACTGGCCGCAATTAGTACGTGATGTGGAAAAAGCCATATAACGTTGTCATGTTTGTCAGACCTCCAAAGGGCAATCTTAGAATACGGGCCTCTACACCCCGTTACCTGTGCCTGATGGTCCTTGGGAGGATTTATCAATGGACTTCGTGCTTGGTCTCCCACGAACAGAATGCGATATGGATTTGGTGTTTGTGGTGATAGATCGTTTCTCCAAGATGACACACTTTATCCCATGCAAGAAGACCCTCGATGCAACACACGTGGCGAATCTATTCTTCAGGGAGGTCGTATGGCTACACAGGGTCCCCAAGACCATTACTTCTGATCATGACACAAAGTTCATTATCCACTTTTGGCAGACTTTGTGGACTCAATTCGATACACGACTTCAATTCAGTAGTGCTTACCACCCACAGACTGATGGGTAGACCGAAGTTGTGAATCACACATTGGGAAGCCTCCTTCGCTGTATTTCAGGAGAAAAACCGAAGCAGTGGGATTTGGCCTTGTCTCAAGCAGAGTTTGCATTCAACAACATGGTGAATCGTTCGATAGGGAAATCACCATTCCAGATTATCTATGGACGAGTGCCTCGCCACACACTTGACTTGGTCCCTCTGCTCAAGCACCCAGGCACGAGCATTACAGCAGAACATATGGCAGACAAGATCATGGGCATCCATGTGGAAGTGCAGACCAAGCTACATGCCTCGAACGAGAAGTACAAGGAACAAGCGGACAAGCACCGGCGACAAAAAGTGTTCGAGGTGGGCGACTGCGTTATGGTCCATCTGCGTAAAGAGAGATTTTCGACCGGGACGTACAACAATTTGAAAAATAAGAAGATTAGATTCATCCCAATCATTCGAAAGATCAATGACAACGCTTATGTTGTTGATCTTCTAGATGACATGGCGATCTCACGGACTTTCAACGTCGCGCACCTGACCGAGTATCATGAACCAACGCAAGATGTGAACTCGAGGAGGAGTTCTTTTGAAGTGGAGGGGAATAATTTAGAGCAGGTCGGGGACAGTTTCATGGCCAAGATGGATCAGAAAAGGCCTGGTCGATGACAAAAGTAATCTGGACCGTCGGACCTTAGACGGGCGTATCTCGCAATCCGGAATGAGTTAGCTGACGTAAAATATATGATTTTGGGGTAGAATGAGCTACTTTAGCCAACCAACCCTATTACACCAAGTTGTGACACCTAGAATTGCAAAAAACCTCTGGATCGACAGTCGTTTCCCTGCTTTAATTTCATTTTTACTATAAATAGTAAGTTTTAGTTTGATTATAACTCTTCATTCGTCGGGATTTAAGAGTTGTGCCCAATGTGAAAAGAGCTTAGAATAATTAGGAGAATGATTTGGTGAAGCCAAATAGGACGCTTACTATTTTTGGCCGAAAACCTCGCGCACTAGTAGACATCACGACCGTCTATAAATAGTAAGTTTACTATTTATAATAAGTCGCGGATTCTAGGAGTTTTAGTTGTAGTTTTATTCTGATTTCTTTCCTATTTCATGGTACCCCTATTTAAAGGGTTGTGAACTCATTTTTAGCAATTAATCAAGTTCGAATTTATTAGAATTTATTTATATTTCCTGCTTTCTTTCCTCGTGGATTCGAGAAGTCTCTGTGAGGAGTCCAGAGAAGCTCCGTGGATTCGGAGTAGTTAGCGTCATCACGTTCATCCCTGCATCACAGTGTGATTGAATCCCCACCATTAAAAACTTCATGGATTCCATGGAAACTTTTATTTGTCATCAACTTTTTGACAAGGTCACAGGTGCCTTGATCAAGAGACCACACAAATATCATCTTGATCCAAAGTTTTTTTTTTCTTACAATTATTTATTAAATTATTATTATTATTATTATTTTTTAATGGTCATTCACTACTACTGGGAAATCCATTCTTTGTTTTAGCACGTGTAGCTGAAAATGAGGTGGATCAAAAACCCAAGTGGGTCATACAAACTTTCTTACCATTGAAACATTCCTAGGCTCCACCTTAATGTTTATATGCCATCCAAACTGTCTATGAGTTAATTCCCAGTGAAAACACAAAAAACCTTACCCTAACAGGTAGCTTTTGTGGTCATAAGAATGTTTCAATGGTAGCCATTGAATCCCCCCTGTTTCCTCTCGTCTATCCCACATAAGTTTTAGATCTATCTCATTTTTAGTAGCATGTCCTAAAATGACCTCACAGAGCGGATGGACGGGTGGATTTCTAACAAACATCACAGTGGACCCCACCCGGCATCCCAGCGCAGGAACTTCCTGTGAAAGTTCCCAGGAAATCCACGTCCCACTTGATCCACTCTCTACTAATTGAGTCCAGTGCAGTAGATAGAACAAACCTCTCCTTTTAATACTGGGGCTATGGTTGATGAACGACATGTCTTTTGCACCAAATGGAAGCCGATTGGCTGGTGTACCACACACCACTGATTAGGCGGAAGCCGATTGGCTGGTGTACAACGAATTTGGCTGGTGGACGCGGATTGCGTCTTACCCCCGCTCGGATGGTAATCTGTCCGGGCAGGGCTCTGTGGGGCCCATAGTGATGTAAGTGTTTTATCCACGCCGTTAATCGCTTTTATTAGAACATTTTAAATTATGACCCAAAGAAAGAGGTAGGTCCACAGTTCCAGTGGACCACACCAAAGGAAGCTGCAGTGATAATGACACCCACCGTTGAAACCTTTATGAGGGCTCCTGTGATGTTTTTTTAACCATCCAACCTATTAATAAGGTCATGTAGACATGGATGAAGTGAAAACACAAATATAAGGTAAAACACAAATATAATCTAAATCCGAAACTTCTCCAGCTCCCAAGAACTTTTTAATGTTGGAAGTTCAATCCCCACTTTGTGGTCCACTTAAGACTTGTACCTTCCTAATAATTTGTATCATACCTTAAAATGATTTGAGAAAAATGATGAATAGTGTGGATAAAACACTTACATCACTGTGGGCCCCACAGAGCCCTGCCCGGACGGATTACTGTCCGGGCGGGGGTAGGACGTAATCCGCATCCCTGGTTGGTGTGCTGACGTTACCGAGTTCTTTGGGTCCCATCATGATGCATTGTTATATCCAACCGTCTTTTCATTTGGCGAGCTCGTCATATCGCTTGAGTTAAAAAAATAAATTAAGATAGATACAAGGATAAAGTAGACCACACTGCAGAAAGCAGTGAGCATATTGAACGTCTACCATTGAAACCCTTTCGAGGTAACAAAATTATCATATCAATATGGTATTTGTTTTTCTCTTCATCGAGGTCCGTGTGACCTTATTATAGCTATGAATATTTTAACGGTGAAGATCATTGTCTCACTGCAATTTGTGGTGTGGTCCATGTTATGGGAAGATCCGAGCCCCTTGTAATTCCGAGGCCTGATGGTACATTGATCCGATCAGATGGATAAGTAATGGCTCAGCTCAGATTATGAGAGCGGACAGTATCTAACAAAGATCTATAACCACTCCGACTGAGACCTTGCCTACCTAAAGGTCCGAGCCGACTCCATATTCCGAGGCGGGCGCTCCTCAAGCTGAACTTAAGAACTACCATAGGTGAACGTGGCTGGTTACTTCGCTCGCAGATATCCACGATGTGCATGATATAGTACGTGATCCTTGGATTATGTGTAAAATCTCCAAGATCCAAAAATCTCCCTGAATGATCGAATCGTGCCGTGATTAACGGATCTAGACCATCCTATAGTCAGGTATAAATACATGAGGACCTCATTGCTATAGGTAGCAACTCTCGCACTCTCCCTCTACACTTCAAACTTCAACTTAGAACTCGATTCCCTTGACCTGACTTAGGCATCGGAGGGTCCCCCGGTTTAGCCAGGGTCTCCTTTGCTCACCCATTGTGCAGGGCCAAGGTCCACTCGAGGAGCATCACATGGAGTGGAGGGTGGTCCAGATTTTGTCATCAACATTTTTGGCATCGTCTGTGGAAATCTGGTACAAAAAGTCAGGTTCTTGTTCTGAAGTACAATGGCTAGAGGAAAGAAGAAAGCAGTAGTTATGGAACTAGAGCCAAATGAGAAAACTCGTTCCTCCTCGCTACTTCACGCCGAATTGGCCCCAGGGCCCTCCCAGGGTTCTCGCAATCGGGTGAGCAAATATCGCACAATGCAGAACAAGATACAAGCCCTACGTGATGAGGTGAACAGGATGAAGCAACAACAAGAGTCGTGACCGCACCCCGTTCAGGAAAATCCTGTGCCTGAACCAATTGGTCCAGTCGTGGAAGCCCACTCCGCGTCGAGGGGTGTGAGGCCCGAGGCACCTCAACACCCCCAGATGCCGCTCTCAGGTTAGAATCCTCCTCCGACCCAACATCAAACATCGGCTTGGAACACGGTCAAGTGAGCTCCAACCAATGCTTCGGTCACCTCAGCCCTAGCACCAACAGATCTTCACCATCAGCTAGAACAAAGGAGAGGGAGGAGAACTCCAGAAATTGGAAACAACCATGAGGCCATAGTAGAAAACTAGGACCCATGGGAGAAACGGTTCACGGAGAACAACGATAAATTCTTAGCCATGGAAAAGAAACAACAGTCGACATCATTTCCCACTACTGTTCAGGCGATGATGGAAGAGACCGAACCTCCCTTCACCTCGGAGATCATGAACGAGGTGATGCCACAGAGGTTTAGGATACCTCCCGTCATCCAATATTCCGGATCTGGAGACCCATCTGAACACGTGAAAGCTTATCGCTCATGGATGCAGATCCAGACAACGATGGATGCTATGATGTGCCGAGGCTTCTCAATCACGCTAACAGGTTCCACTCGGAGTTGGTACCGGCAGCTCAAACCAAGTTCCCTCAACTCTTTCACAGAGTTGAGCTGACTATTCCTTGCCCAGTTCATAAGTGGTAAGAGAAGTCGCAAGCCCAGTACACACCTGCTCACTATCAAGCAAGACCCGAAGGAGTCGTTGAAAGACTACATCGCTTGCTTCAATGAGGAAGCGTTATTGGTAGATTATTGGACGACAAAATGGCACTCGCTGCCATGTTCAGTGGCCTAAAAGAAGGGAAATTTACTTTCTCCATTGGTAAGAACCCACCGAAAACGCTGGCCCAACTTATTGCCATGGCTCAGAAGTATACCAACGCAGAGGAATTCTCTAATGCCTGTAAAAGTGTCCAAGTGACAAAATCGAAAGGTAAGGGGAAGAGGCCTAGGAACGAGGAACCTCAGCCTTCCAACAAAGGGACCGATGACCGCGTTCCTTGCGACCGTCGTCCGAACAGAAGGCCAGACGAAAAATTCTTCTCCTATACCCCCCTTAACACATCTGCTGAGCAGATTCTATTGGACATCCGAAGAGAGAAGCTGCTGAATTGGCCTGTTTGCATGAGATCCGATCCAGATCATCGAGATAAGCGCAAGTACTACGGCTTCCACCAAGACCACGGACACAACACGGCTGACAAGTAAATCTCAGAGATGAGATCGAGGCCCTTATTCGGAAGGGACACCTGCGCCGGTACACCAAAGGTAAGCTGCTTGAAAGAAGAAAGAGAGTGAGAACAGCCAAATAATGTCGTGGAAGAGCCTGCCAAAATCCGCACCATCTTTGGGGACTCATCTGGTGGAGGAGATTCAAACAGGGCGCAGAAAGCTCACTCCCGGAAGCTTAAGCTGAAACATTACGTCAATCTAACCGAGTGCCCTAGCAAGGAGCTTTGGCTCAGCCCATGCACTCTGACGTTCATAGAAGAAGACGCACGCGGAATCCAAAACCCGCATGATGATGCTCTAGTAGTTACCATGACCATAGTGAACTGAAAGGTATACCGCAACTTGGTCGACACCGGGAGCTCGACTGACGTGATCTACTCCGAGGCCTTTAAAAGAATGGGGATTCCGAGGTCTCATCTCAGACCCTTGAAGACCCCCACTGCACGGCTTTACTGGGGAAAGAGTGATCTCCGAGGGAGCCATCTCCCTCCCTGTGACTGGGGGAGAAGGACAATATCAAGTCACACTTATGATGGACTTCCTAGTTGTCAATGTACCATCAGTACACAATGTCATCCTCGGCAGACCTTCTCTCAATGCTATGAGAGCAATCGTCTCCACCTATCACCTGATAATGAAATTTCCCGCCGAGGGCGGGATATGCTACCTCCGAGGTGATCAGCGAGAGGCTTGGAGATGTTATGCGATGACAGTAAAGAAGGGGTCAATTAAGTAAGCGCTCACCATCAACGTTCTAGACCCCAGAGGGCCTGTGGAGGGCTCATCTGTGGAAGACCTGGAGAAAGTGCCGCTTGATGAGGCTGATTCGAGTAGGACCGTTCAGCTCGGGACATCATTGAATCCTGAGCAACAGCTCAAAATTTTAACATTCTTGCCACAACATAGTGATGTCTTTACCTGGCCCCATCAAGATATGCCAGGAATTTCCCCGGACGTCATGATCCACAGATTGAACGTGGATCCAGATCACAAACATGTCAACCAGAAGAGAAGGCTGTTCGACACCGAACAATATGAAGCAATAGCAGATGAAGTCTCCATTCTACTCAACGCCGGATTCATAGAAAAGGTACATTATCCCGACTGGATCATGAATGTGGTCCATTTGAAGAAAGCCAACGGGAAGTGGCAGGTCTGCGTGGATTACTCAGATCTAAATAAAGCTTGTCCGAAAGATAGTTTCCCGTTACCTCGGATCGATCAGCTGGTGGACAGCATGGCGGGACACAAGTTACTTTCTTTCCTGGAGGCATACTCCGGATATAATCAGATCGCGATGCATCCCCCAGACAGGCAGAAAACTACCTTCGTCACGAACAAGGGGCTCTACTGTTATTGGGTCATGCCATTTAGCCTGAAAAATGTTGGGCCACATATCAGAGGCTAGTGAACCAGATGTTCTCTAAGTAGATCGGACGCACCATGGAAGTATATGTTGACGACATGTTGGTGAAAAGTATCAAAGCATCCAGTCATCTGACGGATCTCGGAGAAACGTTCGCCATCCTTCGAGAATTCTAGATAAAGCTGAATCCCACGAAATGCGCTTACAGAGTCGGCTCAGGAAAATTCCTTCGTTTTCAAGTCAGTCAGAGAGGTATCGAGGCTAATCCCGACAAGATCAAAGCACTCCTCGACATGAGTTTGCCTTGGACCATCAAGGAAATACAATGCCTTATAGGGCGAGTCGCGGCGCTCGGACGTTTCATATCTAGAGCAACAGATAAATGCCTCCCCTTCTTCCAACAGTTGAAGGGTCATAAGAAGGCAGAGTGGATGCCGGAGTGTGAGCAAGCCTTTCAGCAATTGAAACAGTATTTGGGCTCACCCCCTCTGCTGTCCAAACCCAGAGAAGGTGAATCCATGTTCCTCTACCTTGCGGTCTCAGCCTCGGCCGTCAGCTCAGCCCTGATTAGGGAAGTCGGAGGAAAACAATACCCCGTTTATTACATGAGTAAGGCTATGGTACCAGCAGAAACAAAGTATTCGCCTATGGAGAAGCTAGCGCTCAACCTCGTTGTGTCAGCTCGGAGGTTACATCCATACTTCCAGGCTCATTCCATGATTATGTTGATAGACTCTCCTCTCAGACAAGTTCTTCAGAGGCCCAAGGTGTCGGGTCGGATGACTAAGTGGGCCATCGAACTTGGTGAGTTCCACATCCAGTTTCGTCTGAAAACAGCGATCAAGGGCCAACCTGTGGCCGACTTCATTGCTGAGTTCACCACTCCGAGCACAGAAGAGATCGGCATTGAAGTTGAAACTATTCCACCTATCCCCCCAGGCAACCAAGGAGCGGTATCGGACCCGGGATGGATTCTCTATGTGGACGGATCATCCAATATCAAAGGGGCTGGGGCTAGAATCATCCAAATCGTACCAAATTCCACGACCATTTAGTATGCAATCTGACTCAGGTTTAAGGCCTCAAACAATGAGGCGGAATATGAAGCTTTGCTAGCCGGACTTAGATTGGTGGCAAGTCTGGGTGCCCAATCCCTTCAGGTCCGGTGTGATTCTCAGCTGGTGGTAAATCATATCTCTACCGAGTACGTAGATAAGGAAACAAGGATGATCACTTATCTTGACGAGGCAAGGAAACTGATCAAAAGATTTTGAAATTGCACTATCCATCAAATCCTAAGAGCAGAAAATTCATGGGCCAACGCCCTGGCCCGGCTCATCTCGGCCGCGGAAGGGAAGATCCCGCGAGTCATCCCCGTTGAATTCAAAAAGCATCTAAGCATCGACAAGCGGAAGAGAAGGAAGTCAATCCGGTTCATACCAATCCAAGCTGGATGGACTCAATCTTTAACTACCTCACGTCCGGCGAGATACCCTCAGATAGGCTGGAAGCCAGGCGATTGAGGAACCGAGCAGCTCGATATACCATCATGGATGGCATCATATATAAGAAAGGACATTCCTAGCCATATCTAAGGTATCTCCAACCTGACGAGGCAGAATATGTCATACGGGAGATTCATGAAGGAATCTGCGGAAACCATTCAGGCAGTCGAGCCTTAGCTCTGAAGATACTCCTGCAAGGATATTTTTGGCCAACTATCAGGGATTACTCAAAGGACTACATTCAGAAATGTGATAAATGTCAGCACTTCGCGGCCGTGCCAAGACAACTCGCGGAAGAAATGACTCTTATGAGCGTGTAACGCCCTGAAAATCGGGGGTCGAGCATAAACTCAACTCTCGAGTTCCAGAACATCACTTATGCAACAAAATAAATGATGATTGAATGTTGACTGTATTCGTGCATTGAACATGAGTGAGATTAAGCCAAAACAACATATCATACTCCGGAGACAGTTAAATTTGCAAGCGGAAGACTGTAATAGATAGATAAAATATATAAACTATGGTGAGTCTCCAGAGTGTGATAAAGTTACTAGGTTAAATAATTACAAGTAAATTATACCAAGTTATGTAGTATGATCTAATTAACATCCCTGTAGCCCCGACAATCAAGGTACGGCTCTCACGAAGCCGCCAGATACAGCATATATGAGAAAACATTCTCGTCGTCATAGAAGTCCGGCTCCCTCGAAGTAAGCGTCGCCATCTGCAATCAGACAAAGTCTGGTGGGTGTTCGAAACACCGTCCCGTAACGTGGGAGTGAGTGATCAACTCAGTGGAACAATAAAGCATAGGTTAACATGTTATCGACTCAGTCAAGCAGTAATGATAAAGTAGTACAAATCAAACAATTCAAACTACTCTTATTAAGTGCGAGAATGAAATGACATGATGCTGTATGCCCTTGCCAAACCACCCTTATGCGACATCATCTTACGTTCGCGAATGCTTAACTCCCTCAGTGCGCCACATCTACTAAGCACATGCGGTGCGATGATGATCATGATTACCGAGTTATTATTAGTCCATTTCAAATGCGGTATTGGGAAACTAAGGTACCTCCTTGTATCATTCCCAAACATGATCCATTCTAGGGTCGTCGGTCTAGTTAATCTCATATGATATTATGGTTCGAGAAGCATAGCGAAGGCATCGCAAAGGGCTCGTCACCCGTCGGCGCGGATCTGAGATCTCACCGTATGCGGCTCAATTCTTGGCCGTCGGCTCGAGTACAGGTCTCACCGTACTCGGCTCAACTCATACTCTACAGTTCTTTGTGAAAGACTCGTCGCCAATCACAGACCCTTGGAGTATACTCGAAGATACTACGGAGGACTCGTTGCCCGTCAGCACGAGCACAGGTCTCACCGTACTCGGCTCTCGCCGTAAGTATCGACAGCTCAAATATAGTGTCCCATACCACCATAATTGGCTCACGAGTCTGGTTGCTCAATGGTCACTACGGGGAGGCACATGGCCCCAGCGTAGGCCGACAGCTCGGCCACGGTGTCCCATACCACCATGCTCGGCTCATGAGTCTTAGCGGATCGAGGTACCATGGTTAAAAGGGATTTCACTGGTAAGTTTGGTACCCTAGGTTCAAGCAGTAGCGTCCAAACATGGTGAACATACATTAGACAGATCGGGTCACTTGATGAGCTCGGCTAGCTCGAGCGCACAACAAGTTGAACGACATGAAATGCATAAGCACTTCGCGTGGCCAACCACTATCGCCAACCGAAGTATGACTCGAGTTCGTCGAACACATCTCACGTGGTAAATGAATCGCAGCCACGAATTCAATTCTGGTACCGATGGTCTGGACTATAATCATAGCCCCAAACACAATCAAGTGCAGATAGATAAAGCAGTAGTGAATCAAGATTCAACTCATACAATCAAGGTCTGGTAGTATCCGTTTAGGGCTGCCAGGGCTGTTGCACGCATTCGTTGCTCCGCTCCCCCATCACCCATGACGGATCATACAATGTAAATATAGATTTAAACATATGCATTACATAGTTAAAATCATAAAGCAGTTGAGCATGTTATGAAGCACAACACGAGCATGAATTTGTACATGTTCAATTCCTAATCACACAACTATCTAAGGAGATCATACACATAGTTAGAAGAGGTTGAGAATCATATCTCAACACCCTTATACATTACAATTTGCTAACTACTACTCATTTAGACATTTCAAGAAACACTTAAACAAACATGCATCAACATACATGACATATGTTGATCGCATAGGCATTAGGCCAAATCCTTTCACTAGGGAGTTGCCCCAATCATAACACGCGTACACCCACGACGGATAGTCATGGCAAGCAGGAATCCAAGTTCCATATTCATTCAGTCATTTCCGCAAACACTTGGGCCACACATTTTAGCATATATAGTGTATATTAGCCGTGGCGTGATTTAGGGAAAATCCTTTCGTCAAAAGGGTATCGCCAATACAACAATCGTGAATCCATGACAATTAGTCATGGCGAGCACGAATGAGGATTCTATACTCATTCAGTCATTTTCACAAACACTTAGAATACACTATTACAACATACATGGTGTATGTTAGCAAAACATGTATTAGGGCTATCCTTTAGCCAAGTGAGTATTTTATCCATGTATAATATATTACTACAGTAAATAATCATGATAAATGCATCTCCAAAATTTATACGTATACAGTATTTTCTAGAATACGCATTTTCAACATACATAATGTATACAAGCAAAGCAGTATTACTACGATTCCTTCGCTAAGCAAATATTTATATGCACATAATATATTTATACGACAATTAATCATGACAAACACATCGCTAAAATATACATGTATACGGTACTTCTAACAATACCGTATTTCTACATACATAGTGTTTATTAGTAAACATGTATTTAGGCGAATCCTTTCGCCAAATAAGTATTTTATCCATACGTCATATATCCATACAACAAATAAACATGTCAAACACATTTCCATAAAAAATACGTATACGGTATTTTATACGAATACCTAGAGTATGTGAAATTCCAAATTCTACAATTCTAATCGAAACTGAAAACGAAAAGCACTTTGTACATGTGCAATTGCATGCAGATCATGAATCTATCATTATCTGACATTGAAAGCATTGAAAACTATAAGCTATACACCTAAAGTCCGCACCTTTTGTCATAGAATCGTAACGGAGTTGATAGGTTCTCTAAGCTTCCGTATACGAGAGTTTGGCAACCTAGAGAACGAAACAGGTTAGCTATTTCATAACCTGTAGCCTATACACCTCAAAACAGGTCTAGGGTTAGGGTTTATTACCTTAAAACGGAGTCGGTATCGCCAGAAAAGTGTCAAGAATCAGGCGGTGGAGCCCAAATAGCGGCAGGGAACAGCAGCAGGGAGTTCCTCCCACATCTCCCACACTTTCTCTCTCTTTTCTCTCTCTCAATCTCAAATTCGTATGGCTGCCATGAGAGAGGGTTTAAGGTCCTTATATAGCCTAAGAATTCCCCAAAACAAACTCTGTGTCAAAGTATACTTATGTTATAACCAAAGCGGACTGTTTCACTCAACGGAGGACTTCTGGCGGGCCTCCTTGAGCTAAAGGTTGGACTTAAGCTCACTAACGCTGGATCTACGTTCTATTAAGTTTTCATTTCAGTGGGATTTCCAGATCACGCGTGGCGGACCAGTTTCAGTTCAACGGTCAGCGGATCTCGATCGGAGATTCCGAGTACATGTAAATATGTATGAAATTTCTCCTGATCCGAGGGTGTAATTTGGTCGATTGACGGCCTTGCTTAAAACTGATCTACAAACGAGAGATGCCAGATTACTATTCAAGATATTTATTTTTAAAGAAAACAAGTGTTTTCACACTCTCTCGCTCCGGACGCGATCGAATGGCCGTGGGACATTGTCTGGACTTGATTTCCGAGATGGTTGTCGAGCCCAGTGAGGCGGTCCTAATTCCTTAACTTCGAGTTATTCGGACTTCCGACGTGCGGTCCCGGATCGATACGGAGTTTCGATGTGCTCCCGAGAGCAGCCGAGTAATGAGATTGATCTTAGATTTTAGGGTAACCTACCGTCAATGATTCTACAAGTTTTGGGTCTTGCAGATCGTATTTAAAGTGATTCAAACGGATTTCGTAGCTAATCTGGTTTCACACCTAGTTACTTTGTCTCATTTCTAAAGGATTTAGTCCTAAGTGATTTCTGGTCGAGGTGGTACTCAGGCCTTTGTAGGTTGTATATAAAGTGATCCAAGTTATACTACTTAGCTAGTTTAAGATAGCGTCTAGGGTGAAAGTTCTTAGAAAAATTGGAAGATCAAGGTGATGAAGGATGAGATTTGTGAAGGAAATGAGTTCAAAGGCGGCTTTAGACTTTGGGATTCAGTTCTGACAAGTTAATGAGGTATTAGGATCGATCCATTGCCTAAGGACGTCTAATCCCAGGTTGGCAAAAATCCGGGGCGTTATAGAGCGGCCCTTGGCCATTCGCTCAGTGGGGAATCGACATCATTGGCCCTCTACCTACAGGAAAAGGGCAAGTCAAGTTCGCCATCATCGTTATTGACTACTTCACCAAGTGGGCCAAGGCTGAGCCGGTTGCCAAGATCACAGAATAGAAGGTGGTCGACTTTGTCTGGAAAAACATCATTTGTCAGTTCGGGAGTTCGACAACGATAAATTTCGAAGCATGTGTCAGGGACTTGGCATCACAAACGCATACTCCTCCTCGCAACATCCTCAGTCCAACGGACAGTTAGAGGCAATCAATAAAGTCATCAAGCACCATCTCAAGATAAAGTTGGAAAAAGCGAAAGGTAGCTGGGCCGAGGAACTTCCATTCATCCTCTGGGCTTATAGGACCACAGCTTAGTCCTCAATAGGAGAGACTCCATTCTCACTCTCCTATGGTTCGGAGGCGATGGTGCCAATTAAAATCGGTCTCCCAACGGCTCGAGTCAAGAACTACCAAGAAAACCAGAATTCCGAGTAGATTGCAACCAACCTGGATTTGCTCGAAGAAGTTAGAGAGGTCTCGAGACTTCGAGTCACTGCTCGACATCAACAAGTGGAGCGATTCTATAATTCAAAAGTTAAGACCAAGTGGTTCCGACCAGGAGACTTGGTCCTTCATCGGGTATTCCAGAATACCTCTGAGCCTGGGACTGGGACACTCGGGCCTAATTGGGAGGGGTCGTATCGGGTCATCCGCTCAATTAAACCGGGCTCCTACCACTTGAAAGACCTCGAGGGTCGTCAGCTACCCCACCCCTGGAATGCCAAGCACCTGAAAGTTTATCACCCGTGACAGAATAGCCTGTAATGCTCTTAATAAATGTACGCCCTCAGGCAACAGACCTTTAAGGCCCTCAGTAAGATGTACGCCTCTGAGCGACAAGCCTTCAAGGCTCTTAATAAATTTTGCCTCTTCGCATCTACACGAACGAATTATCTACTAAGCAAAAGTTGCCTCTCACAAGCAGGGGCGGACTCAATGAACTAATCATTTAAATAAGGGGTTAGTACATTATCCCACAAAAATTCTACATGGTATACCCTCTAAGTCAGGTGTAAAGCCAAAAAACTGACCCGACTCTCCCAACATGAGAGTCGGCTCACGGACTAACGGGTGAAGTGGAAGGTTCTCGCCAATTGTGGGACGGGCCGACCCCGTAGGGGTCTGAACTCAACAAACATGCTATAAAGGCCTCAAAACTTTTTAAGGCAGCATTGAATGAAGTTGACCCACTATAGGGTCGGCACGGCCACGCCTTGGCGAAGATCAGTGATCAACAATCGACAGCCAACATCCGAAAATTAACCATGGATTAACATATGAAAAATCATCATTCATAAGCCTTCCCTAGAAGGTTAAAGAGTAATCTGAAAGAAAAAGTTTCGACTATTTCCAAGAAAGGAGAAAAAATAATCTAAGCTACGTAGTCAGAGGAGATTGGGCGTTGGGGGCCTGATCCGGGTAGATTTCGTTAGCAGGTATCTCACCAGCTTCTTCGGACAACAAGGGGTCAAGGTTAAGGTCCAGGTACATGCCCTGGACCGCCTCGATACAATCGTCGTAGCCACGGTTGTAAAACTTAGAAGCCTCGGCGTCCCTCTCCTTTGAAGTTTTGAAAGCTTTTATTGCTACGGCCACCGACTCGACTAGAGAAGCTTCGTCCTCAGCCCGTTGAGTCTCTCTCGCCTGAACGACAGCTCGAGTCTGCTCTTCTACTGCATTGACCTTAGTTTGATCAAGGGCTTCACCCAGTCGAGTGTTCTCCTGAGCTAGCGAATCCGCGTGAGCCCTGCCCCAGGTCAGCTCAGCGGTTGCAGCGTCGAATCGACCTTTAAAGTCCTCTGCGACCCCTTGTAGTCGCAGCTCCCAAGCTTCGAGGTCAGTCGCGACCTCCTATAGTCGAAGCTCCTTGGCCTTCCCATCTTCGAGCTACTGACGCAACTCACCCTGCTCCAGTCGAAAGAGAGTCTCCTCATCCTTCAAGACTCCCACCTCAGCTCTGAGTGCCTCCACTTCGACATCTATCTTTCGACGCTCGCGCACTCTCTCCCAGGCTAGGAGGAGCCTCAGAACAAACTAAATAAAAGCAAAGACAAGGAAATAAGAAGGTGCATACAAAAAATGGAGGTTAAGAAATGCGATGAGATAAGGAATACCTTGTAAAAGACTGCTGCCAGATAATTCAGGAAGGAGTCATCCGACTTGGAAAGTAGATTGGCAATCTCTTCTTCTGGAGCATGTTTGGCCGCCCAGTGAGCCAAACAAGACATATGGAAGCCCAGCTCGTACCTTGTGCCGCTCGACCCCACATGCGCTGAGCCTCCCTCCTCTGCGGCCCTAGTACTGCTACCGCCCGATGCCTGAGCCTCGGACCCGAGGGCATTCCCTACCTAAAGAGGGGGCCCGACGGCATTCCCTACCTCAAGAGGGGATATCATCGCATTAACCATTCGAATGACATTCTCCCGCTCGAAGGATGAAGGAATGACTATGCAGGGGGCCGCAGCTGCAAGACGAGCCTCCTCAGTGAGGGGAATGACGGTGGCCGGAAGGGAAGGAGTTATGGTTGCTATAGAAGGAGTTGAGGTTCCCGGAGTCGGAACAATGACTGTGGGAACCTTGACTTCAACAGGCGACATGATCACAGTTGAGGCAATGGAAGCTGCGGCTGAAGCTACAACAACAGGAGCTGGAGTTGAGGGGCCTTCTCCGCGAGGAGTTACTTGCCTCCTCCAAGCGGTGGTCTTTATCCGGGGCTCGGGCCTTAACAACTCCTCCGCCGTCGGGGATGTAAGTGTTATGGTCTCATGCTCCTTTGATTGTCAAATTTTGTGGTGCCAAAACTTCTTGTGTGTGCCACAACTTCTATCTGTGTGTCTTGTGTTTGTATGTTGATATTCAAGATGACATCACAATGGTTCAAGACATGTACGGTGCTCTACTTCAAGAAAAGAAAGGTTATGTACTTTGTCCTCTTCCGTATGCTTCAATGTTCAAAACTACATCGATAAGAAGAATGGTTGTTCAAGACTCAAGTACATTTCAAGACTCAAGTACAACTCAAGTTGAAGCTTATATTCATGCTGTAGAAGATCTCAATCTTAAGCTACATCAAGTAGAGATCTCAAGCTTCAAGGGTTAACTATCATCTGAAAGAATGATGTTCAATGTTTATACTTCATGTTCCAGGTATGATAAACCTTAGTTTGACCTTAAGGTAGGTCATTTTGGATACATAAGTCATGATAAATCTTTATACATGAAGTTGGTCTATTCTACGACTAGTCCTAGATCTTCTTCGACCAGTCCTAGCCTCGTTCGACCAGTCCTAAGTTGTTGAAGATTTTCAGAATTTTTTGGTTATTCTTCGACCAGTACTGGAGATTGTTCGACCGGTCGTAGGGATGTCACGACTCATCCTTCGACCAGTCATAAAACTACTACTCAAACTATAGCAACAAAATCTGGTTTCCTCCGACCAGTCCTGGGTCTGCTTCGACCAGTCGAAGGGTCCCCACGACCAGTCGTAGAACTGATTTTTAAGATTGCGCTTAAATTTTCAAAATGCTGTTGGTGCTACGACCAATCGAAGGTTCCTAAGACCAGTCGTAGACGCGATCTTTGCTTATATAAATTAAGCACAAATTTCAGAGTTTTACATCGATTAATTTTAAAAAATTTAAGCCTCCACTCTGAGATAAGTTGTGTTCATTTTTAAGCTAATTTATTCATATTTAATATTCTTTTTGTTAGCTTTTCTTATTTGATTTTATTCCTATATTCCAATATTATTTTGAAAAGGGGAATTGCTGTATTCCTTCTTCATTGTAATCAAAATCAAATAGAGCTACGCCCAATTTGATTTAATTTAAAATCAATTAGAAACTAGAAGTAAGTATTGGACATTGAATGTTGATTCGAACTTCTACTCTCATTGGTTCTATCGGGCTATTACAAAAGGAGAAATCCAGGTATTTTACATTTGTTGTAAATTCCTTTATTTTGGTTTTATTTGAGATTTGCCAGAAAAATCTCATTGTGTTGGTTACCTGAGGAGAGCTAGAAAAACTCAGATAGTGTGGGTTTTTGGATTGTGTAAGCCCAAGTTAAAAAGACACAATTGTGAAAGTTTTGGGTGAACCTGTAAAACCTATTTAATAGTGAACACTAATATCCCCTATGTGAGGATATTAGGAGTGGAGTAGCAAGTTGTGTGGCTGTTGTTTAACAGTTGGTGAACACACAGGCGAACCACTATATATCGGTGTGTTTTGTGATTTGAATGCTCTTTTAAATTCTATATCTTTAATCATTCAGAATTGTGAAATGTATATGTGGATGTGAATGTTGTAATATTTACATTTCAAGCAAAGTGCGGAATGTTGTAATAGTTTAGAATTTATTTCTTGTTATTTCCTTTATTTTCTTTCTGTTTGAGTTTTGATATTCAATTTGTTCTAGTAAGGTTGTCCTGCCATAAACCCTTGGTTTTTGTGGTGCAAAGGTTGTCCTTAGAACAACATTAGTATCAAGCTCTTTATTTAAGTTTGCTTTACATTTCAGTTCTTTGATTTATTTAAAGTACTGTTCTTTATTTTTATATGGCTATCGTACTTTAATTCCGCTGTTAAATTTTAATTTGGCATAGTCCTATTCACCCCCCCTCTAGGACATATAGCTTGGCCTTTTCAGGGGCCGCCTTCCTCCTCTGAGTACCAGACGCCTCAGCCATGCTTGAAAAAAAAAACAAATCAGCAATGAAACGGATAAGTCCGATTCCTCCAAAAGGAACAGAAGAAGAACTTACTGAAAGACGTCGGGAGTGGCGACGACTTGCAAAGCCCAGACTAATGAAGGTTGACGGCGGTGATCAGATCTGACCAAGAGCGAAGCTCTCCCGATCGTGCCTTCGCCTTGGCAATGCGGTTCTTCTGATCTGAGTCAAGGAGGGGCGTGCCCCTTGGGAAGTCTACAAAGATAATGAACAATGGTTTTAGTCCGACCGACATAATAGAGGAAAGTATAAAGATAAAGGAAATTAACTAGTCTGACCTGATTTTGAAAATAGGGTTGGAACCCGAGTCGTCAGAGTCCCGACTTCAGCCACCAGTGCCTCCCATTCGTCGGCAGCCCAGAACCATTTATTTTTCCAGTCCTTCTTGGAGGATAAAAGATTCATTATCATCCCTGACCCTTTGCTACCATGAGTCATGAAATAATACCATGGTTCTTAACTATCGTGCTTGACCAGGTACAAGCTCATCAGTTCCGCGGAAGTCAGCTCTGAGTTCCCAACTTGACGCCAGATAATGTAGGAAGACATTAAAACCCTCCAGGCATTGGGGGTGAATTGCCCGGGAGCTAGTCCGAGGTGGGCTGTAATGACTCGGACGAATGGATGCAGAGGAAGTCGAAGCTCGCAATGCAGTGCACAGAGAAAAATGACCACTTCTCCCTCAGCAGGTGCACCGGCAGTGTCAAGAGGCTCGGGGGCCCTTATCTGTACGGAGTCTGGAATCTGATACTCCAAGAGGATCCATGCCATTTGAGACTCTGACAGCACGGAGCCTCGTGAGAGTACCTCCGAGGCCCGCCCACTCGCAGGTATCTCAGTAACCTCGGCAGTCACGGTCCGGGGGGCTCGAGCGGTCTTCTTTTTGTCAGCTCTACGAGTCCGGGCCCCATCTCTTTCTGCTTTCGAGGCGGAGGGTATAAATGTACAGCTTCATAAGGGCCTTCAGAGACCCTTCTCCCGTTGTCAGAGCTCCCCGACTCGGAGTCGTCATCATATTCCCGCACAGTCTCTAGGTCTGACGACATCTTAAGTAAGAAGGAAGAAATGTAAAGAGGCACAAGGAGACTCACCGGATGGCCACTGGGAATCGCTTTTGCTGGAAATACTTGATCAATCAGAATCGCCTATTGGAAAACCCTGAGTGGCTGGAATCGCCTTTGTTGAAAATCGCCTCCTCCGATCACTACCCAAACGCAAAGCACATAAGTGAATATAGATTTGCGAAGGGGTTTATATAGACCTCATTAAATCTCTGTATTAATGACCAGCAATGATGGCCGCAGCCGAATCGTTGTAGGCTGACCTCAGAGTTGATGTGGCCACACACCATTGGCGCGTGCTCGGTTGGGCGATATGCTTCTGACATCAATCGTCATGTTTCGGATAAACGAAGTGATGCCCTAATAATGAAAGGTTCCGTCCAGTGCACTACTCCAGGTACATGTGGCAACAGATCATAGGCGGACGCTAATTCAAAATCTTAACCATCGCCATGAGTCCATTACACGTAGACTCGTGGGCGGGAAACCCTAAGAGCATGAAGTTTTAAAATGTAATAACTCTAGCATGCTAGGGAGAACCGGAGGATGGGGCATTTGATCTTCTGTGTGTTTACTCTCCTAGTCCTTAGCAAACCTCAAAGAGTAGGGGGCTTCGGTTATGGGAAGATCCGAGCCCCTTGTAATTTTGAGGCTTAATGGCATATTGATCTGATCAGACGGATAACTAACGGCTCGGCTCAGATTATGAGAGCGGACAGTATCCAATAAAGATCTATAACCACTTCGACTGAGACCTTGCCTGCCTAAAGGTCCGAGCCAATTCCATATTCCGAGGCGGGCGCTCCTCAAGCTGAACTTAGAAACTACCATAGGTGAACGTGGCTGGTTACTTCGCTCGTAGATACGCACGATGTGCATGATATAGTACGTGATCCTTGGATTATGTGTAATATCTCCATGATCCGAAAATCTCCCTGATTGAGCGAATCATGCTGTGATTAACGGATCCAGACCATCCTACAATCAGGTATAAATACATGAGGACCCCATTGTTATAGGTACGCAACATCTCACACTCTCCCTCTACACTTCAAACTTCAACTTAGACCCCAATTCCCTTGACTTGACTTAGGCATCGGAGGGTCCCCCGGCTTAACCAGGGTCTCCTTTGCTCACCCATTGTGCAGGGCCAGGGTCCACTCGAGGAGCATCGCACGGAGTGGAGGGTGGTCCAGATTTTGTCATCAACAGTTCACTTAAGCTTCAGATATAAATCATTTTGAAATCATGCTCTAGAATAATCTGGCAAAATGGATAAATGGTATATAATAAATATATCATTTTAAAGCCTATGTAACTTCGATCTCCTTAGAACCGTTCGTACAAGCCAACGGGAATTCCTGCGAAAGCCTTTCTTAGGAAGTTCCTGCGCTGGGAACTTAGGTGGGGCCCGAGGTGATGATTTTGAGAATTTTTGGTTTTGTGAGCTCATTTTAGGACATGAGGTGAAAAAAGTGAGTATTTAAGGTCAACAGTTGAAATCTTGGTGTGGCCATAGAAGCCTTGATTTAGGATAATATTTGTGTTTTCATTTCATCCCCATATGAATGACTGTTACAAACAGTATATATGACATATAAACATCACTGTAGATGCCAGGAATGTTTCAACGGCAGAAATTTCTAGACACACATATTCTTTTAGTGTGGCTTACTTAGTGTTGGATTCTTCTTAATTTTAGTCTATAGTCCAAATATGAGCTTACAAAACCAGGTGAGTTTCTCATAAACATCACAGTAGGCCCACCTAAGTTTCCATAGCAGGAACTCACACAGGAAATCCGCGTCTCCACACCAAATGCTCTCTTGCTTTCCCTCTCCCGCGTGCCTTGATGCTATTGCACCTGCTCATCTATGATTTGTCAACACACGAGCTCCAAAGTCTTGTCTTTTTTAACGTAAATTGTCCGGCTACGTGATTAAACGTGGCATGACGTGACGTAACGTCATGCTACGTGAGGGCAGATTAACTGTTATTGGATAACAGCTCAGCGGATGCTCACCGTTACCGTGTGGGCTCACCTTGAAGGATATGTTTCACATAGAAGCGGATTGCGTACTTACTAAAATCTATGGGGTTTCGATGATTTATATATTTTATCCGCTCTTTCTACTATTTATCAGATAATTTTAATACTTAACCTAAAAATAAAAATAAAGCATATCCAAAGCTTAAATGGACAACACCGCAGGAAATAGTGTTAATTAAATGTCTACTATTGGAAAATTCTTAAGAGCAACGCAAGTTTTTGATCAAGTGTATATTTGTGTTTTCCTTCATCCATGTTGGTATCATCTTATGAACAGGTTGGATGACAAATAAGCATCATTATGGGGCCTAGTTAGGTTTCAATTGTGGAAATCATTATTCCCATTGTTTCACACTTGGCTCAATCCCCTTAAAGACCATACTTAAGTAACTCATTAGTCAAAGATTTCATTTCATATCCACCATTAAGTCTTTTTTTTTTTTTTTTTAGTTCATTTAAAGAGTTTGTTTAAAGACATTACTTTAGACCCAAATCTCTGATGAACCATACCACTAGAAAAAAGTGGTGAATAACCATCAAGAGATATTTATAGGCCACAAAAGATTTGGATAAGTTAATCTTTGTACTTTTCCTTTATCTAGTTTTGGTTGACTTTATCAACAGGTTGGATGGAAAACAAATATTATGGGTGGTAGCCCTGCGGAAGTTTTTAATGGTGGGTAAATAAATATTAGGGATGGTAAGCCTTGGGAAGTTTTTATAATGGTGAGTGAGCAATCATCAGCTTCCTATGATATAGTTCACCTGTATTTGAATATGCTTAGTTTTTGAAATCTTGGCTTAAAGGTGGGCCTACGGTAAAGGTAACACCCACTAAGCTGTTACTCAAGTAACACCGTTCATTCATTTTCCATGATCATTTTATGTCACATAAAAAATGAGACAGTTTCCAAGATGTTGGTGGTTCTCTCTCCTAGTTTGGTTTTTGGTCATGTGTGGTGCATGCGGGCGTGCCAAAATTGATTGTGCAACTGAACGATTTTACCCCAAGCACCAATATATGTAGATATGTCAATTGTAATCATATATGATCGAGATTAGAGAAGATCAATCACCTATTCATACAATCACAGATTGTAACAAAGAGATCAATTGATTATTGGAGGGTAAGGTTCTTCCTCCGAGGTTGGGCCACATTTTTCCTTTCGTACAAAAGGCTTTTCACTACCCAACAATGATCAAACACAAAGGGAATACTCATAGTCGATTGTAAGGAGAAACGGTAAAGCACCTTTCTGAAAGAAGAACTACTTGTATTGAGAATAGATATAGTCCAGCATAGAAGCGTAGACTTGGATTACAATTAAAGATTACCGCTAGTCCTAAGATAGAGCTAAAGTTACTGATTATGCTACAATAAGATAAATTTGATTGATTTGTTAATTTAGTGTGTCTTTTTCTTTTGTTGATCTCTGTTGTCACTTCCCTTTAAACGTTTCTTCTTCCTTATCTCGACGGTTATGGTAGTTGAATCGTTGCCACGCCAGTCTTTTAAATCCATCTGTCTCTTCAAGTTCTTCTAAATGTTCATTTCTAAATGTTCATTTCCACTTGACTGCTTTCTGCCTTTTGGACTTCTCGACCGTGCTTCTTCATCTGACGTGTCCATCTAACTCAACGCCAGTTGTATCTCCATAAAAATCACTTAAAATATCTTCGAAGATCTTTCGCATGCTACTTCTTTCTCATGCAGTAACATTTTTCCTTTTTTAATTGGTTATTTTAAGAATGGTCAGAAATATGGTACAACATTGCACCTCATCTCGCTTCATTTTTGGGTACAAGGTGAAAGCGACAATGGTTCGTTGTGTGATGCTATTAATGTAATTGGTCGTCTTTCCACGTGTCACTTCCC
The DNA here is from genome assembly GCA_030180095.1 of Magnolia changhungtana. Taxonomy (NCBI): domain Eukaryota; kingdom Viridiplantae; phylum Streptophyta; class Magnoliopsida; order Magnoliales; family Magnoliaceae; genus Magnolia; species Magnolia changhungtana. The sequence goes on along the minus strand of JASAUF010000552.1, from coordinate 5,340,405 downwards.
TATTACCTCTGCTCAACTGAGAGGAAAACCGAATAAAGGTTTTGTTCCTTTTCTACAACGTCATTGTGACACGTCGCACACAATCGTATTATACGAGGAGTTATGATTTTCCTTTTATTAGTGCGCACAATCCTAACCAATATATATATATATATACCTGCATTTGAAATCAGTCGCAACCTTTTACAAATCTTAAGCCTTACGCTTCTTCTTCTCTCTTGACCAAAAATCTCTTCCCATTTAAAATCCCTACCAACAGTCATGGATGCTTCTTCATCCTCCGCTCCTGTTTATTATTGAGAAGATTTTCTGAGAGAACTGGATGCTTTGCCTTCTGATATGCTATTTAAAGACAATATTATTTTTTATACTGCAATGGATGACAGATTGTTTCTTACACTCGGCCCAGCTTTCTATCCCGGAGTCATTCCTGAACAGATTTAATCAATAGATTCATTCTTTCCTAGTTGTTTGAGTGAAAAACTTCTTCTTCAGTTTGATTATCTTTCGGGCCTGGCTAACGCTATCTAGATATTGAGATCCTAGTCGAGACCCGCGAAAGGATGGTTAGAATGGTTCAATCAAGTAGAAAAATAGTACGATGATACCTGATGGAAAGCTGACATTTATAGATGTATTAGCTTCTCTTTGTACGAGTACATTGCAACCACTTCTTTACTTGTAGCAGCTTCAATATTTTGGAGTTAGTCGACCAATACCTTTCATTTTGGATGTGGATTCATGAGCCCAACAATCATGGAAATTTATGCTCTCACCAATCTCCTTCCATTTGGGGATTCTGTCTATCGCAACTTTGCTCAAGATGAGGAGCATTTCTTTGACCTTCCAGACAAGAATGGGCAAGCATACTCAATTTTCTTATCTACTCAGTGCAAATCTTATGTTGTTGTTGATGATTAAGAGTAACGACATTCTTATTGATGTGGATTTGTTGTTATTTACTCTATGTGAACATTGTCTAAATAATTAAGGAATATGTTTATCTGGCCAAGGCCCTAGCTAGAGGTTAACAGCTAGCACTTGCTTCATTCGTGCTCGACCAGTTGTACCGCGACATCTTCAATGCAATCAGTAAAGGTTTCTACCATAGTGAAGGACCTCTCTGGCTTCTCCAGATGTGGCTATATTAATATTTCAGTCCTACCATTGTAAATCCTATTCCCCCTCCAGATTCTTTTACTTTTGGAACATCTGTTACCCTAAAGCCTCTCATTCCTTTGCCCATTATATGCATTTTTTCCTTGCCCTTAATATTGATAAATCCAATATTTTTGCCCATTCCTCAATAAAGAATTCGGTCCAACTTGGTTTATAGAAGAATATGAAACGGCTAGTGTGGAGATGGTCGAGCTTCGAGACAAAGCTTAGAAGAGTTACCTTCTCTATGGAGATCTCCCTTACGGAGGCACTATGGAGATGGTATTAATGCTAAGGCAAGGGTCGAGCAAACTATCCCAATCTCTTACCTTGTCAATTCGGCCTTGTGCAATGTCTTCCTTATCCATTCACTCACAAGACCATCAATCAACCTCCTTAAGAGAGCACATGTAGACTCAGTCGAAATCTTTTAGATTATTGACAACAATTTCGAGGCTCGTGCACAACTTTTGACCCTCCTCCTTTTTTGAGTTGTCCTCATCGGATGCTTACTTTCTATGATTGGTGGGTAAATTATTATAAGAAATTGGTTACCAAATCCATTGAGCTTGTCATCGCCTGACTTTTTCCTTCATCCACAAGGATAGATAGACCTCCGGTTGAGAAGAAATCGACGACCGATGATAAAAAAGAAGACTGTGTCCAAGCCAGTTACTTCTCCAATTCAAAGAAAGACACGGTCGAGGAAGACAATATCAGATACTTCAACCACTTCTCCTTCAGCAATAAAGGTGGCCAATCCAACATTTCCTAAGTTAAAATGCTAAAAAGTGTTGTTTGTGAACCCAATCCAGGAAGCTCCTCCGGCTTAATCATCGCTAGTGTCAATAGCTCCCCTCATTTTGAGGAAAATTTTAGATCTTGGACCTCTCCTAGGTCCAATTTCTAAACCTCCCATTCCCCCTATTGTATCAGCTACACCAATAAAGCCTTCTACAACAACCAGTAGAGTTAGTTGAGTTGTGGCAAAGAATTTAGGTGTCTCTTTCACGGCTAAGGTTATTTCTGCTTTTGAAAAATGTTACAAAACCAAGTATTGGTCGGGATTATCACCTTCTAAATATTCTTGGGAGATGAAAGAGGTAAATAAAAGACATGAAGAGGCCCATTTCAATAAAACTTTCAATAAATGGCAGAAAGAAATAAAGACATTGAATGATCCCAACCTTCCCTTTGACCACTTTCTAATACATTATCGATCCAATCCACCACCCTTTCCTACTTCTGCTTGGCCTTTGGAGATGCTTATATCGTTGATCCTTCCAAAATTTAATCGATGATCGATCGATATTCTGCATTACTGTTCAAATTGATTTAGGTACTGTAAGTGCTTATATTTAAAGCACACTTAGTGTTTTCAAATTTCATAGTCCCGGATGGATCACAAGCACTCATGAAGATGTTATTCAACAACTCATGAAGATCACATAAAGATATGATCAACATCTTAAGGGCGACTCAACATCTCAAGCTTTAAAGAAGTTTCATGGTTCAACGATTGAAACATTCAGTATATGTCAACCATCAGGTGGTATAAACTTTAGAATGACCCTAGGTTAGGTGTTCTTCAAATATGGCCGTAATAATGATTTATACAATGTAAAATTCTCTGTAGTTCAACCAGCTTAACCAAATTCGGCCAGCCTAATAATAACTAAACAAGTATACAACAACATTCGAAGAATTTATTGCAAGTTCGACCAACCTAACTTCAAGTTCAACCAGCCTAACTTAGGATTGGGCCAACCCATAAGTTCACAGGTCAAGTTTCTAGTAATGCATTTCTTCAGAATTTAGGGAGATTTGGCCAGCCAAAATTTGGCTCGAGCCAGCCAAATTTTGAAAGATCTTATCTCATGAAATCTGAGGGTCGTTAGAGCGCAATTGTTGGAATTCGGCCAGTCGAACTGAAAATCAGGCCAACTGAATTTTAAAATCCTTTGGCTATAAATAGAGGCCTTCTCTCATTCATTCATAATAGGAAAATCAGTGATTAATCTACTCAATCAAAAAGAGAAAGTCAGAGCCTCCTTAAGGTATTTGTGCAGTAATTCTAATTCTTCTTTATCTTATTTTATTCTCTTTCTCAAGTTAGTTTCAATTGTTTTAAGAGAGTTATCTAAACTTTACTTGAGATTCGGAGAATAGAATTTGCAACATTTAGGATTTTGTTTATTAAAAATACGTTAGATTCCTATATTATTTTTGGGTTGAACACATATACGGCTTCATCAATATCCCAAGAAAGAAAATCACTATAATCACGCTACAGTTACGTTTTTGACTTGACATCAGAAGATAAGTATTGCACTTTCATTTATTGTATTTCGTGTTTTTCTGAGATAGCCCGAAAATCTCAGTGGGTTGTTTTGTGGTGAGCTCATGAAAATCACAAATTGGGTTTTCTTGTGATAACCCGTGAAAATCACAAGAACTATATCAGGTTATTAAGGTGATCCAGTGAAAATCTTGAAATAGTGAAAGCCAAAATATAGTAATTTTAGGAGTGGAGTAGATGTGGGGTTAAGCACCAAACCACTATAACTCCTTATGCATTGGTGGTGATTGATTATTTCTTTATTGCTTTCTTTGTGATTGATTGTTTCTTGCTAAGTTTGATATTTTGATCTCAAAGATGTCGTGAAATAAGTTTGTCCTGCCTAAATCTTTTAGGTGAAGGTTGTCGTACGAACTATTTGGAATTAAGATTTCAATACTCTAAGAAATTGAGAGTATTTGTTTTATTATTCTGTATTATATCAAAATATTTTGTATTATCCTATTCACCCGTCCCCCTCCAGGACATCTATAGCTCGTCCTTTCAGGTGGTATCATAGTGATGTTACTCTTTTTGAGCTAGATCCAAAGCTATTAGAATGTCAAATTTCGATAGTCTGTCTATTATCAGGCCACCTTGCTTTGATGGATCAAATTATTCTGATTGGAAAGCCAGAATGAGGATTTTCGTCAAATCTATTGATGAAAGTGAGTGGCAATGCACCTTAATTAAATGGACCCCTCCAATGATTGAAGTATTGACTGAGGATGAAACCACGTCCATGAAAGAAACCGATTATACTTTTTGGACGACCATCCAGAAAAGTGAAAGTAGTGCAAATGTAAAAGCCTTAAATATAACATTACCAAAAAGTCTAAGATCCAAATCCTCATAACAAAGTTTGAGGAAATTCATATGGAAGAAAGTGAGTCATTCATGGACTTCTATATGAAACTAAAGACATTGTTAATTTTATGAGGTCTTGGAGAAAAAGTTCCTGAAAGCAAGGTTTGTGCGAAGATATTGCAATAACTTCCCGATAGGTTCAATTCAAAAATCATTGCTATACAAGAATTAAGAGATACCGATACTATGAAGGTTGATGAATTAGTTGGATCTCTATAAACCTACGAGCTGAATTTCACAGCTTTTGAAAACAAGTCCATAGCTCTTAAATCCTCTAAATCTAAATCCAAAGATATAAATATAAATTTTGATAATGAAGAGAATGAGGATGATATGGCAATGTTAGTTAAAATGTTTTATAGAATTTTTTTAAATAAAAATAGATCAGATTATTAAAAACCTTTTGACAAAAGAAAAGGAAATTCAAATATTTGAAAATTAAAATCTAAAGACACCCAATGCTTCAACTGTTCTGAATTTGGGCATTTAGCTTCGAAATGTCCTAAGAAGGATAAATCTAGAAGAAGAGGCATGAATCTGAATCTAATTCAGAAACTGACGAATCTGACCAAGACACCGTGAAAGATTAAAAAAAACAAAAAAAGGCTTTTATAACTATAGTCATAATCACTTCATTAGATAAATATGAAACTTCTGATTATGAAACTCCTGAAAATGATTCTGAAAATGATGATGATCTCCAAGTAGAATATGCTACCCTATAGAAAGAAAATTCTAAGATTATGGATAAACTAAAAATTTAAAAAGAAAAATGTGCCAAGCTTCAATTAGAACTTGAAAAAATTAGTTTTGGAAAAATCCCATTTTTCTGATTACTTTAAGAAAACTAAATTAGATTTAAATTTAAAGATTTCTGAAATTCAAAATCTTAAATCTGAAAATGAGAATATAAAAATAGAAGTTTCCTCCCTTAAGACTTCAAAAGACACTTAGATATACACCCAAGGAAACCAGAAACTTGAAAAATTATTAACCGCATCTCGCCGAAGTGGTGAGAAATTTGGCTGGGGTTATATCAAAAGTTACACAGAAAAATCTAAAACTCCACTCCTGTATTTGTAAAAGAAGAATCTTCAAAGTCTAAAGGAGAAACTCCAAAAGAAGTAAACAAGAATGTAAAAATCTTTCAAAAAACTTCTAATATAAAAAGTAATGCCAAGTACCACAAATACCAAAAGAAAATAATTATCCTCCTCTAGCTAATAAGATAGTGAAATTGCTTAAGGAGCTCTTAAAATCCAACTCTGGAAATAACAGAATAAGTAGAAATAAGTAAAATTGTCACTTCTAAACACAACGAATGGTAAGAGATCCTCCTAAACCTAGAACCATAATGAAATGGGTTCCAAAGGTTAAGTGTCTTGTCATCCATACAACTTTCAAAGCAAGTAGCCATTTAAGATGGTACCTGGATAGTGGATGCTCTAGACACATGACATGTGATAAGGTGATTTTATAAGACATCAATCAAATCGATTGCGATTTAGTTACTTTTGGAGATGGTAGCAACTGCAAAATCATCGGAAGAGGTAATGTAAAACTTCCCAATATACCTATATTTGAAAATGTGTTATATGTTGAAGGATTAAAACATAATTTGCTATGAATTTTTCAAATCTGTGATAATAATCATAGTGTAAAATTTTTAGATCACAGATGTGAGATCATTAACAATCAAGGTCATATAATATTAAATGGTCATATGACCTTTGAAAATTCATATACCATTGATGACACTTGCTCAATAAATCATTCATATTACATGGTCGAAACAAACAAAACTGAACTTTGGCATCAATGTCTTGGACATGTAAACTATAGAGACCTATATAAATTGAGCAAGAGAGATCATCTTCGTTGTCTACCCAAACTGAAAAAGGTAGAAAATAAAGTATGTGGTGCCTGTTAAATAGGCAAACAAATTAGGAATAGTAAAAAAAGGTGAACTCCTTACCCACTACAAGGCCTTTTGAACTACTCCATATGGACTTAGTTGGCCTAACTCAAACGGAGAGTAGAGGTGGAAAGAAATACTTTCTAGTTGTAGTAGACGACTACATGTACTAGATATACATGGGTAACCTTCTTAAGAGAAAAGTCAGATGCTTTTGACGAAGTCAAAAAGTTAATTTAACGCATCCAAACTAAAAAAGAACTATCTGTAATAAGAATAAGAAGTGACCATGGTACTGAATTTGAAAATAACAAGTTTGAGAAGTACTGTAATAACTATGGAATATTACATGAATTTTCTACTCCTAAAACACCTCAACAAAAATGGAGTTGCTGAGAGGAAAAACAGAGTTCTACAAGAAATGACTAGTGTTATGCTAAATAACCTAAAATTAGCTAAAACATTTATGGGTTGAGGCTGTTAATATAGCTTGCTATATTAATAACCATGTGTATATAAGAGCAGGTAAAAATAAAACAGCTTATGAACTTTGGTTTAATAAAAAAAATTTCTATGAAATATTTTTGTACTTTCGGAAGTAAATGCTTCATTTTATGAGATTGAGAAAATTTGAGAAAGTATGAAGCTAAAAGTGACAAAAGAATATTTTTAGGATATGCTCTAAATAGTCAAGCATATCATGTTCTAAACAAAAGAACTGTGGTGATTCAAGAATCTATAAACATTGTAATTGATGATCAACCGATCAATCCCAGTCATCTCCAAGATGATGATGATGATGATATTATTATGATTAATTAAAGTGAAACTGAAAGTGACCTTGTTTGTCAATTAATGTGACGGTTGAGTCATTAGGCTAAATAAGTAACTAGGTTGACTTGGTTTGTTAATTAAGATCTGACCCATAGCTGTCTTGACCTTAGGTAGGTCATTATTTAGTTATGATTATCTAGATGAGTCAGTGAGAGGTTATCTAGATTTGGGCCCTAGATGAACAAATCACTAGGCTGAACTTGAGGTTTATGTGATCGGGCGGATTCGTTGGCTTCTTACGGTTGATTAATCGGATTTGTGTGGTTCTTTACTGCTACCACCCACGTATAGGCTTACCTCGAGCGTCAAGGGTCAATAAGTGACAATGTATTTTAGTTATATCGAAAAATTTCGAGGATTTTTGGAAATTCAAATAGCAAAAATCCAAGACGTTACAGTTGTTCAGTTAAAAGTGAAATTTATAATGGGAAATTTCTCTATTATTTATCCACGTTGTCCATCCATTTTTCCATATCATTTTAGGGAAGCTAGACATCGTGACCTGGCTTGATGATGTGATAACTAAGCTTACACATTGGAGTTGGTTGTTGGCACAACAGGTGATCTATCCCTGACTCTTGTGAGCCTGGTGCCTGGCTATTACATTATTTTCCTAAGCCTCAAAAAAGCTGAAGCACGCAAGGGTGGTGGTGTTGCACATCACTGCTCCCGCATACCATCGTTATTGATAAGCCGAAGCACACAGGTTGTTCTGACTCGTCAATAATAATGGTGCGTTAAAGAGCCCTTTCATTTTGGGGCATTATTAAAAAAAAAATGAAACAGATCCAATTATCAGGTGGACCATACCATAAGAAATAGTAGCGATTGACTATTAATGAGCCACAAATTTTTTAGATCAAGCTGATTTTTACTTTTATTTGTGCACTTCATCCAGTATCAATAGATTGGATGGTAAATAAACACTACGGAAACATTAAGGTGTGCCCTAAGAAGTATTTAATGGTAGGACAGTCAATTACCATCGGTATTGCTTGAATCTGGATGAGCTTGTGGCTGCAACTATAGGCACTTGGATACCTGAACCGGTGAAAATCAAAGGACAATGGGAGCGCCGATGTTGGTCAAGGATCCTTCGATGCCTAGGTTAGGTGGGTAGATTTATCACAAGAATAGGACTTGGGTTTCAGGTGCATGTATCATTTCCATGTAGCCCTTGCTAGCGTTGGAGAGAATGCCCTGCACATTACAGGTCTGGAAGCACCATGGAGTTCCATCCATGCTTGAAAACATTGTAAATGCTCCACCGGGTCTCCCAAATCTGAATAGAGAGTTATCTAGGGCATTCAGAATCTTTATGGTAAATAGGACTACATAATGTCATTTGTAAATGAAGGTTCTTTTTGCTCGACTAAGGCGTCTACAAATACCGGGGCCTTAGCTCAACAAGCCTGTTGGATGTCCAAGAGCTGATCTCAGATTTCTTTCATTTCTAATCCCCAAGGAACATCATTCTTAGCTATGACCTCCGGTGCCTTTCCCCCAACCCTCCTCCTTTTCTCTAGCGTATATCGCAAGTCCGACTCGGCGAGGTCAGTGGTTCCTAGGGTTTGTGCTGGGACATGCATACTGCCTCTTGGTTGAGCCTTTGCGGCATACAGTTCAGGAGGTGTGGGTACTTGGCGAGATTGCTCAGTTGTTGCCTCCAATTCTATATTTTGATCATCGGGGATGGGGTGCTATCTTTTCGGTAACCTCATGATGCAGTCGATGTTATTGGTCAAAGCTCATACTTGGTTTTCTAGAGAAATGAGCCGACTTCCTGTATTTCGAGATCTCTGAGTGATTACCGATGAGGGTGGCTGAGACTGGGGCACGATTGGGAGGCCTAAGGATTCTCAAGTTGTTCTTCCTGCATAGGCTCAGCGGTGGCCAATGCTCTTCCTTTCTTCTTTGCCATTGAGGTAAGAGAGGGGAAGAATAGAAGGTCGCATCGATGTTGAGAGCTTTGCTGTCGTTTTCCACAAACGACACCAAACTGTTATCGCTTGAATCTGGATGAGCTTGCGACTGCAACTATAGGTGCTTGGATACCTGCACCAGTGAAAAGACAAAGGACAATGGGGACACCAATGTTAGTTAGGGACCCTCCGATGCCTAAGTTAGGTGGGTAGGTTTATTACATGAATAAGACTTGAGTCAGGAATTTTTATGCATACCTTCCTCCCAAGAGGACGAGCGTATTTATAGGGTGCTTTAGGCGGCTTGTGTATCTTAATAAGATCTGTTAGATACGCTGAACGGTTTGAATTTGAGTGGGGATATGCTCCTGTGATTATCGCGGAGCTTGCCTCGATCAGCATGATCTTCAGTTAGGATCTCGTTGCGTCTATACTTGGTACGATGTGGGATTTATTTTTTTAATTCCTCGTCGAAGGTCGAGATTGCCTCACGAGCTCAGTCCCATCATCGAGCTCTATCTTCGATCAGCTTGGCAAGTGAGTTTTTCCTCGAACCTCATTTCTTGGGTTTCTCCTCACATCTTAACTCGGCTCATCTATATGGTTGGTACGTTGGTAGTTTAGGGAGCCCATTTAGACAATTCTTTGCCGGTGTCGCCCTAGTCCTCCCCATGATGTATATGTGTCCCATGTAGCAGGTTAGATCAGTTTTCCCCATAATAACCACTGTTTCTTATAGTATGGTCCACCTAATAATTGGATCTACTTCATTTTTTATAATGCCCTAAAATAATCTAGAAAAATGGATGAATTACATAGATACATAATACATAGATCAAGGTGGGCCCCATAATAACCCTATGGTAAGGGCTGCACCGGCTTGGGTGAGGTGGGGTCTCACCTAATCTACTCTCCTCAGCACCCAAGGGGATCTGACTTGGTTTTAGGAAGCAGATTGGATGGTGTACCACACCATGGTTGGTGTGTTAATGTCACCAAGTTATGTGGTGAAATTACGGTTTACACCGTTAATACTGAAGAGTGGATATTAGGCAATGTCCTAGAGGGGGTGAATAGGACTTTTTCTATTATTTTGCTTATTCAAAAACTTGATTGCCTAACTTAAATAATCTTTCAATTTAAAGCAAGTAAGGCAATATAGCTCTAACGGCTTCTAAGCCAATTAGAGGATCCAATCACAAAGGCTATTGAAGATATGCATATATAATAGCTAGCCTGGTGATGTGTGCTTGTGTGTGAAATGTGATTTCTATCAATGAATAGCATTCATCCAATCATGTATACAAAATTAAACTTTCAAACATATATAAGCATGATTAAATAGATGCGCAAATGATCATTCCAAACACAAGCATTTATAGTAGTTCGGCTGCATGCCAACTCCACTCCTGGAATCCACACTCAATCCAGGAGTGCACCGGATTTCATTATTGATGGTTTTAAATCAGGTTCACTAACAACCTTTACAGTCCTACACTAAGGACACCAATTTATGCTCTCCACAAGAATAAAGGTCCTACACCTAGAACCCACGTTTAGGCCCATCGGCTAAGGTCCCAAAAGACACCTACAGTTTAGGCCCACCGGCCAAGGTCCCACACAAGGCACCTACCGTTTAGGCCCATCGGCCAAGGTCCCACACAAGGCACCTAATGTTTAGGCCCACCGGCCAAGGTCTGACACAAGGCACCTACCTTTAGGCCCACCGGCCAAGGTCCCACACTAGGAACCTATCCGAGTTTGTTGATAACAAACTCTTAGCCTTAATCCTACATGAGGAAAAAGACTAAACTTTGAACTCTTAACTATGACACTTACTTGTCGGATTGAGTTCACTTTTGTAGCTTGTCTTAGGTTGCTAGATCTTCGCGCTCTCGAGCTTGAATCAGCTTCCCTATTTTCCCCTGATCGCATAGTTTGAATTTGCTTGTTGGCTCGGCTTCACGATCAAGAACCTTGCATAAGATGTACCTAAAAGGTGACTAAGGTTATGGGAGTTGGTTGAATCTCCTATCGAGAATAATGAATGGATTTCCTAAGGGCGTGTTTGAGTGGTGGGATTAGAAGGGATTAGGTGGGATGGGATTCAAAAAAACAAAATTATTACCTATGGTAGGGATTGTCCTCTGTTGCTATGTGATAAGATTAATGCCATGCTTTGTTGGTAATACGGTGATACATTGAATGGATATACCCACCATCATTTGAAATTATTGAGAATAACACACGTGTTATATCTAAATCGTTCATTTGTTTTGTAACCTTATTTTATGGCATGGGCCTAAAAATGAGGTAGATCCAAAACTTATGTGGCCCCAAAGAAGTTTTCAATGGTAAGTATTCAATCCCCGTTGCTTTCTATGGTGGGGTCCACTTGGCCCATGCTCTAAAATAATCTCAAAAAATGGGTGGACGGTGTGGATATAGCCCACACATCATGGTGGGACCTACACAACTTGCTAACATTGAGTGAAATTGGCACGGGACCCAGTGCAATTCCATCTAATCTAATTCCAAGCTTTTCCATTCTTCCCAAACATGGAGTCAAATTGGCACAGGACCAGATGAATCCCATCCCACCTAATCCCTTCTAATCCCACTGCCCAAACATGCCCTAAGAAATTCAACCTATGGACGCTTTAGAGTATCAAAGAACCAAGGATATTCCTATTGGTTTGGTCTTTGTACTTTAGAGAAGGCACGAGTTCATGTTCTTCATTAATTAGGAGCTTTGAATGCTCATAAGAGTAAAGGATCTTAATGAAGAGAACATGAACGCATATGGATAGAGTCTAGGTAGGTTAGGATAAGCTTGGATACACTAAAGACTCTATGGTGCCTATTTCCACTATTTTTGCAAGTTTCTACAAGTAATATTTATAGGAAAAAGGTTCTAATGGATATAAAATGGCTAGTTTACGTGCTACCGAAGTCAAGTTCGGTATCATCGAACTTGCTTCGGTGGTACCGAAATATCATTCGGTAGTATTAAATTAATCCCTCAAGTTACTGACCAAAATCTGTCTATTTCGGTGGCACCGAAATTGTTCGTCGGTGGTTATCGGTGTCACTGAATTACCTAGTCGGTGATACCGAATTACATGCATGAGGTTGCTGGATAGTTTTGAGTCCCTTTGGTAATACCGAAGGTATCTTCGGTGATACCGAAAGTAACATTCGGTGACACCTTCTTCCTACCTAAGGTGGACAGATTTTCCTGTTTTTGTCCTTTTAATTATTCAACTACTTGGGTTTTGCTTAAGCCAATACTATAGGATAAACTATGGACTTGGGATTGGCTTGAAATAGATGACTTAAGTAGATATTTCCTATTTGGGTTAGGATCATCTATTTGCAAATTTATGATCACAGAAGTTGTTCTTTGTCTTCAATGTGGCTTGGATGCTTCTGATCTAGTTACATCGCCAGTCTTCACTTGCCAAGAACTCATCCGACTATAAGACACAACTAATCACGTAATTGTGGGTGCAAATAAGTGCACTAACATGTGGGTCCCATCATGAGATATGTGTTATTGTGAACACTTCCTCCCACATGCAAGTGGGCGGTGTCCTCACTTCATTGTCTTTGGTGTTGATTTGTTAGTGTAGCTAAAGTACGTTATTGACTGTGGTATAAAAATGAATTTGATTCAGAGTCACCACTAGCCAAATGACACTTAAAATCTATGGCTGGCTAGAAACTGTAGAATCGCTAAAGGGTCAGGGAATCTCACAATTCCTTAATTTAAGTAACTCTTACGGTTGGTTTGTGACCATAAATTTTGAGTAAGGACCTAGGTGACAGAAAATGAAGGGATTAAGCACCATTTTTCACCTGCATAATGTGTGGTCTTTACTTTACATGATTTTATAATTTTAAAAAATTCAATGGAGTTTTGGCATTTGTATATTTGGTCGTGCTTCGCATAACCCATAAGGGCTGGGCAGGCGAAAATAAGAAAAAACTATATAGTCTTATATCGCAAAGCCAAGTAGCCCCAGGTACGTAAATAAAGTAAAAAATGTAGTGAATAAAATAAAATATCAACTAGCCTTATTTCACAAGATTTAAGATCTTGAGCAGGCAAATAAAGTAAGAGAAAATGGAAGAGGGAGAATAATGCAGAATGAGATATAATGAAATGTGGATATAGTTGACACACTTAGAATATGTGGAGTAGAATGTGAATTAAATAAAGTTAGACAAACTCTTAGCTTCTTTGACTTCTTTAATGGCCGTTTTACTCTCCTACGCCAGGTATCATGTTAACATATTGAAAATCTTTAAGGCACCTTATGCAGTACCTCCGGGTGAATTCTAACCCTCGAATCCTCTCTGTATTTTTCTCTCTTTCTGCTCTCTATTTTTTTCTCTCTCGGCCTCTATTTTTTCTCCCTTACTCTCTGTTTTTATCATTGTTCCTCTCTGTCTCATTTCCCTTATTCCTCTCCTTCTTGCTTTTCCTTCGTCCCTTGGGTTCCTTATATAAGCGTTGGTAACCGCATTCTACTGCCAATGGCCGCAACTCCTCGGGTTGCATTGTGGGTGACCATAATTTAAATCGTAAGATATAATATATAATATTATATGTATAAGTAAAAAAGTAATGATGACTTTTATATATTTATTTCATAATAAAATTTTATATTTATTTATTTTTATAAAAGTAATCATTACTTTTTTTTTATATTGTATATATAAGAAACGTAATGATTAGGTTTTATTTTTTCAACAAATTGTTTAAATGTTTGGATGTTGTTTGTTGTCCTTCCATTTTCGGTAATCTTAGTCTTGTTAGAAAGATAATCAGATAAGCTTCTGTGAATGCCTCCCCACACACGCGCGCACGAGCGTGGTGGTGCCATCGGTTGGTAGGCTTTCGTATTGATTATTGCTATTGTGGGCGATGTGTGCTATTGACTCAGGTGTAAAAATGCATTTGATTTAGAGTCGCCACTAGCCAAATGAAGTATAAAATCTATGACCGGCTAGGAACCGTAGAATCGCTTAGGAGTTAGGCAATCTCACGATTTTCTAACTCAAGTGGCTCCCGCGGTTGGTCTGCAGCCGTAGATTTCGAGTAAGGGCCTCGGTGATGAAAAAGGAAGGGTTTAAGCGCCCTTTGCTGCCCGCACAATGTGCAGTTGCTACTTCACAAGATTTGTAATTTTTGAGAATTTAATGGAATTTGGGTATTTTATACTTGGTCATGCTTCTCATAACCCAGGTGGGCTGGGCAAGCAGGGATAAGAAAAAAGGAGTTATATAACCTTACATCACAGAGCCAAGTAGCCCTGGGTAGGCAAATAAAGTAAAAACAGTTAATGGAAATAAACGCTAACTAGCCTTACTTCACAGGATTTGAGGTCCTGGGCAGGCAAATAAAGTAAAAAAATGGAAGATAGAGAATGATGCAGAATAAAATGTGAAAGTGATTAATGCAATAGAAATGTGCGGATAGAATGCAAATTAAATAGAAATGGACAGATTCTGAGCTTTTTTGAAACCCTCAGACACTCTCTGTATCTCTTTATCTCTCTTTCTACTCTCTATTTTCTCTTTGTCTGCTTAAACTCTCTTCCCTTTTTCTTTCTTTCTCTGTTAATATTTTTCCCTTCTGTTCTCTATGGCCCGGGTGCCTTTATATATGCGTTGGGCCCCTGTCACAGACAACCCATGCATAGGGCTGCGTTGTGGGCGCCCACCATAAATTGTGGCGTAAAAGTAGTTTTATATATATTTTTATTTTCTTCCCTCCTGACAACATGCAGGTATGGATTTTTATTTATTTATATATTATATATATATGATGCATTTATTTCTTACATAATATATATATATATATATATATATATATATTATGTATATACTTATAAAGGGTCATCATTACTTATATGCATATGTATATATGTATTTACAAAATGTAATCATTATATGTGTGTGTCTATATATATATATATATATATATATATATATATATGGGAAAAGGTATAATGAGCTCGAGCGTACGATAAGCTCCCATGAGGTCGAGCCATGTGGGCCCCACTGTGATGCGTTTCGACCATCAACACCGTGCATTTGATGGCTCCCCTTTAAATTATGGGAAATCCCAAAAATCAGCCGTATACGGAATTCAGGTGGGCCATACCATCTAAAATTATGTGAAGACATCGTTAAAACATATAAAAGCACTTGGTGGGGCCCACCTGAGTTTTCCATGCACCTGAAACTTGGTCTGAACCCTCATTCAAGTGGAACACACATAATGGATGGGCTGGATTTGCAAACCACATCTCGGTGGGCCCTCAAAAATGGTTATGAATGTTTTAATGGTGCATGGCCCCTCTGCACTTCTATATGTGGTGTGGCCCACACAAGTCACGGATTGACTTGATTTTTGAGACCTAGGTCCATGATGGAATGGTGCTTCTGACTGATGGGGTAGATTTTCAAAACGCATCACGGTGGGGCCCACACAGCTCGACCTCATGGGACGGACGCGTATACTCGAGCTCATTGTACCTTTTCCCATATATATATATATATATATATATACATATATATATATATAGGTACTATGCGCTCAACCTCACGAGTCCATCCCATGAGGTCAAGCTGTGTGGGCCCCATCGTGATATGTTTCGAACATCTGCCCCATCGGTCAGATGCACCATTCCATCGTGGGCCTAAGTCTCAAAAATCAAGTCAATCTGTGACTTGTGTGGGCCACAACACATACAGAAGTGGAGAGGGGCCATGCACCATTAAAACATTCATAACCATTTTTGAGGGCCCACCGAGATGTGTTTTGCAAATCCAGCCCATCCATTATGTGTGTCCCACTTGAATGAGGGTTCAGACCAAGTTTCAGGCATATGCAAAACTCAGGTGGGCCCCACCAAGTGCTTTTATATGTTTTAACATTGTCTTCACATAATTTTAGATGGTATGGCCCACCTGAGTTCCGTATATGGCTAATTTTTGGGATATCCCATAATTTAAAGGGGACCCATCAAATGCACGATGTTGATGGTCAACACGCATCACGGTGGGGCCCACATAGCTTGACCTCACGGGAGCTTATCGTAAGCTCGAGCACATTGTACCTTTCCCTATATATATATATGTGTGTGTGTGTGTGTGTGTGTGTGTGTGTGTATAATAATGATTACATATGGAATATGGGTACGTGGTTATATTTGTTTTTCATCTTTTTATGCAAAATATTTAAACGTGTGTATCTTGTTCGTTTTCCATTCGTTTTTAGTAATCTTAGTCTTGTTGGAAAGATAATCGGGTAAGCTTTCTAACAAGACTAGGATCACTTCAATCGGACCTCGTTTGATGTGCTAAAAATATGTCCATCTAATATATGAAATTGGTTATTTGTAATTTGACCAATGGTCGGCCTTTGATGATATTAGGATTACTGGAAAAGTTGTCTATAAGATTTTCATTGTAACTGAAATCATCTCGATCAGATCCCGTTTGACTAGTTTAAAGCGCAGCCAAGTTTTTTCCAATTTTGGTCAATCGATAATGCATGATTATAATAAACGGACTGGATCTTCCTCATCATGACTCGGATTGGAAGAAACTTAAGTTTGTTAGGAAGATCATTTGACTACCTTTCCAATGAATAATAAATCATCCTAATCGATCAGGATTTGCCTCAAATAATACCATGACTATTTCATATATCGGGATGACCGTATTTTTCCTTGATTTCGAAGATATGACCTTTTAACCTTGACACAACGCTACCCGAAAAGACTGAATAATACAAAGAGTGATTCATGGGTAGAGAATATTCGTTTTATCCATTTTCGCCTGTCGGTTGCATCATATAGAGAGTTTCAAGGGTTTTAGAGTTTGGACGCTCGGCCGTGACGAATCGCTTCTAGATTTGGTGTCAGCAAATCTAGTCCGTTGGTTATTTCCGGCGCGTGCTGAGTATGCTTCCACATTGATCCGTTTGAGTTTTCAATGATTTTCCAGTTCACAGGAGACAATTGATTAAAGTCAAGTTGAAGCTCAAAGAATGTCATATCCTTGTTTTAGATGGGGTGTCTATAGATGCCCCTCTTTGGCAGAGGTTGTGGGCAACCGAATGCCAAAGCAAGTGGACACCCCGCCTTCCATATGTAGACGTGGTATAGTCTATTCCTACTAAAGTATCATTATCGAAAATTGGTCTGGTTAAAGAGTAGTTCAGGTGTCTCATGAGGGTTGAGGAAAACGTTGTGATTTGTCCTTACGCATTTTGCGGCTTTACGGGGCATCAAATCACAACCTTTTCACATCGTGATTGACGATTTGCATCGATAGATGTTTGTAAGTATGAATTTTTGAGTGGTTAGTGCCCCTGCGCTTCTCGCGGCCTTACAGGGATCCGCCTAACATATTTGATTTTGAAGAGTAATTCCTGGGACTACCTATAAGATTAGTTATTGTAATGGGCAGTTGCCTGGGCTTTTTGCGGCTTTACGGATCTCCCACATTACAATATACTAGGCAGACGACTGTCATTTCTTCGCCATTCGATTTTTCAAGTCTGACACTATGGTTATGCTAACTTGGATATATTCAATTCACATTCTGAGACGATTGGAGTGACACTGAAAGTTCAGTCTGGCCGTCCCATGTTCCACTTTGATTTTAGAAAGAATCGAAGATTCGGATAAAACTAAAATCAATTATTGTTATTGAATTGGTACCCACCGGAAAGTATGGAGGACTTCCAGTGCCTCGGATACCATGTGTGTTGTATTTTTTTTTTTTGAAATTTTGAAAGATTTTTTTTCAAGCCATTTATTTTGAAAAGATCCGCTTGATCTCGCAAGGAGGCGTCATCGGGCGGTTTTTATTTTGGCCTCTTTCTCTTCTTTTTTTTTTAAAAAAAAAAAAAAATAGGTCTGACCAATCACTTTCGTTGGGGATTTCGACGGTCCTTATCGAAGTCGGCTCTTATTGAAGCACGTTCTATGCTCAGTTTCCAACTCCAAGTGTGTTGCTCATGTTAGTGTGTTGTTGAGGGAGCCTCGATTCTTGTAAAGAAAGATAAAGAGCTTAATAGAACGATCGAAGAGTTTAGTGCTAAAGGAGCAAAACTAACCTGAGTAGCCAGCAGAGGTTGTTGTCGGGCCGGGTGTTTTGAAGAGGCGATCATAACTTCATGCTATAACCTACAAGAGATTTTTTTTCTTTTTTTTTCTTCTTCTTTCTTCTTTTTTTTTTTTTTAGTATAGTTTTTTTTCGATGCATGTAAATAAAGAAAATGAATAAAATGGAAATTCTCTCTCCTTTTTTTTTTGTGGCCAGACTTGTCTTATGAGCATGGTTTATATTTTGGTCGGCAGGGATCAGACACTTGACTTTTCCATTGTTCATCCTATACGACTTCCGAATTGATTTTTGAAGATTTTTGAAATTATCTTCGAGAGTACGCAGTGAGAATCAATGTCTCTTGGCCTAGGCTATGCTTGATAATTCTTGAAACATCGCGGTCTTCAAGTCTTTGACTTCGGATACGAATTTGTCACTGTGACTAAAGTGTTTTGTTGTTCTTGTTTTTTTTTTTTTCTTTTCTTGCCGTTTTTACCCGTAACACTCTTACGAGTTTTCCTTACGTCTGGCTTAGCCTGTCATTTTTGTCTGTGGCGCCCTTTCAGGTTTTCACCATGTCCCATGTATTTGCTCTTGCCTGCCCCTTGGCAGTTGTGCCTTTTTGTCCCTGGCGCCGTTGCAGGTTTTCACCAGGTCCATTGTGTATCCGCTGTTTTTACCCGAGGTGCTCTTGTAGGTTTTCACCTCGCCCATTTTGCTTAGGCACACCTCTTCTGTTTTTTTTTTTTTTTTTTTTTTTTTTGGTCTGAAAACTTTTTCAATATTGGTTGATAATGATTTCTATGGTAACGAGAGGCTTCGGAATGCTTTCCAAGATCAAAAACTTTCTTGAAGACATGGGGTAAGGTTGATGGATGTGTACCCTAGATTTTCTATTTGGTTCTTCATTCCTCTCTTCTTTTTTTGTGTTTTCTTTTCTTCTTCTTTTTCCTTTTTTTTTTTTTTTTGCTTCTTTTTTTTTGGATTTTGGAAAATTTGAATCGTCATATGTACATATGTCTTTTTTTGTGTCCTACTTTGTTGCTAAGGGTAATCGGTTATGGAGTTGTAAGATTCGATCTTAGGAAACATTCCCTTAGCTTACTCGTTATTCATAGTGTATTTTGACATGATTAGCGTTGATGGGCTTGACTAGATCCTTTCCCTCCATGTTGGTGCGGCGGAGTGCACCTCCAGGGAGCACTTCACGTATAATGAACGGGCCTTCCTAGGTAGGTTTGAATTTTCCCCTTGGGTCAGGTAGATGAGGAGGTAGGATCTTCTTCATTACTACGTCTCCTATTCTGAATGTTCTTGTACGGACCCGCTTATTGTAAGCTTATGCAATCCTTCTTTGATAGGCTTGGGAATGACATAAAGCTCGCATGTGCTTTTCGTCTGTCAGATGCAGTTGATCGTAGCGATCTTATAACCATTCTCCCTCTTCCACTTCACTTTCTAACAGAATGCGTAATGAGGGAATTTCAATTTCAACCGGTAGAACTGCCTCCATTCCATATGTGAGTTCATATGGAGTGGCGCCCGTTGCAGTGCATATGGATGTTCGATAAGCCCAAAGCGCGTATGAGAGCATTTCGAACCAGTTGTCATATGTTTTCACCATTTTTTTGAGGATATGAACGAGCGTTTTGTTAGCTGCTTCTACCCCTCCATTCATTTACGACCGATAGGGGCTAGATCAATGCCTTTTGACTTTAAATTGCTCGAGGAAGTTGTCCACCTTTCGGTTCACAAAAGGCGTCCTGTTATCTGTGATGATGGTGTGTGGGATTCCATATCAACTAATGATGTTATTTTTTAGGAACCGTACCACGTGAGAAGTGTTGATGGTGGTAAAAGATACCGCTTTCACCCACTTGGTGAAATAATCGACTGCTACCAGGATATATTCGTGGCCATTGGAAGCTTTGGGGTTGATTTTGCCGATGATGTGGATGCCCCACATTGAAAATGGCCAGGGTGTGGTCAGGTTATATAACTCGGAGGCAGGCGCGTTGATCCGATTTACATGTTCTTGGCATTTAAAACATGTCCTGACGTGTTGGCAATAGTCGGTCTCCATAGTTAGCTAGTAGTATCCTAAACGTAGGATTTTCATGGCCATCATGTGTCCGTTTATGTGTGGGCCCTAGATTCCGTCGTGGACCTTGGACATGATTTTCGCAGCTTCTGCCTCATCGACACATTGTAATAAGACCTGATTGAAGGATCGTTTGTATAAGATGCTACCATTAATAATAAACTGTGTAGCTAATCGTTGGATCGTACGACGGTCTGTTGGCGTGGCGCTTTCCGGGTATACCCGATCTTCCAGGTATTTCTTGATATCGGTATACCAAGGGTGCTTGTCAGGTGGCATCTTGGCTTGTTCGATCTGGAGGCAAAACACTGGATCTTCTTGTAGTTCGATTGTAAGTTCCCATTGTGCTGCTCCCTTGGGAATGTTTAACATAGATGCTAATGTGGCCAAGGCATCAGCAAATTGACTCTTGGCACATGGCATGTATGTAAAAGTGACTTTATGAAATTCATCGATGAGATTCTCGAGATAAATGTGGTATGGAATCAGCTTCTCATCCTTCGTCTTCCAGTCACCGTTCGTTTGATTGATGATGAGTTGAGAGTCACTGAAGACCCTTAGCTTTTTCACCCCACAAAATGATTGCTTCCTTTAAGCCTAGTATACATGCCTCATACTCGGCTATGTTGTTCGTGCACCCGAAGGATAGCCTTCTCGAAACAGGGATGGGGATGTCATCTGGAGAGTAAAGGATTGCCCCTATTCCGCTTCCTTTAGCATTAGCTGCACCGTCGAAATATAAGGTCCATCCATCTGCCTCTGGTCCTTCTTATCCCTCAAGGAATAGGATATCCTCATCAGGGAAGAAAGTCTTCAATGGTTGATAGTCAGGCAGAGAGTGTGTTGCGAGATGGTCGGCCAAGGCTTGCCCCTTGATTGCTTTCTGAGTGACATAGGTGATGTCAAACTCAAAATGTAACAATTGCCATTTTGTGATCCTTCCAGTTAGAGCCAGTTTCTCGAACAGGTACTTCAGTGGATCCATTCATGCGAGCAGGAGGATTGGATAAGCGATCATGTATTGGTGAAGGTGTTGGGTGGCCCATACGAGGGCAAGGCATGTCTTTTTGATTAACGAGTACCGGGACTCGTAATCAGTGAATTGACGGCTAAGATAGTGGATTGCTCACTCCTTTCTTCCTGTGTCATCATGTTCGCCAAGGAAGCAGCCGATGACGTCTGCGGCAACTGAGATATAGAGCAGCAAGGGCCGTCCAAGCACCGGTGGGACTAGCACTGGTGGATCTAGCAAATACTTCTTGATTCTGTCAAAGGCTTCTTGACAATCTTCGTTCCATTCTTTTGGCGTGTTCTTGCAGAGCAGCTTGAATATGGGCTCGTATATGGGAGTAAGCTAGGTAATGAAATGACTGATATACTAGATTCCACCCAAGAAACCCCTAATTTGTTTCTCATATTTGGGAGGTGGCATCCTTAGAATTACTTTTGTCTTTGATTCGTTGACTCGGATGCCATCTTCGCTGACGATGAAACCGAGCAACTTGCCACTAGTTGCCCCGAAGACACACTTTTATGGATTGAGATGGAGCTTGAACTTTTCCAATTGGTCGAAGAGTTTTTCAAGGTCTTTAAAATGCCCCTCGATGCTTTAAGACTTGACGATCATATCATCCACATAGACTTCCAGCTCTTTATTCATCATGTCATGGAATAATGCCGTCATGGCTTGCTGGTACATAACTCTGGCATTTTTCAACCCGAATGGCATGACTTGGTAGCAAAACATTCCCCATGGCGTAATGAATGAAGTCTTGTCACAGTCTTCTACGACCATTTTAATTTGGTTGTATCTAGAGAAACCGTCTATGAAAGAGAAGATTTTGTAACCTGCCGTATTGTTGACCAGAGTGTCGATGTGGGGCAGTGGGAAGTCATCTTTCGGACTGGCTTTATTGAGGTCACGGAAGTCGATGCACATCCGAACCTTGCTGTCTTTCTTGGAAACGGGAATGATGTTGGCCAGTCATTCCGGATAGTTGGATACTACCAGGAAACTGGCATTGTATTGCTTGATTACTTCTTCCCGTATTTTCAGGATCCACTTTGGTCGCATTCTCCTTAACTTTTGTTTGACCAGCTTGCTTTTGGGCTTCGTGAGTAAACGATGTACCACCAGATCTTCATCAAGTCCAGGCATATTTTCGTAGGAGAAGGTAAAGTTTGACAGCTGCAGTTTCAAAAACTTGATCATCATCTTCTTATTGCTTGGAGATAAAGATTTTCCAATGTGTACTTCTTGAGGATTCTCGGGGGTTTTGAGATTAACGTTGGCTTTTGAATCGAACTTACTAAGGAGATCCTCAAGCTCGGGAGTCGGATCATCATTTCCCTTGTCCTTGACCTCTTCTAAACCCATGAGTTCGAAGTCTAGCTCTATATCAAAGTCATAGATGTCAACTTCAGCTTCATGCAACTCTTCAGATGAGTTTGGCACTTTATTGCTTGTGACTTTTGAGAAGTTTTCTGATTTTTGGGTAATTTGAAAATTTTTTGATGTTTTTAGTTTTTGTAAATTTTCTTCTGTTTTTAGGTTTTGTGGATTTTCTATTATTTTTTATTTTTTATGGTTTTTTATTATTTTTGGTTTTTGAGGATTTTCTATTGTTTTTTTTTTTGAAGGTTTTTCAGATTTTTTGGTGTTTTAATTTTATCAAATACCGAGCAAGTTGGATTTTCGAACCAGTGTCTATCATGGTCTTGCCCGGGGTGCAAACGTTTATTTACAAGGACATTTTTTTTCCAGACCGGCACTCTGAGAAGACTGACCGGTCGATTCAAGCGTCATGGGGGTGGTGAACCAGGTGGAGCCCTGCGCTCTCTCCCCTCGAGAGGTAGGGTTTTGGGATGTAGTGTACTGATTTTCTCTATTGTGCCTAATCATCATGATGTAGCGAGGGCTGGGTTCTGACTCGATGTCAGATTCATCGGACCTTCCTTCATTCCCTATGTCATGGAGCTCTTCAGGTTGTTGTGGCTCTGGTGGGATCATTGTTGTGGTCCAATCAAGAGACAGTAGCTCCTGCCCCTTGCCCAGTTGTTGCTTGGGCAACTTAGTGAGAGTGAGACTATTATCATAACCCAGTGGATCGGAATCCGAATTTTAACTTGGATGGATGACTCCACCGCTAGCGAATTGGTTAGTGTGAAATGGGAAGGATGGCTCATCTCTTAGCGCTTCCACCTCCTCTCGGTATCTGCCTTCTCTGGTTTTTCTGGTGGAGGAGACTCATATCCCAGTCCTGCCCTTCCTACTCTTTCTTGAACCTCAATTACGTTGGCGGTATCTTGGTGTTGAAGGAGGTAGTTCAGGATTCGACGCTCGGCTGGAGTGAAAATACAGTTTGATTTTAAAGGACATACTGATGGGACGTGATCCACTGCTTCAAATTGGAAGCTATAATATGGTTTGTCTTTGTCCGATTTCCATGCGTCAATAACTGGGATGTTAGGCTCCCCTTAAAGATTTGTTTCAGAAGGAAAAAGTGGTTCAGGATCTGATAGAATGCATAACACTTTATTCCCATGGATGTACTTGACCCTCTGGTGAAGCGTTGATGGTACGACCCTAACTTCATGAAGCTAGGGCCGACCAAGGAGAAGATTGAATGATGAAGGGACGTCTAAAACTTGAAAGGAAATGGTGGACGTATCGGGGCTAATTTGTAGTTCAAGATCAATTTCTCCTTGCACTTGTCTTCAAGAATTATCGAATGCTCTCACATTCATATTGCTTGGCCTGAACATAGATGGATTTAGTCCCAAATATAAGGCAGTCCGAAGTGGACAAACATTCAAACTTGAACCATTATCAATCAATACTAGTGGGATGCTTTTATCCTTATGACGAACAGTTATATTTAATGACCTGGCATGGCCGCGGCCTTCTGGTGGCAACTCGTCATCTAAAAAATTTATGGCTCGGGATGCAAGGAGTTGCCCTATCATGTGCGCGACTATTTCAGGTGCAGCTTCTCGGGAAATATGCACATCGTTCAGAGTTTTAACAAAAACCTCCCAGTGTGCCTGCGATGTATAGAGGAGTTCCCAAACAGATATTTGGGCTAGGATGGTTTTAAGCTGGGTCGTTATATCGTATGTGGTGTTGGCCTTGTGTATCGTTCTGACCAAAGGTCCCTTGGGATCTCCTTTGAGTCCTTTTCAAAAACATCTCCCATTAGGATGTATGTTTTCCACCTTAGAGCATTCTGGGTAATTCTAGGGGACTGCCTTATTATCTGAGACCAATCCCATCTTTCCTTGAAAAGCCAGAGGAGGCGAAGATTCTAGAGAAGATAGAGGGTTAGCGATAACAGATGTGTGTTTCAATGGCGAAGCCAACGGTGCCCCTAAGAGGACCAAGGATTGTGAAGGAGGGCCTTCCTGGATTATCCGTCTGGATCTTGCGAGTTTGTATGGCATGCTGAATGGGAGAGGACGTCGCTCTTGTGCATCAATGGGTAGATGTAATGGTACATGACTGGGCATGGGCGACGGAGCCTTCCCCATAAGGACGACTGGTTGGTGGACTCTTGACTGGTGGGAGTTGTTGGTTTGTGTTGATGTAGGGGCTCTTCTTTGTTGGACCAATGGTTGATCCCATGTTTGTTCTATGTGATGAGGAGGACTGTGATGAGGTTCATGGGCCTTCCCTTAAAGGACCAACAGAGGAGATGGTAATGCCCCTTGCAAAACGAATAGAGGACTTTCCATGTCATAGCTTTTGGCCGAGAATGCTTGGAAAACATGGGGAGGATATTCTCCCTGGATGGCATTGACAGTGGGAGTATTGGAAGTGTTAGGGCATTCTTGATGTTGTGGCAGAGGATTTTGGAGTATGTTATTACTGTCAGCAACAGCTGTTTCAGGGGGTGTGACCGTGATCTGGTTCTAATCAATCAAATTTTGAATTGTATGTTTCAAGGAGAAACAACGTTCTGTGGTATGACCCCCCCTTGATGGAACGCGTAATACTCATTTTTTTTTATAATTTAGAGGCAATAGGTTTGGCGGCGGTCTAGGTTGGAGAGGTGCTAAGAGCTGCCTTTGGATGAGTGTGGCGAGAATGTCCGTGTATGATTGGGCCAATGGTGTAAATTGCCTAGACACCTATGCCGCACCCGTTTGCCTGTTCTGGTTTGTGTATTGCGGATTCTACCTAGGTTGCTACTGCTGAGGGTGGTATTGTTGTTCCTGTGGAGAATTTCTTGGCATTCCTTGTGCAGAGGCAACAACATTGTTAGTTTTCCCTGGACGAGGAGGAGCCATATCTTTATTTCTTACTCCGTATTTGCCTGTCTTTTCTTCAAGTTTCGCTTTTTGTACAGAGGTAGACTAGTGGCGCCATAGTGCAATTGTGTCGGTTCTTATTCCAACCTCCACCTGTTCCCCCGCACGGATTAGCTGAGTAAAATTGGCATACGGTTATGAAATCAGATATCCCGATATATTTAGATTGGCCGAATGGACAATCATAGAGATCTATTCTTCTTCGTCGATTGGTGTTTTCATTCGTGCGGCCATGGTCTCCATCGCCCCACGTATGCAGACAACGTTTCGTCGCTCCTTTGCCTAAGGGCTGCCAAGTCTGACCTTCAGGGTGCTACATTTAGATTGTATGCGAAACGATATACAAATGCTCGGGACAATTGTTCCCATGTCCTAATCTTGTGATAGTCCAGAGACGTGCACCAATCTAATGCATCACCCCTTAGGGATTTTTGGAACAGACGGATCAATGCTCCATCATCTTCTGCCATGGCATCAAGTTCACCACAAAAAGCCTTTAAATGTGCAGTTGGGCATTCCGTGCCATCGTATCGTTGAAACTTGGGTACCTCGAAGTTTGCAAGTACCCTAACATCGGGGAATGGTCAAAGATCCTTGAATTTTGTAGATGGGAGTTCCACCCCATGTTGTTTTTTAAGTTCATTTCGCATTGCTCTTAACTGGTTCTCGAAGTGTTCCTGAAGTCGATCAAATTCATTTGGTTGGGACAAAGGAGGTTGTGCTCCTACTGGCATTCGATTAGCCTCTTCTTCATAATGGTTGACTTCTTCGATATTCCTGTGTTCCTCTGTCAGAGGGATTAAGTGCATGGTGTGGTGTGGGAATTGGGATGCAGTCCCACCGAGAAGGCGAGATTGGATGGATGGATATCCATGAATAGTAGGTATTTGATGTGGTTGACTGGGTGAAAATTGAAATAAATTCCCACTGGGAGAAGGTTGTTGGAATTGACCAGACTGTGATTGACTAGAATGTGCTGGTTGACTCTCATCAGGGGGAGGATGTGCTGGATTTTGAGTTACTGTGACTGGTGGGTTTTGAAAGTGAACCCGATTTCCGTTAAGAGGAATGGGTTGAAATTGACTGACAGTTGGGTCTGATAGACCTACATGGATGCTTGGTGGATGCATGTTATAAACGAGTAGTGCCATTTCTTCATGAATGCGATTCATAATATTCTCTAACCTGTTTAAGCCGTGGGCGTGCTCGGTTGTCGAGGGAGTGGATACGGCCGATTGAGAGGCTTGCGGTCTTGGCGATTCTGGAGGAGTTAGGGGATTGTCACCTTGAGCTAACATGGCTGCTTGTGCACGGATTCGAATGATACTTTGGCAGGTACGCGATGATTGTGTAAGACGACGAACTCGTAATTGATTTCTGGGCGCAATGGTTACAGAATGGCCCGCTACTTCCTTGCAATGGGTATACCTTTCGAGCACCTCCTTTTTTTTGGTATTTTCTTGTTCTCTTTTTTTGTCTTATTTTTTTGATTTTTTTTTTGGGTTTTTCTTTTCTTTTTACAAAAGGCAAACATAAATGTCAAGAAAATACAGGAGGATCAGTGCACATTGGATTAACAAAAAAGTAAATGGACCAGTGAGAACTGGATTGCAGTATGCTTGCGAGAAAGTAAAAGAGACCAGTATAGACTGGAATGCAGGATGCAGGCAAGGAAGTAAATGGACCAGTATACACAGGACAATTAGAGAATTAGTGCATTAGTAAGAGGCCAGTATTTGCTGGAATGTTAGAAAGTATGATACAGAGAGTAAATAAGACCAGTATTCACTGGAGTGTAGGAAAGTAAATATTCATGTGTTTCAAGTTGGGCCTAGGCTGGTAACTAGTACAATCCCTAGTGGAGTCGCCATTCTATGAATGCCTCCCCCCGCTCCCGCGCATGGGTGTGGTGGTGCCATCGCTTGGTTGGCTTTCGTATTGATTTTTGCTATTGTGAGTGATGTGTGTTATTGACTCAAGTGTAAAAATACATTTGATTTGGAGTCGTCACTAGCCAAATGAAGCATAAAATCTATGGCCGGTTAGGAACTGTAAAATCGCTTAGGAGTTAGGCAATCTCACGATTTTTCAACTCAAGTGACTCCCGCGGTTGGTTTGCAGCCATAGATTCTGAGTAAGGGCCTCGATGACAAAAAAGGAAGGGTTTAAGCGCCCTTTCCTGCCCACACAATGTGCGGTCTCTACTTCACAAGATTTGTAATTTTTGGAGATTTAATGGAATTTCGGCATTTTTTACTTGGCCATGCTTCACATAACCCAGGTGGGCTGAGCAGGCAGGGATAAGAAAAAAAAGAGTTATCTAGCCTTACATCATAGAACCAAGTGGCCCATGGTAGGCAAATAAAGTAAAAACAGTTAATGAAAATAAACGCTAACTAGCCTTACTTCACGGGATTTGAGGTCCTGGGCAGGAAAATAATATGAAAAATGGAAGATAGAGAATGATGCAAAAAAATATGGAAGTGATTAATGCAATCGAAATGTGTGGAGTAGAATGTAAATTAAATAGAAATAGACAGAAATGAGTATATATTTATTTTAAAAAAGTAATCATTATATGTGTGTGTATAATATAATGATTACATATGGAATATGGGTACGTGGTTGTATTTGTTTTTCATCTTTTTGTGCAAAATGTTTAAACGTGTGTATCTTGTTCGTTTTTCATCCGTTTTCAGTAATCTTAGTCTTGTTGGAAAGATAATCAGGTAAGCTTTCTAACAAGACTAGGATCACTTCAATTGGACCTCGTTTGATATGCCTTACTTCACAGGATTTTGAGGTCCAATATATGAAATCGGTTATTTGTAATTTGACCAATGGTCTGCCTTTGATGATATTAAGATTATTGGAAACGTCGTCTAATAAGCTTTTCATTGTAACTGAAATCATCTCAATCAGATCCCGTTTGACTAGTTTAAAGCGTAGCCAAAGTTTTTTTCAATTTTGGTCAATCGATAATGCATGATTTTAATAAACAGGCTGGATCTTCCTCATCATGACTTGGATTAGAAGAAACTTAAGTTTGTTAGGAAGATCATTTGACCACATTTCCAATGAATCATAAATCATCCTAATTGGTCACGATTTACCTCAAATAATACCATGACCATTTCATATATCGGGACGACCGTATTTTTCCTTGATTTCGAAGATATGACCTTTTAACCTTGATACAACGCTACCCGAAAAGACTGAATAATACAAAGAGTGATTCATAGGTAGAGAATATTCGTTTTATCCATTTTTGCCTGTCGGTTGCGTCATACAGAGAGTTTCAAGGGTTTTGGAGTTTGGACACTCGGTCATGACCGAATTGCTTCTGGATTTGGTGTCAGCCAATCTAGTCCGTTGATTATTTCTGGCGCGTGTCGAGTATGCTTCCACCGTGATCCGTTTGAGTTTTCAATGATTTTCCAGTCTGCAGGAGACAATTGATTGAGGTCAAGTTAAAGCTCAAAGAATGTCGTATCCTTGTTTTAGGTGGGGTGTCTACAGTTTCTTAACAAGACTGGAATCACTTCGATCGGACCCAGTTTGACCTATCGAAAGTATGACCGTTTAGTATATAAAATCCGTTGTCTGCAATTTGACCAATGGTTTATTTTTTATGATCTTAGGCTCATTAGAAATGTCATCTGATAAACTTTTCCTTGCAACTGAAATTATTTCAATCAGATCCCATTTGTCTAGTGTAAAGTGTGGTCATAGTTTTTACGGCTTTCACTGCTCGGCAATACGTAGTTTTGGTAAACGAGATGAATTTTCCTCATCATAACCTAGATAGGATAAAACTTAAGTTCGTTAGGAAGATCATTTGACCACATTTTTAATAAATCATAAATCATCTTGATCAAGAACGATCATTGGGTAGAGAGAGTTCATCTTATCCTTTTTCGCACATCAGTTGTTACGTACAGAGAGTTTATAGGGTTTTAGAGTTCGGATGCATGGCCATGTGATAAGGGTTGAATATTGCATATTAGACCCCGACTATTACCTGATTTTACATACATGATAATGCTTAATGCCATATTTTAATTGTGTTTTTATTACAAGATGAAATCAGGAGCGTATATTGAAAAATGATGTTAAAAGCATGGATTTGACGCTCCGAAATTACCAGAGCACGGGATGAACCTCAAAGGACCAATATTGAAGAATTTACATGCTAGGGACCCGAGAAAATCAAGCCGTTCACGTTTAAGGAGGCCCAAAACTGGTCCAGAATGAAAGATCACATGGTTCCTTCCATCCGATTGGTTCAAAACCTCATACATGTGATGGGGGCCATAAATAAACCGTATATATAAAATTTTAGCTATTAGATATCTCGGGAAGTATCCCAACGGCCAGATCAGCCCCTTAATTCATTAAGTGGGGCCCGCTGGATATCTGGATATACACTAATTTTGGTCCTGACGGTTGAAATAATATGAGAAATAAGATGGACGGTGCAGATTTCTCAAAAACATTACAGTGGGCCCTGTATATGCAGTGTGTACACAGTGCCTATGTACACCAGCCATGCACGGTTACAAAGAGACGGTCAAACCGTCCTTTGACCGATTCTTCTTCTCAATTTCAAAAAAACAGCAATTGCCGTTACAGGGAGTTTCGCACCGGGGGTCAGTTGGCATTTGTGGGCCCCATCTATTGTCACAATTGATAATCGGAACCGTCCACCAGAATCCCAGTATCACTATTTCCAACGTGTAGGTGACCGAAGTTCAAAAGAAAGAGTTTATGGAAATCTATCCGTTCAAAAATAGGTTGGACGGCAGAGAAAGATAATAGGTGGGCCTCATCAAAAGAAGAAAAAAACTGTGTATTCCTGACAGAAATCTCGTCCTCCATCCAATGGACGGAGTGGATTTCCCATTTCAGTGAAGGAGTGAGGCCCCCACCTGGCGACAACGGCGGACGAGATCCGCATATACCTGCATTTTTTTGACGGCGTCTAAAACCGACCGGGTTTGGGGCTATTGCACGAACATGACCACCATCCGGATGGAAGATCTGATCCGTCCATCATTTAGCTCATGTAAAAACGTCCTAGGGGACGTTGATTTTATGGAGAAAATGCTAACAAGTGGGAGTTGGGACGCTGATAACTTAGCTGCGTAAAGAGCTTTCGCGGCAGCTTTTAAATTGGTATACAAACATGCGTAAAGATTTGATCCGTCCATCATTCGACCGCCTCTGGACTTGCTGAGGGAGGAGTCGGTTCTTCTTCTCCCTTTAAATTGGTATACCGACCTCCATCTTTTTTATAAAATAAAAAGAGGAAGGAAGAAGGGAGCTCGGTGTGGTTGGACGTAGAGCAAAAGAGATAGAAAGGAATTCCAGATCCATAGCTGAGGAGGAGAGCCAAAGATAAGAAAGAGAGAGAGAGAGAGAGAGAGAGAGAGAGAGAGAGAGAGAGAGAGAGAGAGAGGGAGAGAAAGAGAGAGAGGAAGGAAGAAGGGAGATGTTCCTATTTTTTCATATTATTTTTCCTTCTTTCCTAATTAATATTATGGATTGCTAATCTTTCAGGTAGGGCTGAGATGAAGCCCCTAATTTGAATACTCTTGTTATATTTTGATTTTACTTTGATTTGATTGGTATGTTTATTTCTCAAGTGGGCTTGATTGGTTTAAATTCTATACTTCTCCATCTATGAACTTGACCAAAGTATATATATGGATGTTGTTTGGATGCTTATTCTAGGTGCTTGTGTCTGATCATGAACAGGTTTCCTATAGAGGAAGAAACAGGGTGCTTTAATGAACTGTACATTCCATGTGCCCGACCAAGGACATGGGATATGTATTTCATGGCATTGCTTAAAGGAATTAGACATTCTGTATGCCCGATTAAGGACACAGATTGTGCTTTCTCTATATAAGTGGTATCAATCTAGATTAAGGTGAATCAACTGACAAAACAAGGGTTAGGATAATTAGGGGTGGATTCGAAAGTCCTAGTGCTCTCTCTGATTGAATTTTCTTCCCTGTTCTCAGTTATTTTCCGTAAATTTGTGTTAGTAATTTACTCCATTATTTGTTGAATTAGTTAAGAAGAATTGTGAATTTGAGTTGTGACGATCAGTCTTCGTGGGAACGATCTCGTAATACGTACCGTATCTACATCTGATTCGTATACTCGCGAGTTTAAAAATCATTAAAATCATGTTGGTTTAAATAAAACATCACCATGACCGAATTGCTACTAGATTTGGTGTTAGATGATTGGGTCCATTGGTTGCCTTCAGGACATGTTGAGTATGCTCCCAATTCGACCCATTTGGATTTTCAATGATTTTTAAGTCAGTAAGAGATAATTTATTAAAGTCAAGCTGAAGCTGAAAGAGTGACTTATCCTCGTTTTAGATAGGGTGTCTACAGTTATATTCAAACTATCCATTCATTTGGCAAGCTCGTCCTAAGTCTTGAGTCTAAAAATAAGACATATCCAAAGATCAAGTGGACCACACTGAAAAAAGTAGCGGAGGATTGAATGACTACCATTAAAACCCTTTTGGGGTTCACAGAAGTTTTGGATCAATATGATATTTGTTTTTCCTCTTCATTCAAGTATGTATAAACGTTATGGTACGAATGTTTTAACTGTGAGAATCATTGTCCCACTCCTATTTTGGTGTGGTCCAATTGAGCTCTGGGTATGATTCATTTCTAGGCTCATGCTCTAAAATAATCTTACCAAATGTATGAGCCGTGAGAATATAATAAATACATCATTGTGGGGCATGTAACTTTGATCTCTTTTAAACCGTTTGTACAACCGGGAACTCGAGGAGTGTCAGTGCTCATTTTCACATGATACGTACCCACACCAGCCAAGTCGGTGGTGTGTGGTACACCAGCCAATCCGCTTCCCTACTTTTAATGGGTCTGGTCCATTTCTTTTTGTTTGGGACTCGTTCTGAAATCGAGCTGAGCTAAGGTTTCACCTTTTTAGACTGGATCAGAACTTGGGTCTTGTTGGTTCAGGTCAGGTCCACCCACTTAGACTCAATTAAAAATGGGTCTAGTTGGGCCAAGTCGTCTCTGGATTGGATTCATACATTTCTTAGGCCATGTGTATGTAATGGAGGCAGTCTACATGCCACACGTGTCGAAGTATAAGATGTGTGTACAATCTAATCCATTTGTTGGGTGGGATGACCATGTAACTATTCTTATTTGACTCAAAAGTTAGATCCAAAGGGATGCGGTTTGGCAAGTGACCCGGCCACTAGCCATTGGCTAGTGGTTAGTGCTCTATGGGCCCCAAAATGATGTATGTGTTTCATCTAAGCAGTTCATCCATTTTTTGAAATGAAACTAAAAAATGAGGTAGATCCAAATCTAAAGTGGACCACATAATAGGAAAGTGTTGATTAAACGACCATCATTAAAAACTTCTTAGGGGCCACAAAAGTTTTGGATCAAGTTGATACTTGGTTATCGCTTCATCCATGTTTTTATGAACTAATCAATAGATTGGATGTCAAATAAACATTACAATGGGCCCTATGAGGTTTTTAATTATGGCTATTCAATCGTTACTATTTTCTTATAGTGTGGTCCACCTGAGATTTAGATCTACCTCATTTTTGGGATCAAGCCCAAAATGATCTAGAAAAAATGGATGAACAGTGTGGATAAAACACATACATTATAGTGGAGTCCGCAGAGAAGTGACCAGCATCATCGGCCAAATCGTGTCTTATCCAAGGATACAATAAGCACCTGACAGGTATCGAACCCAATCAACATGGGTCCAGGTCTTCAAGAAGGAGAGTTGAACCTAGCAAGGCACAAACCTGGATTGCACGACACCCATTGTAAGACCCGTAAGCTTGCGAGACCTTTCGTACACTTCTACCTAAACAACGACATGTTCCCGGTGGACCAGATCGACAAGTTTTGATCTTCACCCTACTTTTGTACCGCGATACATTGAGACTTACACCTTAATGACCGCGCGGACATTACGATTCCAACGCCGTATGACATGCCCCATTTCGACCCTTAGATTAGAAGTTACAATGTTGACATTATTCGAGGTGGGCTGCGCAATGCACGCGGGCCCTACTTGCACAAATCCCCATGTTGTCAAATCAATCAATCCATCAATCAAGTTATCCATCACTCATATCACTCCTTCCCATTAGTCAAACAAATCCATGCCTTTCTCATGCAACCCATACCCCTACCTATGCTAGCCATCATTCTTTTATTCTTTTTCTCCACATTTTACCCCTCAATCTTCCCCTTATTCACTCCCTATCCTAAAATCTCTACCACAAAAACTCCCTAACTCCCTCTCATTTATATCATTTTCTAGTAAGAGTAGAGAAGGATTAAGAGAGAAAAATATTAGAAAGATTAGGGAGAGATTAAGAGAGAAAGAGAGAAAAGAAAGAAAGAGTAGAGAGAGATTAAGAGAAAAGACAGTGTTTAGGAGAGATAAGAAAGAGAGCTTGAGAGAGGGTTATGAGGGATCAAGAGAGTAAGTGAAAGAGAAAAGTGAGATTAAAGAAGCTTAGGGGGGAAGAGTAGTTTGGTGGCCCATCCGATCGCTGATCTGAGACGATGCAACCATCCATCTTCTAAGTGAGTGCATAGGAGGGTCAAAACCCTCCACTTCTTTGTGATTTCTCTATTTTGGTGGGCCTATAAGGGTGTGACTCACCTTGATCATGTATCGAGTATGTGATGGACCCCATAGTGGCCAGGGGCCACGCCGATGGCTGGATCTATTTCCCTTCATTTCCCTTTCTTTTCTTATTCTCATGGTATTGTGGGACCCACAAGTGGGCCATGCTATTGGAGAGCATGTTCCATACGCTATCATAGCGTAGACCACCTTGTGTGACCCACCATAATGTTTATTTTCTATTTAAATTAATTGATTGTGTAAGCACACTTGGATGGTGAAAATACACCAAAAATTGATGTGATCCAAAGCTTCTTGGCCCCACCACGAGTTAGCCATTTGAATGGATGAACTGGATTTCTTAAGTGGACCCTACCTCGTCCTTAAAATATAAGAGAGGGAGATGGGAAGTAGCACTGTCGCTGGAGACAACAACGTCTAGAGACAGTGCTAGCACCTTATACCTCCTAAAGCCACCGTGTGGGCTTCCCTCGTGGGCCCCATTATGATGTCTATATATATCATCCACACCGTCCATCCGATTTCCCTTCTCAATTTAGGTGTTGAGCTAAAAAATGAAGCTAATTTAAATCCCAGGTGGGCCATACCACAAATACTAAGGGGCTTGTTTACCCATCGTCATTACTTGCTTTGCATGGGAGGTTTGGAGTGAGTTTTCACTCGTGGGACCTATATTGATGTATTTCTTAGATCCACACCATCCATCCATATCCTGGCTCATTTTAGCCGTAGAGCTTAAAATCAAGCCGATCCAACCATTGGGTGGACCACACCACAGCCCACGATAGTTGGTAACACCCTCTCACATTAGTTATGCGTACGTGGGGTGGGGGCATCCCAACCATGGACCCCACCTTGATGTATTTGTTTAATCCATGCCGTCCACCAGCCTCTCCATATCATTTTAGGCTATGAGCCAAAAAATGAGATAGATCCAAGTCCCTAGTGGACCTCACCGAGGCAATAAAGTCCCACTGTTGGAACTTTATAAGGCCGACTATTGTGTGTGTAGGTGATGGACCTACCCAACATTGGACTCCTTTGGTCCATAGAGAGCTGGTCGATATAATGGACGGAATGGATTATCCACTAGTGAACCCCATATAGCAGAAAATGAAAATAAATAAAGGAAGAAAGAAAAAGAAAAAAAAAAAGCGAGTGACGTGAGCTGCCCCCCACTCGTGGACCCCACCATGATGTATGTGTTTAACCCATACCATCCACCATCTACTTCAAATAATTTCGGGCTATGGGCCAAAATTTGAGGCAGATCTGAGTCTCTCGTGGGCCGTACTAAGGAGAATAATGCCCATCTATTAAAATCTTATAGGGCCCGCTGTTGAGTCCCTGTTCATCCAAACCAGCCCTAATCAGAGTCTATTTGACCTCATTCGAGGTGGCCAAGACGATGAACGGATTAGATCATCCACTTGGGGCCCACCTTAATAGTGTATGTAAAGCCTACAACAAATATAATAATAATAATAACAAAAGTTTATAAATGTCATGCACACGGGCGGTAACCCATTCTTGGCCAATTTTAAGTCTCACAAGTGGGACCCTATTTTGATGTTTATATTAAATCCACACCACCCACCGACTTCTCAAGATCATTTTAGGCCATTGACCGAAAGATGAGATAGATTTAGGTCTTAAATGGGCTGCAATGAGGAAAACGAACCATTACTATTGAAATCTTCCAAGGCCCACTATGGAGTCCCTGTTCGTCCAAATCAACCCAAATTAGAGCCCACTAGACCCGTTCGAGATGGACTACGGGTTGAATGGGGTAGAACATCCATGTGGGGCTCGCACTGACAGTGTATAAAGAAAAGTAGGAGAAACAAATATATATATATATATATGTATATATATATATATAAGCTAACTGAGGATATCTGCCAACACCCAGTGGGCAGGTGGACGACCATGCTGGGAGTGGAAGTGGGGCCCATACATGATGTATGTATCATATCCACTCCGTTCATCCGTCTTATCAAATCATGTTAGGCCATGGGCCCAAAACTCAGGCTGATCCAGATCTCAGGTGAGCCGCACCATAGGGAAATGTGGGGGTAGAAACCTCTTGGACTTGGGATTTCTTGGTTTTGGGATCCCTTGGACTTGGGAATCTTGGAATCGAGATCCCTTAGGTCTTTGGTTATGTTTGGCATATTGGATTCAAATTCTTAAATTAGTAGGTGTGTGAATGTTGAAACTATGATTATATCAAATCCATTTAAGCATATACTTTGCCTGAACTGATGAAATCCCAAGACTCAGATGGGCCATGAGCACAGGATCGCATCTTAATGACTAACCAATGATCTGTAACTGTCAATTTACGTTAGAAATGATCAGATAGTGCAAATCATTCTACTAAAGTAACTATAGTGACGTCATTGATAATCAGATTATTTTGGGACATCATTAGTAGGCCATGTGCCCAAATGGATTAGTAGCCTAGTGACACATGTGTTGTACATGTGGGTGTCCATCTGGGTCACTCCAAGTGGACCCCGCCTTGTTATATATATTTTATTCATGCCCTGCAGGCTACATGGAGAGCTGATGTTAGTCTAACGTGGGCCACGACACATAGACTTTTATATTTCTAGTGGGGCATGTTGTTCAATTCCCACTCTTTGCATATGATATGTCGATTAAGGCAGATTATTATCTGATATGTCTGATAACATGCTAGTGTACTTGGCTAGGTAGGACATACTAAGAACATGCTTAGTATAATGACATTATGCTAGATGTATGCCCATACACATCATTTGTATGCATGTTGTGGATGGTGATTGATCATAGCATATGTCATTGGGCTGAGATACTTAGGAGACCCCATATGAGATAGGGTTGCCCCACATGATCGCGTGGTACATGCAGGTTTTATACATGACTTGGATGGTATGACTTATGTCACGCCCCGAACTCAGAAACCGGGCTCACAAAATTTTCGATCGCCGAATCCGGCACCGACAGCCTCCGTAGTACCCCATTCTCGACTCCCGGTACCCATATACCAGGTTACGATCCTGAGATGCTACAAGGAGGATTTCTAATATGATTCGATTTGTAATGAGCATAACCACAAGCATAACCCATGAACAATAACCACAAGAACACTATCACAAAATCCACTATGATTAAAAACTTTTGAGTACAAGACGTATGAAAGTGAAATACAATATACTGAAAATGACAGAAACTCCAAAAGCTTGGCTGCACGCTCCAACTGCGGCGAGACTACGACTGCATCCTGACGTCACCTGCACGCATCAATCATACATAAGCTTATAGAAATATTAGAGGGTGGTGTAAGTGTGTGCGCAATATGAGCGTGCTCAGAATGCATGTTAGAGTAATGCAGAAACATGCTGATGAGTATATGAATGCAGTCAGTTGTACCAAGGCTATGCGGTGCAAGATATGAATACTATCGGCCATGTCAAGGCGATGCGATGCATAATACAAGTCAAGCATGCCAATCCACATACTAATGCAGCTCCTCTCTAGAGCATCAAATTAGTATGGTTCTTAGTTTGGATAATCATCGGGGTTCAGTACACTCCAAATGGCACTGTCTCTCTCCTAGCAGCACAGTCCAAGTGAGCGTAAGAAACCTCACTATCCGCCTGGCCAATAGTCTGCCAACATCTATCCGGCAAGTCGATAGCGAACCCATTTCCGAGCTGGTCAAACTCAGCCTAGTAATGACCTCTGCTCTCGGGCGAGTAAGGCCACACCCCTTTCCAACCGACCACGACACAGTGGGAGACGCGGCCTCATGGTATTCGGCCCTCGTGCACTCATATATCCACTCAGTCTCGACGTTGGAGTCATCCTCTGGTACCATCGGGTTCAGGGACTTTCACCCAGGGACATCTATGGCGCCCCAATTACTTAGAACACGGTTTTTAGTATCCAACCAGCCACCCACAGTGTGTCTATGGAGGCTATGGCCCTAATGTCGCTAGGGCATATCATAATCACATGAATGCAAGTGCATGTATCACACTATTAGTCATGCAATCATTCTGCATGAGGCACGTGCTCATATAGACAACTCCACCTATCAGGGAGCCCATAAACAGTCTGCCTGAATGCATATGCTATGATCAGTCACTCCTCATACCAAGCATACATAGATGCGTATGATCATGAATCATGTATCTATACTAAACATGTTATATAGTGATGGGCTTGTGCATAACGGATATGGGCCTAGACGGCCTACTCACAACAAGTATGGGCCTATCCATGGGCCTTAGGGAGTGTGACAATGCGGACATTTAACCAACATTATCCTTACAATGTGGACGTCAAACCAACATTGTTCCCAAGGCACTACTTATTATAAACATCATTATCTATACCACGGAGGGATCACGCATTGCAATGGACCTAATTGTACCCGATTAGGCCTTAAGTATATCAATTGGGCCATATCATATGGGCCTTATATTCATCAAGTGGGCCGTATCATTGGACCGCACTAATGGGCCTTACGTACATTGCAATGGGCCATAACCCATGGGCTTTGCATATATCACATTAGTCACATAATATGGGTCTCAAATATAACAAGGTGGGCCTAAAAATACATCAAGATGGGCCTAAACACATCAGCCCATTATACATCTAAGTGGGCCTCCATAATGGGCCTAAAAATACATCAAGATGG
Source organism: Magnolia changhungtana (assembly GCA_030180095.1). Classification (NCBI taxonomy): domain Eukaryota; kingdom Viridiplantae; phylum Streptophyta; class Magnoliopsida; order Magnoliales; family Magnoliaceae; genus Magnolia; species Magnolia changhungtana. The sequence goes on along the minus strand of JASAUF010000552.1, from coordinate 5,301,453 downwards.
GCCTAAACACATCAGCCCAATATGCATCTAAGTGGGCCTCCATAATGAGCCTAAAAATACATCAAGATGGGCCTAAATACATGGGCCCATATGCATCCAAGTGAGCCTCATGTGAGGCTCGCTATAATGTTTATTTTCCTATCTAATCTGTTGATAAGGTCACATGAATAGGGGGCCCACCATAATATTTATTTTCCATCCACCTGTTGATGAGGTCACACAGACCTAAGGGCCCACTGTAATGTTTATTTGAAATCCAACCTATTCATAAGGTCATGGGACAAGGGCCCACTGTGATATTTATTTGCCATCAAACCTGTTCATATGGTCACGCAGACCAGGGCCCACCGTGATATTCATTTGCCATCAAACCTGTTCACATGGTCACGCAGACCAGGGCCCACCGTGATATTCATTTGTCATCAAACCTATTTATAAGGTCACACGTGACTTGGGCCCACCGTTAGGGAGACCACTGTAATGTGGTTCACGAATCCAGCCCATCCATTATGTGTGTCCCACTTGGCTGAGGGTTCAGACCAAGTTTCAGCAGCATGCAAATTTCAGGTAGGCCTCACCATATGATTTTATATGTTTTAGGCATGTTTTCACATGATTTTAGATGGTATGGCCCACCTGAGTTTCGTATATGGCTGATTTTTGGGGCAGACCCTAAATAGGAGGGCCCCATGATGGATGGTACTGATGTTTGAAACGCATCACGGTGGGGCCACACGGTGGCCGTGAGGGCCACTGTTCCTTTGCCACCCATGCAACAAGCAGCCCGCTGTGTCTGCTCGACGGCCGAAAAGCCACCTTCTCTCTCTTTTTTAGATGGGACCCACATTAACTAGATCCATCCCGTCCATTGTCCATGTCCCACAAAATTAGGGGTCCAAACCAAGTTTCGGGTGGGTCCAAGCTTCTTGTGGACCCCAGCAATCATTTTTCCAAGTTTTAATGGGAAATACTAGCATTCTCAACGCCACGGCCTGACAGATAATTGGATCAGCTTCATTTTTTGGCTCAACGCCTAAAACTAGTTGGAGAACGGAATGGACGGCGTGGATCAGCCCCATACATCAAGGTGGGGCCTGCATGAGCAGCCCACCCTAAAAGCAATTTTTTTTTCTTTTGTTAGCTTGTAAGTACACATCCTTGTCAGTGCACTCCTGTTGCACGTCCAGCGTCCAGGGACGCTGGACGGCATGGATAAGCACAACATCATGGTGGGTCCCACAAGGACGTGGCCCACCATGCATTCATGTATATATTTATATATAAATTATATATATGTTAATATAATATAAATATATTTCATATATATTAAGGTAACGGATGGGATCTCCCTGAAATGTGGTGGGCCACTCTGTCTGATGGATGGAGTAGATTTAACATAATTCGGTGGGGTCCACTACATCCTAGGGAGAGGAAAGAGAGAGAGAGAGAGAGAGAGAGAGAGAGAGAGAGAGATACAGTGAGATAGAGGGACCCTGCCACTATGGGCCCCTCTCTACATTGCATACACCATTTTGGGTCCTACAACAAGTGACCCTTAAAAAAAATTGAAATTAACGGTGGATCACCCACCTCTTTCACTCCTCCTTGGTCCCTTAGCCTTCTTAGCTCCTTGCCTATGAATTTAATGGAGGTAGATGGGAGTTTGATGGTAGGGATGAGAGATGAGAGGGTGGGCCACACTTGGTGTTTGGGGAGAGGGAGAGAGCTTGGACGTATGATGTTGCTTGGGAGAGATTTTAAAAAATGAGGAAGAGAGAGGAGTGATGGGGTGATAAGGATGGGTGACATGGTGGTTGTAAGGAAGGGTGATGTGGAGGTATGGTTTGGTTTGATTTTTTGTAAAAGAGGGATGGTTAAGAGAGAGAGAGAGAGAGAGAGAGAGAGTTGACTTGTGAAAAGGGAGGGATGGGTTGTTGTACTCTTGGCATGGTGTGTACTTGACATGATTTGATGGGAATCTCGTAGAGATTCCCTCGTAATTCGCAACGTGTGGTGTTTCTTCGGAATGAACGCAGATCGACATCTTCTACCCTGGGTATTGGATCGGTGTGCGAGTTGCGACGTTGGAACCGCGGCGACGGTGCAGTCGCCAAGGTACCAGTTTCGGATCGAGCCACCTTCGGTAGGCAGGACTCGGCTTAGGATCGTGCGCAAACATCAGAACAGGTCGATGGTTGCCAGAATTCGACCGATAGGATCGCGGAAGCCTACAGAATGGTACGGTCTAGGGTATAGGTCTTACAACTCTCCCCTCTAAATAAGAATTTTGTCCTCAAAATTTACACAATCTAGACATAACTTATAATAGAAGGGAAACAAGTCATTGTAATATAAAATCGAAGGCAGCATACAAGATACAGTACATGATCAATCATCAAAGAGATGGGATAGCACTCCCGAATCTCAACCTTGCGCTCCCAAGATGCCTCATCAACAGAATGGTGACCCCACTGAACCTTCACTAAGGGTAGGACCTTGGTCCGTAGGACCTGCTCCTTCCGATCAAGGATACGAACTGGCTGCTCAATGTAAGAAGCATCCTCACGAACCTCTAACGGCTGTCAATCAATAACAGGAACGATGTCTAACCTACACTTCCTCAATATAGAGATGTGGAAAACGTTGTGAACGCCAGACAACTGAGATGGCAAGGCACGCCGATAGGCCACAGCCCTAATACTCTCAGCGATCTCGAAAGGGCCTATGAATCTCGGGGCAAGCTTACCCTTCGCTCCAAATCGAACCACGCCCTTCATGGGCGAGACCTTGAGATACACATAGTCCCCTACATCAAACTCCAAGGGACGATGCCGGTGATCAGCAAAACTCTTCTGCCGGCTCTGAGCTGTGTGCATCCTCTGCCTGATGATATCAATAGCCTCTGATGTCTCCTGCACAAGCTCGGGACCTAAGAGACGCCGCTCTCCAACCTCGGTCCAACAACTTAGAGATCTGCATGGTCTGTCATACAATGCCTCAAAGGGAGCCATGCCAATGGTCTCCTGATAGCTGTTATTGTACGCAAACTCAGCCAATCACAGATGCTCATCCCAGCTACCTCCGAAGTCAACCATGCAGGCCCGAAGCATATCCTCAAGGATCTGGTTGACCCTCTCGGTCTGGCCATCGGTCTGCAGATGATATACGGTGCTGAGCTGTAAAACAGACCCCATCACTCTATGAAAGCTCCTCCAAAATAAAGACGTGAACCTTGCATCTCGGTCAGAAACGATCGAGACTGGAACACCGTGCAGTCTCACAATCTCTTCGATGAATAACCTCGCAAGCCGGTCCAAAGGCCAAGTCACACGAATCGCAAGAAAATGTGCCGACTTCTTCAGATGATCAACGACAACCCAGATGGCGTCATGACCGCGCTGAGTCCTTGGCAAACCAATGATAAAATCGGTAGATACGTGCTCCCACTTCCACATCGGGATGCTCAACGGCTGCAATAGACCAGGGGGTCTCTGATGATCGGCCTTGACACGCTTGCATGTGTCACACTCGGCCACAAAACTAGTAATTTGGCACTTCATCCCCGCCTAGAAATACTACCTCCTCATATCGCGATACATCTTTGTCGAGTCAGGGTGTATAGAAAACTGAGATCGATGTGCCTCGGTCATAAGATCTCTACGCAACTCGGAAATATCCATGACACATAATCGGCTTCTGAAGTGAAGTCCACCATCAGAACTAATCTGCAAATCTGTCTGACTCTCAGATGCTACCTTTGTTCGATAATCCTGTAACGACTCGTCTGCCTGCTGAGCCTCGATTACCCTTGCGATAAGAGAGGGTTGAATCGACAGGCTTGATAGCTGAACGATAGAAGACTGCAGACCAAAATCAAAGTCATACTCTGCTATATCCTCGAGCATCCTTCACTCCTGAATCATCATGTGTGCCACCAGGCCTCGTGGCTGATGGCTGAGGGCATCCGCCACCACGTTTGCCTTGCCTGGGTGGTACTGGAGGTCAAAATCATAGTCCTTTAAAAGCTCCATCCAGCGTCTCTGTCTCATGTTCAGCTCGGACTGAGAGAATAGATACTTCAAGCTCTTTTGGTCAGAGAAGAGCTTGAACCTGACCCCATAGAGATACCTTCAGTGCAAAGACGACTGCTGCCAGCTCCAGATCATGTGTGGGGTAGTTCAGCTCATGGACCTTGAGCTGACGAGATCTGGCTTATAGGTCTACCCCTTTGCATCGGGGCCATGACACCTAAACCAATACATGAGGCATCGGTAAATACAACAAATCCATCACTCCCAGAGGGAAGAGTGAGGACAGGAGCGGACGTCAGACGGTCCTTCAGCTCCACGAATGCCCACTCACATGCGTCAGTCCAAACAAAATTTGCGCCCTTCCGAGTTTACCTAGTCATCAGGGTTGCGATACGAGAGAAGCCCTCTATGAAACGTCGATAGTATCCCGCTAAACCAAGGAAACTGCGGATCTTGGATGCAGTCGTGGGCTGGTTCCACTGGCGCACCGCCTCAACCTTCGAGGGGTCCACTGCGACACCCTCCCTCGTCACCACGTGACCGAGAAACTTCACCTCCTCCTGCTAGAACTCGCACTTCTCCAACTTCGCATATATCTAGTGGGCATGGAGGGTCTGCAATGCGATCTCCATATGCTGCATATGATCCTCACGGGTCTTCGAATATATCAGAATGTCGTCGATGAAGACTACAACAAACTGATCGAGATATGGACGGAAGACCTCGTTCATCAACTGCATGAAGACCGCGAGTGCATTGGTCAGTCCAAAAGATAACCTGAAACTCAAAATGATCGTAACACATCCTGAAAGCCGTCTTCGGGATGTCCTCCTCTCGGACACAAATCTGATGATAACCGGAACGCAGGTCGATCTTCGAAAAGAACTGTGCACCCTGCAGCTGATCAAATAAATCGTCTATCCTCAAGAGTGGGTACTTGTTCTTAATCGTGACCCGGTTGAGCTCGCGGTAGTCGACGTAGAGCCTCAACGAGTCATTCTTCTTTCTGACAAAGAGTACCGGCGCTCCCCAAGGTGAACTGCTCGGACGAATAAATCCTAACTCACGCAACTCATCTAACTATCACTGCAGCTCGCACAACTCCATCGATGCAATACAGTACGGGGCCTTCGAGATAGGTGCGGTACCGGGCACAAGGTCAATCTGGAACTCAATATGACGGAGTGGCGGCAACCCTGGAATCTCCTGGAACATGTCGGAGAAATCATTGACCACCGGCAACTGATCGATACACAAGGCAACGGGCTCCTCGACTGCGCAGGTCATCAAATGAGACAATGACTCTCCTCGGGGCTCTGCAACGAAATGAAACTGTGGCCAGCCCGGTATGCAGAACGTGACTATCCTCGCAAAACAGTCTAAGATGGCGTGGTACTTGGCAAGCCAATTCATGTCCAAGATAACATCGAAGTCCGTCATCGGCAGCACAAACAAGTCAGCGGGCAAAAAGATATCACCGACCAGAACGGGGCAAGACGAACAAAAACGGCCCAATACTGTGGTCTTCTCCAAGAGCGTCAATACGATCAATCCTTCATTAGAAGACTCTGTCGGTAATCCAGTCGATCCGTAAAAATCCTCAGACATGAATGAGTGTGAAGCGTCGGAATCAAACAATACTTGGGTGATGCATGAAGAGATAGGAAGTATACCCTCAACGACTCCTCCGGAAGTCTGCAAGTCCTGCTGAACCGCATAGAATCTAGCCTGAGCTGGCTGAGGAGGTGCTTGTCCCCTCGGAGGGTGCTGGTGCTGCTGCTCCCTCTGCGGCGGCCTATGCTATTGTCTCTGCTGCTGCTGGGGCCTCGGTGGCTGAGGTGGCTGCGGTCACTGTTGATGGGGCCGCTTTTGTTGTGCTGGAGGCTGCTGCTGTGGTCGCGGCTGTCCTAGAGACTGCTGTGGCCCTCTAGACTGCTACAGATGAGGATGGGGGCACTCAGATATGCGGTGTCCAGATCCGTCACATCCAAAACATGTCCCGGGAAACAGCTGCTGTGATAGCACTGGAGGTGCTGCTGGCGCTCTAGTAGGTGGATGACTCTTATACCTCTGTAGTCGTCGATGCTGCTGAGAGCTACTGGACTGGGCTGGCCTCTTCCGGCCTCTCCTCTGATCTCGATTGCTTTGAGAGTCAATCCACTCAGTCTCGTAGATCTGGGCCCTCCATACTACCGCCTGAAAGGTCGGGAGCTCGTGCCCAATAACACGGCCTCAAAGACCGAAATGTAAGCCGCTCTCAAAACAGCAGGCCTTCCGCCCCTCATCATCAACCATGTATGGTGCAAACCTCGATAGCGCCACGAAACGGGCCGCGTACTATGCCACGGTCATGTCCCCCTGCACCAGAGTCTCGAACTCCAATGCTCTCTGGCGTCGGATGTGGTCGGGGAAGTACTGCTCCTCGAATCTGTCGATAAAGTCATCCCATGTCCAGACATGATCAGGTCCTGCGACACGGGTAACAGAGGTCCACCAATGCTCGGCCTCGCCCTGGAAGAGAAATACTGCTAATCGAACTCACTGCTGGGTCGTGCATGACATAGTATCGAAGATCTTCTCCACATCGGAGCGCCACCTCTCAGCTGCTGTCAGATCTGGCTCGCCCTGGAAACGCGGAGGATCAAGCTGTCTGAACTCATGAAGAAGAGCACTCGCGCGCTCCTACTTTGCCTGCTCTGGCGAAACAACTGGGTGCCTGCCCTGCCCCTGAAGCGCAATAGTCACAGCCTACAACATCTGTTGTAACTGCTAGGCACTCACAGGCACGGTCAGATCCGCACCGGCATCAGGTGGAGGAACATCATCCTCCGGCATGGGAGCAGGGATCTCTAGCGGTGGAATGAGAGGCACAGGTGGTATGGCTAGAGCCTCAGGTGGTGGAGCGGGGTGCACTCGGGTCGCTCTCCTGGGTGGCATATCCTATAAAAAAGATAAAGCGTCAATCAAACTTAAGAATCGCACGTTAACGAACTAACCGGGAGGTTTCACACTTGGAACTTAATCATCCTAAACTCATAAGCAAACATGTGATATTGTTCTCGGTTATTCTCAAGTTATGCTCTGATACCAACTTCTATCACGCCCCGAACTCAGAAACCGGGCTCACAAAATTTTCGATCGCTGAATCCGGCGCCGATAGCCTCCGTAGTACCCCATTCTCGGCTCCCGGTACCCATATACCAGGTTCTGATCCTGGGATGCTATAAGGAGGATTTCTAATATGATTCGATTTGTAATGAGCATAACCACAAGAACACCATCACAAAATCCACTATGATAAAAAAACTTGAGTACAAGACGTATGAAAGGGAAATACAATATACTGAAAATGACAAAAACTCCAAAAGCTCGGCTGCACGCTCCAACTGCGGCGAGACTACGACTGCGTCCTGGCGTCACCTGCACGCATCAATCGTGCATAAGCTTATAGAAAGCTTAGAGGGTGGTGTAAGCGTGTGCGCAATATGAGTGTACTCAGAATGTATGGTCAGAGTAATACAGAAACATGCTGATGAGTATATGAATATAGTCAGCTGTACCAAGGCTATACGGTGCAAGATATGAATACTATCGGCCATGTCAAGGCCATGCGATGTATAATGCAAGTCAAGCATGCCAATCCACATACTAATGCAGCTCCTCTCTAGAGCATCAAATCAGTACAGTTCTTAGTTTGGATAATCACCAGGGTTTAGTACACTCCAAATGGCACTGTCTCTCTCCTAGTAGCACAGTCCAAGTGAGCGTAAGAAACCTCACTATCTGCCTGGCCAATAGTCTGCCAACATCTATCCGGCAAGTCGATAGTGAACCCATTTCCGAGCTAGTCAAACTCAGCCTAGTAATGACCCCTGCTCTCGGGCGAGTAAGGCCACACCCCTTTCCAACCGACCACGACACAATGGGAGACGCGGCCTCATGGTATTCGGCCCTCGTGCGCTCATATATCCACTCGGTCTCGACGTTGGAGTCATCCTCTGGTACCATCGGGTTCAGGGACTTTCACCCAAGGACATCTATGGCGCCCCAATTACTTAGAACACAGTTTTCGGTATCCAACCAGCCACCCACAGTGTGTCTGTGGAGGCTATGGCCCTGATGTCGCTAGGGCATATCACAATCACATGAATGCAAGTGCATGTATCACACTATCAGTCATGTAATCATCCTGCATAAGGCACATGCTCATATAGACAACTCCACCTATCAGGGAGCCCATAAACAGTCTGCCTGAAGGCATATGCTATGATCAGTCACTCCTCATACCAAGCATACATATGATGCGTATGATCATGAATCATGTATCTATACTAAACATGTTATATAGTGATGGGCTTGTGCATAACGGATATGGGCCTAGACGGCCTACTCACAACAAGTATGGGCCTATCCATGGGCCTTAGGGAGTGTGACAATGCGGACATTTAACCAACATTATCCTTACAATGTGGACGTCAAACCAACATTGTTCCCAAGGCACTACTTATTATAAACATCATTATCTACACCACGGAGGGATCACGCATTGCAATGGACCTAATTGTACCCGATTGGGCCTTAAGTATATCGATTGGGCCATATCATATGGGCCTTATATTCGTCAAGTGGGCCGTATCATTGGACTGCACCAACGGGCCTTACGTACATTGCAATGGTCCATAACCCATGGGCTTTGCATATATCACATTAGTCACATAACATGGGTCTCAAATATAACAAGGTGGGCCTAAAAATACATCAAGATGGGCCTAAACACATCAGCCCATTATGTATCTAAGTGGGCCTCCATAATGGGCCTAAAAATGCATCAAGATGGGCCTAAACACATCAGCCCATTATGCATCTAAGTGGGCCTCCATAATGGGCCTAAAAATACATCAAGATGGGCCTAAACACATCAGCCCAATATGCATCTAAGTGGGCCTCCATAATGAGCCTAAAAATACATCAAGATGGGCCTAAATACATGGGCCCATATGCATCCAAGTGAGCCTCATGTGAGGCCCGCCATAATGTTTATTTTCCTATCTAATCTGTTGATAAGGTCACATGAATAGGGGGCCCACCATAATATTTATTTTCCATCCACCTGTTGATGAGGTCACACAGACCTAGGGGCCCACTGTAATGTTTATTTGAAATCCAACCTATTCATAAGGTCACGGGACAAGGGCCCACCGTGATATTTATTTGCCATCAAACCTGTTCATATGGTCACGCAGACCAGGGCCCACCGTGATATTCATTTGCCATCAAACCTGTTCACACGGTCACGCAGACCAGGGCCCACCGTGATATTTATTTGCCATCAAACCTGTTTATAAGGTCACACGTGACCTGGGCCCACCGTCAGGGAGCCCACTGTACTGTGGTTCACGAATCCAGCCCATCCATTATGTGTGTCCCACTTGGCTGAGGGTTCAGACCAAGTTTCAGCAGCATGCAAATTTCAAGTAGGCCTCACCATATGATTTTATATGTTTTAGGCATGTTTTCACATGATTTTAGATGGTATGGCCCACCTGAGTTCCGTATATGGCTGATTTTTGGGGCAGACCCTTAATAGAAGGAGGGCCCCATGATGGACGGTACTGATGTTCGAAACGCATCATGGTGGGTCCCATAGCTGGGCCGTGAGGGCCCAGCCCATCCACCCACCTTTCTCTCTTTTTTTTCTAGATGGGACCCACATTAACTAGATCCACCCCGTCCATTGTCTGTGTCTCACAAAATTAGGGGTCCAAACCAAGTTTCAGGTGGGTCCAAGCTTCTTGTGGACCCCAGTAATCATTTATTCAAGTTTTAATGGGAAATACTAGCATTCTCAACGCCACGGCCCGCCAGATAATTGGATCAGCTTCATTTTTTGGCTCAACGCCTAAAATTAGTTGGAGAACGGAATGGACGGCGTGGATCAGCCCCATACATCAAGGTGGGGCCTGCATGAGCAGCCCACCCTAAAAGCAATTTTTTTTCCTTTTGTTAGCTTGTAAGTACACATCCTTGTCAGTGCACTCCTGCTGCACGTCCATCGTCCAGGAACGCTGGACGGCATGGATAAGCACAACATCATGGTGGGTCCCACAAGGACGTGGCCCACCATGCATTCATGTATATATTTATATATAATTATATATATGTTAATATAATATAAATATATTTCATATATATTAAGGTAACGGATGGGATCTCCCTGAAATGTGGTGGGCCACTCTGTCTGATGGATGGAGTAGATTTAACACAATTCGGTGGGGCCGACTACATCCTAGGGAGAGGAGAGAGAGAGAGAGAGAGAGAGAGAGAGAGATACGAGAGAGAGAGAGAGAGAGGTGAGATAGAGGGACCCCGCCACTATGGGCCCCTCTCTACATTGCATACACCATTTTGGGTCCTACAACAAGTGACCCTTAAAAAAAACTGAAATTAATGGTGGATCACCCACCTCTTGCACTCCTCCTTGGTCCCTTAGCCTTCTTAGCTCCTTACCTATGAATTTGATGGAGGTAGATGAGAGTTTAATGGTGGGGATGAGGGATGAGAGGGTGGGCCACACTTGGTGTTTGGGGAGAGGGAGAGAGCTTGGACGTATGATGTTGCTTGGGAGAGATTTTGAGAAATGAGGGAGAGAGAGGAGTGATGGGGTGATAAGGATGGGTGACATGGTGGTTGTAAGGAAGGATGATGTGGAGGTATGGTTTGGTTTGATTTTTTGTAAAAGAGGGATGGTTAAGAGAGAGAGAGAGAGAGTTGACTTGTGAAAAGGGAGGGATGGGTTGTTGTACTCTTGGCATAGTGTGTACTTGACATGATTTGATGGGACATCTCGTAGAGATTCCCTCATAATTCGCAATGTGCGGTGTTTCTTCAAAATGAACGCAGACCGACATCTTCTACCCTGGGTATCAGATCGGTGCGCAAGTTGCGGCGTTGGAACAACGGCGAAGGTGCGGTCGCCAAGGTACAAGTTTCAGATCAAGCCACCTTCGGTAGGTAGGACTCGGCTTAAGATCGTGCGCAAACGTCGGAACGGGTCGATGGTTATTGAAATTCGACTGATAAGATCGTGGAAGCCTACAGAATGGTACGGTCTAGGGTACAGGTCTTACAACTTATACATTTTGCATCTTGTATGTCACGATCACTTCACGCCCTAGCGACTCAGGGTTATGGCCTCCACATGCATATTGTGAATGGCCAGATTGGATACTGAAAATATCTGTTTTAGCATTAGGGCGCTATAGATGTCCTTATGTGAAAGTCCCTAAACCCTTATGTACCAGTAGGATGCTTAAACCTGGTGGGCGCCTGAGTGCCAAATACCAGTAGGCCACATCTCCCATTGTATCGTGGTCGGTTGAAAAAGGGTGTGACCATATCCGCCCGAGGGTAGGGGGTTATAAGCTAGGTTGAGTTTGATTAGCTCGTAAATGGGTCTGCTATCGACGAGCCTAGTGGGCATTAGCATACCACTGACAAGGCGGATAGTGAGGTCTCTTCCATCATTTGGTCATGCGTACGATGGGGCGATAACCAGTGTTGGAGTGTACTAGACCCCAATGATGTTTCCAATGAATAACCGTTCTGATATGTGGACTAGTTGAGGATTGGCATGCTTGTGTTGCATCTCTAGCATATCACATTCAGCCATGTAGGCCTTACATTGCATATCCTTGGTATGACTAACATCATTTATGGACTTGTCAGTTTAGTCTTCCATCATTTTTAGTTACTCTGATATTTGTATGCTTGGCACATGCATTGCACATACACGCACACACTCTCTAAGTTTCATAGTAAGCTTATGCACGTTCATTACGTGCAGGTTATGCTAGACCGCAACAGCATTGAGGTAGGAGCATGTGCCCAATTTTTTGGAGTTTTGTTATATAATGTATTTTTCTTTCATCACTGTACTCAAATATTATATTAGTGGATATGTGGTGGTGATGTTTTATGACTTGGATACACTTATGATTATGCTCCTTTATAACAAAAAAAATCACCATGAAAATCCTCCTTGTAGGATCCCAGGATTGGAACCTAGCGCATGGGAGTTGGGAGCCGAGAATGGGGTACTACGGAGGCTATCAACAACGGATTTGGCGGCCAGAAATTTTGTGAGCCCGATTCCCGAGTTTGGGGTGTGACACCCATACCATGAGACATGTTCACAACCCCAAGTGCAAGGTCACAATGTAGTAATAACTCGATGAGACTGAGATCGAATTTACAAGAAATGGGGAACACGGTTTAGAACTAATATAAATCTAACACGATTTAGAAAAAGATTTTGAAATAATAAAGATAAAAGACTAAGGATCCAGGAATCCACCAATAGTAATCTCAATATTCAATCTACTTGATTCAATAATAACTCGATTGGAATCATAGTCCTATCATATCTAATCGGATGATAGAGCGGTTAAAACAGAATCTGAACTTTCATTGGATTAGTTCCCAAATATCCATCTAATTGCAATAATGGTAGGGAATTCAATCATCCACCATGCCTAGGAGACGATGGTGAACAACGACTTATACACATCACACAATTTAAAATAAGTAAGAAGATATTTAAAGTTTTCACTGCATCTACTGTAATTGGAGTCATAATAAACTATAGAAAAACTGAAAATATTCCTTTATTCAAACTAAAAATTAATAGAGTTCAACATAAACTTGAATCAAAGTAAGATAAACATCATAATAAACTATAGGTTTCATCCTTTAGCCTTAGCTAAGAGATTAGTTTGAGAGGACTAACATTTTAGAAGAAAAACAAAAGAGAAACTAGAAAGATTTACTAGAACCATGAAGAAATCGAAGTGAAAAAATGTTGTCAACATTCCACCTAAGCCTTCTCTCTATTTTTAAACCCTTGAAGATCATTTGGAGTAGCCTAGGGACTCCTTCAAATAGTTTTTGTAACGTCTTGAAAAAATCCGTACAAAGACCCGAGTACCACTTCAGGCAGAAATCACTCGGGACCAAATCCTTTAGGAATTATACGAAATTAACCAAGTGCTAAACTAGATTAGCTGTGAAATTAGCTTGAACCACTTTAAATACGAACTGCAAGACCCAACTTGCAGAATCATTAACGCTATATTACCCTAAAACCTAGAATCAATCTCTAAACCCGTTTACTCTCGGGAACACCTTGAAACTTTGTATCGGACCTGGACCGCGCGTCAAAAGTCCATTGACCACAAAGCTATAGCTTGACAACCATCTCGAAAATCAAATCTAGATAATTTTCGGAAATGTACAACTTGAGCCCGAAGCGAAGTGTGTGAGAAACGCGAATATCTTTAGAAATTGAACACTGATTTAAGTGATTTGGGCCGTTCGCTTGCGGGTCAAATCTAAGCTTCTAGACCGTCAAAATCTGACCCAAATACACCCTCGGATCTGAAAAATTTTCTTACACTTGTCAGTGTACTTGAGGCCTTTGTCAGTGTACTTGAGGCCCTAATCGAACACTGATGACTGTTGAACTGAAACTGGTCCTCCGCCATCGATCAGTAAATCCAATCGGACCGAAACCTTAACTCGACCTAGATCTAACGTTAGGGAGCTTAAGTCTGACCACACGCAGAAAAGGGGCCACCAGAAGTGCTCCGTTGGATTGAAACAGCCATTATTTGGCTATAACCTAAGTATACCATGGCCCTGGGGTCATTCCTATCAGTTCTGGGCCTATATAAGGGCTTTAAACCCTCTCTCTCCCTTTACATACGATTTTGCAACCCTAAGAAAGGGAAGAGAGAAGAAAGAGAAGGAAAGAGAGAGAAAGTGAGGGAGAGAGTTGGAGTTTGTTCGTGGGATTCAATCCTACCATTCCATGTACCTAACTGCCACTTCTATATCGCTATTCCAGCGATTCTGACACCGTTCCTAGGTAAGAAAAACCTAACTCTAATCTTTTCTAGGATTTCAAATAGTATAAGTGATAAAATAGCTAACCTATTTTATGCTATAGGTAGCCGTCGTGCCGTAGACAAAGACTCGTTATACAAACTGAGTTCGATACTTGTTTATCGGCGAAAGGTGCAGACTATAAATGTTTAGGTTATGGTTTTCAAGGCTTTCAATGTCAGCAATGATTTATGTCTGACTTAATTGCTATCACATATGCTTAGATATGTTGTTTCCCGTATATTACATATATATGTAAACTATGTAGATTATAATGCATACCAAGTGTTTATTAAAATGTTTTGAATGAATATGGAATTATGATTGGTATTTGACATGATTATTGGTTGCTTATGTATGATCGTTGTGTATGTAGCAACTCTTTTGTGAAAAGATTTGTTATAATATGTGTTTTAACTAACTTATTACATGTATGTAATATATGTTGTCTAAGTGTTTGATAAATTTTCTGAATGAGAAAATGCTTGATGTGATGTACTAAATGAGGGTGTTGAGATAGGATTCTCAATCCCTATGTAACCTATCATGCTATTATGTAATTTACCGTTGAAATGCCTATGTATGCTAACATGTACACTATGTGTTCGTTGAAATGCTCAAATAAGATTTACATTGGATTTTAGTTATCACATGTTATCTTTGGCTACTACACATATATACAATTACGTGAAGTGTGTTTGGGGCTACGACGTAGTCCAAGCGATCGGTAACGATTTTTCGAGTTAGTGGCTAAGGTTATTTCCCTACACGGGACGTGTTCGATGAATCCGAGTCATACTTGGGTTGTCGATAGTGGTTAGGCCACACGGAGTGCATACGCACTTCATGTCGATCCACTCGATGTGCACTCGTATCAGTCGAGCTCGTCAAGTAACCCAATTGACCCGATATATGTTCACCACGTATGGACGCTACTGCTTGAATCTACGGTACCAAACTCACCAGTGAAAAGCCCGTTTAACCTTGGTATCTCGATTCACTAAGACTCATGAGCCAGACATGGTGGTATGGGATACCGTGGTCGAGCTGTCAGCCTACGCTGGGGCGACGAGCCTCTCCGTAGTGACCAGTGAGCAACACCGGCTCGTGAGCCAAATACGGTGGTATGAGACACTGTATTCAAGCTGTCAGCCTACACTGATCAGGTGACGAGCCTTTTGTAGTGACCTCGAGCATACTCGGAGACTGCGTTGAGGCGACGAGCCTTTTCGTAGCAAATAGAGTATAAACTAGGCTGACACTGATCTGGTGACGAGCCCTTTGTAGTGACCTAGAATTGCAACATCGTATGATATTTACTAGGACTGACGACCCTAGAATAGATCATTGTTTAGGAAATGATATAAGGGAGGTGCCTTAGCTTCCCAATCCTACTGTATGAAAACGTCTAATAAGAACTCGGTAATCACGTTCATGTACCACATTGCATGTGCCTTTAGCGTTAGAGTTGAGCACAGTGGAAGGTACGCATGCCGCAATCGTGAGATGAAGTAGCAGAGGGAGTGCAGGCGAGGGCATACATCATTAATACATATCATCCTTACATTAACTAGAGTACTTAGGAATGCTTAATTGTATTGCTTTATCATTACTACTTGACGGAATTGATAACATGTTAACCTTTGCTTTATAGCTCCACTGAGTTGATCACTCACTCCCACGTTATGGGACGGTGCTTTAAACACTAACCAGACCCTGTCTTAGCTGCAAGTGATGGCGATGCCTACGAGACAAAGCTAGACTTTGAGGATGATGAGGAGGCGTTCTCCTACATGTAGTTGTCAGGCGGGTTTATGTAAACTGTGCTCTGATCGACGGGGATTACCGGGATTTCAGAAATACAACTAGTTGAACGTTATACTGTATCATTTTGTGAATTTTGAAACTTTACTTGTAATCACTTAACCTGGTAATCTGATCATACTCTGGGGACTTACCACTATTTATATGCTTTATTTATGTATCACAGTCTTCTGCTTGTGTAAGTTAACTGTCTCTGGAGTATGATATGGTGTTTTGGTATAATCCCACTCATGTTACACACACTAATACGGACAACATTCAATCATCATTATCTATGTTGCATAAGTGATGCGTTGGAACCTGGAAGTTGAGTTTATGCTCGAACCCCGAATTTCAGGGCATTACAGTTTTGCAACTCAAACTTTCATCACCTCAAAAAAGTTCACAAACCGCCTCAAATTTACGCACCTTCGATGAAACCTTCAATGTCATCAAAAATCATCCAAAACTATCTATCGATTTGAGCCTGAAATTCCTAAATTTATCGATATCATCAAAGCCAGTTCGATGTCATCAAAGTCTATTTTCGAAATTACTTCAGGACTTTCTCTTTTAGACTCAGAGTTTCAGAATATCTTTTTTCAGACCAATTTTCAGGATTCTTTTTCTTCACTTCAAACCTTCGATTCTCTTCATTTCCCACTTGGTTTCCTTAGATCTTTGGTATGTGAATTCTTCATTAATGACTTTCAAATCTCTAATTCTTCCTTATCTTCATTTGAGCTCTAAATCCATTCTTTTAAGCACTTATTCATCATAAGCTTCCGAATCACCTCGCGTGACAAAAACATATATAATTAAATCGAATTATCTATTAAATGTCAGGAAAACTAATGTAATTGAAGGGATAAATATGCAGTATTTGAGACTCAACAAGACCCATGACGGTCCTATGCATAGATAAAAAAACATGGGAGCCAACTGTCTACTGGATCGACTTGACTCTTAGGCTAGGACATTTACACAGTAGTGTCTGATAGATGGCCTAAATTTAGGGCTATCAATGGGCCGAGCTCAGGCTTGTCAAAATCAAAATTTTGAATAATTTAGGCTGAGGCGAACCCCAAGCCTAGCCTAGCCTGTCAATGAGCCCATTTGGTGCATGATACTATGTGATATGGGACGTGTATTAGATATTGACAAGTTGAGTAGCAAGACTCGCTACTGAAGTGACGTCACCAAGTTTTGTGGGCCCTACCATGATATAAGTGTTGTATCCACACTGCCCATCCATTTGGAGAGTCATTTTAAGGCACAAGACAAAGAATGAGGAAGATCCAGAGCAGTAGTGGACCCCACCATTGAAAATAGTGGGGAGAGTGATGCCAACCATTGAAGCCTTCCTAAGGTCCACCATGATGTTTATTTAAGAACCAAACTGTTCATAAGTTAACACGGACATTAAAGAAAGGAAAACACAAATATCAGCTTGATCAAAAAATTTTATGGCCCTTAGAAGTTTTTAATGGTGGGCGTCACTCTCCCTAGTATTTTCTGTGGTGGGGTCCGCCACTTCTCTGGATCTGCCTCATTCTTTATCTAGTGCCCTAAAATGATATCTCCAAATGGATGGACTGTGTGGATACAACACATTTATCATGGCGGTGAGTCCATAGAACTTGGTGATGTCACTTCAGTAGCGAGTCTCACTATTCAACCTGTCAGTAGCTAATCAGCGTCCAGTGATATGGAACTGTATTTGGTCTTGTGTTTGGAAACGATAGTATTGATTGGATTAATCATGGTATTATTAAGTCAATAATAAATGATGAAGGATTTTTAGCGGACTTCGAAATCCATCACATTTGCAGACTCCACATTGATACATGTGTTTTATCCAAGTTGTCCATCATATATGCCCTTTACACGTGACATTCAAGTTGCATATGTATATAGGTGGCTGGGCATCAGTTATGAAATGTGGTCTATTAATTAAAATTCCATTGTCCACCAAATGTAGGTTTCACTTATTATAGTGTATTTTTCAAGTGAAGAATTTGATCTAAATGTGGGATTAGATGGTTAAAATACCATGGTATTTCCAAACACGTAATTATTGTATAATAATTGTGTTAATTCCATCTAATGAAATTCCATATCATTTAATTGTTCAGTCCTAACAAGCCCGAATTTCCTGTCCATTTGCCATGCTCCCACATGTATGTGGTGCACTAGAGCTGCCTAACACATGCTCTCATGAATGAATAATCTAAGGGTTGAAAAAAATAGAAAACAAAAATTAGAGTATGTCAGGCTCTCAATTATTTATTTATTAACCCCAACTTGCGTAAAAAAAAAAAAAAAAAAAAAAAAAAAAAAAAAAAAAAAAAAGAAGAAGAAAAAAAAAAGAAGAAGCCTTTGAATAAAAAAATTAATTATTTTTTAGTTTGTTATTTGGAATGGTTGGAAAATTTTAACTTTTATCACGCTTTCTCACCAATGATGGGATCCATAGATGAGCGGTTCAAATCCCATATATGTGTGCAACGTTGTAGTCCTTTATTAAAACATTAAAAGAAATGAAAACCTTCAGACAAATGGGAGTAATGGGAGACTTGTTTTGCCAACTTGTAAAACATCCAAGTTGTGAAAAGGTTGACCGAACACATGGTGTGGGGTTTAATTAGCTAGGCGCTAGCAAGTTTGTTCCGGTTCTTTGCTTGGTGGTAAGGCTAGTATTAATATTTTATCTTATTAGAATTGGTAAAATAGAGTAGTAGAAATATTTTATATTATAATCTTGCACATGTGTAAACGCCTCCCCCCTCACGCGCACGAGCCCAACGGCGGTGCTCTCACTTCCTTGGGTTTGGTGTTGATTTGTTACTATAGCCAAAATATGTTATTGACTCAGGTATAAAAATGTATTTAATTCGGAGTCACTACTAGCCAAATGAAGCTTAAAATATACAGCCAGCTATAAACCATAGAATTGCTTAGGGGTCAGGGAATCTCACGATTCCCTAACTTAAGTGACGCCCGCATTTACAGATTTTACAAGAAACCTAAGAAAGAGGTTACTACAATGGATGAAGACATAGTTGTTATGGTAACTAAAGGTTCAAGGAAAGATACCCAAATGGTGGTATGACATTGGAGCCATAATCTATATCAACTACAATAAATCAGTTGTTAAAACATTTGCAGAAGTTACCAACGGACAAGAGGTTCAAATGAGAAACAAAGGTTAATCCAAAGTTATCAACAAAGAAACCATGGAAATCTTATTTACCTTTAGAAAGAAGATAAACTTAACCAATGTGTTGTATGTCCCTGATATGAGAAAAAACATAGTTTCTAGAGATCTTCTGGGTTAACTTGGCATCCAGGTTGTGTTTGAGTCGAGCATATTAATTTTGTCCAAGAATAGGAACTGTATAGAAAATGAATACTCTCGTAATTGAATGGTTAAGCTATTAATTAGTGAAAATAATTCTTCTTTTTTTATATGATTAAGTTTGTTTTATTATGGCATTATAGATTGGCACATATGGGCTATAATACCATTAAGTTAATGGTGAAGAATGGTTTAATTGCATGTAATGCAAATGAGAATAACAAATGTGAAGTGTGCATAAGATCCAAAATGACTAAAACAATCATTTACAAGTGTTGAGAGGTGCTCTTAAGTTGTAAAGCTAATGCACACTAATATATGTAAATTAAATGATATTCTTATTAGAGGAGGAAAAATGTACTTCATTACATTTATAAATGATTGTTCTAGATTTGTATATATGTACATATTAAGATCGAAAGATGATGCCTTATATGTTATAAAACCGAAGTAGAAAATTAGTTAGAAAATAATATCAAAGTTTTGTGCAGTGTGGAGGAGGAGAATACTTTTCCAAAATGTGTATGTGAGTCTAAGGGTATGTACATACATGTATATTAATGTAGATTTATAAAAAAAAAAATCCATTGGCGAAAAATCACACATGTGAAAGTGCACTTGTGTACCAACCCATGCATATAAATTTTTTGGGTGGTTATAGGTAATTAGGGAGTTTAATAAATTTAACATATAATAAGAGGTTGAAGACCTTGCTGGCCTTAGTGATGTTGAAATAGTATTGCCTCGAAGATTCGGAGATACTCTTCCTAGGGTTCAAACTTATGAAGGTCTGACCCTCAATACATTTTTAGGTCGGATATTCATACGGTCGTTTGGCCACCTGTAACACCCCAGATTTTTGCCAACCTGGAGTTAAATGTCCTTAGGAAAGGGGTTGATCCTAACACCTTATTAGTTTCTCAAACCTCAAATCCTTTAGGAATTAGACAAAGTAACTAAGTGCTAAACTAGAGTAGCTACGAAATTTATTTGAATCACTTTAAATACGATCTGCAAGACCCAAAACTTGTAGAATCATTGACGCTAGGTTACCCTAAAATCTAGGATCAATCTCATTACCCAGTTGCCCTCGGGGGCATCACGAAACTTCATATCGAATCTGAACTACACGTCGAAAGTCCAATTAATACGAAGTTTTATAATTAAGACCGCCTTGCTGGGCTTAACAACCATCTTAGAGATCAAATCCAAATTGTGTCCCAGGACTATTCGCTTGAGCCCGGAGCAAAGTGTGTGAGAAACGTAAATATCTTTATAACTAAAAATCTAACTTAAGTAATCTGAGACGCGTCGTTTGCTAGCCAAATATAAGGATTCAAACCGTCAGAATCTAACCCAATTACATCCTTGGATCAGGGGAAAATTCATACACATGGCAGTGTACTTGTGGCCCTGATTAATGATGTGGACCGTTGAACTGAAATTGGCCCACCGCGGTCGATCTGCGAATCTAATCGGACTGAAAACTTAGGTTGACCTAGATCCAATATAAGGGAGCTTAAGTCCGACCTTTAGCTCAAGGGGGGCTCCAGAAGTGCTCCGTTGAGCCAGAACAGATGGGCTTTGGACATAACCTAAGTATACCTTGGCCCTGGGCCTATTTTTGGAAGTTCTACGCCTATATAAGGACCTTAAACCCTTTCTCTCATAACCCATACGAATTTCCTAAACCCTAGAAGAAAAGAGAGAGAGAGAGAGAAGGAAAGAGAGAGAGAGAGAGACTTAGGATTTCTTCCTGGGATTCAATCCCACTAAACTACGTGTCAATCTACGACTACCGTGTCACTCTTCCGACGATACCGATCCCGTTCTTAGGTAAGAAAACCTAAACCTAACCTGATCTAGAGTTCCAAATAGCGTAAATGATGAAATAGCTAATCTATTTCATGCTTTAGGTTGTCATTCTGCCATAGACGAAGACTCGGTATACAAACTGAGTTCTAAACTTGTTTAACGGCGTAAGGTGTGGACTTTAAACGTATAGGTTATAGTTTTCAATGCTTTCAATGTCAGTTAATGATAGATTACTGACGTGGATGCTATTTCACATGTATAAAGTGTTGTCCGTTTCTTCTTTCAGTTATATGTTAACTATGTTGAATATACTGTATTCCTCATATTTGTAGAAAATACCATATACGTATGAAATACTGTAACGCCCTGAAATTCGGGGGTCGAGTATGAACTTAACTCCCGAGTTCCAACGCATCACTTATGCAACATACACAATGATGGTTAAATGTTGTCTGAGTTAGCGCAATAAACATGAATGAGATTATACAAAACAGCATACTCAGTTCAATTGTATAAAGGCAAGCGATCAAATTTTATATTCAAAATATGTAAAGTATCAAAATTTTGTGAACTTGAGTATGAGTACTAGCAGTACCAATATACACGTATTGTTTCTAAGTCAAAATCAAAATACAATCCTCAAAAGAGGCCCTGTAAATCCATGATGCGGCCGGCCTAACATAGCCGTCAGAGATCTTTGCATAAAGGAGAACTCCTCCTCGATCCTCCTCGAAGTCGAGCTCCGGCTCTGAACAGGCGCCATCTACACCCTGCTGACAGTCGGTGGGTGTTGCAAACACCGTCCCGTAACGTGGGAGTGAGTAGCTAACTCAGTGGAACAATAAAGCATAGGTTAACATGTTATCAAATCAATCAAGCAGTAATGATAACGCAGTACAAATCAAACATTTCTAATTACTCTTGTTAAGTGCAAAAATGATATGACATGATGCTGTATGCCCTTGCCAAACCACCCTCAAGCGACATCATCTTACGTTCGCGAATGCTGTATGCCCTTGCCAAACCACCCTGTTCTAGTGCGCCACATCTACAAAGCACATGTGGTGCGATGATGCTCATGATTACCAAGTTTTTATTAATCTATTTCAACCAGCAGTATTGGGAAACTAAGGTACCTCCCTTGTATCATTCCCAAACATGATCCATTCTAGGGTCGTCAATCCTAGCTAATCTCATACGATATTATGGTTTGAGAAGCGTAGTGAAGGCATCGCAAAGGGCTCGTCACCGTCGGCGCGGATACTGAGATCTCACCATATGCGGCTCAATGCTTTGGCCGTCGGCTCAAGTACATATCTCACCGTACTTGGTTTGGTCAATCACTAGCCGTCGGCTCAAGTACGGGTCTCACCGTGCTCGGCTCAACTCATACTCTGTTCTTGTGAAAGACTGTCGCCAATCACGATGACATGGAGTATACTCGAAGATACTACGGAGGACTCGTCGCCCGTCGGCCACGATTCTCACCGTGCTCGGCTCTCGCCGTAAGTATCGACAGACTCGAATATAGTGTCCAATACCACCATAATCGGCTCACGAGTTTGGTTGCGCAATGGTCACTACGGGAGGCACATGACCCCGGCGTAGGCCGACGGCTCGACCACGGTGTCCCATACCACCATGCCGGCTCATGCGTCTTGCGGATCGAGGTACCATGGTTAATCTGGGATCGCCATGGTAAGTTTGGTACCCTAGGTTCAAGCAAATGCGACCAAACATGGTGAACATACATATACACATATCGGTTTGCTTTGACGAGCACGACTAGCTCGAGCGCACTACAAGTTGAGCGATATGGAGCGCAAAGCACTCCGTGTGGCCAACCACTATCGCCAACCGAAGTACGACTCGGGTTCGCTAGACACGTCCGTTGTGGCGATATGAATCTCGGCCACAACCGCAAGTCTCAGTACCAATGTTTGGACTATAGGCATAGTCCCAAACTCAAACAATTGTAAAGCATGAAGTAAAGCATGAAGTAAAGCATGTTAGCAGGCATATTATAAAGCATGAAGTAAAGCATGTTATAAAGCATGTTGTAAAGCATGTTGTAAAGCATGTTATAAAGCACTATACACATAGGGATACAATTACATACGCATCACAAGTGAGTGGTTATAATGAACTACCGCATAGAGGGGACCCTACATGTCTCTAAGGGAGTCGGGAATTCCATATCAGCGCCTATCTAAGGCACTAACACCCAAGCTTCTACGCACATAAGCATGTACACCAAACACTTAGAGTGTGCGATTCCAACATACATAACGTATGTTAGCAATTGCGTATTAGGGCTATTCTTTTGCCAAGCGGTTAATTTACCCGCTTATATCATAATCATACAACAAATAATTATGACAATTACATTTCCAAATTTTACACATATGCGGTATTTCTAGAATACGCAATTTCAACATACTTGACATTTACAAGGGAACATGTATTTTGGCGATTCTTTTCGCCAAACTAGTATTTTATACATATATTGTATAATCATACATTAAATAAACATGTCATACATTTTCCCAAAAAAAGTACATATACGGTATTTCTAGAATATACAATTTCAACATACGTAGCATTTACACATGAACATGTATTTCAGCAATTCCTTTCACCAAATTAGTATTTTATCCATATAACATATAATAATACATTAAATAAACATGTCAAACGTTTTTCCAAAAAATACGTATACGGTATTTCTACGTATACCTAGAGTATGTGAAATTCCAATTTCTACAACGTTAATCGAAACAGAAACGAAAGCACTTTGTACATGTGCATTTACAAGCATCATGAATCTACCATTATCGACATTGAAAGCGTTGAAAACCGTAACTTATACACTTAAATTCCTCACCTTTGCCTTTTGAAACTCAACGAATCGGCAAGGGTAGTAGAACTTCCGTATACGGAGATTTCTAGCCTAAAGAGCGGAACCCAGGTTAGTCGTTACACATCCCACATCGATTCTACCTTAAATCAGACCTAGGGTTAGGGTTTCTTACCTTCAAATGGGATGGATACCGCTGGGAAAGCGCCTAGAACAGGGCGGTGTAGGCCGTGTAACAATCCAACGCAATAGGAGGAAGATCGGCAACAAAACCCAAGCTCTTCTCTCTCTTTTCTCTCTCTCCCTCTAGGGTTTTTCTCCAAAATTTGTATGGCTGTGAGAGGGGCTGTTCTAAGCCCCTTTTATAGCCAAAAACATTCCAAAATTAGACTCAGGTTCAAGGGGTACTGCTAATATAGGATATTCGTCACTTTTCCAGCTCAAAAGGGAGGTTCTGGTGGCCCTCCTTGAACCAAACGTCAGACTTAAGCTCACCATCTATGGATCTACGTGGGATTACATTTTTGACTCGATCGGATTCCCAGATCGCACGTGGCGGACCACTTTCAGTTCGACGGTCAGTGGGCCACGATCAGAAATTCTAAGTACATGTAAATGTTCCTGAAATTTTTCTTAATCCGAGGGTGTAATTTGGTCTGATTCTGACGGTCAGGTTGCTTAATACTGACGCGTCAATGAATGATACCAGATCACTATTTCAGATATTTATTTTGGCATGGGAATAGTGTTTTTCACACTCCCTCGCTCCGACTCGAAACGAATGGCCGTGGAACATCGGATGGAGCTGATTTTTGAGATGATTGTTAAGCCCAGTGGGGCGGTCCTAGTTCCTTAGCTTCGGGTTAATCGGACTCCCGATGTGCGATCTAGACCTAATACGAAGTTTCGTTTCATTCCCGAGAGCAGACGGGAAATGAGTTTGGTTCTAAACTTTAGGGTAACCTAGCGTCAATTACTTCAACTTTGGGTCTTGCAGATCATATTTAAAGCGATCTATCGGATTTCATGACTAATCGAGTTTAGTACTTAGTAACTTTGTTAAATTTCTAAAGTATTTAATCCTACGTGATTTCTGGTCGAGGTGGTACTCGACCCAATGTACGGAAATTTTCGGGTCGTTACAAATACGGATTTGTGCTTGCCATGATTAATCACTGTCTATGTATGCTAGATGCATGTGTATCAACTTCTGGGTGAACGGATTAGCCTAATACATGTTATATTAAAATACGTTGTGTATGTACACATATGTAACCTTAGTGTTTGTGAAAATGTCTAAGTGAGTATAGACTATGTATTAACGTATGCCACGACTAACCATCGTGGGTATGTGATTAGTATATAGGCAGCAATCCTTTGACGAAAGGACTTGTCCTAATACGTACTCTAACTACTACATACCATGCATGATGTAATGTGTAGATTAAGTGTATGTAAAAATGTCTGTACGAGTAAATACTGGTTGACTGCTGTTTAATTGGGTGTGTAGATAGGATTCTCAACTACTCTAATGATGTGTCTGTTTTCCTCTATTTATGCCATGGTTAGATATCCGTTTGTTTGTGAATTGAATATGTATAAATTCATGTTCATGTTATACTTCATCACGTACTCAACTGATTGTATGATTTAAAATATGTATTCATTACTGCTCAATTATCTCATATGCTAGTTTGTTGAGATTGATTATGTTCGGGGCTATTGTATAGTCCAGGCAATCGGTACCAAGACTTAATTAGTGGCTGACATTGTTTCACCACATGAGACGTGCCTGACGAATCCGAGTCGTATATCGGTTGACAACAGTGGTTAGGCCACACGCAGTGCTTATGCACTTCATGTCGATCAATTCGATGTACGCTCATGCTAGTCGAGCTCATCAAATAACCCGATTGGTCGATGTATGTTAACCATATTTGGTCGTTATTGCTTGAACCTAGGGTACCAAACTCACCAGTGAAATCCCTGTTAACTTTAGTACCGTGATCTGCTAAGACTCATGAGCTGGACATGGTGGTATGGGACACCGTGATCGAGCTGTCGGCCTACGCTGTGGCGACGAGCCTCCCCGTAGTGACCAGTGAGCAACCAGACTCGTGAGCTGAATACGGTGGTATGGGACACTGTATTCAAGCTGTCGGCCTACACTGATCAGAAGACGCGTTGTGCGTGAGCCTCATGTGGGCCATTGTTAAATAAAACCACCGTTGCGCACTCTGATACCTATTGGTTGGATAATATCTGAAGGGGTGTTGCGATTGTATCAACCCCAGATGACGCATTGGTGTAGTGACCTCGAGCATACTCTGAACCTGTGTTAAGGTGACGAGCTTCTCCGTAGTAACTAGAGTATAACTAGGCCTGCATTGATAAGGCGACGAGCCCTTTGCAGCGACCTAGAACCGTATCATCGTATGAGATTTACTAGGACTGACGACCCTAGAATAGATCCTTGTTTGGGAAGTGATATAAGGGAGGTACCTTAGTTTCTCAATCCTGCTGTATGAAAATGACTAATAAAGAACTTGGTAATCAATTTTATGCACTGCATACGTGTGCGTTTGGCATTGATGGTCAAGCACTGAGGGAGTGTGGCATGCTGCAAACGTAAAGAGTCGCTGAGGGAGTGCAGGTGAGGGCATACATCATACGTACATACCATTCTTGCATTAACAAGAGTACTTAAGGATGTGTGATTTACTGCTTTATCATTACTGCTTGATTCAATTGATAACATGTTAACCTGTACTTTATTGCTCCATTGAGTTAGCTACTCATTCCCATGTTACGGGACGGTGTTATACACACCAACCAGACCTTATTGTAGTTTCAGATGATGGCGATGCTCGTGAAGCGGGGCCTGACTTTTATGATGATGAGGAGAGTTTCTCTAATATGCTGCTTTCAGGCGGGTTCATATGAGTCGTGTTCTGATCGACGGGGTTACAGGGTTGCTAATTAGATGCCATTCCACTTGTTAAATTGCACTTTTGGAACACCCTTGTATATCCATTTTGTTCATTTTTGGAGTATACAGGTATATATTTAACCTGGTAACATGCTCACACTCTGGAGACTTACAACAGTTTATATATTTTATATGTCTATCACAGTCTTCCGCTTGCATACTTTAACTATCTCTGGAGTATGATCTGTTGTTTTGGTATAATCTCATTCATGTTTAATGCACTAATATGAACAACATACAATCATCATTATCTATGTTGCATAAGTGATGCGTTGGAACTCGGGAGCCGAGCTTCTGCTCGACCACCGATTTTTAGGGTGTTACACCACCACCTCCACGACGACTGACCTACAATTAGGGTCACGATAGTACATGCCCCATGACAGTTGATCAGAGGATTCTCTTTGGGGAGGATCAGCTCATAGTGAGTAGCTTTAAACGATAGTTTAGATAGGTTGCCAAAGTACATGGCTTCAAACTTCTTAAGAAGCCCGATGTCCATGTTGTTGAGGGGGAGCTTGGAAAATTCCACCTAGGGTAGAATCACAGGGCATCGATTCTTGGAGCCCTTGAACGAGATGATAAATTACTCAACTGAATCACCCCATAACTGTGCGGAGTCTGGACAAATCTATTATCGAAAACCTCAGGCTTTATTAGATGAAATTGCATAGGGAATCTCTTCTCTATCTCGAGCTAAGATTGGATTGAGTTCGGATGGAGGTTTATATACCAAGTAAAGGCTACTCCCATTAAGGAGGTTACTGAATAGCCAAAGCTTCCAAAAATCATGGGTCGATATCTCACCACATTGCATGATGAACTGACTGATGTGCTCGACCATTGTCGTTTCACCCTCTTTGGAGAATAGGGTAAATTCGGAGAACTTGAATCCTTTGGATAGATCAAAGTATTGATCCACCCATTCGAGCTAAGGTTTCCTGTGGATCAGTCAGGCAATTTACCAGTTCAGCTAGACGTCATATTCTTGGATGAGCCCCATGATGTCATCCCAGCCAAGTAATTACTATGGTTGCGTAAGATACTGCCTTTATGCCATTAGGTTGACCACCGTCGGAGGTGCTCCCCTGGGTATATCAGTTTTCTGGTAGCCCTATTGAACGATCGACGCCATGGGAGGTTGCCCCTTAAGGTTTTCGGCCATTGGATAATTTTGTGGCATTAATAGTATGACGGTTGCTCCCCATGTTAATCAATGACAATATGGAATTGCACTTCGGATATGTAGAGATTCTAGAGGTAAGCAAATTTTGGTTAGCCATTTCAATTTTTTCTCCTTACCACTAATAGAGGTGGTATAGGTTAGCCTTGGGGTTCAGCCCAACTAGCTCTTGTGGGGAGTTCATACAACCATTTTGCCTCTAGCTCCACGAGGAAAATACTAGCAAGTTGGATGTTCACCATCGTCGAAAGTTTCTCAAATAAACTTTCGAGCACTTTGGTGAATGATTCTGCTTGGGCCTTATTACCCTCTGTGAGCTATCAGATATCTCTTTACAAGCTAAGGATGTGGTCTACGACATCTCTAAGGGTTGGTTATTGTTTGTTGTTCTTCATCTTGTAGTTCTCCTACAACTTTAGGGATAAAACTATCCTTTCTTGGTCACCCTACCATCTTTCTTTATTGAGAAATGTTAAGGATAACACACCATCATGCCAAAAAAATCGTGTTGCAGTTTAATTAAACATGTGGCAACACATGTTAATGACCGGCCCGTACTCGGTCAAACATGTGTGATGAAGATAGTGTTGGGCATGCCAGGGTCATACTCAACTTGAGATTGACTAAATGCTTGCGACCCGAGGTGATAAATTAGTTGTAGGATCAAACATGTGAAGGTTGACATGACCGTCTAGCCACCAATGTTTCAGTAATCATGTGATTTTAAAAAGGAGGGTTAGTTCTCTAAATGGGATCCTTTTGTTTTGAGTTAAGAACTCTTCTTTCAACGATGAACGTAGGCCTTGGGTTTCTCAATTTATTAAAATAAAGGCTTAATCGCCAATTTATTGATTTACAATGAAGATCAGTACAATCAACAATAACAAAATAAGCTGAGAAAATAAAAGATAAATACCCACGATCGTCTATGTGGATAAACAATTGAGGCGAATGGTCAACATGATGTGACCAATGTGATATTCATAGTATGGACTCGATTGATTGGGATCTGACGAAGGTAGGGTCATTAATATCTAAACTACTCATATGCATGTTGTAATGATGCCACTTGACAGTAGAGGATCTAAACTATGATAAGCTATGGACTTACTGCAGCAGGGCTAGTCAGAAGGAGATGGAGTAAGGTTAAAGCTAAGATAAGACAACATTATGTTGTGAGAGAGGTTGTGTGTGATGGCTTGATTTTGTGCCTCAAGCCCTTCGTCAGGTGCTTTTTAAATAGACAGGGAGGGTCGACAACTATATTGGGTTTCCTTACCAGATCATATTTGATCCTGAAAGGTTACAGGATCGTATTCTAATTGGACTCGAATTCTTTCTTACATTCCTTGATTTTCTTCTAATTTAGGAACTATTCGCTTCTCGAATATTCATAGTTGTCGTGAAAGCACCGATCATATCTAGAAAACTTTTCGTTTAGCCATGATTGTGTGGGGACAACCTAGCTGAGCATATTTAAATTTTGAGAGATTTCCTATCTCGGCGGGACTTTATGGACTTTGTGGAGCATGCGAAGAGATCCTCGAGGCGTGAGTAAGACTTCGTCCATCATTGGTATGTAATGCCAACACATAGCAACATTTCATTGGTCCGCGTGGACTGCACCAGGATAGGTGTAAACAATAACATCCAACCTGTCCAACATATGTCACCCATCAAGATGATCATAAGAACAAAAATTCTAATCGATTGAATAACAAATGGGCCACACTTGAATTTGGGTGTTTTACAGTGGATTATGTTATCTTTTATGGTTTGCCCTACCTTATAATTTAACCAACCATGTTTCCGTTGGTCTGATAATCTTAATGTGGTAATTTATTAAACAGTTTTACTCGTCTCATAATATTGGTGTGATGTATCTGTTAGACAGTTTAAATGCCAGACACGTACAACATAAAACCCACTATTCTTGATCGTTCACATTTTAAAGAAAAATTAAACAACAACATTAATTCATTTCTCCCCTTATAAAGTGTTGATGCAGTTTTCCAATGAACCCTCCCTGGCTAACCCATTTAGACCTGCAAAGAAAAGAACAGGAGACAAAGGAGACCTTAGCTTGCATAGGGGATGCTCCGATGCCTAAGTCAAGACTTTTGGGTCTTTAGTAGGGTAGGATCTCTTTAGAAAAGAGTCACTAGTCGAGTACTAGGGCATGAATGTGCGTACCTTACAATGGTTAAGGATGCCTCTATTTATAATAGAAGGAAGTCGGCGGCGTAAGGAATCTTCCCTGATACGCTGGAGATAAATCCATTCGGATCCTAGATTTTTTCAAGATTATCATAATCCCCAGGTTTTTGGGATCCGATCTGATCCTCTGAAGATCTTGGGAGAGATCTCCAAGCTGTTAGAGAGATCCTCGAACTGTTGATCTCGAGGATTGGTTGTTTACCGACTTTCCCATGGAACAAGCAATTTCCTTCTCTTGGAGGATATCCCAACCTATAGCTGAGCTCTGGTGGAGATATGATTGAGTTCTGGTTGAGCTTCAACTGGACCAATTGTTGACCTATATATGACTTATGGCCAGGCTATGGTTGAGCTATGAATTAGGTCGACAATTGGCTATTTGAGTAAACTTATGGTTGCCTCCCCTTTGAGTGTCCGTACAGTTACATCATCCCTCTGGGAGGTCAGCCTGTTTCTGGACGCAGACACCCCTTAGGGCTTAGATACCAAAAAGGGCCTGTGCTCTTTAGTAAAGTTGGTCCATTTTATAAGTCGACCTATCCAACTTCACTATTTTTTCACCCAACAGTAAGCCCCCCTTATTCTTCAAGCCAATATGAAGAGGCTTGAGGAGTAAACCCGACTCAGTTTGGGTCAGATTTAGGTTGGGTTGTGAAGTCATAAATGTCAGGTATGGCGGCCAGCACGATGATCGAGGCACGTCAGTAAATGTACATGGCGTGTCATTTTGTTTTTCAAGGTCACGTGGGCATCAGGCTGCCGTTTCGGTGACAGTTGAATAAGGGCACAACACGTGGTTTAGTACTCGATATTAGGGTCGAACAGCGTGTAGGGTCACGCCACGTGTCTGCAGGGGTAGTCGAAGGGACGTTGTATGATCAGCATTGATGGTCGCACTTAAGTGATGCCATGTGGCCTCCTTATATAAGGGAAGCCCTAGCTTTCATTCATCCTCATTTGCATTTCGCACTCTCCTCCTTGTCATCTTCCTTTGCAGTAAGGAAATTATCATGACTGTAGCTACCGGTGTTCAGGCATCTGTCTCATCTCCGGTGAGCCTCAAACACGTGCCCTCTCCTCCTTTTTTATTTTTCCTTTTAATCGATGACTCTCAGCATCTATAAAGAACCGCAATGTCAGATTCTTTCAGTTTACGGGAGGGGGCCTCCGGCGGAGATAGTAGGTCCAGCAGCCTTCGGTAATGTCAAATCCACCGTCATCATTGGTGATGATGGCGGATGTCAGTTTTCCACCATCTCGGGCAACGGAGTAGCCCTCGACAGAGAGACTACTAATGCGTAGCACGACCCTTCCAGTGAAGATGACCTAGAAGGGTTGGGCGACCAAGGTCTGGGGGGGTCCAACGCCCTCTACTCTCAATGCTGAGGATCTAGCCCAGATAAGGCTCAGGTATCTCATCCTCGAGTCTATAGTTCTTCAGCTCCCTTCACCAGATGAGCTTCTGGACTAACCTCCAGAGGGAGCCATTGTGATCTTCCAAGTCATGCTTCAGTGCGGCTTGTGGCTTCCCCTACAAGGCCTGGTGAGGCATTTTTTCGCCAGCTTGAACTTAGCCTTGGGACAGATGATCCCCAATGGATGGAGGGCTATGATCAGCTGCACGATGTTATGGTCTGAGCTAAAACAGCCCAAGCTGACTGTTGAAGAATTCATTCATCTATACTAGATGAAGTCGACACAAACTTCAACCTGGCTGGTACTATCTCTTCGCTTGGCGGGGGACTAGAGGGAGCCTTACCCTCTATCGTCCAACAAGAACTAGAGGGATAAGTGGTTCTGTACTTCTGGGTGCTGGGAGGTAGCCGACCTACCTTTGGCCGCGGATCAACACTGGGTTCCCACAAAATTTGTTGACCCAAGTAAGTATTCTTTCGATGTAGCAATCTTGTAAGTCAGCCTTTGTAGGTTAGTTTTTTATCTTGTTGAACTGGTTTGCGCGTGTCTTTTACTGCAGTCTTCCTCAAGCAAGCTCCTTTGCTTGACAGCGCTACAAGAGGAGAAGAGGTCTTGGAGGTTACTCCTTTAACCCGAGCTACTTCTTTAGTCAGGCTTAGATTCCTCTTTGACCAGTAAGCCATTGGGTAAGACCTATAGGCGATCTGTAGAGCAAGGGGAAGGTCGATCCCTCATGCCCTGTCGTGATGGAGGTGGAAGGAGAGGGAATGGAGGTGAAAACCTCCTTTGGAGCCATTGGAGCAGCGGGAAGGAATTGTCCTAGCCAAGGTGCAGGGGACTCTTGAGATATCCACGGAAGCTCGGTCTTCGGGGGCAACGGAGGGAGCTCACCCTTCCCTAGATTAAGAGGGGCGAGGAAGGTGTCTCCACTGAACTGTTAAGGAAATCCTCCCTTGGGCAGACCGCCATATGCTGAAGGAGGAATTCTGTAATTTATTTGACTCCCCTACGGAATCGGCTTTGGCTCGCGTGACAACGAGCCTCCTCGGGGTATGGTGTTTTTTGAAGTTAGGTCGATCTTCATTTTTTAGTTGCCCATTTGCACTAAACTTCTTTTCTCTCTTTATTTTGTAGATTGCCCCGCGCGTACTGAAGGTGCGCGTTGAGTTTGCTCAGATGCACAAACAGGTGGGCAAGGCCAACCATAAGCTCACTCAATCGGAAGCTTGGGCAGCAACTGCATAGGCCGAGCTAAGGACTGCGAAGAAGCTTATTGAAGAGGTTTCTGTGCAGAAAGCCAAAGTAACAGCGAAGTTGGAGGAGGTCAAGGCGTGGTATGGGGAACGCAAAGCTAAGCTCGTGGAGACCGAGGCAAAGCTCGAGGAACTGAAGGCAAGGACTCGAGCTGACATTGCTCTAGCTCGGAAGGACACCGTCATGGAATTCGAGTCTTCCTAGGCGTACATGGAGGACAGAGATGCCCTCTATCGCCAGGGCTATGCCAAGTGCATCGAGGCTATGAAGGAGACCTTCCCTAAGCTGAATCTCTCTACCTTTGATGAGTCTAAGTCGGGCTCTGAAGGGTCAGGCGATGAAGCGGCTCCCGAGCAGCTAGCCGAGGCTGAGGCTTAAAGATCAGCTTTTGTAGAGCAGTATTTCCTTCGCTCTGCAATATTTTTCCTTGGCTTCGCAATACCTTTCCATTTTTCAGCTTTTTTGCTAATGTAGACTGATGTAACTATACCCTTTGGGGCTATAATTGATGTAATCATGCCCTTTAGGCTTTATCAATGAAAATACTTCTTTTGAGAAAGATTCTCTTAGCATTTTCTTTGTTTTTGAGTAAAGTAGGTTGTACCTGTCTTCGCATAGGTAGATTGGATTTAAATCCGATTATTCGTATGTTAGTTAAATTCGAGGAACAAAAATTAGATCGGATAAGAATAAAACTTAGATCGTTCCTTAATTAGATCTTGGTCGAGTCTGATAGGTTGGATCTTGGTTAGATCTAGGTCAAATCTTGGTAAGATCTACCCGAGTACAATAGTTCCCGCAAAAATTGTAGTGTAATAGAGCTTTAATAATGTTAGCTTGGAAGTTATTCGACAGACACGTCAATCAATTAAGGATAATAGATCCTGAGATGTTCGGCATTCCAGGGATGTGGAAGGAGTTGGCCATTTAAGTCTTCTAGTCGATATGAACCGGGTCGGCTCGTACTTGTTACCACATAAGGTCCTTCCCAGTTTGGTCCCTGACCCTGTCTCCTTAGTATTTTGGAAGGTTTTTCGGAGGACTAAGTCGCTTGGTCAAAATCTTCTAACCGTCACCTGAGTATTGTAGAAATGCGTTACTTGATGCTGGTGAGCAGCGGTTCGGATCCGAGCT
The DNA here is from genome assembly GCA_030180095.1 of Magnolia changhungtana. NCBI lineage: Eukaryota > Viridiplantae > Streptophyta > Magnoliopsida > Magnoliales > Magnoliaceae > Magnolia > Magnolia changhungtana. The sequence continues at coordinate 5,267,457 of JASAUF010000552.1, read as the reverse complement.
TGTTCCCTCTATTCTTCGAGAAGGTCGAGATTTAGGGCCATTAGCTCGGTTTTAATTTGTTTATCAAACAAGTCGTAGTTCGATATGCCCAGAGGACTTTAGGGAGTTCATCAGCCCATGCTCTTTTAGCATTGTCGAGCTTAGTTCGGAGATGATGCTTTATGATCTTGTTGACCGCCTTGACTTGCCCATTTATTTACGGATGTCGTGGCAACGAGTAGACATTACAAATTCTGAGGTTTTCGTACATCTCTTGGTACTGTTTATTGTCGAACTGTTTCCTATTATCGGAGATGATGGTTTGAGGAATCTCGAACCTGCATATTATATTCTTCCAGACGAAGTCAGTGATTTTTTACTCGGTTTTCTTTACTAATGGTGTGGCTTCGGCCCATTTCGTGAAATAGGTGATAGTTACCACAGTGAATTTGGTTTGACCTTTGCCAATAAGAAGTGGACCAATGATGTTGATTCCCCACTGGGTGAACGACCATGGCCCAATCATTACAGTGAGCTCCTCAAGCGGTTGCTGAGGTACGTTGGTGAATCGCTGGCACTTGTCACATTTCTGAATAAGCTGTCGAGCGTTGTGCTGGATGGTCAACTAATAATAACCCTGTCGGATCATTTTGTGGACTAACGCTCGTCCTCTGGAATGGTTTGTGTAACGCCCTGAAAATCAGGGGTCGAGCAGAAGTTCAACCTGAGTTCCAACGCATCACCTATACACATGGATAATGATGATTAAATGTTGTCTGTGATAGTGCACTAAACATGAGTGAGATTATACCAAATCAACATATCATACCCTAGAGATAGTTAAATTACGCAAGTGGAAGACCATGATAGGTATGTATAAAACATATAAGTGGTGGTGCGTCTCCAGAGTATAATCATGTTCCAGGTTAAATAATAACCTATATTATTTCAAAATATAAAATATCAAAATGTGTAGGTCCGTTTACATCATGAAATCCCTATAGCCCCAGCGATCAGAATGTGGCCTACATGAACCCGCCAGAGTACAGCATATATGAGAACTCCTCCTCGTTGTCATAAAAATTAGGCTCCGCTTCATAAGCTGCACCTCATCTGTAACTAAGACAGAGTCTGGTTGGTGTTTTAAAACACCATCCCAGAGTGGGAGTGAGTGATCAACTAAGTGGAACTATAAGGCAAAAGTTAATATGTTATCAATTCAATCAAGTAGAAATGATAAAACAGTACATCAATCATGTCCTAGATTACTCTTGTTAATGCAAGAATAATATGTAATAATGATGCATGCCCTCACCTACACTCCCTCAATGACTTCATCTCATGTTCACGCATGGCATTTTTCTGAAACGTGTGCTTCCTCGCCAAAGCACATGCAGTGCGGTGCATGATTGTGATTAGTCAAATTCTTAATTAGGCATATTCATACAGTAGGATTGGGAAGCTAAGGTACCTCCCTTCATATCATTTACCCAAACATTGATCCATCTAGGGTCATCAATCCTAGTTAATCACATACGAAGAACAGTTCCAGGTAGCTACGGAGCGGCTCGTCACCTTGGAGCAAGCCTGGTTTATACTCGAGGTCACTACGGAAAAGCTAGTCGCCTTAACGTAGTCTTATTAGAGTATACTCGAGGTCTCTACGGGCTTGTCACCTGATCGTAGGCTGATGCTCGAATACAATGTCCCATACCACCGTATTCGGCTCACAAGTCTGGGTTACTCATTAGACACTACGGGGAGGCTCATCGCCCCAGCGTAGGCCGACGCTCGACCACGGTGTCCCATACCACCATGCCCGGCTCATGAGTCCTAGCGGATTGAGGTACCAAGGTTAAACGGGCCTTTCGCTGGTAAGTTGGGTACCTTAGATTCAAGCAGTAGCGTCCATACATGGTGAACATACATTGGGTCAATCGGGTTACTTGATAAGCTCAACTGGTATAAGCATACGTTGACTTGATCGACATGGATGCGTAAGCATTCCGCGAGGCCTAACCATTGTCGATAAACAGCGTACGACTCGGATTCATCAGGCGTATCCATTGTGGATAAGCAGTACGACCACCAATCGTAAACCATTACCGATTGCCTGGACTACATTGTAGCCCCAATCACACTCCAACCAATAGCATCCACATGTGATATTCCAAGACAGTATGTGACAACCAAATCTAAACATGAATCCCATTCGAGCATTTCAATAAACACATACCACACATATCATCATACATAGGCATTCATCTGTAAATCACATAGTAGTAAGATATGTTGCATAAAGGAAACTGTAACTATATATAAGGGAATTGAGAATCCTATCTCAACACCCTCAGTAAGTACATTACATCAAGCATTTTCTCATTCAGGCATTTTATCAAACACTTAGACCATACATATTACATACAGGTAATAAATTCGTTAAAAACACATACTATAGCTAGTCCTTTCACAAGGAGTAGCCACATATACAACGATCATGTATTAGCGATCAATAATCATAGCAAGCATAAATCATAATTCCATACTCATTCAAATATTTTTACAAACACTTAGATTACACACTTCAATATACATGGCGTATGTTGGTCATAACGTGTATTAGAGCAAATCCTTTCACCAAGGAGTTGTCACATATACAACAATCATATATCCATGACGGATAATCATGGCAAGCACGAATCCAAATTCCATACCCATTCAAACATTTTTACAAACACTTAGACTACACCCTTCAACATACATGGCGTATGTTGGTCATAACATGTATTAGAGCAAATCCTTTCACCAAGGAGTTGTCACATATACAACAATCATATATCCACGATGGATAATCATGGCAAGCACGAATCCAAATTCCATACTCATTCAAACATTTTTACAAACACTTAGACTACACACTTCAACATACATGGCGTATGTTGGTCATAACATGTATTAGAGCAAATCCTTTCACCAAGGAGTTGTCACATATACAACAATCATATATCTACGACGGATAATCATGGCAAGCACGAATCCAAATTCCATACCCATTCAAACATTTTAACACACACATGAATTACACTATATTCAACAAAATTCATATATATATCTATAAAGTGAGGGAAACATCGTATCTAGCATGAGAAATGGCAACCAAGTCCATTATAAACCATTAACCGACATTGACAGCCTTGAAAACCATAACCTAAACGTTTATAGTCTGTACCTTTCGCCAGTAAACTCGTAACGGATTCAGTTTGAACACTTTCACCTTGTAAACTAGACTTTGAATACCTAATCAATAAAATAGGTTAGTTATTTCACCAATCTATGTATTTGGATTCCTAAAACAGGTTAGAGCTAGGGTTTCTTACCCAAGAACGGAATCAGAATCTCCTGTATAGCAACACGGAAGCGATAGTTACGTACGTGGAGTGGCGGGATTGAATCCCGTGAACGATCTCTAACTCTCGCTCTCACTTCTCCACTTTCTTCTCTTTTCTTTCTTAGGGTTTAGAATTCGTATGGAATGAGAAAGGGGTAGGTTAAGGGCCTTATATAGGCTCAGAACTGACCCTAATGGCCCCAGGGCCATGGTATACTTAGGTTATAGCCAAATAGTGGCTGTTTTGGCTCAACAGAGCACATCTGGAGGCCCCATTTCTACATACAGTCTGGGGAAGTTTCTCTGATATTGGATCTAGGTCAGGTTAAGGTTTTGGTCTGATCAGATTTACGGATTGACCGCGGAGGACCAGTTTCAGTTCAATGGTCACTGACACTCGATCATGGCCACAAGTACACTGACATGTGTATGAAATTTTTCCTGATCCAAGGGTGTAATTGGGTCAGATTCTAATGGTCTGAAACCTTAGATTTGGCCTGCAAGTGGATGACCCAATTTACTTAAATCTGAGTTCATTTTTAAAGGATATTCGTGTTTCTCACACACTTCACTCCGGGCTCAAGTTGTGCATTTCTGGATACTATCTGGATTTGATTTCTGAGATAGTTGTCAAGCCCAATAAAGTGGTCATAACTGTATAGTTTTGTAGTAATTGGACTTTCGACGTGCGGTCCAGGTCGATATGGAGTTTCATGTACTCCTGAGAGCAACTAGGTTTAGAGGTTGATCCTAGATTTCTAGGTAATATAGTATTATTGATTCTACAAGTTTTGGGTCTTGCAGATCGTATTTAAAGTGATCTAAGCTAATTTCACAGATAATCTCGTTTAACACTTAGTTAATTCTTGTCTAATTTCTAAAGGATTTGGTCCTGAGTGATTTCTACCTGAGGTGGAACTCGGATCTTTATACGGATTTTTTCGAGACGTTGCAATTTTCGCAAATTCCCTTGTGGATCTCCCTTAAGACGTACTCTGCTTCTTCCAGTTGGAGGCACCTCAGGTAAGGAAGGTAGAATCCTTTCATGTTGAGTATACCATTGAGTATAGTGTATCGGGCACTTTTAGTTCGTAGTCGTCGAGCTTCCATTCAGTCTTTAGGTAGCTTGCCTTCTTTAAGATAATTGATTTTCGGATCCATCCAAGTTGGTTCTGAGCTAACTGGAAGAACAGCAGTGAAGTTGGCTTCATCGATGCTCAGTTTTGCCAGGAACTCGATTGGGATAAATCTCGAGATCTCATCTTCATCTGCTGTGGCGAGAGCTTCGCCAACTTATCTGCTTTTAAATTCTTGGCCTGAGGAATCAGGGCGACGCTACATTTTTAAAAGCTTCCGATAAACTCTTTGGCCTTCTGAATTCGTTCTTTCTTGGCTAGGTATGCTTCAACTATTTAATTGATGACCAACTGGGAATCGCTGAAGACTTCGACATATTGAGCTCCCATGTTAGCTACCATTCTGAGTCCGACGAGCAAGGCTTCGTATTTTGCTGTGTTTTTGGAGGCTTGGAATCCAAATCTTAAGGTATATTGCATACATGTAGGGTTTGGGGTCTCTAGGACTATCTCGGCCCGCTTGCCTTAGAGTTAGATGAGCCATCAACGTAAAGCGTCCACTTAGGTGGGTCAGGAAGAGCCTGGGAGTCTAACAATTCTACGAGTGGTTGGTTGGATACTACATTCGGGTCGAGCTCTACCCTGGGCGAGGCGAGGGCTTGCTCAAACGCAGGAGTTAACTCGATAATGAAATCTGCCACAGATTGTCCGTTGATGGTCGTTCGGGGCTGATATTTGATGTCGAACTCACTCAACTCAATTGCCCATTTAGTCAGATGTCCTGATGCTTCGGGGTTTTGGAATACCTAGCGTAGTGGTTGATCGGTTAAGATGATGATGGTATGAGCAATACGGCCGTAGGCTTCGAGAGGAGACGACCAAAGCCAAAGCCAATTTCTCCAAGGTCAGTTACCTTGTCTTGGCCGACACTAGGGATTTACTGACGTAGTATACTAGGAACTATTTTCCCTCATGCTCCCTTATTAAGGCCGAGCTAACCACTACATCAGAGATAGCCAGGTATATCAGTAAGGACTCTCGTTGCTTAGGTTTAGAGAGCAGTGGTGGTGAACCCAGATATTGTTTGAGTTGCTGGAAGGCCACCTTGCATTCTTCTGTCCAATGTACTACCTGTTTCCCCTTCAACTGTTTAAAGAAGGGGAGACTCTTCTTGGTAGATTGAGACACAAAGCGATTGAGGGCAACGATCTTCCCAGTGAGTCATTTAACATCTTTGGTCGTCTTTGGTGATTGCATATCAAGGAGAGTCTTGATCTTCTCGAGATTCGCTTTAATTCCTCGCTGGCTGACCAAGAAGCCGATGAACTTTTCTAAGCTAACTCCGAAGGCACATTTGCTCAGGTTTAGTTTTATTCGGTACTTTCGAAGGATGAGGAACATCTCTTCGAGGTCGGCAATGTGGTCTATAGCTTTAACTCTCTTGACGAGCATGTCGTTGATATAGACTTCCATTGTTCGCCCTATCTGTTGGGCAAACATCTTGTTGACCAGACATTGGAAAGTAGTGCCTGCATTTTTCAATCCAAAGGGCATGACTCGGTAACAATAAAGACCTTTGTCGGTGATAAAGGTGTTTTTATTTTATCATTCGGATGCATTACAATTTGATTATGGCCAGAATATGTATCAATGAAACTCATCAGTTCATGTTCTGCCGTGCTATCGACCAGTTGGTCGATCCAAGGGAGAGGAAAGCTATCTTTGGGATAGGCTTTGTTCAGGTCTGTATAGTCCTTACAGACTCACCATTTCCTATTAGCTTTTTCACCAATACAATTTTGGCTATCAAGTCTGGATAGTATACTCCCTCAATGAAGCCGGCCTTGAGTTTGTCAACTTCTTCCCCAATCACAAGATATCGTTCGGGATCGAGCGCACGTCATTTCTGTCAAACCGGTAAATGAGTAGGGTTGATGTTCATTCGGTGTTCGATGACCTTGGGGTCGATGTCGGGCATGTCTTTGTGAGACCATGTAAAGATGTCTGCATTACGTCGGAGGAGGGCTGTCAAATTGTCCCATAAGGACACGGTCAAAGATGACCCAATTTGGATAGTTCTGGATAGGTTTGATTCATCTAGCTGGATCTGAATGAGGTCTTCCAAGGGAAGACCTCTTTCCTCGGATTCTTCATGCGAATCCATGGAAGCAATGGTCATGGCTTGGTGTAGGGTCCATAGTGCCATTACGTAGCACTGCCGAGTATCATGTTGATCGCCCTTCACTGTTCCAACATCTTGCTCAGTCGGGAACTTCATGGCCAGATGGTAGGTGGAGATTACCGCTTTCAAGGCATTCAGGGATGGTCATCCAAGTATAGCATTGTAGACCGAAGGATGGTCGACCACAAGAAAGTCAATCATTTTAGTGACTTAATTTTGTCCATCCCTGGCTGTGAGTGGGAGCTGGATTGCTCCTTCGGGTATGACCTTTCCACCTAAAAAAATGAGTAAGGGGGTTTTGATGGGTCGAAGTAGGGATCGACCAACCCCCATCTCGTCGAAGGCTTAGGCAAAGAGTACATCAGCAAATGAATCGGTGTCGACGAGAATTTGAAATACCTTCCGATTAGCTATGGTCAGGGTGACCACTAACGCATTATCATGTGGGTGGTGGATTCCTCGAGCATCCTCTTCAGTGAAAGTGATACTGTGTTTCTCCATCTTTTGCTCTTTTAAGGGCCTCCCGATTAGCTGGACCTCTTCTTCGGAACAAGCAATGTTTTTGGCGTGTACCTTCTAAGCGTTGTTCGAGACACCTCTGAAATTGCAGTTTACACCGCTAATACTAAAGAGTGAATATGAGGTGGGTGAATAAGACTTTTTCTATTATTTTGCTTATTTAAAAACTTGATTGCCTAACTTAAATAATCATTCAATTTAAAGCAAGTAAGGCAATATAACTCTAACAGCTTTCAAGCCAATTAGAGGATCCAATCATAAAGGCTATTGAAGATATGTATATATAATAGCTAGCCTGGTGATGTGCGCTTGTGTGTGAAATGTGATTCCTATTAATGAGTAGCATTCATTCAATCATGTATACAAAATTAAACTTTCAAGCATATATAAGCATGCTTAAATAGATGCACAAATGATCATTTCAAACGCAAGCATTTATAGTAGTTCGGCTACACGCCTACTCCATTCCCGGCATCCACACTCAATCCCAGAGTGTACGGGATTTCACTATCAATGGTTTTAAATAGGTTCACCGATAACCTTTACAGTCCTACACTAAGGACACAATTTATGCTCTCTGTAGGAGCAAAGGTTCTACACCTAGAACCCACGTTTAGGCCCACTGACCAAGGTCCCACACAAGGCACTTACGGTTTAGGCCCACCGGCCAAGGTCTCACATAAGGCACCTAATCGAGTTTGTTGATAGCAAACTCTTAGTCTCAATCCTACAAAAGGAAGGAGACTAAACTTTTGAACTCTTAAAATGACACTTACTTATCAGACTAGGTTCTCTCTTTTAGCTTACCTCAGTTGCTAGATCTACACGCTCTCAAGCTTGAATCAGCTTCTCGGTGCTCCCCCAATCGCCTAGCTTGGATATGCTTGTTAGCTCAGCTTCATAATCAAGAACCTTACATAAGATATACCTAAAAGGTGACCAAGGTTATGGGAGTTGGTTGAATCTCATATATATGATAATGAGTGGATTTCCTAAGAGATTCAACCTATGGACGCTATATAGTATCAAAGAACCAAAGATATTCTTATTGGTTTGGTCTTTGTACTTTTGAGAAGGCACGAGTTTATGTTCTTCATTAATTAGGAGCTTCGAATGCTCATAAGAGTAAATGATCACAATAAAGAGAACATGAACTCGTATGGATAGAGTCTAGGTAGGTTAAGATAAGCTTGGGATACACTAGATACTCTGGTGCCTATTTTTACTAATTTTACAAGTTCCCACAAGCCATTTTTATAGATAAAAGCTTCCAACAAATAGAAAATGGCTAGTTTACGGTGCTACCAAAGTGACCTTCGGTACCACCGAACTTGCTTTGGTAGTACCGAATTATCTATCAGTAGTACCGAAATAAATTCCTCAAGTTGCTGTTCAAAATATGTCCATTTTGGTGGCACCGAACATTGTTCGTCGGTGGCAATCGATGTCACCGAATTATTCAGTCGGTGATACCGAATTATTGTCGTGAGTTTGCTGGACATTTTTTAGTACCTTCGGTAACACCAAAGGTATCTTCGGTGATACCGAAGGTGACATTCGGTGACACCTTCTTCTTACCGAAGATGGACAAATTTTCTTGTTTTTGGTCCTTTTAATCTTTCAACAACTTGGGATATGCAAAAGCCAATACTATAGGATACAAAACATGGACTTGGGATTGGCTTAGAATAGATGACCTAAGTAAGTATTCCTATTTGGGTTGGGATCATCTATTTACAAGGTCACAATCGCAGAAATATTTCTTCGTCTTCAATGTAGCATTGATGCTTCTGATCCAGTTGCATCGCCAGTCTTCACTTGTGAAGAACTCATTCGACTACAAGACACAACTAGTCACATAATTGACAAACATTGGTGCGAATATGTGCACTAACAATCTCCCCTTTTATCAATGACGTGACAAAAATAACCTAACTTATGATTGTGTCATGGTCCATACCAAAACAAAAAGAATTACATATCAAATATATAGATTTACAACTCAAGACTTGACATGTAATACAAAGTCATGCTGCTCCCCCTTAGTGTTTACCAAGAATAACCTGCAATAAGGGAAACAAACAATTTCTGCAAGAAATAACATTGTTTTGGTGGGTTGGTTTCTTCTCCCCCTTTTTTGTCAGTTATTGGCAAAGAGTTAATCAAGAAATATTCCAATAACAGAGGATAAAACAAAGGATGAGAGAATAAATCTTATGATGAAATAAGCATTAAGAGCATCATTCAAACAGTGAAATATATCATCATAAGCAATGGAAACATATGTTGGATAAAAAGATCTAACACGAGCATAATAGTTATCATCATTTAAACCATCAAAAATACTACCCCAAGCTTAGGTAGATTCATTTGACATTATCCAAAAATTTAAAAATTCAATCCCTCAAGGGCATATCAAATATATATATATATATATCAGAGTAGTATACAGCCTAACTGATGGCTAAAAGATTAGTCTGTTAAAGAGTAAGTGTGAGGCAAGTCATAAAAATATCAAGAAATCAGAGAGGGCTGGGCTCTAAGGCATTGGTGGAGTCATCTTGGCGACACGAGAGATGGGCTACAATGCATTGCACGGTTCGCTGGATAGAAGCGACCATTCTTTCTAACCGAGTCTGGCGCTTTGAGCTCTTATTGCTCCTTGCCGAGATGGCCTCTAATGAGGCAGAAGGGGTAGGCGATGCAACCGCAGCCTCTTCTGGAGGCACAGGAATTTCTGCTGAAGGTGCATCAGCATCAGGGTGAGGTCTCATCACATGTCTAGCTGAAAGATGCATGCGTGTAATGCTGAGAGCTGTGATACTGGGGGCAATGAGAACTTCGCCCGGGTTTCCCTTTATCCCAAACTGATTTTCCATCCGACAGAGCAACCTCCCAAATGGGATTCCACTGCTATTTGACTCAAAGGCCGATATAATTTGATCGAATATCATGGTGGGAAGGCACATGGGTTCCCCCGTTCCAAGTTTATAGAGAGTTCCGACCATGAACAGGGTTAGCTCGGTATACTTACCCGACCGAGGGTAGACATTTGACACGAAAATGAGATGCATAATGTGACAGTCATTTGACATTTCAGTAGCATGGAGAGCATTCCCTTTGCTCCACTCTATATTATGACCATTGCCAAGAAATTCGGTCCAAACAATGCATTTTTCACCATCGGTCATGGCAAGCTCAGATGCACGTTCCAAGCAAATAGGAATTTTAATCAAGGAAGCTATTCAGGCAGGGGTAATAGAGAAAGTTCTCCCACGATAGTTGACAGTGATGGCCAAGGAGTCATGATCTTCTGGCTATGTACAATGAGACAAAAGGGCCTTGGTAAGATTGACATCGATCCGAGAGACAAAATAGGCACCTGACCGCAGTTGTGAAGAATGTCATAAACATTAGAGGGCTCGAGACACGAGGCATCAACATTCCTCTCACATATGATTTTTTTAGATGCAAAATGTGTTGTGATGGGAATTGGAGGGAGAGAAGGATCGTTTAGAGGATCGGAAGGTCGAGTATTTTGATGGATATTTCGACCTCTTTTTGGGGCACAAAGTTTGGTCTTGGTGCCAAACAATTCTCTCCGTTCGTGTTTCTTTTTGGCATGTTCTTCTCTTGGAGGTGTATATTCTTGGTCATCCATGGAAGAGAAGGGAAGAGAAATAACGAAAATGGACGAAAGGGGAGGAATGAAAGGATTTACCTAGGAAGAACCAAAGATAACTACCACAAAATATGAGAAAGGAGAGGATTTACCTAAGAAGTACCATTGAAACGGTTGAGTTGGTAGCAAAAACCTCCAACCGAAGTCTAGGGAGAGCAAGAAAACAAACTAGGGGAAAAACGAACTGTTTAGGGTCCGACTATTATAAACAGCCCCACCCGATTTCAATATCATCGAAGGTTAGTTCGGTGGTACTTAAGATCCTTCAAAAAAGTAATTTTTTCACTATTTTAAAAAATGTACAAATATATATATTCCTCCTTTGATTTTGTACATTTAAAAGGGTATCAAAATGGATAACATATATGGCTAAACTGTGAATGGAACTTCAAGAGTCAAAATTCAATATATATATATGTTTAATTTTTTTATTTTTTTTAAGGCCATGATTCTTCAGATCTGGAAATTAGTGCAAATGGGCTGTTATGTTTATATCGTACGTATCCCAACAGATTTTTGAAGACTTCCAAATCTGTTGGCATCTAGCGGTTTTGTTAATATATCGGTGAGTTGTTGCTCGGTAGGCACATGTTCCAATATAATGATGTTTTCTTTGACAAGTTCACGGATGTAGTGATGTCAAATGTCTATGTGCTTGGTGCGAGAATGTTGGACTGGATTTTTCAAAATATTGATGTCACTTGTGTTGTCACAAGAGAATGTCGTTGTTGCTTGTCTAATACCATAATCTGGCAACATTTGCTTCATCCATATAAGTTGTGCACAATAACTCTCTACTACAATGTATTCGGCCTCGGCAGTGGATAGTGAGACTGAATTTTGCTTTTTGGTATGTCATGATACAAGATAGTTATCGATATAAAAACAACCTTCACTGATTGATTTGCGATCATCAACGTTTCCAACCCAATCGACATCTGAATACCCAGCAATAATGGTAGATGTATCAAAGGGGTACTGTAAGACCCATATTCTAGACCGTACTGTTCCGTCGAATCCCGTGATCCTTTCCGTCGAATTCCGGCAACCTGCGAGGTATAATCAATGTTTACAATCGACCCTAAGTCATATCCTATAGAATTGAGTCGGCTTAAGCCGAGACTTGTACCGTTACGACCGTATTGTTGCCGCAACTCGCGCACGGATCCGATACCCTGACCAGAAGATGTGAGCCGGCGTTTATTTCGAGAAAATACCGTGCGTTACAAATCTCAAGAGAATCCCTACAATATGTCCCATCAATCAATCAATCAATCCATCAGTCAATCACATCATGTCAAGTACAAAAGTAACCCATGCTTTTTTCTCCACAAGTTAAGCAACCACTAAAGTCAACCCATCTCTCACATCACCCATCACTCACCTCACATCCATCACTCTCTCTCCCTTACAACCCTCTCTCTCTCTCTCTCTTCACACATTTCCAAGCGACAAAGAAGAGAAAAAAATGGTATGTCCAAGCTCTCCCATGTGAGAAAGAGTGTATGTTTGTGGCCCACTTCCTCTCCCAAAAACCTTCATCCTAGCCCTTCAAACCTCATCTTTCACCATCAAAGTGAAGCACAAGGAGACCGGCATTCCAACGGACCGAGAAGATCGAACGGTGGGTGCTTCAATAGGCTAGTTTCATGATTTTTATGATGGGCCAAGTGAGGCCTACCGATCAATGGTATAGATCTCACTTCGGACCCTAAGATGTGGCCAATGGCCCACCTTGATTATCACTTTATTATGATTGAATGCAAGGGAGGGCCTATAGTGTCGGGGTCCCTCCACCACACGTGTCCCACTCTCTTTCCCTCTCTCTTTCCCTCTATTGTTCATACTTTTTTTGTGTATGTGTGATAATGTAGCCGTGTGGCCCACTCGAATGAACCCCACCATGAGCCATGTATTTCATACAAGCCATCTCTAGGTGGAGCCCACTTCATATTTGTTGTACCCACACCACCCACCATTTGGTGGCCCACCTAAATGCATGTGTTACGCCCAAGCCGTCTAGACACTGGACGTGAATCGGAAAAAACACAAATATTGGCTTGTTTCAAAGCCTTGGGGAAGGGTGGTCCATGTAGGCCCTAACTTGATGTATGTATTCAATCCACACCGTCTATCCTATTTACCCAATCATTTTAGGCGTTGGACCGAAAAATGAAGCGGATCCAACTTTCAGGCGGGCTATACCTTAGAAAACAATGATTTTCACCGTTTAAACGCACTTGAATTTATCTTCACTCCAAAAGATGCCCAATATTGGGCTTGATAGAATAGTTATGGAGTATATAGTCCATTGGGTGGGGCGGATGCTTCCGACGTCGGCCCCACACGTGAAAAACCTAGGAGTATTTGTTTTAAAAATAAAAAAATAAAAATACAACAGCAGCATTGCTACTGTTGTTGTCAGAAAGAGAGGACGCACAAGCGTCCTGCGTCGGGCGGATAACCAGGGACCCACAGCTCCAGCCGTGGGCCCCATTATGATGTATGTGCTATATCCACTCTATCCATTCTGTGAGCCTCTTAGGACTGTGGGCCATCCCCGAAAATCAACCACATCCAAGGCTCAGGTGGCCCACATCATAGGAAACAGTGAGATCGAATGGCTACCTTTGAAACTTTATTTTTTTGGGCCACAGAAGTTTTGGATCAAGATGAATTTTTTTTGTCTTTTTACCCAGGTACGTGTGGCCTTATCAATGGGTTGGATGGAAAGTAAACATTATGGTGGGCCCCACGTGGGACCCACTATGATATATGTGTCGTACTACCACCGTTCAGGCAGACGGTGGAGCCCACAATGATATAAGTGCTTTATTCCCACCGTCTAGGCAGACAGTGGAGCCCTCAGTGATGTAGGTGGGACCCACTTTATATGTGTTCTATCCACACCGTCCATGCTGGACGGTGGGACCTGGCTGCAGTGTGTGTGAGTGTGTATATATATTATTATATTGTATATATTTTATATATAATATATAGATTATATTATTTATATATATATATATAATATACATGATGGTGGGCCTTCTTGTGGAACCCCCCCCCCCCTCCCCATGATGCATGAGCTGCATCCAAACCATCCATCCATTTTTGAAAGCTCATTTTTGGGCACGAGCTAAAGAATGAGTCAGATCCATAGCTCATGTGGACCCCGCCCTTGATGCATGTGTTACATCCAAACCGTCCAACCATTTAGTAAGCTTACCTTAATAAGCTTGAGACTAAAAATGAGGCAGATCTAGGATCAAGTGGACCATATAGGAAAAAGTAGTGGGGATTGAGTATTTGCCATTGAAACCTTCTGATTTACATAAGTTTTGGATCATTAGGAAATTTGTTTCCTCTTAATCCAGGTCCGGGTGACCCTATGGGCAGATTGGATAGAAAATAAATGTTACAGTGGGCCTTGAGAATTTTAATGGTAGCAATCATTATCACCACTTGTATTTGGGTGTGGCCCATTTGATATGCATGGGGCCCAAGTGGTGTGGCCATTTGATATATATTTATGGTCCATGTGATTAGGCCCACCTTGATGTATTTGTGGCCCGTTGTTGAGGCCCGTCTTAATATATATGAGGCCCATGTGAATTGGGCCATCTTGATGCATTTGTGTCCCGTTGTTGAGACCCATTGTGATGTATTTTAGGGCCCATGGGTTGAGGCCCATTGTGATGTATTAGGGCCCAGGGGTTGATACCCATTGTGATGTATAAAGGCCCGTAGGTTGAGACCCACTGTGATGTGTATAGGGCCCATGGGTTGAGGCCCATTATGATGTATTAGGGCCCATTGTGATGTATAAAGGCCCGTGGGTTGAGACCCACTGTGATGTGTATAGGGCCCATGGGTTGAGGCCCATTGTGATGTATTTGGAGCCCATGGGTTGAGGTCCATTGTAATGTGATTCCACCGTGGTTTATGTGTTGACCTTTATGGCGGGCCATGCCTTGGGAGCAATGTTGGTTTTGACGTCCACATTGTAAGGATAATGTTGGTTAAATGTCCGCATTATACTTCTCCCTAGGGCCCATTGATAGGCCCATACTTGTTGTGTGGAGGCCATCAAGATTCAAGGCCCATCTTCGTTGTGAGGATAGTTCATCACCATATAACATGCTTAGTATAACTCCATGATTCATGCCCATAAGCATCATATGTATGCCTGATATGAGGAAGTTTGATCATAACATACGTCATTGGGCAGATTATTTATGGGACTCCTTATGAGACGGAGTGCCTACATTGTTGCGTCGTACGCGCAGGATTGCTGCATGACTTGATAGTGTGACTCATGCATCTCGCATATATGTGACTTGATCATTGTACGCCCTAGCAACATCAGGGCCGTAGCCTCCACAGGCACATCGTGGATGGTTAAATGGGACACCGAAAATACTTGGTTCTAGCTCCTTGGGTGAAAATCCCAGAACCTCTAAGGCCAGGAGTAGCCCTAACGTCTAGACCGAGTGGAACATGAGCGCCCGAGTGCCGAATACCAGTAGGTCGTGTCTCCCACTGTGTCGTGGTCAGTTGGGAGGGGGTGTGGCCTTATCCGCCCGAGTGAGGGGGCTATAAGCTAAGCTAAGTATGATCAGCTCCTAAATGGGTCCGCTATCGACGAGTCGGGTAGGTATTGGCAAACCACTAGTCAGGCAGATAGTGAGGTCTATTCCGCTCGCTGGGCTGTGCAGGCAGTCGGTGTCGAGTGTAATAGACTCCGGTGATTTTTCCAAAGAGCAACCATACTGATATGTGGACTTATTGAGCAGGATTGCGTACTCATTCATCCATTCATTCAATATCCACTCGGGCTGGTGGTGCGCAACTAATCAAGTCAGTACCTTCGCATGGCCAGATTTCCCGCTAGCGCACGACTAACCTCAGATCAGAAGTTTACCACATTGTGTTTGACTATCCAAATTTAGGTATGAGATTGGTTTGGATAGAACTCCTTTGTAATGGACCTCATAGCCTGCGATACTACGTACTATCATCCCGACTTCACATTTCAGCATGGTCATTTCATTCGCACCGCATATTACAGTGCATCCGTAGTACTTAGCATTCTGGGTTACTATGTTTCTGCATTCACGGCCTAGATACGACTGACGTATTCGTGGAGTCATCAGGATTTTCATATTGCCTTGCATCATTGTCATCTAATATTTGGCTTGCTGTCTTTGCATTGTATAGCTATTTACATTGCTTCATCAGTATATGATATTGCTTCTATTATATTTCTGCATCGCATAGCCTGAATAAGGCTGATAGTATTTATGGGTCTATCAGTATATTTCTGCTTACTCTGATATCGTATGATTCATAATCTTGCCTGTATTTCCAATATTGTATAATTACTAGTATTGTGTTGAGTACTTGGCACCTACCTATTATGATATTGTATTGGACACTTAGCACTTGCCTTGTGCACACACTTACACCACCCTCTAAGCTTTTGTAAGCTTATGCACGACAGATGCGTGCAGGTGATGTTAAGTTGCAGCCGATCTGGGGCAGGAGCGGGCGGTGGAGCTTTTGGAGTTTTCTTCGATACCTTTATATTGTGTTTCCATTTTATCATTGTACTCGAATGTTTATTTAGTGGATATGTGGTGATGTTGTTTTGTGACTTGGTTATACTTGTGGTTATGCTCCATTACAAAAAAAAATCATACTGAAAATCCTCCTTATAGGATCCCAGGATCGGAATCTGGCGTATGGGCGCTGGGAGCCGAGAATGGGATAATACGAAGGCTGTCGGCACCGGATTTAGTGATCAAGAATTTTGTGAGCCTGTTTTTCGAGTTTGGGGCATGAGAGGTACCATAAGCCGTAGTCAGTAGTCCCAGCCACAAATCGTATGATCCTTTTTACCGCGGATAAATGTGATTCTTTGGGATCGGCCTAAAATCTGGCGTACGCACTAATGCTAAATGAAATATCTGGTCGACTCGCAGTTAGGTAAAGTAAGTTGTTGATCATACTGCGATACAAGTGTTGATCTACACTCTTTCCATTGATATCTTTAGAAAGTTTGAGAGTGGTGCTCATGGGAGTATTATAATTACGGCTAGAATCAAGTCCAAATCTTTTAATTAGATCTTTTACATATTTAGACTGGCGTACGAATATTCCATTAACTATTTATTTCACTTGTAATCCTAGAAAGAAGTTCAGCTTACCAACCATGCTCATCTCGAATTCAGATTTCATCAATTCAGCGAATTCGTGAGCTGCTTCTTCACAAGTGGATCCAAAAATAATATCATCCACGTAAATCTAGGCAATGAGCAAGATATTCCTAGTCTTTTGCGTAAATAATGTCTTATCAACACTTCCCCTACAAAAATTATGGTCGAGTAAAAATTGCATTAGACACTCACACCATGCTCGAGGAGCTTGCTTCAGACCATAAAGCGTTTTACTCAATTTATATACATGTTGAGGGTATTTGGGATCCAGAAATCTTTTTGGTTGTTCTACGTACACTTCTTCCTCAAGTACACCATTGAGAAAGACGCTCTCAACGTCCATTTGAAATAATTTGAATTTTAATGCACAAGCAATAGACAAGAGAATTCTTATGGACTCAAGGTGAGCTACAGGGGCAAATGTCTCATCAAAATTTATGCCCTCATTCTGTGAGTAGCCTTGTGCCACGAATCTAGCCTTGTTTCTTACTACGTTACCAGATTCATCGGATTTGTTCTTAAAAATCCATTTAGTTCCGATGATGTTTGTATCTTGTGGCCTGGGAACTAGCTGCCACACCTCATTCCTTTCAAATTGTTGGAGCTCTTCTTGCATAGTTGCAATCCAAAATATATATTGAAGAGCGTCTATAACATTTTAGGGCTCTATTTTTTAGGTGAAGCACAGATGATTAACAATGCCCTCAAGTTGGCGTTGAGTTTTGTAACGTCTTGGAAAAATCCATAGAAAGACTCGAGTTTCACCTCAGGCAGAAATCACTCAGGACCAAATCCTTTAGAAATTAGGCGAGAATTAGCTAGTGCTAAACTAGAGTATCTGTGAAATTAGCACTAATCACTTTAAATATAATCTGCAAGACTCAAAACATGCAAAATCATTACCACTATATTACCTTAAAACTTAAGATCAATCTCGAATCCCAGTTGCTCTCGGGAGCACAGCGAAACTCCGTATCGAACATGGACCGCGTGTCGAAAATCTGATTACTACAAACTATACGGTTATGACCGCCTTGTTGGGCTTGATAACCATCTCAGAAATCAACAGTATCAAAAAACGCACAACTTGAGCGCGGAGCGAAATGTGTGAGAAACGCAAATATTTTTAGAAAATGAACTGTGACTTAAGTGAATTGAGTCGTCTTACTTACGGGTCGAATCTAAGGATTCAGACCGTCAGAATCTGACCCAATTACACCCTTGGATCAGGAAAAATTTCTAACACATGTCAGTACACTTGTGGCCCTGATCGAGCACTGGTGACTGTTGAACTGAAACCGGTCCGCCACGGCCGATCTGTAAATTCGATCTGACCAAAAACTTAACTAGACCTGGATCCAAGGTCAGGGAGCTTAAGTCTGACCGCACTCAGAAAAGGGGGCTCCAGAAGTGCTTCGTTGAGTCGAAACAGACGGATTTTGGCTATAATATACGTATACCATGGCCCTGGGGCTATTGGGCTCACATCTGAGCCTATATAAGGGCTTAAAACCCTCATTCTCTCTCCCCACACGAATTTGCAAACCCTAGGGAGAGAAAAGAAAAGAAAGAGAAGGAAAGAGAGAGAAGTGAGGGAAGTTTGGGTTTTGTTACAAGGATTTCTCCCTGCCATTCAACGTACCGAATCCACGCTACCGTGTCGCTACTTCAGCAATTCTAGTTCCATTTTCGGGTAAGAAATTCTAACCCTAACCTGTTTTAGGAATCCAAATACGCAGATCGGTGAAATAGCTAACCTGTTTCATTGATTAGGTATCCAAAGTCTAGTTTACAAGGCGAGAGTGTTCAAACTGAATCCATTACGAGTTTACCGGTGAAAGGTGCCGACTATATACGTTTAGGCTATGGTTTTCAAGACTTTCAATGTCGGTTAATGATTTATTACTGACGTGGGTGTTATTTCACATGCAAAATGTGATGTTTGTTTCGCTTTACGAATACGTATGAACTATTTCAAGTATAGCATATTCTATGTATTTGTTGCAATAATTGAATACGTATAGACTTTGGATTTGTGCTTGCCATGATTATTAACGATGAATATATGCTTGTTGAGTATGTGGCAACTCTTTTGTAAAAGAGCTTGCCAAGATATATGTTGTATCTAGTCTAATCTTTGTATGTTGAAATGTGTAGCCTACGTGTTTGATAAAATGCCTCAATGAGGAAATACCTGTTGAAATGCATGTAATGAGGGTGTTGAGATAGGATTCTCATTTCCCTTAACTATGGTTATAGTTTTCTATATTATTACTACATGCTTTATGGTTGAATGCCTATGTATGCTAATATGTACACTATGTGTTTGTTGAAATGTTCAAATGAAACTTATATTTAAGTTGGTTGTTATATGCTGTTTTGGACTACCACATATGTATTCCTATCTTATTTAAAGTGTGTTTGGGGTTACAATGTAGTCCAGGCAATCGGTAACGGATCCTGATTTGGTGGCTGAGTTTGCTTCTCCGCATAAGACGTGTCCATTGAATCCGAGCCGTACTTTGGTTATTGACAGTGGTTAGGCCACACGGAGTGCTTACACACTTCATGTCGATTAACTCGATGTGCGCTCGTACCAGTCGAGCTTGTCAAGTAACCCGATTGACCCGATGTATGTTCACCATATATGGACGTTACTGCTTGAATCTAAGGTACCAAACTCACTAGTGAGAAGCCCCGTTAACCCTGGTACCTCGATCTGCTAAGACTCATGAGCCGGGCATGGTGGTATGGGACACCGTGGTCAAGCTGTCGGCCTACGCTGGGGCGACGAGCCTCCCCGTAGTGTCTAATGAGCAACACAGACTCGTGAACCGGATACGGTGGTATGAGATATTGTATTCGAGCTGTTGGCTTACACTGATTAGGTGACGAGCCCTTTGTAGTGACCTCATGCATACTCTGAGATTGTGTTGAGCGACGATCCTTTCCGTAGCCACTAGAGTATAAACTAGGCTTTCACTGATCGGGTGACGAGCCCTCTGTAGTGACCTAGAACCGCAATATCGTATGAGATTTAATAGGACTGACGACTCTAGAATGGATCATTGTTTGGGCAAATGATACAAGGGAGGTACCTGGCTTCCCAACACTGCTGTATGAATCAATCTAATT
Source organism: Magnolia changhungtana (assembly GCA_030180095.1). Classification (NCBI taxonomy): domain Eukaryota; kingdom Viridiplantae; phylum Streptophyta; class Magnoliopsida; order Magnoliales; family Magnoliaceae; genus Magnolia; species Magnolia changhungtana. Next base: position 5,247,281 of record JASAUF010000552.1, on the reverse strand, counting down.
AAGTATTGGCTAATATGAGCATGCACCGCACTGCATGTGCTTTGGCGAGGAAGAGCACTTTCAGGAGTTTGCCATGTGCATCGTGAGATGAAGACGCTGAGGGAGTGTAGGTGAGGGCATGCATCATTATCGTATATCATTCTTGTATTAACAAGAGCATCTAGGACATGTTTGTTATACTGCTTGATTGAATTGACAACATGTTAGCCTTTGCTTTATTGTTCCACTGAGTTGATCACTCACTCCCATGTTCCGGGACGGTGTTTTAAACACCAACCAGACTCTATCTTAGTTGCAGGTAGTAGCGATGCCTACGAGGCGGAGTCGGACTTTGAAGATGACGAGGAGGCATTCTCTTTCATACAGTTTTCAGGCGGGTTCATGTGAGTCGTGGCCTGATCGACGAAGACTTTTGGGATGCTGACTAGATGTCATTACCCTTGCTATTTTGTCTTTTTGAAACACACATGTATATTCATTTTTGGTCCATTTCGGAAAGTATAAATGTATATATTTAACCTGGTAACATGTTCACACTCTGAAGACTTACAACAGTTTATATACTTTATATATCTATCACAGTTCTTCCGCTTGCTTAATTTAACTGTCTCTGGAGTATGATATATTGTTTTGGTGCAATCCCACTCATGTTTAATGCACTAACACGGACAACATTTAATCATCATTATCTATGTTACATAAGTAATGCGTTGGAACTCGGGAGTGGCGCTTATGCTCGACCCCCAATTTTTAAGGCGTTACAAGTTAGTATCAGAGTATGATTTGGATTAAACTGGACCTAGGTTATGGTCACACGATGTACGCTGATGTACTATGACATAGGAGGGTGTGAGAAATTATAGAAACAGACGTAGGATTCGCAAATTATGTCAAATGGCGAAATTGATCAAAATCGACTGTAGAAATTGGGTCCGTAGGCCTTTGTGATCATGTGAAATAACCCTAACACGTTTCTAGACCATCAATCGACGGGTTTAGATGGAGATTTAACCAGTTTCACACTTAGAATATACGCGAGATGGAACCCGAAACGACTCAAACGGAGTCGGGGGCCAAATCGGTACAATTCGGGGGGACCCGAAGTGGACCTCGTATATCATAGGAGCACCAGCAGGATTGGGTTACTTTAAGAGCCCGTTTAGCTCAGGTCGAGGAGGGTCAGGCCGCTTTCAGACAGGAGATTCAAGAGACTCAGGCCGAGGTGAAATAGAAGCTTGAAGAACATCAAGCGTACGTGAAGAAGAAGTGCAAGAAGATGTTGCGCACCTTGAAAGCCCTCTTGTGCTGCTCGCAAGACGAGGGTGCTCCTCCGCCATCGCCTGAGTCAGACGACTAGTTGTATATTATCATCATCTAGATGTTTTTTGTGCTTTCTTGCTTTCTATGTTTAGCTTTTATAGGTCTAGTAGTGTGGTAGGGTTGTTAGTGTGATTAATGTTGAAGTTGTTTAAATTAGCTCACATGCATTTTTCGTCATGATCCATGTAAGGCATCTCATGTATTGTGACAATTTTGATTAAATAGAATGCATGAAGTTTTCTTTCATTATGGAATGTGCAAGCTGCTTAGGAAATTGAGTGTTGTTATGCAGAAATGTAACACATGTTGCTCCCTATGTTGTATATAGGGAATGCTACCTAAGAGCACGCGAAGCACGACACGTCTCTCACTTGGCAATTCACTTAATGGGGTACCTTCCCTCGACGATTCCCATATGGACTCCAGTTCAAGCCCATCTTTGTAAGGGTTATGGTCTCATACTCCTTTGGTTGTCAAATTTTGATGTGTCAAAACATCTATCTGTGTCTTGTGCTTATATGATGATTTTTATTCAAAACACTGCTTAAATACTTCAAGAAGTTATAAGTTGGATTCTTCAAGATGTTACAAGTTGAAGCTCAAGATGTTGAAGTTCAAGATGCTACTATGTTGATGTTCAAGTCTTAGAGAACGCCTCATGACTTCAAGACTAATAAGCAATGCATGAAGTAGTTGTTATGTTGATGAAGATCTCAAGGTTGAAGCTACAACAAAGTTCAAGACTTCAAGCCTGATATTGTTCAAGACTTCAAGCCTGATATTGTTCAAGATTTCAAGCCTGATATAGGTTCAAACAATCTACATTCGTTGAATGGTTGAAGTTCAATGTCCATACGACATGTTTCAGGTTTGAATGACCTTAGGTTGACCCTTTAAGTAGGTCATTTTGGATACATAAATCAAATGTTTATCTAACATAAGTTTGGTCTATTCCAAGACCAAATCCTAGCTCTTTGTTCGACCAAATCCTAAGATTGGTTCGACTAGTCCAAGAAATTCCACGATCACCCTAATTAGTTGAAGATTTTTCAAAATTTTTGGTACGCCCACGACCGATCCTGAAGTCCTTCGACCGGTCGTAGGTTGGCTTCGACTTGTCCACGATCGGGCGTGGAGCTATGACTCGAAAATCCAAAGAACTTATTTCATGGTCCTACGACCCGGCCGTAGGTATCTACGACCGGTCGTAGGTGACCCACGACCGGTCGTAGGGTACTCACGACTCCGTGGAACGGCTTTCAAAGATCGCGCTCAATTTTTCAAAAATTCATAGAGCTACGACCACCCCTAGGTTTCTAAGACCAATGTAGGAACGATTTTTTCTTCTATAAATTGAACACGAAATTCGAGTTTTTACATCCTCAACTCCATTCCATTTCAAGAATTTTCAAGTAATCACTCCGAGATAAGTCCGTGTTTATTTTAAGCTAAATTGTGCTTATTTAATATTCCTTTTTGCTAGCTTATTTAATTTGATTTTGTTTCTCTATTCCAATCTTATTTGAAAAGAGGAATTATATTATTCCTTCTTCTTGGAATCAAAATCAAATATTGCTACGCCCAACAATTTAAATCTAAAATCTATTAGAATTTAGAACCTTGAATGTGAGTATTGGAAATTGAACTTTGACATTCAATCAACTACTCCGATTGGTTCTCTTACCGGCCGCTAAAGAAGAAATCCGTGTATTTTACATTTCAGTAAAATTCATTTATTTTTGGTTTTGTTTGAGGTTGCCGGAAAAATCTCATTGTATTGGTTTTGTTTGAGATTGAGCCGAAAAATCTCATTGTATTGGTTGTCCGAGGAAAACCGAAAAACTCAGAAAAAGGGGTTTTTGAATTGTGTAAGCCCAAGTGAAAAAGACACAATTGTAAAGGTTTTGGTGAACCCGAGAAAACCTATTTGATAGTGAACGCTAATATCCCCTCGTGTGAGGATATTAGGAGTGGAGTAGCATTCTGTGGTCATTTGTAAAACAGCTTGGTGTACACACAAAGTAAACCACTATAACTCTTTGTCTTGTGGATTGAATGCTTGCTTAATTTTCATATCTTTTATCATTCGATTGTGTGGAATGTACAAGTGGATGTGAATGTTGTAACTATTTACATTTTCAAGCAAGTGTGGGGATTGTTGTAATAATTTAGATCTTTACTTTCGTATTTATTTTCAATTCCTTGCTATTTCATTTACTTATATTAACATTGAGTTCTTGATTCAAAAGAGGTTCTAGAAATAAGGTTGTCCTACCATAAGCCCTTGTTTATTATGGTGTAAGGTTGTCCTTAGAATGAATTTGTATCAATCTCTCAATAATTATTTATCAAGGTGATTTATATTTAGCATTGTGAATTGATTCATTATTGTAAGGGTATTGATTTACTTTAGTTCCGCTGATTTATTTATAAATTTGGCATAGTCCTATTCACCCCCTCTAGGACATATAGCTTGGCCTTTTCATGTGGTATCGAGCCTAATAGCTCATTTTTGTTGCTTTTATTTGGATTTATTTCTGAGCTAACGATCTAAGCTATATAAAAGATGTCGAATTTTGATAGCCTTTCAGTTACTAGGCCTCCACCTTTTGATGGCTCCAACTATGCCTATTGGAAAGCCAGAATGAGAATCTTCCTCAGATCAATGGATGAAAGTGTGTGGCTAACCACAGTGACTAAATGGAATCCGCCTACCATGGAAGTAACTGGTGTTGATGGTTCAAAATCTATGAAAATTACACCTTATTTCCAATGGACCACACTTCAGAAAAATGAGAGTAGTGCTAATGCTAAAGCACTAAATGCAATCACTTACAAGACTATCACCGGATGAGTTCAAAAGAATCATATCCTGATACTCAAGCAAAGCAAGCCCGAGATATTTTAGAAATGACACACGAAGGTACATCAATTGTCAACAAATCTAAAGTCCAACTCCTCACAACTAAATTTGAAGAAATTCATATGGAGGAAAATGAAATGTTTATGGACTTTTACACTAGATTGAATGACATTGTAAACTCTATGTGGGTCTTGGCGAAAAGATCTCGTAAAGTAAAGTGTGTGCAAAATACTACGCTCTCTTCCCGAACGGTTCAATTCAAAGGTAACCGCAATCCAGAACTTCGTGATACGGACAATATGAAGGTAGAAGAATTAGTTGGTTCTTTGCAAACCTATGAATTAAGTTTTAAAGCTCCTAAAGGTAAGTCTATTGCCTTGAAGTCATCTAAAAGTATTACTCAAGAAAATTCAGATTCGGTAAAAGTCTAAGATGATATGGCCCTTTGGCGAAAAAGTTTTATAAGATTTTCAAAAGTAAGAAAAGAGTCGACTTTCAAAAGGCAAATGAAAAGAAACGTTCTAAACCTAAGTCTAAAACTTGGAAATCATTGAAAGATAGTCAATGTTACAACTCGTCAAGAATATGGGCATTTAGCAAACAAATGTCCTAAAAGGACAGATCCAAAAGGAAGGGTATGTTGGCTACTTGGGATGAATCGTCTGATTAAGCCTCTTCCGAATCGAAAATTCAAACCGAGTCTGGCAAAAGAACTTAAGGCCCTTATGACTCTAGCCAAGTTTACCTTTTCAGATCACGATGATTCTACAAGTGAAGAAAATTTGGATAGTGATCATGAAAATGATGAAGATCTTCAAGATGCTTATAATGCCTTATATAAGGAAAGTTGTAAAATTGCTGTCAAACTTAAACTTCAAAAAGAAAAGTTTTTTAAACTTAAAGAATGTTTTGAAACCCTTGTTTTAGAAAAATCTCAAATTTCAGATTGTTTTGAAAAATCAAAGTGTGATCTAGAATTCAAAACCTTCCTAATTGAAAATTTGAAATCTGAAAATGAGAAACTTAAAAATGAAGTATCTTCTCTTTTGAGTTTGAAGGACACTTGGAGATATGCCCAAGGTGATCCAAAATTAGAGAAATTATTATCCAGATCAAGAAAATGTGGTGATCGATCCGGTTGGGCTTTGATAAAAACACATCTCCTAAACAAGAATACTCCTTCCATTTTTGTGAAAGGAGAGACTTCTAACTCAAAAGGAAAAGGTACTAATCAAGTTGTTTCTAAAAATACAAAAACCTTTCAAAAACACAAAAGCAACTATATAAATTTCAAAAATCGATTCAAACCCGCTAAATTTGAAAAAATTATTGATTTACTTAAGGAGCTATTAAAATCTAACTCAAGAGGTCACTCTTATAACTATAAACAAAAGAAGACCAATTATTCTCCTAAACCTAAAACAAGATCAAATGGGTTCCCAAGGTTACTTGTTTGGTTGCTCACACCGCTTTCAAAGCTACAAGCCATTCAAAATGGTACCTAGACAAAGGATGCTCCAGACATATGACAAAGACAAAGCTCTATTCATGATCTCAAAGATATGACTGATGGGTTAGTCACATTTGGTGATGGTAGCAATCGCAAGATAATTGGCAAAGGTACGGTCCAACTCTATAACCTTCCTTATTTAAAAATGTGTTATATGTTGAAGGTTTAAAACACAACTCAGGAGCATATCTCAAATATGCGATAACAACCATAATGTTAAATTTTCTAATCAAGGTTGTGAGATTACAAATGAAAAGGGTTCTCAGTAATATTAATCGGTCGCAGAACTTCAAAACTGCTATATAGTAAGCAACGGTAGCTCATCTAATCAAACGTGCTACATGGTCCATACCGATGATACAGATTTATGGCATAAACGCCTTGGACATGTACACTACCAAAATTTATACAGATTGAGCAAAAGTGAACTAATAAAAGGTCTACCTAAAATGCAAAAAGTAGACAAGATTTGTGGTGAATGCCAGTATGGTAAACAAACAAGGAGCTCTCACAAAAAGGTGAACTCCAATAACACCACAAGACCACTCGAGCTTCTCCATATGGATCTTATAGGACCAACAAGAACGGAAAGTCGAGGTGGCAAAAAGTACATCATAGTTATTGTAGATGATTATAGAAGATACACTTGGGTTTCATTCTTAAAAGATAAATCAGAAACCCTTGATGAAGTGAAAAAGATTATAAAACGGATTCAAACTGAAAAATGTTCTCAAGTCAGCAAGATCCGTAGTGATCATGGATCCGAATTCGAAAATAGCGGTTTTGAGAAATTTTGTAGCGATCATGGAATATCACATGAATTCTCTCGCACCTAAAACTCCTCAACAAAATGGAATTGTCGAGAGGAAGAATAGAGTGATTCAAGAAATGGGAAGTGTTATGTTAAATAGCATGAAGCTTCCTAAGAATCTCTCAATCAAGCGTGAATACACTGCTACATTATTAACCGTGTTTATATTTGTAAATCTAATAATAAAACGGCTTATGAAATGTGGTTTGAGAAAAAGCCTTCACAAATATTTTCGAGTTTTTGGCAAAGAAGTGCTATATTTTATGCGTGACCGTGAAAATTTGGGAAAATTCGACACTAAAAGTGATGAAGGGATCTTTTTAGGTTATTCTTTAAACAAATCATGCTTATCGTGTTCGAACAACAGACCTAGGTGTGATTCAAGAGTCAATAAATGTTGTGATTGACGATCTTTTGAAGACACTGTCCCTAGTTTAGATAATGATGAAGTTCTTATACTTGAAAAACAAGAAATTTCATCAAGTGAAACTAATCCCGAATTAAGGACTCGTTAAGATCATCCAACCTCTCAAATACTTGGAAACCCTCTCACCGGTGTGCGCACTCGTAGACAATTAGAGGACATATGTAACTATGTATGCTTTACATCCCAGATTGAACCAGGTAACGTAAAAGAAGCACTTTCGATGAAAATTGATTCTTGCGATGCAAGAAGAACTTAATCAGTTTGTCGAAATGATGTCCGGCAACTTGTTCCTAGACCTAAAGATAAACATATTATTGGAACAAAATGGATTTTCAAAAACAAATCGATGAGCTTGGAAATATTATTCGAAATAAAGCAAGACTAGTTGTACGAGGATATACACAAATTGAAGGAATTGACTATAATGAAACATTTGCCCTCAGTAGCTCGCCTTGAGTCAATCGACTTTTTATCTCCATTGCATGTTTTAGGAAAATTAAAATTTATCAAATGGATGTAAAGAGTGCCTTTCTCGAATGGTGATTTACATGAAGAGGTATATGTTGAACAACCTACATGGGTTTGAAGATCCTAAATTTACTGATCATGTGTATCGTCTTAAGAAAGCTCTCTATGGTCTCAAACAAGCTCCCGTAGCATGGTACGAAAAAAATCGACTAAGTTTTTACCGAGTCATAATTTTCGGATGGGGTGTGTTGATAAGACGCTCTTTGTTAAGAAACATAACGATGATATTCTAATAGTTCAAATATATGTTGACGATATTATTTATGGATCAACCCGTACTAACATGACTTGTTGAGTTTGCAGATTTGATGAAGTCTAAATTTGAAATGAGCATGGTTGGAGAATTAAACTATTTCCTAGATTGCAAGTAAAACAACAACCGATAGAATTTTTATTTCTCAAACCAAATATGCTCGAGTTTAATTAAGAAATTTGGATTTGAGAAAGGTAAAAATTTTGATACTCCTATGAGTACAATCAGTAAGACTCTCAAAAGACTCTACAGTGTAATGATGTGGATCCTAAATTGTATCGTAGTTTGATTGGTAGTTTACTTTATCTAACTGCAAGCTAGTAGACCGTATATTGCTTTGAGTGTTGGTATTTGTGCTCGTTATCAATCAAATCCTAAAGAATCTCACTTAACTCGTTAAGCGATTATGCGTATGTCGCAAGTTCTACTAAATTGGGTCTCTCGGTATCCACATGAGACTAATGTTCAATTAGCTGCACGCAGATGCCGATCTTGGCCGAAACATAGATGATAGAAATCAACCAAAGTGGTGGTTGCTTCTACATTGGAAATTGTCTTGTTTCTTGGTTTAGCAAGAAGCAAAGTTCTATATCGCTATCAATCACATTGAGGTCAATACATTGTCTTCTGAAATGCATGTACTCAACTTGTTTGGATGAAACGAATGTTAAGCGATTATGGAATTACTCAAGATTCTATGATTTTATTTTGTGATAATTCCAAAGGCAATAAATATCTCTAAAAATCCAGTTCAAAGATTCACGTACTAAGCATATTGACATTAGATTTCATTACATTTGTGAATTAGTGGAAGAAAAATTAATATATTTGGATTACATTCCAACCGAGATTCAACTTGCGGATATTTTCACTAAACCGCCGACAAAAGCAGTTTAATAAATTAAAGTTTGATCTCGGTATGTGCAATTTAAATTGAGTTTGCATGATTTTGTGTATCATAATGTACATAAGTTTGATGTTTTATTTGCTTAAATTTGAAATTATTTTAAAAAAAATAAGAAAAAAATTGCAAATTTTGTCGTACTTCTACCTGTCGTGAGAATACACGATCGGTCAGCTACGCACCTACCGGTCGAACACGCATACACGAATTGTCAGAAATCACGGGATTTCACTTAAAATTGGGGATTTTTGTCTTCTTCTTCATTTCTTCATTTCTCTCCAACGGTTCTAGCTACTATGACGCCTAACCCATCTTCATAGTTCTTCAAGGTTAGTGGTTCTTTTGCATTTTTTATAGATTCTTGCTATTAGTGTTTCAAAACTCATGTTTGTGGAATCTATTTGATCATTCATTGCAGTTTTGGGGTTTTATCTTGAAAAATCTGTTCTATCTAAATCTCATTTCTTCTATCTTGCATCTTGTTGTTTCCTTGAAATCCTTCTTTGAAAATGGATGCTAGAGGTAAAAAGAAAACTACTCGAGGTCCATCTTCTTCTGATCAAACCTATTGTTCAACGTCATCTTCGTTCTCCTAAAAATGATCCTACTAATGCTCGAGATTTGCGTATGCGTAATGTAATTGTTGAATGTCATGTTAATGTCAATCACATTGCTTCTTTTGGTATTCCTTCTTTGTTGGAATCTGTAGGATGAGATAACATCTTACATTGGGGTGGAGCTGCATACCAGTCCATTGCCCAATCCATGTTTGCATGTATCTGTGATTTTTCTCTTGAGAATTTAACTTTTAAAGTTGATACTCAAGAAGGTATGTTTGTAGTAGATCGACATTTGATTGCAGATATTATGGAAATACCTATCAATGATGAAAGCATTCCAATTAATATTTTACATGATAGTCTCTCGAATCGAACGACGAATGCTTACTAGAGATTTATGTAATATGGATGTTCATTGGACTCATAAAGGTCATACACTTCCCTCAAGGTATTTGTTACCCGCATTACACGAGTACTTCATAAGATATTCATTTCAAATCTTTATCCACGTTCGGTAATAAACCGAACTCACTTTACTTTTATGGTTCGTGTTTTGCATTCTCGTTGTCTCTGTGCAAAAATATGCCTCCCTTCTTTAATCTGTCATTCCATTATTCTCGTCAAGTCACCATCCTGGACATAGTGATATACCCTTTGGTTATTTATTGACTATGTTAGCAAATCATATGCTCATAGCTATGCCTACTAGAGAAAAAACCCATTCACCATCTCCCTTTAATAATTCCAATCTTAATAAGATGACTTTAGATTTGGCTAGAGGCCAAGTGGATGCGGGTAGCAGTGGTGGTGAAGCAGGTAATGCTGAAGCTAGTGATCTTCCTGAAGACGTGAATATGGATGACTTATTTGAAGAACTTGAGTCAGACTCGGCTGATGATCCTGATTTTCAGCCTTCTGATTTTGATGAAAGATTGAATTCTCTTCAAGAGCAGGTGGCTCAAATTCGTGTTACTCAAGACACACAATTTTCTTATATGCGTAAATATATGAGGCGAATTGCTAAGGGTTTACACAAAATTGATCCATCTAATCCTGCACCCTCTTCTGGTTCTGACTGAATTTTTTTTTTGGTCTGTAATATTTACTGATATTAGCTTGCATCTCCAAACCTTTTTGTTGGTTATGGACAATTTTCTCTTGCTTCAACTACTAATTTCATTACTGTTCTTCTTCCTTTGTCATTTTGTGACAAAAAGGGGGAGAAGTTTGGTGAACTTTGTCATTTTGATGTTAAACTTATCTATGTGCTTCTATTACTCAGGGGGAGTTACACTTCTCAAGAGTTATGGGAAAATGATTAACTTCTCAAGAGTATGGGAAAATGATTATTGCTTATCATGTCTAAACATTGCTTATCATGTCTATATACATCTGTGCATCTGTGCATGCTTTCTACTTCTCTTATGTCTATTGGAAGTATTATTACTTGGTGTTTTGTCACAAATTTGACAAAGGGGGAGATTGTAAGGGTTATGGTCTCATACTCCTTTGGTTGTCAAATTTTGATGTGTCAAAACATCTATCTGTGTCTTGTGCTTATATGATGATTTTTATTCAAAACACTGCTTAAATACTTCAAGAAGTTATAAGTTGGATTCTTCAAGATGTTACAAGTTGAAGCTCAAGATGTTGAAGTTCAAGATGCTACTATGTTGATGTTCAAGTCTTAGAGAACGCCTCATGACTTCAAGACTAATAAGCAATGCATGAAGTAGTTGTTATGTTGATGAAGATCTCAAGGTTGAAGCTACAACAAAGTTCAAGACTTCAAGCCTGATATTGTTCAAGACTTCAAGCCTAATATTGTTCAAGATTTCAAGCCTGATATAGGTTCAAACAATCTACATTCGTTGAATGGTTGAAGTTCAATGTCCATACGACATGTTTCAGGTTTGAATGACCTTAGGTTGACCCTTTAAGTAAGTCATTTTGGATACATAAATCAAATGTTTATCTAACATAAGTTTGGTCTATTCCAAGACCAGTCTAGCTCTTGTTCGACCAGGCCCCAGCATTGGTTCGACTAGTCCAAGAAATTCCACGATCAGGTCCCTAATTAGTTGAAGATTTTTCGAAATTTTTGGTACGCCCACGACCGATCCTGAAGTCCTTCGACCGGTCGTAGGTTGGCTTCGACTTGTCCACGATCGGGCGTGGAGCTACGACCGAAAATCCAAAGAACTTATTTCATGGTCCTACGACCAGTCCGTAGGTATCTACGACTGATCGTAGGTGACCCACGACCGGTCGTAGGGTACTCCACGACCGGTCGTGGAACGCTTTAAAGATCGCGCTCAATTTTTCAAAAATTCATAGAGCTACGACCACCCTAGGTTTCTAAGACCAAATCGTAGGAACGATTTTTTTCTTCTATAAATTGAACACGAAATTCGAGTTTTTACATCCTCAACTCCATTCCATTTCAAGAATTTTCAAGTAATCACTCTGAGATAAGTCTGTGTTTATTTTAAGCTAAATTGTGCTTATTTAATATTCCTTTTTGCTAGCTTATTTAATTTGATTTTGTTTCTCTATTCCAATCTTATTTGAAAAGAGGAATTATATTATTCCTTCTTCTTGGAATCAAAATCAAATATTGCTACGCCCAACAATTTAAATCTAAAATCTATTAGAATTTAGAACCTTGAATGTGAGTATTGGAAATTGAACTTTGACATTCAATCAACTACTCCGATTGGTTCTACCGGGCTGCTAAAGAAGAAATCCAGGTATTTTACATTTCTGTAAAATTCATTTATTTTTGGTTTTGTTTGAGGTTAAGCCAGAAAAATCTCATTGTATTGGTTTTGTTTGAGATTGAGCCAGAAAAATCTCATTGTATTGGTTGTCTGAGGAAAACCAGAAAACTCAGAAAAAGGGGTTTTGAATTGTGTAAGCCCAAGTGAAAAGACACAATTGTAAAGGTTTTTGGTGAACCCGAGAAAACCTATTTGATAGTGAACGCTAATATCCCCGTGTGAGGATATTAGAGTGGAGTAGCATTCGTGTGGTCATTGTAAAACAGCTTGGTGTACACACAGCGAACCACTATAACTCTTTGTCTTGTGGATTGAATGCTTGCTTAATTTTCATATCTTTTATCATTCGATTGTGTGGAATGTACAAGTGGATGTGAATGTTGTAACTATTTACATTTTCAAGCAAGTGTGGGGATTGTTGTAATAATTTAGATCTTTACTTCGTATTTATTTTCAATTCCTTGCTATTTCATTTACTTATATTAACATTGAGTTCTTGATTCAAAAGAGGTTCTAGAAATAAGGTTGTCCTACCATAAGCCCTTGTTTATTATGGTGTAAGGTTGTCCTTAGAATCGAATTTGTATCAATCTCTCAATAATTATTTATCAAGGTGATTTATATTTAGCATTGTGAATTGATTCATTATTGTAAAGGGTATTGATTTACTTTAGTTCCGCTGATTTATTTATAAATTTGGCATAGTCCTATTCACCCCCCCCTCTAGGACATATAGCTTGGCCTTTTCAATCTTACACTGACACTATGTTGTTTCTCAGCCGGCCACTGGCCCCACCAATGGGTCGACACCTGTGCCACCATCTACTGCACCACCTATGCCACCATCTACGGCACCACCTGTGGCACCATTTGCAGCACCACCTGTTACACCACCGGTTCCTGAGCAGAACCGCGCATCTTCTTCGACGCCACACATGCCTCAGTCGGCTCCTCGTACTGATAGGTTTGAGCAGATGATGTTGTTGATACAACAATAGCAGTAGTAGCTCTAGGTCACCCTTGGAGGAATTTTTGCTCAGAGCATGGGTGTGGCTCCACCTACACCTTTTGTACACCCTGCTGGGAATATGGATGCTAGTGGCTTCTTCGAGCGATTCTAGCACTAGCGGCCTCCTACTTTCGCAGGTACTCATAGACCCGAGGAGGCCGAGTATTGGCTTGACCGCATCTATAAGATGCTTAAGCCGCTGCACTGCACTGAGGCAAAGAAGGTGGAGTTGGTCACCTTCATGTTTAAGAAGGAGGCCAGCTTATGGTGGGACAGTATCCTCCGCACTGTTGCGGTCGGATATGTATGGATATGGGAAGCCTTTGAAACCCGCTTCCACGAGAAGTACTATCCCCTCACATATCGTCACGAGAAGGAGATTGAGTTCCTACGCCTCCGACAGGGAGGGATGACAGTGGTGGAGTACTAGAACAGATTCACGAAGCTGGGTAAGTACGCTCCGTTGATATTGGCCAACGAGCCGATGCGTATGCGATGGTTTTCTGAGGGTCTACGACCCGAGATCCGCTCGAAGATGTGTTGCGCTAGCATACCCAGTTATGCCGAGCTAGTGAGCATGTCTATACAAGCTGAGCAGGACGGGAACAGGCAGTCCCATATGCGAGCACCTGTGGCCCCTAGGCCTTGACCTGATTTCCCAGCCAGGCCATTTCTTTACAAAAAGGCCACGTATAGACTCTTCTCCCAGGCTTGAGGCACCACCGGCTCAGCTGGGATGAACCGACTTGCGATGCACATACTGCGAGAAGGCAGGTCATACATATAGGTATTGTTTCACCAGGATGAGGGACAACGGGTTTTTACCACCTTAGAGGATCAACCGCCAGCTTCCTCAGGCCATATCAGCACCACCTCTGCGGTCGGCACCAGCACATCCATCTTTTCGGCCACCTGTACCCCGATTTAGGCCACCTCAACGACCTATGGTACCATAGCCTAACGGTTCACAGCATGCTCGGGTGCACTCACTCACAGCTGAGGCATCAGAGGCAGCACCTACAACACCTATGGCTTTCGAAGTCACTGCACATGTCCAAGGTACTCCAGTTTTCTTATTGGTGGACATTGGGTCCACTATCTCCATCATTTCATGCGCTGTAGTCAAGCGACTAGTAGGGCTGAAAGTCGGGCGGGTTGGGTCGGGTTGGTGCTCAACCCTAGCCCAACCCAAAGTTACTATACCTCAACCCTAACCCAAACCCAACCCAACCCAACTTCGGGTTGGAAATTCTCAACCCAAGCCCAACCCAAGCGGGCTCTGTCGGGTTAGTCGGGTTGGTCAGGTTGATACATGCTAATATTTTTGTTATTACATTAGTATACTATATTTTAATACATGCCTTATTTTTTTGTACATATGATTTCATTAATTATATATGTAGTTATTTATCATAAAGAACTTTATTTTTTCTAAACAAACAAGCTCAAATATAAGACAACTACTCCTTTAACAATCAAGCATATCAAATTTCAAGCATTATCAAATATCAACAACATAACAATTTTTAAATAATATCACAAGTAAGAAAGAAAGCACGGTAGAAACTATAAAGACATGAACATACCTCCAAAAAATAGAAGATCCAAGTTGTATATATATGATTACTTTCCGAATCCAACTGTGGATGGCTCACAAGATACTGAAACAAAATAAATAAATATTATATTAATTCATCAATAAAGATAAAAATATATTTATAAAAACACCACTAAAGTAAAAGTTTAGTTTAGTTACTTGATTCATCATCTTCTAACTCTTCCAATTTTTCTTCAATATCGATTGGAGTTGACGAAATCCGTAACCAATCTTGTATACATATCAAAGATTCCACAATATCAAGTGTTAACAAACTTTGAAATCGATCAAGAATTCGACCCCCAGTACTAAAAGCCGACTCTGAAGCAACGGTGGATACCGGAATTGCAAGTACGTCATGAGCCATGTGTGAGAGTATGCGATACTTTGAAGAACTTACTTTCCACCAATCTAAAATATTGAAATTAGACAAATCTACTTCAACATCTTCTTCAAGATATCGATCAATCTCGGATTTAGTGGCAATAACTTGTTCTTCTTGCAGAAATCTGAGATATTCTTGCCTAACATCCACAATCCAACAACTCCATCAGAAGGAGTATCAATGCTCTTTTGTGTTAATGCATTATCTTCAGTTGAATCTAAAGTTGTTGTAAAAGAATTGTATTGCTCAAAGAGACGATTCATAGTATCTTTAACTTTCTCAATCATCTCCTTAACTTTTTCCATTAGATACAACTTAGAATAACAGAACTTCAAATACTTTAACTTATAACAAAGATCCAAAACCACAATAATCACTAACAGTATATTAACACGATCAAAGTCCCCCCAATACTTTGCAAACTTCATTTTCATCTTTAATCCCATGTCACGATAGCTCAAATCTTCGCTTACAGACCAAGAAGATAAGAGTCCTTTAATCGCATAAATCTCATGAAAGTATGCATTTGTAGTAACATACTTCGAACCAGATAGACGTTTGGTGACATCATAAAAAGTTTTTAGAAACTTGCACAATACGTTTGATTTAACCCAATCTGCATTTATAGGCATCCACTCACCAATGTCTTTTTGATATTGCTGGTCTTTTTCTTTTATTCTCTCAAAAGCCTTTTGGAACACTAAAGTGGATTCCAACATGAAAAAAGTAGAGTTCCATCTAGTGGCAACATCCAAGCAAACAACCCTTTTACTGGTTATTCTCTCTTTTCCGCCACACAACGTTTGAAATCTTGAAGTCGAGAAGGCGAACTTCTAACATACCATACACAATGACGGATATGGACGATTGCTTCTTTAACTTCATCGATACCATCTCTCACAATCAAGTTTAAAACATGTTCACAACAACGTACATGAAGGAACTCACCCTTTAACAAGAACCCATTCTGTTTAACTAGTGTTCTTTTCAATGAACGAACTGCCACATTATTTGAACTAGTATTGTTTAATGTGATAGTTTGTATCTTTTGTAACCTTCATATTATTAAATAAAACTCAACTACATTAGCGATATATTCACCACTATGAGGCGTTGGAACCATGCAAAAGTTAATAATTTTTTTCTACAACTTCCAATCTTTATCTATATAATGTGCAGTGAGGCACATATATCCAAGATTTTGGATGGATGTCCACATATCAGTGGTTATACAAACTCTTTGAACCGACTTCTCAAATTCGCCCTTCAAATTAACCCTCTCGCACTTGTATAACTCAAGACAATCTTTCCTTAAGGTGATGTGTGACAAAATCTAAAACTTTGGCTGCATTACTTGACAAAAGTTTCTAAAACCCTCATGCTCGACAAAATTAAACGGTAACTCATCAACTATTATCATACGTGCAAGGGCTTTTCTACAAGCTTCTTGATTAAAACTCCAATTTACAATCCCACTGCTCCCACCATCTTTCTCTACTAAGACTGACAATGTCCGTTGTTTTGGATATTTCTTACATTTATCCAAATGTCTCCAAAGCGCAGTAGTGCCTTGCTTACTATCAGCTTGATATTCTTAATTACAGTAATTGCAAAATGCTCTCTTTTCTTTTGTTTCTGGCTTCTCAACTTTTTTAAAGTGTTCCCAAATTCCTGAGACATTATTGTGTGTCGTCGTTGTCTTCTTTTTCTTTTTTGATATCACTTGTTCACTAACTGTAGAACTACCCGTAACATCAACAGGAGCATTACTATCACCCATTTTAGACATCTACTTATATATCCTGATATTGAAAGAATTAAAAAAAAAAAAAAAAAAAATCTGTACATAAGCGACATGTTGAAAAAAGTCATTAATATTACTAATCATGTGCATTTTATATTTCATGATATGAATACAAAAAAAACTAAATCTTTACATGTGTTGCATGCATATGCTGATCATGACTGTGAAAAATATCAAAATAATTTCAAATGCAGAGAAAAAAAAAAGGAAAAAAAAAAAAAACAATCAAACCAACCTTTCTCTTTCTATGATGCAGAGAGAAAGAGAGAATAATAGATGATGGTGATACATAGTTACATACCTTGTGAGATGCTCTTTCTCTCAATCTCTCCAGCGCCAACGAACTCCCTGACTCCCTCTCTCACTCGTACGACTGAATTTCTCTCTCCAAAATAGTTTGCATATTACACACCATGACTTTTATCATGTGAAACTTCTTAGGGCCCGTAGTGATTTAGGTTTTACATCCACACTGTCCATCAATTTTTACATATGATTATTGAGCATGAGCCCCAAAATGAGACACATCCAAAGCTCAAGTGGACCACAGCACAAAAAGCAACTGGGATTAAATGCCTACCATTAAAAACTTTTTGGGGCCATAGAAGACTTTGATCAACCTAATATTTGTATTTTAACTTATTTCAGGTGTGTGTGATATCATGAACAGGTCAAATGAAAAATTAACATCAAGCTTGGCCCTAGGAAAGTTTCAACAACATTTTGTTCAATTCGTATTGCTTTTTGTGGTGTGGTCCACTTGAGCTTTGAATGTGCCTCATTTTTGGGGCCATGCTCTAGAATGACCCATAAAAATTGATGGATGGTATGGATGTAAAATGCAATCATTGTGGGGCCAAAGAACTACCACATGTTAAAAGTCATGCGGTGGATCAAGCAATTAGGATAGACTTTATACAGTGGCAACGGATTGGCTACTCAATGGCTAGTGGTAGGTGTTCTGCAGACCCTAACATGATGTATGTGTCTCATCCATGCCGTCCATCCATTTTTTCAGATAAATTTATGTTATAGGCCCAAAACTGAGGTAGATCAAAATCTCATATGGGGCCACACAATGTTGATTGAAATCCTTGAAATCCCATTATTAAAAACTTCTTAAAATTTTCTTATGGTTACAAAAGTTTTGTATCAAGCTGATATTTGTTTTTTGCCTTCATCTTGGTCTCTATGACCTAATCTACATGTTTGATGTTAGATAAACATTACCATGGGCCCTAGGAGGCTTTTAATGGTAGATCTTTAATCACTATTGTTTTCCCATAGTGTGGTCCACCTGAGATTTTGATCTGCCTCAATTTTGGGCTAATACCATAAAATCATCTGGAAAAATGGATAGATGGCATGGATGAGACACATACATCATGTTGGGGTCCGTAGAGCATCGACCACTGGCCATTGGGAATCCCAACCGTTTCCGCTGCCGTCGCGCATACAAACGGACGTGGGTTTCCGAAAAGCCTTCCGCAATAAGTCTTTGCAAAGATTCCAGGTGGGGCCCATTGCCATGTTTATTAGAAATCAAACTCGTCCATCCATTTTTCAAGTTTATTTTAGGACATGTGACCAAAAGTAAGATAGATCCAAAACTTAAATGGGCCACACGAAAGGAAATAGTGAAGATTTAGCGAACACCGTTGAAATATTTATATTGCTATAAAAGTTTCATGGGTCTAATTTTCATGGTGTTTTTACTTCATCCCAGTAAAAATGATCTTATAAACGGTTTAGATGGCATATAAACATCAAGGCAAGCCAAGAAAGGTTTCAACGGTTGGAATTCCTTTTACCATTGTTTCATATTTATGGCCCAGTTGAGTTTTGGATCCTCTTCTTTTTTGGTCCAATGTCCTAAAATGAGCTAGAAAAATGGGTGGATGGGTTGTATTTTTCAAAAATATCACAATGGACGCCACATCGCATCCGTGCATAGGATTGTTATAAGAAAGGCTTTCTCATTGTATCCACACCCCATGCAACATGGGAGAGAAAAATCAGGCGCCCGAGAGAGAAAAATCCGACGCTGCATGGGAGAGAGAAATCCCTCATTGGGAAATGATGTGCAGTGAAGGCCATCCGTCAGATTTATTATATATTATATTATAAGAATCGGGTTCGGGTTGGGTTAGGTAACCCGAGACTTCGACCCTAGCCCGACCGAAATTTTGTCGGCTTGGTGTTTTTACGGCCCAAGCCTGAGACCCAACCCGAAATTTTCTACCCAAGCTCAACCCAACGTCGGGTCGATCACAGGTCGGTCGGGTTGAACCTGCCTGACTTTTAGCCCTAGCGACTAGCATTGAATACTACTCCTATGAAGGGAGTGAGAATCACTACCGCTACAGGAACCTTTTCAGATGTCACCCGGTCTTGTGAGGGTTACTCAGTAGATCTGGGTAGCAGGACAGTGCTCGTTGACCTTATTGTCGCCCCACTATGGCACTATGACGTTATCCTCGATATGGATTAGCTCACCGAGATGAAGGCAGAGATTGATTGCGGTACTTGGGTCGTGACAACCTACGGACCTAAGGGCACGGTCTTTACTTTTCCAGTGCAGGTCATTGGCCTTGTCGTGTTGGATGTTACGCTACCTTACTAAAGCATATTGATGGGCCGACATTAGGGAACACACCAATAGTCCAGGAGTTTGAGGATGTGTTCAGGATGATCCCTAAATTACCTCCTCAACGCGAGATCGATTTTACGATTGATCTTGTGCCCGGTGCGACACTCATCTCATTACCCACATATCGTATACCTCCATATGAGATGGAGGAGCTGAGGAAAAAGATAGATGATCTGTTGCATGCAGGCTGCATATGACCGAGTGTGTCTCCTTAGGAAGCGCCCGTGTGTTCGTGAAGAAGAAGGACAGGTCACTGTGATTGTGTATTGATTATCGCAGGCTGAACTAGGTGACGGTGAAGAACAAGTATCCTTTACCCAGGATAGATGATCTGTTTGATCAGTTGAAGGGGGCACGATACTTCTCGAAGATCGATTTGTAGTTAGGGTATCATCAGTTGCACGTCAGGTATGAGGACGTGCAGAAGACGGCTTTCAAGACCAGTTTTGGACACTATGAGTTTCTCTTTATGTCGTTCGGTCTTACGAACGCACCGGCAGTGTTCATGGACCTGATGAACAGGGTGTTTCATCCGTTTCTGTTCCGATTCGTCATCGTGTTTGTCGATGACATACGATATACTCTAAGAGTTGGGAAGAGCTCGAGGAACACCTGCGAGCAGTCTTGGGTACTCTGAAGAAGAACCAGTTGTTGCACAGTATAAAAAGTGTGACTTCTGAAAAGATGAAGTCAAGTTCCTGGGACATGTGGTGTCAAAGGAAGGGATAGCAGTTGACCTCGCTAAGGTAGCCATGGTTCAGGACTGGGAGCAGCCCGGTTCAATTACTAAGGTGAAGAGTTTTCTTAGTCTGGCAGGGTACTACCATCATTTTATTAGGGACTTCTCCAAGATTGTCAGACCATTATCTCAGTTGACACGAAAGGATTTGAAGTTTGCCTGGAATGAAAAGGCGGAAGCAGCTTTCCAGGAGCTGAAGGACAAGCTAACGTCCGCCCTTGTGCTAGTATTGTCAGAGCAAGGGGTTAAGTATACTATATACACCGACGCATCTCACGTTGGTCTGGGTTGTGTCCTTATGCAGAAAGACAGGGTGATTGCTTATGCCTCGAGATAGTTGAGGAAACACGAGGAGAACTACCCTACACACGATCTGGAGTTGACAGCCGTCATCTTTGCACTGAAGCTCTGGAGACATTACCTCTACGGAGAGGAGTTCGAGCTCTTTTGCAACCACAGAGCCTCAGATACATATTCACTCAGTGGGACCTAAATATGAAGCAGCGGCAATGGATGGAAACCTTGAAGGACTTCAAGTTCGAGGTTTCCTACCATTCGGGCAAAGTTAACCTTATGGCTGACGCGTTGAGCCGTAAGAAGACCATAGAGTTTGTGGCTCCGTTGATGGTGGCAGAATGGGTATGGTAGAGTTCGTGCGAGACTTCGAGCAGAAACTCACCGTGGAGGAGCTGTTCGAGAGCGTCGCGCATGTTCGTGTGCGACCACTTATTGATGATAGGATCATCGAGGCCCAGAAGGACGATGAGTGATTGTCTGAGCTTCAAGAGCCGGCTAGCGACGATGAAGACACCGAGTGGTGAGTTGGTACGGATGGAGGCTTACGTTACCGTGGCTGCCTATGCGTCCCAAATCTTCATGACTTGAGACAAGAGGTTCTCGAGGCGGCACATAGTTTAAAATTGGCAATGCATCGTGGAAGCACGAAAATGTATCGAGATATGAAGAGATCGTACTAGTGGGACAACATGAAGGCCCACATAGCAGATTATGTGTCTCGTTGTCTCACGTGCCAGCAGGTCAAGGTTGAACATCGCCGATCTCTTAGACTGCTTCAGCCCATGCCCATAGTTGAATGGTAGTGGGATTTCATCTCTATGGATTTCATATCGGGGCTGTCAAAGACGAAGAAGGGACATGACTTCATTTGTGTGATCGTGGACCAATTGACGAAATTGACTCATTTTCTCCCTATCAAAGTTTCGAACTTTACAGACGAATTAGCCAGGTTGTACATTAAGGAGATTGTACGTCTGTATGGAGTTCCCCCAGAGATTGTGTCTGACCGAGACATGCGATTCACATCTATCTTCTGGACTCGTATCCAGGAAGCAATGGATGTGAAGTTGAAATTCAGTACCGCGTTCCACCCACAGACTGACGGGCAGACGGAACGGGTAAATCAGGTGTTAGAAGATATGCTACGAGCTTGTGTTCTGGATTTCAAGGACAGTTGGGACGACTGTCTTTCTTATGCAGAGTTCGCGTATAACAATAGTTTTCAGGCGAGTATTAGCATGGCTCCATATAAGGCATTGTATGGGCGACCCTGTCGAGCACCACATTGCGGGGCAAAGGTTGGTGAGAAGAGTCTGATTGGCCTAGAGTTGGTTCAGGCGACCTTAGAGAAGATCGACATTATCAGGCGTCGACTTCTAGCAGCACAGAGCAAGCAGAAGAGCTACGCCGATACGAAGTGGCGGTAGCTAGAGTTCGAGGTCGGGGACCATGTGTTTCTGAAAGTTTCCCCCATGAAGGGAGTCATTTGGTTTGAAAAGAAGGGGAAGCTTACACCGCAGTTCATTGGCCTATTTCAAATACTTGATCGAGTGGGTGAGGTGACATATTGTCTTGCTCTGCCCACACTACTTGCGGGCTTGCACAACGTATTTCATGCATCTATGCTAAAGAAATATGTTCCTGATCCTTCCCATATCATCAAATGAGAGCAGGTATAGTTGAGTGAGGATGCTACTTATGTTCTACGATCAACACACATCCTAGACAGGAAGGAGCAGGTGTTGCGTAGTAGGGTTATCCCGTTGGTGAAGGTGTTATGGATGCATCACACTGAGGAAGAGGCTACTTGGGAGATAGAAACTGAGGTTCGTAAGAACTACCCTCAGATTCTCGAGAAGTACAAAAAGGTACTAATTTCGATGATGAAAATTTTATTTAAGGGGGGTAGATTGTAATGTCTTAGAAAAATCCATACAAAGACCCGAGTTTTACCTCAGGCAGAAATCACTCAGGACCAAATCCGTTAGAAATTAGGCGAGAATTAGCTATTGCTAAATTAGAGTACCTGTGAAATTAGCACTAATCACTTTAAATATGATCTGCAAGACCCAAAACGTGTAAAATCATTACCGCTTTATTACCTTAAAACTTAGGATCAATCTCTAATCTCAGTTGCTCTCGGGAGTACACTGAAACTCCGTATCGGACCTAGACCGCTCGTCAAAAGTCTGATTTTTACGAAACTAGTCGGTTATGACCGCCTTACTGGGCTTGACAACCATCTCAGAAGTCAAGAGTATCCAGAAATGCACAACTTGAACCCGGAGCGAAGTGTGTGAGAAACGTGAATATCTTTAGAAAATGAACTGAGACTTAAGTGAATTGAGTAGTCTCACTTGTGGGCCAAATCTAAGGATTCAGACCGTCAGAATCTGACCCAATTACACCCTCGGATTAGGAAAATTTTTTAATACATGTCAGTACATTTGTGGCCCTGATCGAGCACCGGTGACCGTCGAACTGAAACTGATCCGCCACGACCGATCTGTAAATCTGATCGAACCAAAAACTTAACTGGACCTGGATCCAAGGTCAGGGAGCTTAATTCCGACTGCACTCAGAAAAGGGGTCTCCGGAAGTACTCCGTCGAGTCAAAACAAACGGATTTTGGCTATAATATACGTATACCATGGCCCTGGGGCTATTGGGCTCACATCTGAGCCTATATAAGGGCTTAAAACCCTCATTCTCTCTCCCCACACGAATTTGCAAACCCCAGGGAGAGAAAAGAAAAGAAAAGGAAGGAAAGAGAGAGAAGAAGTGAGGGAAGTCTGGGTTTTGTTACAGGGATTCCTCCCTGCCGTTCAACGTACCGAATCCACGTTACTGTGTCGCTACTTCAGCGATTCTAGTTCCGTTTTCGGGTAAGAAATTCTAACCCTAACCTGTTTTAGGAATCCAAATACGCAGATCGGTGAAATAACTAACCTATTTCATTGATTAGGTATCCAAAGTCTAGTTTACAAGGTGAGAGTGTTCAAACTGAATCCATTACGAGTTTACCGGCGAAAGGTGCGGACTATATACGTTTAGGCTATGGTTTTCAAGACTTTCAATGTCAGTTAATGATTTATTACTGACGTGGGTGCCATTTCACATGCAAAATGTGATGTTTGTTTCGCTTTACGAATACGTATGAACTATGTCAAGTATAGCATATTCTATATATTTATTGAAATAATTGAATACATATAGACTTTGGATTTGTGCTTGCCATGATTATTAATGATGAATATATGCTTGTTGAGTACATGGCAACTCTTTTGTAAAAGAGCTTGCCAAGATATATGTTATATCTAGTCTAATCTTTGTATGTTGAATTGTGTAGCCTACGTGTTTGGTAAAATGCCTCAATGAGGAAATACCTGTTGAAATGCATGTAATGAGGGTGTTGAGATAGGATTCTCATTTCTCTTAACTATGGTTATAGTTTTCTATATTATTACTACGTGCTTTATGGTTGAATGCCTATGTATGCTAATATGTACACTATGTGTTTGTTGAAATGCTCAAATGAAACTTATATTTAAGTTGGTTACTACATATTGTTTTGGACTAGCACATACGTATTCCTATCTTATTTGAAGTGTGTTTGGGGCTACGATGTAGTCTAGGCAATCGGTAACGGATCCTGATTTGGTGGCTGAGTTTGCTTCGCCGCACAAGATGTGTCGATGAATTCGAGCCGTACTTTGGTTGTCGACAATGGTTAGGCTACACGGAATGCTTACGCACTTCATGTCGATTAACTTGATGTACGCTCGTACCAGTCGAGCTCGTCAAGTAATCCGATTGACCCAATATATGTTTACCATGTATAGACGCTACTGCTTGAATCTAAGGTACCAAACTCACTAGTGAGAAGCCCCGTTAACCCTGGTACCTCGATCCGCTAAGACTCATGAGCCAGGCATGGTGGTATGGGACACCGTGGTCAAGCTGTCGGCCTATGATGGGGCGACGAGCCTCCCCGTAGTGTCCAGTGAGCAACACAGACTTGTGAGTTGGATACGGTGGTATGGGATATTGTATTCGAGCTGTCAACCTACACTAATCAAGTGACAAGCCCTTTGTAGTGACCTTGAGCATACTCTAAGACCGCGTTGAGGCGACGAGCCTTTTCGTAGCCAATAAAGTATAAACTAGGCTTATACTGATCAGGTGATGAGCCCTCTGTAGCGACCTAGAACCGCAACATCGTATGAGATTTACTAGGACTGACGACCCTAGAATGGATCATTGTTTAGGCAAATGATATAAGGGAGGTACATTAGCTTCCCAACACTGCTGTATGAATCAATCTAATTAAGTATTGGCTAACATGAGCATGCACCGCACTGCATGTGCTTTGGCGAGGAAGAGCACTTTCGAGAGTTTGTCATGCACGTCGTGAGATGAAGATGCTGAGGGAGTGTAGGCGAGGGCATGCATCATTATCGCATATCATTCTTGCATTAACAAAAGCATCTAGGATATGTTTGCTGTATGTTTTATCATTACTGCTTGATTGAATTGATAACATGTTAACCTTTGCTTTATTGTTCCACTGAGTTGATCACTCACTCCCATGTTCCGAGACGGTGTTTTAAACACCAACTAGACTCTGTCTTAGTTGTAGGTGGTGACGATGCTTACAAGGCGAAGCCAGACTATGAGGATGACGAGGAGGCATTCTCTTTCATGTAGTTTTTAGGCGGGTTCATGTGAGTCGTGGCCTGATCGACGGGGACTTCTGGGATGTTGACTAGATACCATTACCCTTGCTATTTTGTCTTATTGAAACACACATGTATATTCATTTTTGGTCCATTTTGGGAAGTATACATGTATTATTTAACCTGGTAACATGTTCACACTCTAGAGACTTACAACAGTTTATATACTTTATATATCTATCACAGTTCTTCCGCTTGTGTAATTTAACTGTCTTTGGAGTATGATATGTTGTTTTGGACTAATCTCATCCATGTTTAATACACTAACACGGACAACATTTAATCATCATTATTTATGTTGTATAAGTGATGCGTTGGAACTCGGGAGTGGAGCTTATGCTCAACCCCCGATTTTCAGGGCGTTACAAGTTTTCACACCATCAGTAGGATCTCCAATAATTTGATTGATGGGATTATCCTTAATTAATGGTAGATTGTTCAACGGTTGAGGCTCAAGGGTGAGGTGAATTTTATTATCTGGTTTACCTATTACACATGAGTTCACTTCATCTTCTAAGTCAATTTTAGGACTGTTTTTATCATGTGGTTGGTCATCAACAACTACATTGACAGATTCTTAAATGGTCAGTGTCCTTAAATCGTATACTCTATAAGCGTGACTGTTAATAAAATATCCAAGAAAAATACTTTCGTCGCTTTTAGAGTCAAACTTGCCTAGATGTTCTCTATCTTTAAGAATATAACATTTACTACCAAAGACACGAAAATATTTTACATTAGGCTATTTTCCACTTCATAATTCATATGAAGTCTTATTCAGTCCTGCCCTGAGATATACTCTATTAATTATGTAGTAGGCTGTGTTGGCGGCTTCGGCCCAGAAACTTTTAGCCATGTTTTTACTGTTTAGCATAACTGAGCCCATTTCTTGTAACACCCTATTTTTCCTTTCTACCACTCCATTCTGTTAAGGTGTCTTTAGAGCTGAGAATTCATGTCTAATTCCATTCTTATCACAATATGATTCGAATTGATCATTTTCAAACTCTCCACCGTGGTCATTCCTGATTCATTTTATGAAATACCCTTTTCCATTTTGAATCCTTTTTGCCAACTTTTGGAATTCTTCAAATGCATTAGATTTTTCCTGAAGAAAGGCAGCCCAAGTGAATCTTGAATAATCATCCACTACTATAAAAAAAATGTCTTTTTTCCCATGGCTCTCAACTTTAGTAGGTACCACTAAATCCATGTGTAATAGGTCAAGAGATTTGGAAGTTGCTACAGTGGTTATCTTTTTGTGTCAAACTTTTATCTGTTTGCCTTTTAGATAATCACCGTACACAACCTTCTCCTTTTTTCTAATATTAGGGAGATCACTAAGTTTCTTGAGCTTAACTTCGCCAATTTTCGATAGTTGACATGCCCAAGTCTTTGGTGCCACAACTTGGATTCATTGTTTAAGCCCATGTGACATTTTGTGGATGAGACACTTTCTCCACTACTTTCAATTACATAACAGTTGTCACTAGTGCAAAGACCTTTCATAACTAGTTTACCTATGTGATTTGAGATCTTGCACATATTTTTAGAGAAGGTTACAAAATGCTCTTTGTCACAAATTTGGGAAATGCTTAAGAGATTGTGTTTCAGTCCCTCTACGCAAAGAACATCTATAATCTTGGGCAAGCCAGACCCAACTACTATCCCTCGTCCAATAATCTTGGCCAAGCTCCCATCACCAAAAGTGACTGACCCACCATCAAATTCTGAATACTCACAAAAGTGGGTCCGATCACTTGTCATATGTCTGGAGCATCCACTATCAAGATACCACTTCGAACTACTGCCTGCCTTAAGTGCGGTGTGAATTACAAGGCAATTGTTTTTGTTCGTTACAACCCATTTGGCGATAGTTTTCTTGGGAGATGTTACTTTATCTTCATTTTGGACTTGCTTAGATTTTTCAAATATTAGTGTCAGATTTCCATGTTTCATCACTTCCATGGTTTTCTGATTTAGTTCATTCACTTGGTTCAATAGCTCCACCATCCTTTCAATTATTTTGGGTGGAGTGAGATATTTTCTACATTTATTTAATGTACGTTTTGAAGGACTCTTGGTTTTTTGGACTACTCTTCCTGCTGGTTTAGATTTTTCTTTATGGTTTAGCTTGGAAGTGAAGTGAGACTTACCAGATACAAGACACTTAGACTTGTAGTGTCCCAAGTCTCCACAGGAGTGATAAATTGAAGTGTTTTTTTGTGTTGCTTTCAGATGCAACAATCTTCCTAATTATAGGTGGTGCAGAGGCCGAGCTTGGCTTTCTAGATTCATAGCCTAATCCTCTTTTGTCTTTATGACTTTTTCCAATCCCTAGTAGTTTATCTGGTTTTTTATTGCTTTGTGAAAATTTGTAACTAAGTTCAATAGATCGATTAGACTTTTCGAAATCGAATCTCAGTGTGTGATTTTTATTTTTGAGTTCTTCAATTTCTTATTCTAAAAGTTTGACCTGTTTCTTTAGTTTTCGACTTTCTGATTCAAGGGATCTGGAAGTTCTTTCCAGCTTGTCATTTTCAATATGATATTGCTGAAGATCATTTATCATTTGTGTGTTTATTTTTTATGTTTCATCTAGACCTTTTTACAATTGTTTATTTCTATTTTCGGAAATGTCAAGTTTTTTTAAGAATACTAATGTTGTGTATGTAGAGTTGATCATAAGCATCATGTATACTTTCTTTTTCTTCTTCTTCTTTTTTCTCATTGATTTGATATTTAATTATCTCTTCAGTATCAGTATTTTCCTTTTTTGTCAAGATCTCCCTCAAGGTTGTTAAGACCTTCAAGAAGAACCCGCTTTGATACCAATTAAAATTACGGTTTACACCGCTGATACTGAGAAGTGAATATGAGGCAATGTCCTAGAGGGGGGTGAATATGACTTTTTTTTTATTATTTTGCTTATTCAAAAACTTAATTGCCTAACTTAAATAATCATTCAATTTAAAGCAAGTAAGGCAATATAACTCTAACGGCTTTCAAGCCAATTAGAGGATCCAATCACAAAGGCTATTGAAGATACGCATATATAATAGCTAGCCCGGTGATATGCACTTGTGTGTGAAATGTGATTCCTATTAATGAGTAGCATTCATCCAATCATGTATACAAAATTAAACTTTCAAGCATATATAAACATGATTAAACAGATGCGCAAATGATCATTCCAAACACAAGAATTTATAGTGGTTCGGCTACATGCCTACTCCACTCCCAACATCCACACTCAATCCTAGAGTGCAACGGATTTCACTATCAATGGTTTTAAATAAGTTCACCAATAACCTTTACAGTCCTATACTAAGGACACAATTTATGCTCTCCGTAGGAGCAAAGGTTCTACACTTAGAACCCATGTTTAGGCCCATTGGCCGAGGTCCCACACAAGGCACCTATAGTTTAGGCCCACCGGCCAAGATCCCATACAAGGCACCTAATCGAGTTTGTTGATAGCAAACTCTTAGTCTCAATCCTACACGAGGAAGGAGACTAAACTTTTGAACTCTTAAAATGAGACTTACTTGTCAGATTGAGTTCTCTCTTTTAGCTTATCTCGGGTTGCTAAATCTTTGCGCTCTCGAGCTTGAATCAGCTTCCCGGTGCTCCTCCGATTGCGTAGCTTGGATTTGCTTGTTGGCTCGGCTTCACGATCAAGAACCTTGCATAAGATGTACCTAAAAGGTGACTAAGGTTATAAGAGTTGGTTGAATCTCCTATCTAAGATAATGAGTGGATTTTCTAGGAGATTCAACCTATGGATGCTCTAGAGTATCAAAGAACCAATGATATTCCTGTTGGTTTGGTCTTTGTACTCTAGAAAAGGCACGAGTTCATGTTCTTCATTAATTAGGAGCTTCGAATGCTCATAAGAGTAAAGGATCACAATGAAGAGAACATGAAATCATATAGATAGAGTCTAGGTAGGTTAGGATAAGCTTATGATACACTAAAGACTCTATGGTGCTTATTTTCACTAATTTTGCAAGCTCCCACAAGCCATTTTTATAGATAAAAGCCTCTAACAGATACAAAATGGCTAGTTTATGGTGCTACTGAAGTGACCTTCAGTAACACCGAACTTGCTTCGGTAGTACCGAATTAAATTCCTCAAGTTGTTCAAAATATGTCCATTTCGGTGGCACTAAACATTGCTCATTGGTGGCAGTCAGTGTCATCGAATTATCTAGTCGATGATACCGAATTATAGTCGTGAGTTCGCTGGACAGTTTTGAGTACCTTCGGTAACACCGAAGGTATCTTCAGTGATATCGAAGGTGACATTAGGTAACACCTTCTTCCTACTAAAGATGGACAGATTTTCTTGTTTTTTTGTCTTTTTAATCTTTCAACAACTTGGGATATGCAAATGCCAATACTATAAGATAGGAAATATGGACTTGGGGTTGGCTTAGAATAGATGACCTAAGTAGGTATTCCTATTTGGGTTGGGATCATCTATTCGCAATGTCACAATCGCAGAAGCATTTCTTCGTCTTCAATGTGGCTTTGATGCTTCTGATCCAGTTGCGTCGATGGTCTTCACTTGCCAAGAACTCTTCCGACTACAAGACAACTAATTACGTAATTGACAAACATGGGTGCAAATAAATGCACTAACAACCTCCGCCTCCATGGTCCCTGAAGATGGTTCGGATTTCCCTGGTCGGCTGATTGTTGATCGACTGTTCATCTGTCACTGCAACCTGATCTCCTCTGCGGCTCACGTATTCCTCGTGGATGAGTGCCTCGATCTCTTGCTTAAGGTCAAAGCAGTCATTTATATTATGTTAATGATCTCAATGAAAGAAAAAATATTTATTCTTGCTCCTTTTGTCGGGATTGTACTTCAACTTGTTCAGCCAATGGAGGAGGCGCTTATCTTTGATCTCCATCAAAACTTGTTCTGGGGTCTTGGTGAGAGGAATGTAGGTTTTGAACTTACTATTAGGCCGTTTGTTCTACCTGCGGTTGTCTCAAGATCGATCATCCTTCTTCTTTCTGCTTGTACCTGCTGAATTCGGTTTTGCTTTTACTTGTTGCTCTTTGGTCGGGGCGACCTTGTTTTGGACGGAGTCCCGCAAGATCCGAGACTCTTCAGCGTTAGCGTACTTTTGAGACCTATTTAGTAGCTCAGCCATTGTTGGAGGGTGTTTTTGTCCAGCGAGAAGAGGAGTGGTTTATCCCTCAACCCACTCATGATAACGTTGATGGCGACCTCTTTGAGTGCTTACGGCCCTGCAAGGCTTTCAGGTTGAAGCGCTTGATGTAACCATTCAAGAGCTCACCAGGCTTTTGAATAACGTGAAAAAGGTGGGCTAACGCCTTGAGCCTTTTCTTTCCTCCAATGAAGTTCGTGGCGAAGGCCTGACTGAGTTGAGAGAACAAACTGATGGAGTTCAAATTCAACCACTTAAACCACAGTCGAGCTGCACCGGTCAAAGTCAAGGAGAGCTTGGCACATGACTTCATCAGAAGCATTGTGGAGTTCCATGTAGATTCTGAAAGACTCCATATGTTCCAATGGGTCGGTGTTACCTGAGAATGGAGTGATCTGGGGTAGTCGAAACCTCTCTGGCAATCACGCCCACGATAAATGGAGATTCTGTTTCTTCCACCATGGTCCGTGTCGGTGCATTAACTCGGACAGTTTGCTGTATGTTCCCAATCTGATCTCGCAAACTTTTTAGCTCCGCCTTCCATGGTTCCCCACTTTTAACAGTAGTTTCGACCGGAGCTTTGCCGCGCCTCTTCAGATCTAGTTCATGGCGTAGGTTGGAGGCGAGTAATGGTGTTGTCCCAGACAGTGGGAAGAAGTGGGATTGACCGAGCTATCCTGTTGGCTTCGATCAGAAGAGGCGTGCATACAGGAGGGCTGAGGAGCATTATCGCATGGTTCGCCTTCATGTCGAGGCTGCAGTTGCTCCAGCATCTACCTCATGTAATGCATATTTTCTTTTATGCCCCCGACTTCTCTTTCGAGGGTGTTCAGTCAACCTCCTTTCGCATGAGATTGCTGACCTCGCTTGCTGGAGCCAGAATTGCCCTGAAGCTGCGAGGAAGGGCCCCAATAGCTTTCTTGTTGCTTAGGCTGTTTCGGCTGCCCATGGGGTGAGGGAGTGCGATCAGGTGCGGGCATGATTGCGATGTGAACTGCAATTGTAACCGGAGGAGACTAGGCTTTCTTCTTCCCTCTAGCCATCGAAGATTATCTCTGGTAGAGCAGGAACGACTTAAGATGTCATTCCCATAGACGGCGCCAAACTGTTTATGCAGTTTTCTGGGGGACCCTCCCTAGTTAACCCGTTTAGACCTGCACAAAAAAGAACAATAGACAGAGGAGACCCCGGCTTGCACATGGGACCCTCCGATGCTTAAGTCAGGACTTTTGGGTCTTTACTAAGGTAGGATCTCTTTGGAAAAGAGTCACTAGACGAGTACTAGGGTATGAATTTGCGTATCTTATAATGGTTAAGGATGCCTTTATTTATAATAGAAGGAAGTCGGCGGCGTAAGGAATCTTCCATGATGCGCTAGAGATAAATCTGTTCAGATCCGGGATTTTTGCAACATTATCGTAATCCCGAGGTTTTCGAGATCCGATCTGATCCTTCGAAGATCTTGGGAGAGATCTCCGGGCCGTTAGAGAGATTCTCGAGCTGTTGATATCGAGGATTGGTTGTTTACCGACCTTTCCCATGGAACAGGCAATTTCCTTCTCTCGGAGGATATCTCGACCTATAGCCGAGCTCTAGTTGAGCTATGTCGAGCTCTGGTCGAGCTTCAACCAGACCAATTGCCGACTTATATCCGACCTATGGCCGGACTATGGCCGAGCTATAGATTAGGTTGGTAATTGGCCATTTGGGTAGACTTACGGATGTCTCCTCTTTGAGTGTCCTTATAGTTGTATCTTCCCTCTGGGAGGTCGGCCTATTTCTGAACGTAGACGCCCCTTGGGGCTTGGATATCAAAAAGGGGCTGTGTTGTTTAGTAGAGTTGGTCCATTCCATAAGTTGACATATCTGACTTAACTATTTTTTCACCCAACGTAAGGTAACATCCGTAAATTTTATTCCTTTGTGACACTGTATGCTAAAATCTAAATGACCGAGGAGTTTTGTTGTAAAATTCTTTATTTATTAATCAAATGATGTTATTGTACAATTCATAAGATTTTTAAATCAAATGAGGTCATTGTGCTAATAACATGAGATTTTTAATTTTTCTTCCTCTTTTATTTTTTTTGTAATTATTTTTCTAGTAATGTTAAAAAAAGGGTAACACAATCTGAGATTGAACTTTGAATAACACGCTCATATGGTCTTTTGCTAGCTCATTTAGGGCCCTCAGGATACCACCAAGTAAGTTACTTTCTCTACCCACAGCAATACAAAAATAACTTAATTGAGATACGTACGTTTGGTTTAAGATCAATTATAAAAAGCTTTTTTATTTAAAGGCATTTTTGTTTAATAGGTAGAAATTAAGATAAGTTACTTAAGGCATTAAGGCAGAAGTAACTCATCTTCGTTAACTTAAGACCCAAACGCCCCCTAATGAGCCAGAGCCGTGATTTTCAAAATTTCAACATTTTAAATTTTCATCGTGAAGATATCGCTATACTATTGCAAAAATTATTTAATTTTTAAATAATTAATGCATTTATATTTAAACTTTGAGATTTGCTACAATAGCAGTAGTGCAATGAGATACATCGAAACTCTTGCTGTTGGATTTGAAATGAACGACTTCATGTGAATGAGATCCACCCCGTCCATCAGGTGACCCACCCTCTGTTTGAGTCAAGGCCCAGAAATCAGCCGAATCAACACTCGGGATGAGCTACACCATGGGAAAATAGTTGACATGCAAGTCATACCACTAAAATCGTCCAAGCTGTGTGTGGGTTCCACTGTGGTGTCTATATGCCATCCAATCCAATCATCCAACGTGCCACACCAATTAAAAGGAAATCCAAAAATCAGGACATTCAAGGAATCACGTGGTCCACACCACATGAATTTATAGGTTTTTGGTGCGATTTTTCACCGTACCCTATGGTGTGGCCCACCTAACTCTTTAATTGGACTGATTTCTACAATCCATACTGAAAGTGTCGCGACGCACGTCATGGACGGGGCGATTCTGATAATCTGATGCAGGTTTGTCCCCCGTACGGGTCGGGGCTAACATATGCCACATTCCAGGGCAACTGATGAACAGCCCTACCATTTCACACGTACCACATGCGCACGTACGGGACCGGCACGTGCAGGTGCGCCCATTTCGCTTCTTGCGTTTCCAGAACGTCAGAAGACCGAGACTTCACTTCTCCATTTGAGAGAGAGAGAGAGAGAGAGAAGAGAAGAAATGGCGAGAAATTTCTGCGATTACCGAATCCTTCTAATCGTTGCAGCAGCTGCCTTCTTCTTCATCCAGGTATTTTCGCTCCCATCTCTTCTCCTTCTTTCAGATTCATCTTCTCTGTTGGAGAAAATCACGATTTTGCCACTGAGCTACCGGATGATCCTCATGTAGCGCAATTCGCACTTATTTTCAATTCCGGATCTTGAAAATTTCCTCTGTAATCAGTCTTCTTTTTTGTTGTAAATTGCCGTGGATGTTCGTCAGTATCTTTGATCTTACATTTTCAGTTTTTATCTTGGATTTAACGAATGAAACGGTGGAAACTTTACAAGAAAGAGATATTGGAAATTGACTGCAGAGTTTAGAATTTCCGAGTTTGGAGAGTAGATGCGGAAGCGATGGTGATGATCTTAGACCGAGTTTGGATGTTTGATTGAATCAAAACATGATAATTGGATTTGATAATCAATAAATGAGCCAAGTGGTAGGCTAGTTGCTGCTGGATTTGGTCATTAATGTGAATGGAATAAATTGTAGTTGGGTTAGATTTGAGAATCAAAACACAACCTTAGCTAGAAAAGAAGAATGGGTTTTAGTTAAGTTGGAGGTCTGCAGTAATGTGCTTTGAATGAGATATATGAATGTTGGGAAGAGATCAGGGGTCGTTTGGATGCCTATTAAGTTTTAGGTGTTGTTTTTGGATGCCATTAAGTTTTAGGTGTTGTTTGGATGCCTGTGAGTTTTTAAGTTGTAAATGGCTTAGGTGCTGTTTAGTAAACTGAAAAATAAGGTCTGGAAATTAAATTAAGTTCCGAAATTGTAAAGTTCTGAATTTTAATACTTTCAAATACTAAAAAATTTGTCTGAAAAAAGTCATGATATCTGAAAATAAACACTTTTTATTTATTTATTTATTAAATAACAAAAATTTGTTTGGTAAACACAAACCACAAGTATCTGAAAATTAGCAAATTGTCATATTTGCCCCTATTGTTTCATAATACAAGGTTCGCTAGAGAGAGAAAAGCCCAGCATGGCCAAGCCTGTAACTAGGTGATCGGATGACAATCTGATTGTACAAGTTGCTTACATGATCGCATGGGCAGGCTCATCAAAATGAGGGCCCCACATGACCATCATGGGCTGGACATGTGGGACCATCACCCACCAAGGGTGGATGGGCCCTACATATGCCACATGTGTGGTCACTAATCACAAATCAATTAAGGATCAAAACACACGTTCATATGATCATCAAAGCAACATGAATCAAATTCAACTGTCCAAAAATAATCAGTCTAGGTCCATGGACTGATCTGATTGGATCTCCATGATCGAGCACCTCATAGACTAATATGAGTCGACGGATAATTCTAGGATGCACACTTTGGGCCATGGATCAAGTTTGGGCACAATCTGCCTTCATATCTAACATATCTGATCAAAACAATTCTTTTCCAATAAACTTTTAACATTGGTGGTCCTGGATTTCTATGGCTAGATTTGGACACCTAGTGCCCGGTTTGGTCTGTCCAATCCCACACGCACGTCCTAAATAACAATTCGATAAAATTTCATCACAATCAGATCATTAGATTTTGAGATATGTCTCACCTAATGTTGGCCATCACTTGGTCAATGGAGAGTCAATCTTATCCATCCAATAACTTTGCGGTTTGAACTTTGATTGGGCCAAACGACCACATGTTTCGAAGCTGGCATCAGGAACTACAATCCCATTGACTTAGATGTCCCAACAGGAACCTTTAGATTGCCGAAAAGTGGGCCACAAGTCAACTGATGTCACCTTGGATCGTGGGGTGCATATACCTGGACATTGTGGACAACTGAACTTGTTCCAGCTAGATCTCAACCATTTGATGTCCGTTTGGGGCGTGCGACCACTCGTTACGAAGATATTGATGAGTATTTCCAAGATGCACGATTAACATTTCAGTTTAGATCACAATAAGTGGATTAAACGTGAGCCGCAATCTAGTTGTCTAGCAATGTTTAACAAGGGCGTGTGCAGGACATTTGCACGTCCAAAACGTCACTGTCTACACATGGCCCACATGACCCACAAGTCACATGTCCCAAGTGGGCCTTACAAAACAATTTAAGCGGGCCCACACGGTGACGCACGATCGCATGCACAAGGATGGGCTGGATTTGCACTCAAGTGGGCCCCACATACATCCCATATTTATTTTTGAAAAAAAATCTATGGCAAACATGAATTAGGAAGCCATTATATCCTAATAGAAATAAAATACCTCTCAATAGGGTATTATACTAATTGGTTGAAGAGAGAGAGAATCAAGGGAAAACAAGTTGGAATATGAAACTTCCAAAGTGACTTGCATAAGGGGGAAATGGGTGCCATCTGTTACCCCTTGTGCAGGCTTAGATCCGTACGGTGGGCCTTACTCTAGGTCCCGTGGGCATGATCCCCTTCTACCATTCTTTTCTGTAGGCTTGTAAACCCCAATGTTACACATTGTCTCTCCATCCAACAACCATGGCCCATGGATCCATATGGATGGTATGTAACTTGTGATGTAAGATCTCAGGTAAACACCATCATCCCGGTGAATCCAAGTCCACTATGATGGACCTCAAGGTATTTGTAATATCTGTAATGATTCTCTTATCAAAATTATGAATGTATATGACTCATCTCATGTAAACAATGAAAACCATTCAAAATATGGAACCTTACATCATGGCCCATCCACACCACATCCACACAATCCAAAACTATCAAATGCTAAGGCAATATTCATAGGATGGAACAGATGAGAAAGAGGGAGAGAACATAGTAGGTTTTGAAAGCCTGGAAGGGTAATGTTGTCATTTTAAATTGTTGGTTGGGATGTTTTTGTCAACATCTATTCAAAAGTTTAAAGGAAAATCACTTACCACATTCAGTGACAGGTGATAAGTGGATGGCTGATAGCTGAAAAAATAATGAATTTTCAATGAAAATTAAAATTGAGTGCTTAATTTTTTGTATCTAGCAAACGGTATGAATTTTGAAAATCATCGAAAATCACAATTTTCAGTGATAAAATGACACTTTACACTTGAAAGTGTTTACTTACACCTGTAAGTCGCATTCAGGTGTAAGTTATTTACATGCTTGCCTATTTGGATGTAAGTTGTAAAGTATTTATAGGTAAACATTTTTTGTGTTTGGATTAACTAGTAGAGTGTTTATAGGTAAGAAAGTTTATATTCACACCAAACATAGCTTGAAGCCGGAAATCGCTAAAAAATCTTTAAATTTCATAAAAAAGCTTGATATACCATATGCCATTAGGTTGAGCCCATCTAGATAAATCTTTGAGTTGATTTTTAGGCTAAATCAATCATCAGGTGGGCCACACAAGTGGACAAACATATTCAAAATACCTGTATTGTGGAGCAGTTACTGAATACAAGCAACAAGGAAATTAATAATAGTTAATAAAAAGTCCAAACATAAACTTTAATAACCACGGTCCAAAACAAATCATGGCACATTCATAAAAACATTTATTAGGAAATCATTTTCTCCAACCCTGTGTATTTAATGCTAGACTTAACTTTAAGGAGCACCATAGCTAAATGTGCCATTTTGTAAGGTATTTATTGGCCCTAAACAACATTTCATCATCGATAGTTCCCATACTCTCCAACTCTTCTCATACCTTGTTAACATTTTGGTTTTAAAGCCGATGTATTGTCATTGAATTGCAAAGGCGATTAAACTTCTGCACCAAACTCACCATGGGAGTCGCTTTCTTTTTCTTTGTTGGCCTTGGAGTTAAGGTTCCTACATTTGGATGCTTTCCCCTGATTGTTGAGGTTGAGGATAGGTGCCATTCGAATATGTATCATCCATGGGCATATATGCTCTGGAGGGGTATGGGGATTGAATGATATGGCCAGGTCTCTTCTTCATCAGTTTCGGCAGGAGTGTGTGATGTGTTTCCTTTAGCATAATTGTCTCTGCATATAATCTCAAATTCCTTGGTTTTTATTTTTTGGACCTCAGGTTTTGTTTGTGAAATAAAAGGAGATAAGAAATGAGATACTCTTCATACTCAATGTTGTCAAAATCGTTATCATATAGCAAATCGTAAAAGGGGTTGAATTGTATCAATCGCAAATCGTATCGTAAATCATAAGATTTTTTCTGATTTTAAAAATATAATTATAAAAAGCAAATGAAAAAATATAAGTAAATAAAAAAAGATTTAAAACTCATTAATAATCCATTTCCCATCAACATGTGCCAAAAAAGTAATACATATCATGATATTATCAATTGAGAAAATGTATATGGTTGGTATACATATCATGATGTTAAAGGATTCTTGTCTTTTTCCTTTGTTTTGTTTTGTTGTCTTTCGAAAAATTTACCTTAAAAAACACACTAGTCCTTTAATAATTTTGTTCTTTTGTACATTTCTTAACTGTAAAATCATGTTAGAAAAAATGACATTCGAATCCATTGTGAATAGTGTCTTGATTTCTTTGTTTTGGGTTTTTGAATATCAAAATCCCTAAATCTCCTCTTGCCTCTCTCTCTTTCTCTCACTCAAAAGAAAAAAAAAAAGAGTATATATTTAATAGGGGAGGTCTTTTTCATGATTTATGAGCAAAAGGATACAAAGAAAGAAGAAAAAATTGGATAAAAATTGTTTTTTAAGTAATTTTTTGGCCATTTATGTAATCTACGATTATCATACGATTCATACAATTTGATACGATTATTGTACGATTCGTACGATTATTTGGGATTTACGATTTGGGTGTACAATTCAAATCGTACACCCATACGATACGATATGAATTGTACAATTTTGATAACACTGTTCATACTTTTAAAAGTAAAAAATTGTGTTGGACACGAAATATTCTTTCAACTTACCTTAATAAATTCATCCCAAACCTCGAACTCTACAATCACGCATTTTCATTCATCATCCCAACTGAAGTCAATTTTATTCGTGGCAGTCTTCATCAAAATTGTAATTTTTCTTTAGATATTGTAAACAGTTCTTGTAGTTCTTAGCAACCACATGTACACAAAACGACTCTTCCATTGCCTATTTGCCTTTGCTACTTTATTCATTATAGCTTCCCCAAAACAATGGCCAAACTACTTCTCCAAATTTACTTCCTCAACCAATAGTTTTACTATATGTTCGTCCATATATGAAGTCCAGTTGACTTGTACCTTGCATTTGTTGCTATTTGCTTTTAGAACTTGCTATAGCCTACATGCCTTAAAAATTTTCACATTTGCAGGTAGGATAAGGTACAAAGAAACAAGATAGAAGCGATGTTAGGAATAGTACATAACATACAATAAAAATAAGAAAACAATGCATTCATATTCCAAATAACAATTAATTCATACAATGCAGTTGTGATTTACATTGTTACAGAAAAATTTCAGGAAAACAATTAATTGACATTTTATCCAGGTCAGCAGTCAGCTGCTGTAAGTCCTATTCTAAATGCTTTCCATCTCAATTTCTCCCTCCTAGCTCTTGTGAATTTGCTTTCTCGCCACTTTCATTTTTCTCCTAGCTATTTTAAACTTCTTCCTTGCTACCTTGGTCTTCCTCCACACCAGCTCCATCTTCCTCGCCATCCATTGCTTTTCTTGATAATTTCTAAATTAGGCTCTAGATCATGACTCTTGTTCATAATATGATTGGGTAAGATATAACATGCAAAAACTTTATTGACTTGTGTATTTATTGGATAAGCCCCAAATTCGGAAACTGGGCTCACAGAATTCCTGATCGCCGAATCCGGCGCTGACAGCCTCCCCATTCTTAGCTCTCGACACTCATATGCCAGATTCCGATCCTGGGATCCTACAAGGAGGATTTCCAATATATATATATATATATATATATATATATATATATATATATATATATATATATATAAAGGAGCATAACCACAAGCATAACCAAGTCACAAAACAACATCACCACACATCCAATATATCAAAAAAACTTTTGAGTACAATGCGGAAAGAGAAATACAAAGATAGACAAAAGCTCCAAGATGATCTTTGAGTTACACTCCTACCGCCTCCCAATCTATGCCATTTGTCATCCAACGTCACACTGGTCGCACGCACTCTACGGTGGTGTATAAGCTACGAAAAGCTTAGAGGGTGGTGTAAGGTGTGTGTGCGAGGCAAGTGCCAAGTATACAATATCGAGTAGTATTTGATACACAAATCCAAATGACTCTGAAACATCTTGGCATGCTCATGAATGCTATTAGCTGTACCAAGGTTATGCGATGCTGAGGCCTTACACCTACCTTGATGCATTAGGTGCGTGCCAAATGTCATGTGCAAGATGTAATGCAACTCAAGCATGTCGCACCTCCTCATCGGAATCCATATATCAATACAATTCTCTCGGAATATCACCAGGGATCTCTAGTACACTACAAACCGTAGATGGTGCCGCCACATCGCGCGCAACAAGGTGAGTGGAAGAGACCTCACTATTGTACAATCGTATCTACCTCTGTCTGTGAGGCTCCACTTTTCTCCATCCAAGAATATCGGCTCGTCGTCGATATGGCGGACCCATTCCTCGAGAAAAAGCGATGGTCAAACTCAGCCTAGCTTTGCCCTCTCCTCTCGGGCGGGTAAGGCTGCACCCCCTTCCAACTGATTACGACACAGTGAGAAGCGCGGCCCCCTGGTATTCGGCACTCTGCGCTCAAAGCATCCACTCGGTTTAGATATTGGAGCAACCTCCTGGTACCATAAGGGTTTAGAGAATTTCACCTAGGGACATCTATCGCACCCCACGTAGAGAAAGAGATTTCCGGTGTCCAATCCTACCATCTACGATATGCCTGTGGAGGCTACGACCCTGATATCGCTAGGGCGTATAATAATCATGTCATACAAATGCGAGATTCATGAATTACACTATCAGTCATGTAGCAATTTTGCGCTTACCGCGCACTCATGTGGGACAACTCCGCCTATCAGCGAGTCCCATAAACAATCTGTCCAAAGGGCATATGCTATGATCAGTCACTCCTCGTATCAAGCATGCATATGATGCGTATGGACATATATCATGAAGTCATACTAAGCATGTTATACGATGATGAACTCTTTCCTTATAACAAGGATGGGCCTAGATGGCCTATTCATATCAAGGATGGGCCTAACAATTATGGGGGCACAATAGTTTGGGTTAACCCACTAAGGGAAGAGAATGGGCCTAACAGTGGGCCTCAGGAAGGGTTACAATGCGGACATTTAACCATCATTGCTCTTACAATGTGGATATTAAACCATCATTGCTTCCAAGGCATGGCCCATTTAGAACCAACTAGGAAGATGAATGGGTACCATAAACACTATTACATACGTCATGGTGGAATCACACATCACATCGGGTCTCATATACATCGCGTTAGGCCTCACACAAGAGCCTCACATACATCACGTTGGGTCTCACTCATGGGCCTCACATGCATCACATCGGGCCTCATATACATCGCATTGGGCCACAACCCATGGGCCTCAAATACATTACAATGGGCCACAACCCATGGGCCTCAAATACGTCATAATGGGCTACAACCCCATAAGCCTTAAATACATTACAATGGGCCGCAACCCATGGGCCTCAAATATATGACAATGGGCCACAACCTATGGGCCTCAAATACGTCACAATGGGCTACAACCCCATGGGCCTCAAATACATTACAATGGGCCACAACCCATGGGCCTCAAATACATGACAGGGCCACAACCCATGGGCCACGATTACATCACAATAGGCTTCGCCAAATGGGCCA
Organism: Magnolia changhungtana; assembly: GCA_030180095.1. Classification (NCBI taxonomy): domain Eukaryota; kingdom Viridiplantae; phylum Streptophyta; class Magnoliopsida; order Magnoliales; family Magnoliaceae; genus Magnolia; species Magnolia changhungtana. The sequence goes on along the minus strand of JASAUF010000552.1, from coordinate 5,205,866 downwards.
TAAATATATTACAAAGGGCCTCGCCAAATGGGCCATAAATACATCATGATTAGGCCTGCGGGGCGGCCCAATCGATGGACGGCTTGGATTAAATACACATCATAGTGGGCCTGATGGGCGGCCCATTTAATGGACGGCCCAGATTCAATAGATACAATAGGTGTGCCCCACTGTCCTACGCTAGACGGTGGAGATGAAACACACATTAAGGTGGGGTCCACTTGTTTGGACGGTGTAGATAATACTCATGCATCAAGGTGGTCCCCCATCCAGGGACTGGACAGCTTGGATGCCACACGTGTGGGCCCCATGTCTCAGAGATGGACGTTTTGGATATAACACATACATCATGATCAGATCCATGGGGCTTGCTAACGTCAATACAACAGCTATATAGGTGGGGTCCCCAGCAAATGGACGGTGTAGATAAAACTCATACATCACGTTAGTCCATACAAATGGATGGTGGATACAACACATGTATCAGATGGGACCCACTGAACTCGCTGACATCCATACAGATGGACGGTTGGAAGAACACATACATCATGGGGTCCACGTGATGGATGGCTAAGATAAAACACATATACATTAGGTGGGCCCCACATGAACACCCGTCACTGGGCTACGGGCCTCAACATACATTACATACACCCATAAATACATCAAGGCCACAACCCACACAACACGTCCATGAATGGACAATGTCGAAATATACGATCATCATGTGGGTCCCATCCCACACGCAATGGGCGGCCCATTTAATGGACCCCATTCAATAGATACAATAGGTGGCGGTCCCCGGACAACTGTGGATGGGGTGGGCCCCATGACACAATCACGTTAGTCCACACACAAATGGATGGCGCATGATATAACACGTACCTCGTGATGAGACCACAAGGCATGTCATGAGGCCATGTCCGGCAGATGGACGTATGGAGATGAAACAACGTTAAGGTGGGATCCTTGTTTGGGCGGTGTAGATACCACAAGATATATACATTAAGGTGGGTCCACATGTGTGGGACCTACCAGCTTTTGGAAAAGTTGATATTTATGTTTTCATCTAGTCCAGGCCAGCTGGACATCCAGCGGACGAATGGCCTTGATGAAACGTTACATTTGGTGGGTCCCACGGGGACGCGGCCCACCAGGACTTGGATCAAGCTGATGTTTGTTTGTTTCCCTTCATCCTAGCTGGCCCAAAAATGGGCAACAAGGTGGGCCCCATTCGCTGGACGTGCAAAAAAAATCTGGATAGTCTAGATTGTTGGACACATCAGATGGGCCACACACATCGTCACATTAAAAAATGAAATGAGAGAGAGAGAGAGAGAGAGAGAGAGAGAGAGAGAGAGAGAACCAAGGTGTCCGTATCCAGATTTGGCCACGGTGTGACCTGCCTGAAACCGATACATCGGGCGTAACACACGATACGGGGCGTCGATCACAATTTAATTTTTTTTTTTTTTGTCAAAAAATATAAAAAATATGGATTAAATCCTAAATATTATAAGCATTCCAAATATGCATTCATTTATAAATTGGAACATGTTTATGGTGGTGTAACGGTCCACTCTTTGGTGAGAAGTCAGATCGACTGCGAATTTATGAACCAGATAACTGAATTTGACTACAAAATTCATATATTTAATTTTCTAAATATCTAATTTATATACTTAACAATTTGATATCATTTTTCCCAATAGTTCTTTAAAAAATGAAATTAAATTCAGGTAGATGGCGTTGCCAATTTGGGGTTGACTTGGAGGACCAATCCATGCCCCAAATTAGCCTCAAATTCATGCAATTTATTGACATTATCCCACTTATGAATTGGTGGACATTTATTGGATAATGAATCATGAAAAAAATAAATCAAAAGGCCCTATTTTAAAAATAAGCGTCCACAAATTAACAATTAAACTATTCAAACAATTTAATTTTGGCATTATGAGTTAGCAATTACAATTCATAATTTAATTGGTAAATTTTAAATTAATACGTGTCTTGTGTACAATTTTTTAAGGGGCCAAATTAGGTGGGACTTAGATTATGAAGTGTAGCACACGAGTGTCAAAGTTTTTTTGGCCCCACCCGTGATGAATGTGTTATATCCACACCGTACATCCATTTTGCCAAATAATTTTAGGGCATGAGCCCAAAAATAAGGCAGATCCAAAGCTCAGTGGACCGCACCATAAGAAACAACAATAATTAAACGTCCACCAAGAAAAATTTATTGGGGGCTATGTTTTAGATCAAGTCGACATATGTGTTTTCCTTCATCCATGTCGGGACCCTATTAACATGTTAGATGGAAAATAAACATTACAATGGACCCTAAAAATTTTTTAATGGTAAACATTAATATAACCACTGTGGGTCCTATCTTGTGGTCCACCCGAGATTTGGATCTTACTAATTTTCAATCATGATCTAAAATGATGTGGCAAAATGGATGGACTGATGGATAAAATACATACATCATGATGGGCCCACGTGGCCGTGTATCATGTGCCATGAAAGTGTGACAACTCCGCGGTGAATGACGTCCAACAATTCCTGTGGGTGTGATCATGAAGCATGTGTTATATCTATACTTGTCCATTCATTTGATGGGTCTTAAAGTTGACACGAAAAAGAATCAGTGGGTCCACACTTGCAAAAAGCATTATCTCCGGCGCTATTTGTGGTGTGGTCCACCTGATCTTTGGATATGATTCATTTTTTGGATAATGATCTAAAATGATCTCTAAAAATAGATTAACTATTTAGATATAATAAATACATCACTATGGGCCCATGTAACTTTGATCTCCTTTGAACCGCTCGTTGCGACTTCTGGATGTCGAGGAGCGTCATCCGTCTCTGCACGACACGCACCTACAAAGGCACATAGTCAAGGCGGGCACCACCCCATCCGCTTTAGGGGTCGGACACACGTACTCTGGCAAATATAGCTGTGTGTGGTACACCACCAATGGCTTCCATTCTTTTCCACCAAGAGAGGGAGAGTGAAATGAGAGGGAAAAAGAGAAAATGAGAGGGAAAGAAAGGGAAATGGAGAGAGAAGAAGAAAACGAGAGGGAAAGAAAGAGAAAATGAGAGAGAAGGGGAAAGCAAGAGTGTATGCAATATGAAGGAGAAAACGAGAGGGGGCACACATCGTCAGAAGAAGAAGAAGAAGAAGAGGAAGAAGAAGAAGAAGAAAGGTATGTATTTTTTTTTTTTTTTCTTTTTCTTTTTCTTTTTCTTTTTTTTTCTTTAAAACCCTATTTCCGTAATAGCATACGGAGAACGGCCGTTATGGCCCGTAACGCCCAGAACGGCCGTTACTGATCCATGGAGGGTGTGCCTGCTTTCGACCAATCGCGTAACGGCTCGAGCCGTTCATTTGAAACGCCGATACAATCGTAACCATATGGGACACCTCAAGAGAACGGTGTGATGGAGGGGCCTCGCCACTATGGGTACCTTTAATACATGCATCAATACATACATCAAGATGGGTCCCAAATAAGATCCATACCATCAATCGGTAGGCCCCACTTGGTCCATCACAAAAACTAAAATCTAATCTTACAAAACACCCACCGTTGGATCTTCTTGGTTCTATGAAATGTCAAACTCCTTGGCTCTCTTTGATAGAAGATGATGAGGATTGAAGGGCTAGGATGAGAGATTTGGGGGTAGGAAGTGGGCCACACACAAAGCTCTTTTTCTCCTTGGAATGCTTGGACAACCACTCTTTTTGGGTTGCTTGCGGAATGGGTAGAGAATGAGAGAGAGAGGTTGGTTGTAAGAGAGAGGTGACGGGTGATGGGTGTGAGTTATGGAATGTCAAACTCCTTGGCTCTCTTTGACAGAAGATGATGAGGATTGAAGGGCTAGGATGAGAGATTTGGGGGTAGGAAGTGGGCCACACACAAAGCTCTTTTTCTTCTTAGAATGCTTGGACAACCACTCTTTTTGGGTTGCTTGCGGAATGGGTAGAGAATGAGAGAGAGAGGGTGGTTGTAAGAGAGAGGTGATGGGTGATGGGTGTGAGTGATGGGTTTGAGTGACATGAGGGTTGACTTTGGAGAGGGTTGCTTGTCTTGGGGAGAAAGAAAACATGGGTTGTGATGGGATGTGTACTTGACTAGTGATTGATTGATTGATGTGATGTTTGGGTAGAGATTCTCTGGGGATTCGCAAATGCGCAGCATTTTCCTCGAAATAAACGCGGGTCTACAACTCCTGGCCTGGGTATCGCATTGGTGTGCAAGACGCGGCGTTGGAACTGCGGCGACGGTGTAGTCGCAATGGTACAAGTCTCGGGTCGAGTCGACTCAAATATACGGAATGTGACTTAGGGTCGTGCACAAACGCTGATTATGGGTCGCTGGTTGCCGGAATTCGACAAGGAGGATTGCGGGAGCCTACGGAACGGTACGGACTAGGATATGGGTCTTACATAGGGGTTGTCCTCAATATAGTAAATCATGGCCTTCAACACTCCAAAGGCATGTTCTATGGCATTTCGCAATGATGAATGATGGAGATTAAATAACTCTGTTGTAGGCTCATAACCCTGCTTGAATTTTTTTAGATGATACCAAACTCCACAGAAGGGTGTTGGGAAACCAAGCATGTTAAAAAAATCAGCATCAACTGAGTAGTATTTGCCGGGAAAGTGAGCTAGGGGATCTTCTGGTGAAGATTCAGACCTTGGATTTAAAGGTGGAAGAAATGGAGCTTTCGGAGGATGGAGAAAAAAAACCTTAGGTGGAAGCTATCTTAAGACTGTTCAAATCAGTTGAAGGAGGAAGAGATCAAATGGAGGCAAAGGTCGAGGGAAAACTGGCTTAAGAAGGGGGACAAAAATACATAATTCTTCCACAGTATTGCTTGCACCCGTGCTAGAAGCAATAAGGTTGAAAGCATGGTGTTGGATGGCAGAAAAGTTGAAAAGAAAGAGCAAGTGTGTGATGCGGTGGTTAACTACTATGGATCCTTTCTCATTGACGATGGGAGGGCGAGACCCACTCTTAATGATCTAGGGTTTGAGTGCCTTTTTGACATTGAGGGCAACCTCTCTTGAAAAACCCTTTTTGGAAGACGAAATTAAGGTGGCAGTAGACTCCATGGAGAGGGACAAGGTGCGGGAACCTAGTGGCTTCAAGCTGGCTTTCTTCTAAGAATTTGAGATGTGGGGAAGGGTGATATCATGGATTTCATGGTGGAGTTTCGTGAGAGAGGTTGGTTGTCGACTGAGTTAGGAGCTTCATTGCCATTATCCTGAAGGTGTCAAGGGCAGACAGTTTTGAAGGATTTCAGGCAAATTAGCTTGATTAGGGGGCTGTATAAGCAGTGTTCGAGTTGTCGGTATTGCTACAAGTTTCGCTGGCCGGAGATAAAGATATAATATCGTTATCGCCGATAATCGGAAATGCAGGGAAAAAGGGGGAAACATGGAGAAAATGGTAGAATTTTTTAGTGAAACTTCAGGACATGCCTAAATACACATATTTACATATTCAAGAATGCAAAAATTGCAAAAAGAATGCATTAAATTAGAAGTTTCCATTTAATGGGGGCCAAAAAGCATGCGTTGTCGTAAAAAATAACTCAAATAGTAACCAAAATGAGTTCATATAATACAAATGCAGTTGGCATATAGTAATTAAGACATGTAAAAGTAAATGAACTCAAAGATGCCAAATCAAGGATGGATTATATTATCCAATCAGTGTGGTATTTGATACTTTAGCTGCGTATGACACTTGATACCTAGCATTTGAAAATGGTACATGTGGCAAATTCTAACATAATCTAAATCGTGTTTTCGCTTCATTAAGATCTGTGTAACATAATCAAGAGGTTGGATGGCAAAAAAAAAAAAAAAAAAAACCATTACAAAGGCCCTATGAAGTTTTTAATGGTGGGCATTTAATCACCTCTGTTTCCTTTAGCGTGGTCTACCTGAGATGCAGTCATGTAGATCTGTCTCATTTTGTACTCATGCCTTAAAATTATCTATCAAAATAAATGGACGACATTGATAAAATATTTATCATTATGATGGCCCTACATAACATTGACCCATTAAAACAAGTGACATGTGCGCACCCTATTAATCAGTACAGTTATCGTACTGAGTCAACTTCGTGGGGCCCATTGTGATTTATGTATTTTATTCACCCCATCCATCCATTTTACAAGATAATTTTAAGGCTTGATCCCAAAGATGAAGCATATCTAATGCTCAAATAGACCACACCACAGGAAACAATGTGAATTGAACATGCCTACCATTGAATAATCATTAGGGGCCACAAAAGTTTTGGATCCATGTCATTTTTGTATTTTACCTTCATCCATCCCTGTGTGATGTTATGAACAACTTGGATAACAAATAAACACCATTGTGGGCCATAGTGCCTAGGAAGGTTTCAACGGTAGGAATCATTGTCCCCACTACCTTGGTGGTGTAGTCCACCATAGCTTTGGATCTGCCTCATTTTTGGGTTCACTACCTAAAATGATCTCGCTAATTGGATGGACCACGTGGATATAACACATACATCATGGTGGGGCCCACAAAACTTGGTGACGTCCACACACCACTTACGTTCGCACCCGCACACCACGCTAAAATGAAGCGGATTGCATACCGAGTAACTCAATAGGCTAAGTGTACTGAGTAAACTTTGTGGGGTCCACCGTGATTTATGTATTTTATCCACTCCATCCATCCATTTTAATAGATAATTTTTGGACTTAGCCTAAAAATGAAGTATATCCAAACCTCAAGTGAGCACACAATGGGAAACAATGTGAATTGAACATCTACCGTTAAAAATTTCTTGGGGGCTACAAAAGTTTTGGATCAAGCTTGTATTTATGTTTTCCCTTCATCCATGTCCGTGCTATCTTATGAACAGGTTGGATGACAAATAAACATCACTGTGGGCCCAAGAAATGTTTCAACGGTGGAAGTTATTATTCCAACTGTTTCCAATGGTATGGTCCACTTGATCTTTGGGTACGCTTAAATTTTGGTCTCAACCCCTAAAATAATATGGAAAAATGGATGGATGGCGTGGATGGACCAGATACATTCACGGTGGGCCTAATAGAGTTTACTCAATACGATAAGAGCGTACTGAGTAACTCAGTATGTAATCTGCTTTCCACGAAAAAACCAGACGTGGATTAGATACTGACAGGTTGAGTAGCGAGACTCGCTACACGTCACCAAGTTCTGTGGACCCCACTATGATGTACGTGTTGTATCCACAACGTCCACTCATTTGGAGATATTATTTTAAGGCATTACCCAGAGAATGAGGCAGATCCAAAGCTTTAGTGGACCTCACCACACAACACAGCGGGAAGATTGATGTACACCATTGAAACCTTCCTCAGGACCACCGTAACGTTTATTTTCCATCCAATCTGTTCATAAGGTCACAAAGAAACAAATTTCATATTGATCCAAAACTTCTGTGACCCCAAAAAGTGTTTCAATGGTAGACGTTCAATTTCCCACTTTTTTTGCAGTGTGGTCCACTTGATTGTTAGATCTGTCTTATTTTACTTCTGAAGCCTTAAGACGAGCTCGCCAATTGGATTGGCGGTCTGGATATAACACATACCTCATTATCTGACCACTGAACTTGCTGACGTCAATACAACAGGTATACAGCTGGTGTAATGTACACCAGCCAATCCGCGTCCTTATATCAAGCCTCGAAATAAAGAAAAAAGAAGAAGAAGAAGAAGAAGAACAAGAAGAAGAAGAAAACCATGAAATGTCGTTCGCGAGGGATTCTTGCCGAAGAAAGGGGTTTTTTGAGGGAGGGTTTCAAAACCCTATATCATTCCCAAATCGCGAGGAAATTCCCAAATCGCTGATTTTTCGCCGAAATTTCAAGCTTCCAATCGAAAAGGGAAAGGGGATTTTGAGGTTTTTCTTACCTCTTTGCAATGTTTGAAGATCGACAGGAGGCATTCTTCCGAGCTGTGAGTTCCGAATAACCGGGTACGCGATCACTCTCACGTATTTACAAAAATAGCGAAATCAAAGCGATTTTTTTGATTTTTCCTTATTTTTACCTATTTATCGAAAAAATAGGTTGTTGGCTACATGGTTGGTGGCTACGGTCAATATTCTTGGCCATAATCCAAAATTATCGACAATATCTCCGATTTTTCGCCAATGATAGGGTGAGAAACAAAAAATTGGGGTTTCGGTATTGCTAGACTAGCGACACCGATATTATCGGCGATAATATCGACATTTCGTCGACAATTTGAACACTGTGTATAAGATCCTCGCAAAAATGTTGGCTTCCAGATTTAGGGCGGTGTTAGCCATCATTATCTTCAAGAACCAAGGCACGTTCATTGTAGGCAGACAACTTCTAGATAGTGCATTAATAGACCATGAGTGCATCGACTCTTGTTGCAAGGTGCGAAAGGCATATTGTGTAAACTAGATAAAGAAGGCATATGATCACGTCAATTGGAAGTTCTTGGACTACTTATTAGGATGAATGGGATGCGAGCCGTAGTGGAGGGGTTGGATGAGGGAGTGTATCTAGTCGGCTAAATTTTCAGTTTTGGTCATCGGATCTCCCAGATGTTTCTTTAGGTCATCAAGGGGTATTTGGCACGATGACCCCTCTCTCCCTCCCTGTTCATTGTGGTGGCATAAGCTTTGAGCAAGATGTTAGCTAAAGGTCATGATGTAGGCATCACTTGTGGATTCAGGGCTGACAGGCGAGCACCCCAATTTCCCATCTCCAGTTTGCCGACGACACCGTGCTTTTCTGCGAAGCAATTGAAATTATCGTGGCCAAGTTAAGGATATGATGATATTATGTTTTGAAGCAGTCTCGGGTCTAAAGATAAATATTGCAAAAGGTGAGATGTTGGGGGGTGCTTATGTTGAAGGAGGAAGTTAAGCGAATGGTAGGGATTTTTGGATGCCAAGCCAGGGCTTTCCCCTCCATAATGGTAATGCAAACCATTCCCCACCCATGGCTTCCCTATGCAGAGGGGGAGCTGGCATTGTAGTGAAGATGGATTTGGACGAGCCATTACATGGACTTTGCTATGGATTGCCCATTTTTCCTTAGAATTACTTCGATATGACGATCCTAACCATCTAATTGATGACCAGTAGCACAAAAGGTCCAAATCGATTGAAAAGAAAGTTCTACTGATTAGCCTAGACCATTCCGTGTGGGCCCCTCCTTGGATTGCCTATATCTCTCATGATTACCTTGATTACATGCAATAGTCAACACAATGAATGATCCATATTGATCATAAAAGCCTAATTGTTGAGAGTGCAGGAAACCGTCGTTAATTGAATGTCTCTCCATAATCACTTCCATTGAATGATTGTAACCATTTGATGGATGGCCAACTGAATGCATTGTCATGATCGATCATGACAGAAAAATGTCCAAACACAGGTTTAGACTTTCATTACCTTCAATAGTCCATATCACTTATAGAATCACTTTGATTGGACATTGCTAATGATTTGATTGATGACAAAAATAATCGATGATACACATTGATTACACAGGTCCAATAATTGATTTGCACTAATCAACAAAAGACCTCACATTTGATTACTTGTGACCTCCGAAGAATCACTTTGATTTGATGAAACTAACAATCCCATTTTGAACGAATTTGGCGAATTCATGACTTGATGAAATTTCATCTTTTCCTTTTCTTCTTGTTTTTAATAATTGCTTGCCTCATGAATTACACTCCTTCTGTTTTTTGCCTAATTCATGAATCCGGTAAAATATGTTGTCCAAACACTTCATGGATTTGAAAATTAAGAACTGCCAAATTCATGAATTAGGGTGCTAAATTCATGAATTAGGTGTTGATCCGAACAACCTTTATGGCCTATTTGGTAGTCGCCTAAAAATGATTCATCTCATTTTATTTAATTGTAATTATGTATTAGAGGTCATATTTCTTTGTGGTAAGGATTAAAAATAATCTTAATAACCAACAACCATGTTCTCTCATACATAATTACTATTAACTAAAATGAGATGAAAACTCATTTTTAGGCGTCTACCAATCAGGCCCTTACGAATTGGGGTGGTATTTGTTTCATCTCCACGAAGGGATAGTTCCCCGACATGAGACATTGCCATGCGTCCAAGGAGTGTGCATGAGTCTCGCGTCTCCGGATCGTCAAGACTCGGGGTGTAATCGTGTTGCTTATAGGGAGGCTCGGATAGGCAACGTCAGTCCCCGAACCTCCTGTTTTTCTGAAAAAGTAGACTCGGGGCCCATCCCTCTGAATCTCAACCTTTCTTTGCGAGCCGAACCGGGGACGAAGCACTGGATTGTCCCCATGGCTGGAGATATATAGTTTCCCATTCGGGTTTGCATTTCTTCTTCTGACTTGGACCCTGCAGACACAGACTCCGGATTTCCTTCACATTCTCTGGAGTGGTCAGAGACGTCGGATATGTACTCCCCATGATCTCTCCTTGCTTCAGAATTAGATCAAGCCCTACTTCTTCTATTCCAAGAAGAATTCGGTGAAGGTATAATCGAAGCTAAACCTCTGCAAATGAGACCAGCCAACCTCGTAGACGTAATGAGAGGCGATGACAGTTATTCCTAGGATCCAGAAGACCAGAAGAAACAGAGTCCTAGCGAAGTCCAAAAGAAGCATTGGATCAGGGATGCATTGAGCCATATTGGTAGATCTATTGGCCTATCCTTTGGAGATCATCCGAAAGACTTCAAAGCGTTATTTCACTGCATAGAGGCCCGAGGGCGTCCGCTCTCTCCGTCTAAGTCCCCGAGACAGGCCCGCCTCAAGCTCCACTCTAACAGAGAGCTCGAAAGTCTTCAGCCTGACCAATTGGAAAATTGCGGGAGAAATTTGGGATCGGCCCATGCGGGCCGAAGGGGAAGATCAGTTTCTTAGATGATAGTGCTATCTTGGAATGTGCGTGGGGTGGGATCCAGGAAGAAGCGCAGTTTGATAAAAGACATTTGTTCCAGAAGCAGAGCAGATATTATTTGTTTGCGAGAAACAAAGGTTCCTAAATTCAGTGATTTCCTTATGCATTCCCTTTGGAAGACTAAAGATGCGAACTGGGCAGCGTTAAATGTAGATGGTAGTGCGGGAGGTGCAGTTTTGGCTTGGAACTCCTTTGCTTGGTCCCTGCAGAGGAGTTGGGTTGGTAAATTTTCAGTTTCGGTAATTTCGCAGGTAGTCAGTTCCAATTTTTCGTGCCTTATTTCGAATGTGTATGGTCCAAACAAAGTAGCCAGTAGAAAAGACTGTTGGGAGGAGTTATCTCAAGTTAGACAGAACTTCATCGGGCTGTGGTGCATAAGAGGAGACTTCAACATCGTCCATTACCCAGGGGAAAAATCTAGTGGGGCCAAACCGTCCACGTCTATGAGAGGTTTCTCGGAGTGGATCAATTCCCAGGTTCTGGTCGATCTTCCCCTGATGGGGGCAAATACACTTGGTCTAATGAAAGGTCTGATCCGATATGTGCTAGATTAGACAGATTTCCGGTTTCCACTGAGTGGATCGAAGCGTTTCCCCTTTTATCCCAATCTTTGCTTCCAAGACCCACGTCCGACCACAGACTAGTTGTTCTCAGCACTATCGAGGATAATTGGGGCCCTAAACCATTTCAGTTTGAAATCTCCTGGTTGAAGATCAAAGGCTTCCATCAGATGGTTGCGGAATGGTGGCAAGTCCTCTCTGTTGAAGGGTTCGCGGGGCTCAGGCTCTTCAAGAAACTTAAACTCCTGAAGGAGAAGATCAAGGTCTAGAAGAAAGATGATCTCGGTAAAAGGCACTCGGACACTACGGCAATTCTGGAAGAAATCCATGCTATTGACTTAGCCGCTAAAACGATCCCGATGTCCCATGAAACCTGGATCAAAAGAACCAACCTCATTCAAAGCTACTCCAAAATTCTAGAAGACGAGATCTCCTGGAAGCAGAAATCGAGATCCACATGGGTTTTGGAAGGCGACAAAAATACAAAATTTTTCCATAATATTGCTAATTCTCGAGCCAGAATTAACAGAATCAAGGCGCTGGTTATCAATGGGGTCCGCACAGATAAGTAAGAAGAGATCACAGAGGGAGCATTAGATTACTTCAGAAATCTCCTGCTAAAAGAAGATTGGTGAAGACCAAAGCTGGATTTCCTTCACTTCAACCAAATCTTCCATGAAGAAGCCAAAGCTCTAGAATCTCACTTTTCAGCTGCTGAAGTCAAGGAGGCAGTTAAATCGCTGGTTGGAGACAAAGCTCCAGGGCCTGACGGGTTCCCCCTCTCCTTCTTTCACTCTTTTTGGGCAGTTCTAGAAGGGGACATTATGGCCTTTATATCCGAATTTCACGATAGAAGTCGTCCCTCAAAGGAGCTGGGAGCAGCCTTTATCGCTTTGATCTCGAAATCTCAGGGTGCAAAATCTCTGAAAGACTTCAGGTCGATCAACCTGCTAGGAAGTCCCTATAAAATTCTAGCAAAAGTGCTTGCTTCCCGCTTGAGAGGGGTCATGGGCAAACTCATCTCAGATAACCAGAGTGCATTCATCCATGGAAGGCAGATCACTTACAGCGCGCTGATCGCTTTTGAATGTCTCGACTCTCTCTACAAAGCCAAGACCAAAAGTTTCCTTTGCAAACTAGATCTAGAGAAGGCCTACGATCACATGGACTGGGACTTTCTTCAGTACATGATGCGAAGGATGGGGTTCGGAGACAGATGGTGTGGTTGGATAAAGGAGTGCGTGGGGACCACTTTCTTTTCTATTCTTCTCAACGGATCCCCTAAAGGGTTCTTCGCCAGCTCTAGGGGCCTCCTCTAGGGAGATCCTCTCTCCCCTTTCCTCTTTTTAATCATGGGAGAAGCTTTTTCCAGAATGCTGCAAAAAGGCATCGATGTTGGTATTACTTCCGGCTGCTCTATCAAAGGGATGCCTCCCATTTCTCACATTCAGTTCGCTGACGACACCCTCCTCTTCTGCGAAGCTAATCAAGATCAGGCGAGTAACCTTAGAACCATCATTCAGTGTTTTAAGGCTGTGTTGGGTCTTAGAGTAAACCTAGCAAAGTCAGTTCTGTTCGGAGTGAACTTGGAAGAAGTTGAGACTGCTGAGTTTGTGGAGATTCTTAACTCTTCGATAGGATCTTTCCCTACAACTTTTGTAGGCCTTCCTTTGTGTGTGGGCAGCCCCCCAAAGAGCTCGTGGGACAGGGTCATAGAAAGATTTGAAAGGCACCTTGCGTCTTGGAAATGCAAGTATTTGTCTATAGGGGGTTGGCTGACGATGATTAAAGCGGTTCTGTCTAGCCTCCCGCTCTACTATATGTCTCTATTCAAATGTCCTCAATCGGTGCTAGACAAGCTTGAAAGACTCAGACGTGATTTTCGTTGGTTCGGTAAGGGTGATCAGAAAATATTCCATCTTCTTAAATGGAATTAGGTGTGTCAACATACGCATGACGGAGGTGCAGGTGTTAAAAGTCTGAAAACCATGAACTGGGCGCTCCTCGGTAAGTGGAACTGGCGTCTTGTGTCTGAATCGGGTGCGCTATGGAACTCCTTGATCAAATGTAAATATGGTCAATCTACTGGTGGTTGGTGGACCAGAGATTCTACTGCCTATAGAGCTTCTTCCTTGTGGAAAGGTGTGTTGCAGTCTAAATAGGACATTCTAAAGGGTATTGGGTTTTCGCTAGGCAATGGTAAGAATATCCTTTTCCAGAAGGATCTCTGGGTGGGAGAAGCTCCTTTAAAAGAAGCCTTTCCTAAAATCTTTCGGTTGGCCCCCAATCGTCTCATCAGCGTCGCCGATAGCTATTCTTCTTGCGGTGCGGAGAAGATATGGAACATCCCCTGTAGAAGAAATCTTCTAGACAACGAAATTGACGAGCTCGCGACCCTTCTCTCTCTCCTCAATTCTAGAATCCAAGACCAGCAGGACAACAACAGACCTATTTGGAGATTACATAAAAAGGGCATCTTCACGGTGAAGTCATTCTACAACAGCATTTACAAGAAACTCATCGTTCTTGCAGATTCTCCTGCTCACAAGGTTTGGAGATACAGGCTTCCGCCAAAAATTACGGTGTTTGTGTGGCTGTTGAGCTCCAAGAAAGTCCTTATGGTTGATAATCTAAGGAAAAGAGGTATGTGCATCACGAATGTTTGTTTGTGCTGCATGGCGGGGGCTGAAATAGTGGATCACTTGTTCGTCCACTGTGCTTTCACCATTAAGATATGGCCGGTTATTTTTGCTTGGTTCAAGACTCTATGGGTCCTCCCCAATTCCTCCAGTTGCTTGCTCAAGGCTTGGCATGGGACAGAGTTCGACAAGAAAAAATCAAGTCCGGAGATTCGCCTTAGCAGCTACCTAGTGGGCGATATGGGAAGAGAGAAACAGTCGATGTTTTGAAGGGGAGTCTTATGAAGTGGGGTTTGTAGTGAGAAGAATTCACTATCTGATAGTGGAATGGGTCTCTTTTTCTTTTTCTTCCATGGATTGTAACTTGCTTTCGTTCTCTTAGGAGCATTGGCTTGCTATCTCAGCAGGCCTTTCTCCTCTTTTGTTTCCCTTTCTTTTTTAATACAATTTCAAGTCTCCTTTCAAAAAATAAATAAATTCAGAATGTGGTAGAAAGTGAAACCAATTTTAGGGGAGTCGCTCCTTTTTGGCTAGTTATATAATAATCTTAGGCTTAGCAAGTCCTTGTTGCATTATCATGATCTTGTGATGTGGTGTCTCCTAATGTTTTTATTGATCTTAATTTGATTGGAGCAACCAAGGTGAAGCAAGCTTTACCACTTTACATGGTTCCTATTGGCAAGATAATTCAACTAAGGCAGCATTCATGGGAACAGCCGTTGTTTCCTAATTATGGCAAAACCTCGATGCATTCAATCTGGATGCGGATTTCGTACTGAAACTGCCAGTAGCGACGTCGCTATTGGACGGTGCTTCGTGGGCCCCATAATGATGTATGCGTTTTGTCCACATCGTCGATCCAGTTTGGAATTATTTTAGGACATGAGCCCAAAAATAAAGCAGATCCAAATCTCAGGTGGACCATGCCACAACAAAACGACGGTGAATGAATGCCCACCATTAAAAACTTCCTAAGGCCCACTATAATGTTTATTTACCATCCAACCTGTCGATTATTTCATAAAGACTTGGATGAAGGGAAACCCAAATATTAGCTTGATCCAAAACTTTTGTGGCCCCCAAGAAGTTTTTAATGGTGGGCTTCAATTATCACTGTTTCCTTTGTGTGGTCCACCTAGGATTTTGATCTGCCTCATTTTGTGCTCATGCAATGTTCAAAGTATCGGTATTGCTACAAGTTTCTCTAGCCAGGGATACAGAAACAATGTCGATATTGCCGATACTATCCCCGATACCCGGAAATGCAGGCAAACACGTGGGAAATGGTGAAAATTTTCAGCGTAACTTCAGGAGATGCTAAAATACACATTTACATATTTAGGAATTTAAAAACTAGCAAAAAAACGCATACATAATAAGTTTCCACTTAATGGGGGCCTAACAACATATCTTGTCGTAAGAAATCAGTTCAATAGTAACAAAAAATGAGTTTATATAATACAAATACAGGCACCATACAATAACTAAGATATATAAAAGTAAATGAAATAAAAAACATGTGTCCATCCATCCATCAAACCACCCCATTCATCCAACCATCCAACCATCCATCCATCCATCCATCCATGATCCATCTATCCATACATATACACATATACATGCATGCATTTCATCATATACGACCAGGTGCCCATAAAAAAATTGAAATGTAAACATTTTAATGAATAGATTTTTGGCGATATTGATACATTGGTGATATTATTGAAATATCTCCAATACATTGGCAATACAAGCGACCCCTAGAATTTACACGGTTGAAAATATTGGCAATATAAGTGACACTTGGAATTTACATTATCAAAAATTGGTGATATCAATACATCGACAATACTTGGTAATATATTGTTGATGCCTGGAATTTATGATGCTACTAGTGTTATCAATATCGCTGAGTTGGAGATATGGATAATATTGGGGATATTATCGTAATATCAGGGATACTCTAAATAATGAGCTCATGTGCTATAATGAGCTAGCAAAATGGATGGATGGCATGGATAAAATGCTTACATCATGGTGGGGCCCACAAAGCACCATCCAGTAGCGAGTCGCTACTGGCAGTGTGAGTAGGCAATCCACGTCTATTCAATATGCTTGCTATGGTATCGACCATTGTGATGGTTATTTAAGATTTTGTAAGAGATCTCTTATTATTAAGTTTTATGTTGCTTTCCCTTTTGCAATATTGATTAGGTATTTTGACATTTGTTACTACGGCATATGCTAAAAAGTCGCCATACTATAACGGTTTGAGTAGAATGTTTCTATTAGATGCTTTAATACGGATTCCCATTACTTCTTCGTGCTTTGTGCTATTTTCCTTATCTTTTTCCCGCTTGAATGCTTTGATCGTTTATTGTGATTAAAGGGAAATTGGTACTTGACAACAATGTTTTCATTATCGACGATGTTGGCTGATATATTCCTCGATAATCGTTATATCTTGTATCCCACCTATGTGATACAAAACGCACAGGTATTGCGATACAAAACAGTGTTTTTTTTTAAAAAAAAAATTAAATTGTAAATCATGTTAAATCGATATCAAATGAGTACAAATCCATGAATTGGGGCTTCGATTTCGAGATTTGGGGGAGATGGGCCAAGTTGCGAAAAATTGTTACCAATTTCTCTCAAATCGGTTACAATCTTTGTGTCCAAGCACAAAATCAAATATATATGTAACCTGATTTAGTGATTCTTGGTAATTTAGGGACTTTTCGAAAAAAAATATTTTTTTAAATTAAAATTTAATTAAAAAATGTTAAAAAATATATATTTTTTCTCGAAATTCGACTTTGATCAGCGGTCAACTGGTGCCCTCTTTTTAGAGTATCCAGGCATTTTGATGAAATCATCATCACATACACTCTAATTTTGGGATTTGGGGAAGGGTTGATTTGCAGAAAATTAGGAAAAATTTAAAATTTCTACAAATTTTCCTAGATCGGTTGCAATCTTAGTGTCCAAACATGAAATCAAACATTTGTGTAACCTAATCTAGTGATTCTCGGCAATTTGGGATTTTTTAGAAAAATATTTAATTAAAAATAATAAAAATGTTATATATATATATATATATATATTAAAAATTCCACTTAGATCAACGGTCAATTGGCCCCTATTTAAGAGTATTTAGGAGTTTTTGATGAAATCATTGTCTCATACACTCTAATCTTGAGATTTGGGGGAAGATGGGCTAATTAACAGAAAATTGGGTAAAGTTTAAAAATTTTCCAAAGTTTCTCAAATTGGAGAGGATGAGCACCAATATTATATTAGAGAGTATCTTCACTGGTATCATTGTACTATGGCCGAGCATAGTATTATTAGTTTGCGGAGCAGCAATACTATGCCTAGCCCCATTGAGGTGGAGATGGTGATTTTGAGCCACCGTGTAGCTCTATATGGATTTGAGCCACAACCATACACATTATTCACACGTATGTTTCTAATTTCCAGTTTCTTTTGCTTTTGAATGTATCGCTTGTGTGTCCATACATGTCTTCTTACATTTATAAATTATATAAATTGACTTTGAATATAATTGCATCAATTTAGTCAGACAATGCATAGATTAGGACCCCATATAAAGGAAACCTATTATGTGCACTTGTTTTTTGTGATGTTTTAATTTGTAAGTGTGTATGTATTTGATGTCTTTTTTAACAATCCCTGAAGTTTGATTGAAAAAATCAACCAATTTCCCAATGTTTCCCATGTTTCCTAACAATAGCGATACATTACCCGATATAACCAATATATCCCATGTGATAACTGATATGTATCCATATCCTAAAGGGTACGATACATTACGTGATAATGATATAGAAACATTGCTTGACAATTCAATTCTATCAATGGTCAATTCTATATTATTTTTATTTTGTGACATGATTCTTAAGTGCTTTTCCATGTCTTTCTATCATATGATTTTTTTTAATCCTTTCCTCCATTTCTGCCATCCATGTGCATTTGAAATTGTTAATTGCTTTCTAGTCATTTATGCATTCTTTCTTCTATTATTTGATAAATTGCACCATCTATTTTTCCAAAAGAAAAACTTCCATGAGCAACTTGCCTTCTTATTCAACTCCTAGTATTCTCTTTATATTTTAATGATTATCGATATTCTCTTTTCTTTTTCTTTTTCTTTTCCCTAGATGCGCCTTTTTGCAACACAGTCGGAGTATGCGGATCGCCTAGCATCTGCAGTATGTCCAGCTTTACCTTATTTTTGTGAATATCTTCAAAGTCCAAATGTCGATTGCTATTTATTTGATCATGATAGTGTGTCTGTGTGTGGGTGGGTGGGTGTGCGTCTTGTTAACATCTCCACCTTTATGGGGACTTTAGTAATGTCCCCAAACCTTTTGAATGACATGTGGGACGCCTGATCTTCATCGGGATGGCTTATTCAATAGTACCGTGATGCAAGCACCAATTGGATGATCCTAACTATTTTGATGGGGCCAATTTGATACAACTGTCCGTTTTTTATGAGCCATGGATCACATGGTTAGAATCATCAAAGCAAAGTGCTACTTTGGAATCATTAGCAATATAAAGTGGGATCTATCAAATAGATGTTACAAGTTGATGATTTGACCTATTTTGCTTCTCAGTTTATTCTCAACTGTCCATTTTCCATGCCATTGATCAGATGTTTACGATCATCCAATTGGGTGATTTTTGCATCATTGCTTGCTCCTAGTTGCATGAATGAAGGAATGGTTCAAATCAACAATAGGTCACCTGATGTGTCATTTAAAAACTTTGGGGATATATACATAATGTGTTGATGACAGCCACTCCGATCATCATGCACACCCTCCTGTGCTTAGCCTTTGGCCTGAAAATAAAGCCAATCTATGACTCGGGGTCGGGGAACATCATAGGGAATATAGTCCCTTGCTGAAGAAGGCTGAGAGGAGAATCCTGGGATGGAAGGTTAAGCTCCTCTCACAAGCTGGTAGGGTGAGCCTCAACAAATCTGCAGTGGCAAGGATCTCAAATTTCCTCATGTCATGTTGAGGCTTTCAACTCTAAGAATAAGGAATCAAGGTAACACTGAATGCGACTATTCCAAATAGGAGACCACTAACTGTGCTGAATCAAAGTGCATGGGGAAGAGTGCCTATTCCACAATTTGGTGCCAACACTAGCGGTGGAAACCTTGGGAGTAATCGCAGACTGGCTGAACTTGAATTCCAAGGCCTGGCAGGAAGACAGACAGAGGCTCCGATCTGTTCCCTTGTGCTGGAACCTATGGAAAAACTAGGAATGGATTGTTATTCAATGGGTGTGAAAACCAATCCAAAAAGAACTACTCATAGAGCTCTCTAAGCTGCTGAGTTAATGGATATCCTAAGAGATCTGATGGAATCTAGCATGGGTACTAATAGCCAGCCTAAGGCAAGTTGTACCCTAACAGTAACTTGGAATCCTGCCTCCAAAGGTTTGGAAAACAAACCTCAATAGAGAGCCAGCAACAGAAACACAGAACGATATATGTCGGGTTTCTTCTAAGCTGATACAGGGGAATCTATTGTGGGCTTCCTAGACCCGGGGGAGGGCTCTACACTCATAATGGAGGCCCTCACACTCTATAAGACTTAGAATTAGCCTGTGAGCTCAAAATTAAGAAAATTCTAATAAGAAGGTGACTCCCTCTTAAAGGTTAATGCTCTGAAAGATGGAAATGTGCTCCCATGGGAGATTACTAACATCATTGTCTATTGCAAGACTGCACTGAACTGGTTCCATTCATGGGAGGTTGACCACATAGGGGGAAGGAAATACTGCTGCTGATAGAATTGGGAGAGAGGGTTTGGCTCTCCTTGTTTGGAAGGGACAACCTCCAAGTTTTTGGATCGCTATTTTGTTTAAAGACTCTTTAAACAGCTCTCTACCTGATATGGCCTGATGAATTTCTTGGTTTAAAAAAAGAAAAAAAACCGTCTTGGTTGACAAAGCCCATCTGTGCCATGGCATCATAATAGTATCTAAAATTGGCAATCACCCAATGTTCCCTTATGAAACAGAGCCTTTTCTAAATGGTTGAAGTTGTTGGAAACCAGTAACCATAGTCACTTCCTCCTAACATACAGTAACCAGGGCTGTCAATGGCCCGGCCTTGGGCGGCGCCGAGGTCTGTCCAAGCCTGCCCCCACAATGTAGAACCATGGGTAGAGCCCATCCCAGGCCCATGACTGGCTAAAACAAACAGGCCTGAGCTTGGCCTGTGATTAATATGAACAGCCTGAACCCAAGGCTAAGCCCAAGCCCAGCCATCCACTTTTGCAAGATTTGGGCTGTCCATTTAGTGTGCCCTATCATGCATGATATATGTAAAAAATGCCTTTGAAATCCTAAATGGTCCGGCTGGGCTTGGGCCGGACTGATGGATTCTTTAACAAAACCCGATGAATTATTTTCTGGCCCAAGCCCAGGCTGAAGTGGGCCAGACCTGAAAAGCCTGACAAGGTAGCCCAGTCCATTGACCGCCCTGACAGTAACTATAGCCTTACGAATGTTGTGATTTCTATGATTTCATGTTGTTTGAGAATATCGTGTTATAATTAGAATTTCTCTCAAGCAAACATTTCGTGTCAATACCTGTGTATGTCTCCTCAAATTGGACAGTTCTTCTAGCCACTAGATAGTAGTTAGAAAAATTGTTTCTGAGGTACCATATTCTCTCCTGTGTTCTATTTACAATTATTTACACAACTTGGATGGAATTTATTGACTTTTTTTGTAACAGGTGGAATCTGAGAACCGTTGTACGAGTCAAACACGGTTATTAATTGACCAAATAAGCGTGCAACAAGGAAGAATTGTGGCCTTAGAAGGTGTGGCCATATTAGTTGATACATTAGCAGGCTTTTCTTTTTCATCCATGTTAGATGTGCATTTGGTGCTTCCATGATAAAACTAATGCAGAAGGGGTCAATAGTTACATTGATAGGGAACTTGGAAGTGTATTTCGTGAGATTGAATGTGAGAACATTCTTTTTTTAACGGCTTTGATTCTTTTCATTTTATGTAAATTTATTCTCAGAAAATAATGTAAACTTAAAATGCGTTTTGCCAGTGGTGTGTTTGGAAACCTATTTATGTGTGGGTGGTTCAGTAAAGATACTTGCGCTCCTATTTTCATTGAGCCATAAAATATTTCACATACGTTCATGAGGCATTTCTGCTGATCATATTATGAAGCCATGAATTCTGCTTGTGGTTGATTAAGTGGGGCATTTAATTCTTTTGAGCCTATTCTTCTAACTGTTTTCTGTCTATTGTGCATCATTTTTTCGACTTTTATATTTTGCAACAGTACCATTCGTATCCCAATTGCAATTGTCACTGTTAATGCTTTTAATGTTATGGTTTGCCCATTTCAACTCATGTTATGGGATGAAATGGCAATAAGTTTGATTTCAAGGCATGAGGAAGTATTAATTTAAACTTTAAATGGTGTTGGGAGGATACATTTATTAGTGAGGAAAGGGAATGGTGGCCTTAAGATACCTACAGTCCTGCTGTCATTGATGGAAGGCAGAACATTACCTCAAAATGTGATGTGCACTGTTTTTGAACCCTTATTTCTGCAACTAATGGGGACAGAATGTCCTCTTGGACTACAACTTGAGGGGACTACTAAACTGGCTATCTATTGGCAATGGCCTCTTCACTTCCATTATAGTGCCCATGCTCGGGATTTGCTAGTGTCTATTAATTTAAGAGGGAGCCTTAAGAAATTCGAGGCACTCACTAATGTAGCTCAATTGGAAAATCAAACTACGATAAAATAGATTTAAATATGTAACACTTGCAGATGATCAAACACTCCAATTGTTGCCATAAAATTGATATTTAGGACTTTGGCTGTACATCCTAGCAGCTTTCTATTTAATTCAATTAGAAAAAGGAAGAAACCCTCTGTTAGAGTGAAGGGAGACTGGAGGATAATCCCAATAACCTACTAGTCTAAACTAACAATCAAATGAGAGTCTCGTTCTCATCGAATAGTCACATCATGAGTCATCTGTCTGGCCTATACAGATTTCAATATGAACTCCAGGAGGCTTCTCGAAGAATACCTAATCTTAAATTTTTTGGGTCCAAAATACTTGCCTCTAATAATCAATCCACTTCCAATTAACTGGCTATAGAAAGAAAGGGTGATACCCAAATAAGGAAACAATTGGCAAAGTCAAGAAAGGGAGAAACCCAAATAAAGAAACAATTGGCAAACTCCAGATCATACAAGAAACTTCATGCACAACCATGTGGCCATGGGGGCTGTATCGTTGTACAATACCCCCATATATACTTCACCATTTGTCTATATGCCCTCGCAAACTTTAACCAATCAGTTATCAATCAAGTTCAAGGGCATCTGATTGGATTGGTGTGTTCCACAACCCAGTCAGACCATTGGTCCAGTCTAGAATATTCATCTGGACTGTCAGTATGATCTTGATTTTCATCAACTCAATTTAGGCCCTTTACATAATGGCCTTTATGACACATCATGGGTTGAAGAGGGTAGTCTATGAATGGAGGTGGTGGGTAGGAAATATGGGGTGGGAGGGGGGATGGTGAACCCAACAATCATCATTGTATAGGTCCTGTTTTCTTTTGAAGTCGGTAGCGTCTATTAAAAGTAAGGTGTGGGAAGGGGTAGATTTTGCGCTAGGTAATGGAGTAAAGATAATGTTTTGGGAGGACATATGGGTGGAGGATCAAAAGTTGAGCTAGGTGTTCCCTAGGCTAGCAAGGTTTGCAATAGAGGCAAATGTCTTGGTGGCATGTTTTCATTTGCAAGGTGAGGAAGTTACATGGCTACCGCCGTGCTGGAGGAATTTAGATGAGAGTGAATTTGAGGAGCTCATCAATTTGTTAAAGTTCTATCCAAGGTTTGCCCGATGCTTAATAAACCAGATTCGATGATTTAGCGAAAAGAGAAGTCCAGGAAGTTCTCAGTAAGATCTTTTTTCAAGGTTTTAAGCAATGTAAGGAATAATGTCAGAATTGGTCAATCCACCTACATATGTTGTTATGATGCTCCTCCAAAGGTTGTTGCCTTCGCATGGTTAGTGGGAAGAGTATTTTGTAATGCTAATAGTGGCCAAAATGGCCACAATGGATACCTTTACAATATGGGTTATAACGATTGTTATGACCCCCGTAACGGCCGTCACGGTCATTTATATATATATATATATATATATATATATATATATATTATTGAAATAAAAAACTTGAACTACCTATATCTGCCCTGTAATGTTGAAAAAATAATCCATAAAACGTCTATCTACCCCATAACAGACCATTACGAGGCTATTACGACCTTTACAGGGGCGCGTAACGGGACGTTAACGGCGGTTACTAATCATTTTTTTTTTCCATAACAAATGTTACGACCATTATGACCCTGCAATGTGTAACAGTTGCCACCATTACCTTTACATAACGGCCTTTACGCCCACGTAATGGCCTTTACGATACACCATGAGTGGGATATAACAAAGTGTTAACAATGGACAATCTTCGCAAGAGGAAGACGATGCTTCCGAACGTATGTGTTATGTGCTACCAAGACCAAGAATCTGTAAATCATTTATTTATTCATCACTCTCTTGCAAGAGTTGTATGGGAATGTGACATAGGACAACATGATCTACCCTAGATGTGTAGAGTTAGAATTTAAGATAAACATAAAATAAACAATCAATTTTCAACGTGGTTATTCATCATGAATAAGAATTATTTGAAAGAAAACTCATCAATGATCATGGCCATCCATTATAATCACGTAGTACTAGAGATTCAAATATGAAAAGTGGATCCTACGACAGATAAGACTTTCATGTCTCAGAAGGGTCAATTCAACCATCTAACGTGATGATCTAATCCTTTAACAAACTTTTAGATTAAATAGGATTATCAGTTGGGGACGTTTGTATAGGTCTAAGAAGTAGGAAATTCACAAATAGAATTTTAGATTTTTTGAAAATAAACTAGATGGAAGAAAGAAGTAAAAAGAAGATTAGAATAATTAACTAGAGAAAGAAAGTAGAAGACAGAGTAGGAGGAAGAGGAAGGTCTCACACTTGGCTATGGAAAAACTTAGTAGCTTTATTCTTTTCTTAAAAAATAAAATTAACTATAATGTTTAGGGCTTAACTCCCTTTAAATAGAACTTGCAAATAAAATGGAATATACCCAAATACCTCTAGTTACATAGATTAGAAACAACCTAAATATGAAACTAACAAAAGTTTTAGCGTAGAAACAACCTAAGTAGGAAACTAACAAAAATAGAAATTTTTTAATACTAGAAATTTCTGAAAATCAGGAAATTAACTAATATAGAAATTTATAAAAACAAACAATTTCTGAAAATAGAAATTTCTAAAAATAGGAACTTTTAAAAATAGAAATTTCTGCAATAGGAAATTAACATAAGACTATCAAACTAAAAAATAAAATAAAATTCTGCAATAAGCTTCTCTTAATCTTCAATCTCATCCTATCCATAGTGATGCTTGTGGGGCCCACTTCTGTCGATGATAAACTTTAGACGGTTGGATGTCCTCATCAGAATGTTTCTTTAAATTGTTTGATATAGCATGGGTTTCACTACGCTCCACAGATCAATTCTTATTGATGTGGTGCAACGATGCTTTTGGAAAAAGCAAGGCAAAAGTGTGGTGGCTTTGCTTGCTTGCAGGGATATGGTTCATTTGGTTGGAAAGGAACAATCGTTGTTTTCGGAGTCGGGCGGGGCGAGTCTCGGAGGTGTTTAATAGGGTGAAATCAAATTTAATGGAATGGGTGTTCGCATCTAAGGTTGTTGATCATTTTCCTTTTAATTGGATCTAGTTGTAATTTCCCTTTTGGGTTTTTTTTTGTATATTTGTATATTTTGGCTTCAACCTTTGTGAATAAGATTTTTCTTCATTATTCAAAAAATAAAAAATAAAAAATTGAAAGCCTAATTTATGGTCCAAATTGACCCTTTGTGTTAAAAAATACACCAAACAATGTTATTGCGAGATTTCTAAATATTGGTAAAATTTAAAAAATATCACATTTTATTGCGATATTAATGTGATATTATTGTGAATGGTAAAAAAAAGAAAAAAAGAAAGTAAAGTGTTGTATCATCATCATCTAAAACTTATCCCAATTAATTGGGGTCGGTAACAAGAATTCCCACTTTGCTATACCACTTTATCAAGGGCTAGATCTTCAGTTATACCATAGGTCATCAAGTCTTTTCTTACTTCCTCTATCCATGTCCTTTTGGGCCTTCCCATTTCACTCTTAGAGCCCTTTAATAGCTCAACTTGTACCAACTCACTCAATAACTGGCATGGTTCTCTCTCCATTGACCAAACCATGTATAGTGCGGGGGCATTTTCACACCGGGCTCGAGTGGAGTGGCTTGTGTGAAGTGGGGGCACACTCGGTGTGGGCAACCCATGTGAAGTGAGGCCTACGAGGGGGGTTCGGCTGAGGGCCTGATTTGGGCTATGAGATAGCCATTGTTGTAGCTAGCAATTGTTGTCGCTTGCTTTCGCCTTTGGCTTGAAGACAAGACTAGTGGTGATTGTTCTAGTTGGGCAATGGGTAATCAATTAAGGGCTTGACGTAAAGGGATTGATTCACCACATTCTATCAGTCCAAGCTTTTAGAGCAAATGGTTAGTTGTCTTGTGTCAAAAGTGGTATTAGAGAGGGAGGTCTTGTGTTCGAAACTCCTCACCGAGGGTGATTAATGCAGTGGCATTTTCACACTGGGCTCGAGTGGGGTGGCCTATGTGAAGCAGGGGCACACTCAGGGTAGGTGTCCCGTGTGAGGAGGGGGTTCAGCTGAGGGCCTGGCCTAGGCTATGACATAAAGGGATTGATTTGCCACACGCTCTATCCATTCAAGCTTTTAGAGCAAGTGATTAATTGTCTCGCGTCAATCTAAGTTTGGTTTCCCTCATCTTATTACTCATTGATACTACTCTTTAAGTTCCCTCAGATGCATTCATTTCAATTCTATCATTTGCAGTTTTGCCACTCATCCATCTTAACATCCTCATATCAGCTACACATCCTATGAATACGTTTTTAACTGACCGACATTTTGTCACATAAAGCATGGCTAGTCTTTTAGTTATCTTGTAAATTTTCCCTTTTAGTTTGAGTGGTACACGATGATCACATAAAACTCCAGAGACATCTCCATTTCTTCTTGCCAACTTGAATTCTATAGGCAACGCCCTTTCCAATCTCTCTACTCTCATGAATTTTGACCCAATATATTGAAAGTGGTCATTTTGGGAAACTTTTTGGTCAACTATCTTAACTAATTCCTCATTTTAACATGCCTATTCTGACCAAAATTGTAGTCCATATACTCTACTTTAGTTTGACTAATTTACGTACACCACGGGATCTCTTCTTGCAAATGCCTTGTTAATTTGTTCGTAACCAATGCGAAAAGGTATGAGCTCAATGTCGACCCTTGGTGTAAGCCTATAATAATTGGGAACTCACTTGTCTCTCCACTAATGGTCCTCACATTTGTCACTGTTGTCTATACATATCTTTAGTCATGTCAATATATCCTCTTGAAACTCCTTTCTTTCCCAACATCCTCTAGATTAACTCTATAGGGACCCTATCATAATCTTTATCAAGTCAATATTATAAAGACCATGCGGAGATTAGTAGCTTTAGTTGTAGACCTCCTTGGCATAAAAACGTAATCGATTTTCTGATACAATTGTCTCATGCCTTGGTCTTTGCTGAATCACTCTTTTCCGAAGTTTTTTAGTTTGGCTCATAAGTTTAATCCCATGTTAGTTAGTGTAACTTTGTTTGTCTCCTTCATTCTTATAAATAGGTACCGCCATACTTTTCCTCCATTCGTATAGCATTTTCTTTGATCTTACAATCTTATTTAACAACTTTGTTAACCAAAATAACCCAATATCTCCCATACCTTCCAAACCTATATTGGTATACCATCTGGTCCAAGGGCCTTTTCTTTTTTAATCTTTCTCAAAGCTTCTTTCACTTCAAATATCCTAATCTGACAAAAGTATTTATGGACTCTTACATCACTTGAGTTTGTAGTTCCCTCTATATGTATGCTCTTAGAGTAGTTGTCATTTAACAAGTTCTGAAAATAGCTACTCTACCTTTTATTGATCTCATTGTCCTTTACTCCTACCCTCTGGTCATCACTCTTAATGCATCTAACATGATTAAGGTCCCTGCTCTTCCTCTCCCTTTCATTTTTGCAGTTTGGAAGACATTTTTCTTACCTTCTCTTAATGCCAATCTATTGTAAATATCATCATAAGCCTTAAGTTTTGCGTCACTTACCACTTTCTTAGCAATCTTTTTGGCATTTCTATCTTGTTCAAGACTTTTATTGTTTTAATCCCTTGCCAAGCTTTGAAACATGAACATTTCTTGTTAATAGGCTTTTTTTTTTTTTTTTTTTTTTTTTTTTACATCATCATGCCACCAACAAGTTTCATTATTTGATTGGCTTTTCCCTCTGGATACTCCTAAAAACATCTTTCGTCACTTTCCTAATGTTTTCAAACATCTCATTTCATGTAACATTTACTTCTTCCTCGACATGGCATGGTTTAATGATGGCTTATTATCTTTAGCCGTGGCCTTGAACGATTGCGGATAACATGATGGTTGTTTGTAGGGAACATATTGTGCTAGTTATTTTTCTTTTTGTCATAGAATAATTTTTTATTTTAAGTCTTTTATTTATTTATTTATTTTTTATAAACCTAATGTGGTGTTGAATTTCAGAAGCAAAGAAAAGACAAGATGAAGAATGTGGGCATTTGAGGGCCCTTGTTCAAGATCTTGAAAGTATGTTTACTTGTATTTCTCAGTAACAACCTTTTGTTGGAGTTTATTTAATTTAATTTTGTTCCTTATGGAGTTCTTTGTTTTGTCCACACTTGTATTATTATCAAACAGAATTCATCATTTCCAATGAGGAGAATTGCAGTTTTAAAAGGCAAATAATTGTGAAAAGTTGGCATTGGGAATCCATGAATTTGACGCAGATTCTGCAATTCCTCCGTGGCCTTTTGTCTTTTCATTCAAGTTTAGGGAATGATTTTTCTGACAAATTCTATAAGCAGTTATTTCTCCAGAATGTATTGTTATTACTGTCAATCTTTTAACATTATTGATTGACTGTATGCATCGGCATATCGGGTCTGACGAGATCAACATGTTGAATGCCTTGTGTCCAATGTTTGATACCAAACAATCCATCCTTGTATCAGTTACAGCATGTAATGATTTGTCTTTTTGCTGCAGAGAGGGGTCTACAGAGATTGATTGATAAACAAGAGGTGGAGGATGCAACACTGCTTGATTCCTTGCTGTCTTATGATTTCTTGAGAATGGCATCACATAAATTAATCCAACCTACCCCGCTCATTCAAATTCTCAGGTGCATGTAGCAGCTGTTGTGGTAATGGCATGCAATCGTGCAGACTATCTGGAAAGGACAATTGAATCCATCTTAAAGTATGGTTTATGTTCACCAATTTGTTGTTATTCTTTATAAAACAATTTTATATGGAAGAATGTATTCTCTTTTATAAAATGATCAGATATTCAGCTGAGCCACTAATCCTGTTTCTTTCCAGATATCAAAGCACTGTTGCTTCCAAATTTCCGCTTTTCGTATCACAGGTATTTATTTACTTCTAGAATTATTGTGTTTGACACCCATATAGGTAGTTGTCAGAAGGGAACATTTTGATACATTTCTTCTCCTGGCCTGGCCTTAAGATTCGTAAAGTCTTTGTTCAACTAATGCTATTACTGATTTTGTAGGATGGGCCAGATCAAAGTGTTAAAAGTAAAGCTTTAAGCTACAGTCAGCTAACCTATATGCAGGTGAAATTGCGACTCTATTTTTGTTTCATGATGGATGTTGATGGTTTTCAATTGGATCTTATCTTTGTAGCATGTAGAAATGGGGGGAGGGGGAGCCTGTGTTTTGCTCCTCTAGAATCTTCTATTTATAATAATAATAATAATAATCAGTTACAAGAGATAAGCTCAGAATAAATACAGGGTAACTGAATATATTTGTATTCTCACACTCAAATATACTGCAAAGTATGTCGAAGATTGCATACTCTAACATTGCCCCTCAAGCTGGAGCATTTATGTTATGCATGCCCATCTTGCTGATGATTTCAAAAGTGGGAGAGGCTGACTGCACTTTTCGATGACTTTTGGGATGTGAACCACTTATAGTTGCATGAAGTGTGAATCGCAGTGGCAATAGATTCGGGTGCAGGACTTGTGAAGCGTCTGTTTCAAAATGTATTCAGGTATAAATAGGTAAGAAGTAGGAGTGGTACCTAGCTAGAAGGATCATGCAAAGTGCTACTAAAGGAGCCACTGGCACATTCGGTGGCTGCTAAAGGATCTAGCGGCACTTCAAATGGTTGGGATCAATGTTGTCAAAATCATTAATGTATTGCAAATCTTAATAAGGATTGAATCATTTCGAATTGCAAATCGTAAGTTTTTTTTAAAAATTATTTTCTTAAAAAATGAAAAAAATTGCAAAAATATAAATAAATCAAGGAAAAAAAAAAAAAACTCATCAATCATCTCTTTCCCTTCAATATGCACAAACTAATATACCGCCTAATCATGATAATGTTAGAGGATTCTCGTCTTTCTTTTATTTTTGTCATTCAAGAAATTTAATTTAAACATACAAGAATTCTTTAATAATTTACGTTCTTTTTACCTTTCTTGATCGTAGAATCACGTTGGAAAAGCGGCATTTGATTTTGTAGAGTAGACCAACAAAAAAGGATATTTTGATTTGTAACCGTCATTATCACAATACATTAGGCAAGGTATTAAAACCGTTATCGGGCCAATACCCTTTTTATTCAAAGGCCATGATGGCCATTATAGGAGTCGCAATGGCCATTACGGCCCATATTGTTACGGCCACCGATACCGTTATTGAATTCCTTGCATATAGGACAACATGATTGCAACCATCTATAAAAACATATCAGATGAGTCATAAATCAATTTGGTGTTTTTTGACCAATTTAAAAGTTGGAAATCATAAGAAAATGCAATACAGTTTAACCTAGAAGAGGATTCATGTAATCTCTTATAAAGAACATAATAAAATAATTGACCTCTTCCAAATGATTCTTAAAGCTCCCGCCAATTTAAAAACATAAAATGAAAGCCAAAGTAAAGCTTAAAATAGAAGAGAACAAGTATAATTTGAATCCTAAATTATAAGGCTCATCTAAAAAGGGTTTCAAGGTGGGATTCAAATTGTTTTGCTTAAGATTTGATTAAAATCGTAAATTGTAGAATTTTGACAACTATGGTTGGGATTTGAATCACTGGCTGTTCCAGTGGCTGGGTGATGTAGGACAATTAACCACTTGCTCTAAAAGCTCGAATGATAGAGCATGATGAATTAATCCCTTTTATGTCATAGCCCAGGCTCCATATTGCATAGGTTAGGACCTCGGCCGAACACTTCTCATGGGCTCCACTTCACATGGGTTCCGCTTCATACGTGACACCTACTTCACACAGATGGGGCCTGCCTTATATGAGCCACCCGCCTCACACAGGCCGCCCACCCCGAGTGTGCCCCCGCATCCCACAAGCAACCCCACTCGAGCTCGATGTGAAAATGCCCTTGCATTAATCACCCCCGGTGAGGAGTCTTGAACACGAGATCTTCTGCTCTGATACTACTTTGATGCATGACAATTAACCACTTGCTTTAAAAGCTCAAACTGATAGAGCATGGTAAATTAATCCCTTTATCTCATATCCTAGGCTCTACATTGCATGGGTTAGGGCCTTGGCTGAACTCCCCTCGTGGGCCCTACTTCACATGGGTTCTGCTTCACATGAGCCACCTGCTTCACACGGATGGGGCCCGCCTCGCACAGGCTACCCACTCCAACTGTGCCATTGCATCCCATAGGCAACCCCACTCGAGCCCGATATGAAAATGCCCTTGCATTACTGGGACACTTCTGGTGGCTGTAGAATGTTCTGGTAGGAAATCGATGGTACTACTGGTTCTAATTAGAAGCTCGAAAGAGCTCTGAATTAGAATTTTCTTCTAATGATTTAGCAACAATGACGGTGCTAATGCAGTGATGAGTAGCATACTAGTAGAAGGGGTCATCAATGTCTGTGCCTAAATAGGGCTCTGAAGTTTGCACTGAATGATGTTCACCCGGAGATCATGCCATGAGAAAAGTGCTCAAAAGGAAATATATGCCCCTTGGATCTGAAGTTGTGCTAAATATCATGCAATTACGGAGCACCAATCTAAGAAAGGGAACATAAGCTATCGAAATGGCTGACGGTGGATTGGTTGGAGTGGGAAACAACAATACAAAGACAACACTGGTTGGAGGCGGGTTACTGATGATTTGGGCTTCGAAGTGGTGTTGTAGTCGGCAATGTAGATGGTTGCTAATGGTGGTGGGAAAGTGCAGATGCAAATGAATGGGTTGAGCAAACATGTATAAGAACCAACAACTGCACACCACAATGGTAGCGAGCAGATCTGGTGTGGGAGGAGTTCGAGGATTTCGTGACCAGATGGATGACCACACCTACAACAGCATTGATGATGGATCGATGGCTGACAATGATTTGGGTTACAGATCTACTTCTGAGATGGGTTTGAGGATGGTGGTGCATATGGCTGTTAAAGCATTTTTCCTAGCTGACAATAGTGAATTTGACAACAATCAGATCAGGCTCAATCAGAGACAACATATCCGATAAAAGAAGAATAGTGGCTGTGGCAAAGGCAGCGGAGTTGGTGGTTTCAAAGAGTGGAGCTGCTATGGTGGTTGGATTTACCAGGCAATGACTCTTATATATATATATATTTTTTTTGGGGGGGGTCTTGCGGGCGATGGATGTGAAACATTGTGTGATGTTGATTAGTGTAAATATTTTCTCAAGGAGAGGGGGAATGGATGATGGACACTCAAAAGAAAGATTAGCCAAATGGCTCTGATACCATGTATAAATAGGGAGAGAAGTGAGAGTGAGGGAGCTTGTATTTTCCTTCTCCGTTAGAATCGTTCATTTATAATAGTAATAAGTTACAAGAAATAAGCTCAAAACAAATGCAAATGAAATCTAAAAGAGGGGGATGGATGGTGTGATGATGATTAGTGTAAATCTTTTCTTCTATCATCATACAAGGTTAAGCAAAGGGGGATGGACGGTGGACACTCAAAAGAAAGATACACCATTATCTCCATGGATATGGTGCAACACAGGACAACCGAATATATTTGTGCTCACACCCACAAATATGCTGCAACATATGTCGAAGACTGTATACTCTAACACATCTTGTCAGACAAAATAGAACAGTGCATTCGTGTCATCTTTTTCTGTATCTGCAACTGAATTATAGCTCCCTACTGAGAAATATCATGTGTTTACCATGCCAATGCGCAAGAGCTTTGCAGAATGAACATCATCTTGCTATGCCAATTTTCCTCGGACATGACTATTAATGCTTGATGCAAGGTTGGCAAACACATGACCCGGCCTCAACCTGGTCAACCTGTAGAGTTGACTCCAGTGTGTCCTCTATGGCTCAAGCAAGCCTAATTAGTTTGTTATGATTATTATAAAGGGCTTTGCTAAGCCCACATGCGTGCGCAAGTCAGCTAATGCAGATGCCGCCACATTTGCGTGCATGGCAGACAAGTGAAATACCCAAGTCATCCATTAGTGGATCTCATTGCATAGATGTTAGCACCAAAGATAAAGATGGTCCATCAATAGGTGTGCCTTGATATTGTAAACAAATTGACAGGCTTGAAAACTTGGCTGATTTTTTCACAACTGTACATTTGTGACTGGTGGTCCATATAGAACTATTTCCCACTTACCACTTAAACCGAGACAACTTGGCCGAACTGAGTTGTATTGGATGATGTTTTGAACCATGGGTGGCACTATGCATTAAGGTAATAGTCAAGTGTCACCATGATTCACAGGCCACCTTTAGCCAAACAATCCACTAGGTGTTGGCTTCTCTTTGAATTAAGCTAAAAGAAGTTAGTTCAGGAGAATTTAATCCTCTAACTTCGTTTAGAATAAAATGTCATTTCCATAGAAATTACCTTTGCTATGATGCCTACGAAGTAACACTTTTTGAATCTCCTTCAATGATTAATTGGTCCAAGGAACCAACAGTAGCCTTTATCAAGATATTCCTGTCTTTATTCACTTCCACCTCTGCTTAGTTTGAGTCACCAACCCCCAGTGGACCCAAAAAAGCTAAAATGATATTGCCTTGGTCATCCTTGACAATTTCCCCACCCAAGATTGCACCGGATTCCTGCATTGAACTCGCATGACCTTCCACAAGCTTGTCGTCGGTGGACTCCAAATTGCAGTCTTCTTTGGTATCTTCATACAATCGTTAATTCCATTCTATCTAAATCAGTAACAGAAATGTCCTTAAACACTTGCATTGCCCAACCCAATCTATAAGAAAGCATTTAATTTGGTTAGGCTAATAATTTATGAAGACATGCTTTTAAGAAAACTATTTTGTTTCTTTCCTTCCAGACATTCCAAACAATTGCATGGGGATTGGGGAAGCATTCTCCACAGGGCTCTGCCTTTCTACTTGAAAGGATTGATGCCCAACCCTTGAAGAGATCCGCCATAGATTTGGCTTAACCCATCTGATCTCAGAAAGATTTGAGGAAAAAATTCCATATTTCAAAGGTCATTTCGCAATGCAAAAAGAGGAGATCAACTAACTTTTTCCTTTTCCCTTTCCATTATAGAAAGAAAATGTTTGGTGAAGCCAAAATTTGTTTTCTTCTAATTGTCAAGAGTGAGAATTCTGTTAGTTGTGGTCATGTAGCAAAAGCTTCAACTGTAGGAAGCACCGTAGATTCCAAACTTTGGCTCAACCAGTGAGAAATGGATTCTTTGGGCATAATGTCCTCACAAACTCCTTAAAAGAGAAAGTCTCATTTGATGCATGAGCCCACATACGTTTATCAAAGTCGTCATTCTCCTCTTCCTTCCTAAAGGGAGTCCTGTTGGATCTTCTGAAGTCATTTACCAATTAGTGCTGGGATTCTGGACAAACAAAAATAACAAAAATAATAATAAATCAGCAGATTCTCGTGTTGACTTGATGAGACTGATTCGGCTCCCCAAAGACGGTACTTTCTTTTGAAGTCTTTTACCAATTGGTGCTGGGATTCTGGACAATATATAATAATAATAATAAATCAGCAGATTCTCTTGTGTTGACTTGATGAGAGTGATTTGGCTCCCCAAAGATGGTACTTTCTTCATGCTCATGGTTTGGGCGAATGGCTTCAGTTTTGGGTTTGCTCCCCATAGGCACGAGTTTGAGTCCCGTCCCTGTGGATTACCTGATGTACGTGGTTGGCAGGCATCTTGTCTTAAAGGGGTGGGGACACCCTGTCGTCATCCAAAAAAAAAAGTAGGTGCTGTCTTCAGGTTGGCTGCAAGTGGCAGGTCATGATATTTCATGGGAAGTGTGTCCACCTTACACCCCAAAATCGCTGCAAGACTGTCAACAAGTGATCCAGGGCGCCACATCTGTAATAGTGCTTTTCCTGAAATGGAGAGGGGATCACCTTTTT
This sequence comes from Magnolia changhungtana, assembly GCA_030180095.1. Lineage (NCBI taxonomy): Eukaryota > Viridiplantae > Streptophyta > Magnoliopsida > Magnoliales > Magnoliaceae > Magnolia > Magnolia changhungtana. The sequence continues at coordinate 5,170,897 of JASAUF010000552.1, read as the reverse complement.
AGAGTCTCTTAGAACTTCTAAAGAAGCCTTTCAGTGCCGTTTATACTGAGAATTGAGCAAAGGAGGTGCATTCCTCCATTTAGTCCAAAACCAATTCTTTTTAATAATAGCGTTCTCCATATCCACCTTGCAAAGGCTCCTAGGGATACCGCATCTTTCCCTCAAGATACACTCATTGACAACTACAATACCATCTAGAATCTAGTGGTAGATGGCAAAAGCTCCTTGGAACTAAGATATTATCAACACCATTACCCCTTTCAACTGACTAGTGAGAGCATTTGCAAGAATTTTGTACACAGCTGACAAGGGTTATCTGTCTAAAATCTGAAATTCCTGAAGCCTCTTCTTTTTTGGGTTAAGATGGTGAAAGTTCCATTTAGACCCACACATGCAGCCACTGGTATGAACTTCTTAGAAGGCTAGCATAATCTCATCTTTAATGATATTCCTGAATTTTTTAAAGAAAGGTAATGTGACGTCATCTAGCCCAGGAGCCTTATTGCTATCAAAGAGAACTTCCTCTTGCATAATGGATTCTCTATCCCTTCGACCACTTCGGGTGGGATATTCTGGAAAGTAATCCCCTCCTAAGATGGTCTAAGAGCCACTTCTTTGGAGCATAACCGACGAATATAATTCACCATCACCTCATTTGTCTCACTGTTATCTTCAACTAGAGACTCATTCATCCACATTGACATGATGAAATTCCATCTTCGATGCATGTTGGCTATACGGCAGAAAAGAGATGTATTTGCATCTCCTCCTTTAACCAAGCAATCCCATTGTCGCCAAGATATCTCTTCTAAACGGTCCAATTATCCACGCTCCTCTTTTAGGCCAATTCTGTTGATGCAATTATCCACTCTCCATTAAGGAAAAGGGCTGGAGTCCTTGTCAGGGTCAATGAAGTGATCTATCCAAAGGATTTCAGCCCTCAATTGTCTCTTCTTAAAATTTCCAATCTATCCAAAACCGATTTAGGACATTTGAAGAGCTACATGAAATATACTGGTTGGAGAGGTTGGAGAGGCCTATTTCGAAGCGGAAGTGAAAGAAGCGGTGGATAGTTTGGGTCGAGATAAAGCGCCTGGGCCTGATGGCTTCGCTTTTGCATTTTTCCAAGTCTTATGGAATATGGTTAAAGTTGATGTGACGGATTTCGTCAAGGAATTTTTTGAGGTAGATCGTTAATCCCAAAATTGGGAGCCTCTTTCATTGCTTTAATTCCCAAAATAGAAGGTGCGGAAGGGTTGAAAGACTTTTGACCTATTAAGTCTAATAAGGAGTTCATATTAAATTTTGGCAGAAGTTCTCGCTTATAGATTTAAGGCCGTGTTGGGGAAAATTATCTCTCCCAATCAGGGGGGGCCTTTGTGGTTGGAAGGCAAATTATGGACAATGTGCTTATAGCTCACAAGGGTATTAATTCTCGTTTAAAGAAAAGAAATTAGGAATTATTTGTAAACTTGATGTTAAGAAGTATGTACACGTTGAATGGGAGTTTTTGGACTACATGTTGGAAAGATTGGGTTGCAAGGAGAAGTGGAGGAAATGGATCCAAGCTTGTGTCAGATCTCCTTTTTCGATGCTTGTGAATGGCTCTTCGAAGGGTTTGTTCAAACCATCTAGGGGGCTAAGACAAGGGGATCCACTCTCTCCATATCTCTTTCTTGTTATCAGAGAAGCTTTCAGTTGCAGGCTTGCTAAAGGCCAAGAGTTTGGCCTTATTAGCATTTTCTTAGTGTCTAGAATGGGTGATTGGATTTTGCATCCTCAATTTGTTGATGAGACGATTATCTTTGGCGAAGCGGATCCATGTAGACAATCTGCAGAAAGTGGTTACATGCTGCTGAAGATTAATGCCGGGAAAAGCGAAATGTTGGGAATTCATCTCTACCTAAGGAAGAAGTTGTATACTTCGCATCAATTTTCAGATGCAAAGATGGTTCCCTTCCTTCCACTTATTTGGGGCTCCCCTTATGTATAGGCAAGCCGACCAAGCACTTATGGGATAAGGTGGTTGAGGAATTCAAAAGGAAGCTATCCGAGTGGAAGAGTTGATCTCTCACTAGGCGGTTGTAGTACTCTCATAAAATCAGCCTTATCCAACATGCTGTTATTTTTTATGTCACTATTTAAGTGCCCTTGGGTGGTTAGGGAAAGATTGGACTAGATGTTAATGGATTTTCTTGGGAGAGGTTCAGATGAAGGATTTGAGTTCCATTTGTTAAAATGGGATGAGGATTGCAAACATGTGGATCAGGGTAGGATGGGGTTGTGGGATTTGGGAAGTATGAATGTCGCCCTCCTTGGCAAATGGTTATGGCATTTTGGGATGAAAGGGGAATCCTTGTGACGCGAGATTGTTGCTAGAAAGTATGACCTTAAGGTAGGCAGGCAGGAAACAAAAATCTTCCTTGTATACGGCCTCCCACATTTGGAAATCCATTTTAGCTATTAGATCGAAGCTTTGGCAAGGTATTTCATTCTCCTTGGGGGATGGGTCTAAAGTCAAATTTTGGGAAGAAACTTGGTGTGGTGACTTTCCACCACAACCTGATTTCCCTAATTTGGCTAGTCTTGCCTCATAAAAAGGTCTTAAAAGTGGCGGATTGTTGCTCCATATGTGACTTGTCTATTTCTTGGGCTCCTCTCTGTAGGCTCCTGTTTGTAGAAGAAGCTTATTAGATATTGAGTTGATGAAGTTGTAGCCCTTTTAGCCCATTTGCAACATGTTCATCCTCTAGGTGGGGTTGATTCCATGGTGTGGAGAGTGCACAACTCGGGCCGATTCTCAATCAAATCCTTCTACAAGTTGATTCATAATGAGTATGGTGTAAGTAAAGGGGAGTATGCATATCATTTTTGGTTTTATGGTGCGTTGCCCAAAGTATCAGCTTTCACTTGGTTAATGGGGAGAAAGAGGGTTCTAATGATAGAAACCTCCAAAGGAGATCTTTGGTTATTCCAAACAGGTGCTACATGTGTAATCAATATGCTAAATCCATCGACCACCTATTAATCTTCTGTCCATTCACGTCTAAGATTTGGGACTATTTTGTAGCTACTCTTGGGGATCACTGGGTCATGCCGGGATCAGTTCAAGATCTTTTGTGGGCATGGCATGGGGGTACTGGGAGTAGGAAAGACTGATCTAGCTAGCTTCTAACGCTTTCGACGATTTGGGATGAAAGGAATTGTAGGCATTTTCGTAATTCCTTCTTCTCCCTCGAAGTAGTTTTGAAGGTGGTATGATTGTTGTTTCCGATTGGAAGTTCCTTACCTGTAATCACTTGCAGTGTTCAAATTATCTCCGATATTATCTTTATCTCTAGCTCAACGATACCGATAACACTGGTAGCGATACCGATACGCTGGTAGTATAAAAAATTCCAAGTACTAGCAATGTATCGCTAAGTATTGCCAACGTATCAATATCGCTAATATAATCGCCAACATTTTCAACTATGTAAATTCTAAGCGTCGCTTGTATTGCCAATGCATCAATATCGCCAATGTATTGCCCATGTTTTCGACTCTATAAATTCTAGGTAATGCTTGTATCATAAGTGTATCGACGATATTTCAATAATATCGCCATCGTATTAATATCATCAAAATTTTGTTTATTAGAAAAAAAAAAATTTATTTCAATTTTTTTCATGGGCGCGCATGGTTGTATTGTGTTCAATTTGTCATTGATAATATCTCAATCTTATCGATATCACAACATGCACGATATTGAGACCACAATCTTTCATTTTCTTTTCAATTGTTGATGGATTTCTTAGTGAAATGTCATGTGTTGTTGTTATTTTGCAATATCGATGCATGTTTGGATGGAAGGTTAGATAGTTAAATAGGTCAGATGGGATGGTTGGACTGATTTCTTACAAGTGCACATGCTTTTAAGGCCCCATTAAATGGAAACTTGTTGTGTATGTATTTTTTTTTTTGCAATTTTTTTTTAAAAAAATTATTTCTAAATATACAAATATGTACATTTTAACATCTCCTGAAGTTTCGTTGAAAATTCCACTGTTTTCCCCATGTTTCCCCACATTTCCGGTTATCAGTGATATTATCGGCGATATCGATATTGTTTCCTTATCCCTGGCCAGCGAAACTTGTAACGATATCGATATTTCGAACACTGATCGCTTGTAAGATTCAGTTTTTGATAGTTTCCGTTTTTGTATTCTTTTCCTGCTTTTGCGTGTCTTTAGTAAAATTTTCCATCGCTCATAAAAAAGAAAAAAAGAAAAAGAGAAGAAATATACTGGCATATTAGAAAAAGCCGCCTTGATAAGAGTCAACTAGCCTCCTAGAGATAGGCAGTGACGTTTCCAATTAAGAGCTTAGGAATAGAAGTAATCAATTACTCCAATGAGGTTGGAGACCATAGATACTTTTGTAGGATTAGGATATTTGAAGTGCAAAAAAGCTTGGAGAAAGATGAAGACAAGAAAGGCCCTAGGACTACATGATATATCAATAGATGTTTGGAAGTGTACGAGAGATATTGATCAATTTTGGTTGACAAAGTTGTTTAACAAGATTGAAAGATCAAAGAAAATGCTAGATGAGTGGAGAAGTACTATGCTAACCGTTTAGAAGAATGAAGGAGACATGCATAGTTGCACCAAGTGTAGTGGCATTAAACTTATGAGTCATACTATGGTAACTTTGGAAGAGTGATCTGGCGAACATTGAGGCATGTGACAAATGTATCAAAAAATCAGTTTGGATTCATGCTAGAAGGTCAAGCATTAAGGCTATTTTCAAAAAGAAGAAGAAGCATAGATTGTGTCCCTGGAGATAATTTGGTGATGTTGGGAAAGCAAGGAGTCTCACGAGGATATATTTACATGTTTAACAATACGTACGAGGAAGTAGTAACAAATACAAGAACTACTAGTGGGAGATAAGTTCCCAATTATTGTGGGCTTACACAGTTACAGTACAGGTTAGCATCAAGGTATTCCGAAACAGTAACGGTAGCAGTAATGGTGCCATTACCGTTATGATACAGGCCATAATGGGCGTTATGGATTTTTATTTTTATTTTTTATTTTTTATTTTTAAATAAAAAAAACCTAGGCCATTATGGTCATTACATGACTGTTATGAGGCTGTTACGGGTCAATTTTTTCTGTAATGGCTGTTATGACCAGTGTTCGAGTTGTCGTTATCGCTACAAGTTTCGCTGGTCAGAGATAAAGATATAATATCGTTATCGCCGATAATATCGCCGATAACCGGAAATGTAGGAAAAGGGGGAAACTTGGGGAAAATGATGGAATTTTTCAAGAAACTTCAAGACATGGCTAAATACACATATTTACATATTTAGGAATTAAAAATTGTGAAAAGAATACATTACATAATAAGTTTTCATTTAATGGGACCCAAAAAGCATGCGATGCCATAAAAATCACTTTAATAAGCAACCAAAATAAGTTTATATATTACAAATACAGATGACACACATTAATTAAGACACGTAAAAGTAAATGAACTCAAAGAAAACAATAAATATATGATTGATCTAGAACTTTTGTGGCCAGTTAATCGTCGATCACCACTTTTTCCTTTGGTATGGTCCACTTGATAATTTGATGTGCTTATTTTTTGGATAATAAGCTAAAATGATTTGGTATCTACACCGTTAACTCATTTTGACAAATCATTTTATGGTATGGGCCAAAAAATGAAATGAATCAAATCTTAAGTGGACCACACCACATGAAAAAGTGATCATTGAATGACAACCATTAAAAAAATTACGGGGGCTACATAAGTTTTGGAGCAAGCTAATGTTTATGTTTTCCCTTCATCCAGGTCTATTAGACCTTATGAACAAATTGGATGGAAAATAAACATCATGATGGCCCCAGAAAGCTTCAACATATCATTCCCACCACAACTTCTGTGGTGTGGACCACTTGAGCCTCATATCTGGCTACATTTTGGGCTCATTCCCTAGAATAACATATCAAAATGGATGAACGGTGTAGATAAAACAAATATATCATGGTGGGCCTTACAGAGTCCTGACAGACCATCCATCTCTAGGCTCCTGATCCGCACCAATGCAGATTTTCCCAGCAGCAGAGTTACCTGAGAATTTTCTGAGAACTCATCATATGTGATGTGAGTCCAAAATCTGAACGGTCTAAGTGATGCAGCACTCCATGAAACTTCTATGGTTCAACTTTTGCTTTCATATAAGACTTCGGTAGGCCATTATAAAAGAAAACAATTTTTTCCCTTGATTTGCATCTTTCTTTGCTATGGCCCACCAGAGTTTTAGATCAGGGTAAAATTTGGTTCCTGGGAGTTTCATGGGATGCCACGTCACATGAACGGTTCAGATTAGAGGCCCACTACACGTGTGAAAAAATGCGTACGTGGCTCCGTGCCCATGAACAAGGACGCGGATCAGCTATATGACAGGTTGAGCAGCGAGATTCGCTACTGAAGTGGCGTCACCAAGTTATGTGGATCCTATCATGATGTGTTGTATCCACACCGTACATCCATTTGGAGAGAACATTTTAAGGCATGATCCAAAGAATTAGGCAGATCCAAAACTATAATGGACCCCACCACAAAAAACAGTGGAGTGAGTTACACCCACCGTTGAAACCTTCCTAAGGTCCACCGTAATGTTTATTTGAGATCTAATCCGTTCATAAGTTAACACAAACGTTAAATAAGGTAAAACAAAAATATCAGATCATTGAAAACTTTTGTGGCCATTAGAAATTTTTAATGGTGAGCGTCAGTCTCTCCACTTTTTCTGTGGTGGGGTCCACTCAAGATTCGGATCTGAATCATTCTTTGGTTCATGACCTAAAATGGTCTCTCAAAATGGATGGACGGTGTGGATACAAAACATACATCATGGTGGACCCACATAACTTGGTGACATCACTTCCTACTCAACCCGTCAGTGACGCATCCGCGCTCGATAAAAAGGGGTTCCGAACCCATTTTTCATACGAGAGACCCTGGAACCCTAAATTCTTCCCCAAATCTCCGGATTTCTCTGGATTTTTTTTTTTTTTTCTCATTTTCTTCCTAAATCAATTCCGTTAACAATCTAATAGAAGAAAGAAGAAAAGGGAATCGAGATTTTCTTTACAAAAAATATCCACCCTATTGAAGTCTCTCTCTCTCTCTCTCTCTCTCTCTCTCTCTCTCTCTCTCTCGTTTCCAATTTTTTCTAATGTTTCTTCCGATTTCGTGTCGTTGGATCATGACTGTTATCGGCAAATATATCGGCCGATATTGCTAACACTTGACAACTGGACTTTTCGCAAAAAATCGATAAAATCGCCGAAAAATCGGCGATATTAGTAAGAGATACGAAAAAAGGGAGTTTCGGTGTCGCAACTCTAGCGATACCGAAATTATCGGCGATAATTCGATAATTTCGCCGATAATTTAAACACTGGTTATGACCCCTTAGTGCGTAATAGTTACCATTATGTAACACTTGTTACAGCATTTACATAACTGTTTTGGAATACCTAGGTCAGCATTGCGCCCGTATATTTTTCCATTGGTTATGAGCAAGTTAAGGAGGCATTTACAGGGAGAGATTTTGTGGTATATATTGCATGAGAGTTCATAGATTTGATTGACCAGATGAGGAAGGGAGTGAGTTTAAGACTATAACTATGGAGTGATGCTTTAGAATCTAAGGTTTTAAAATCAATTGGACTAAAACAGGCTGTATGGAACGCAGTTTTAGTAATAATAGAAGAGTAAATGAGGAAACAGTTAAGATTGGTGACAAAGAAGTTCCTCAAAATGACCATTTCAGTAGTTTTTGAGAGTGGAGAAAGGATGTTGTTCATAGAATTAGAGCTGGGTGGATGAGCAGAGATGTGCCTCTGGAATTCTATGTGTTTACATACCAATCAAACTGAGGGGAAGTTTTATATGATAGCTATAAGCTATAAGACTCCATGCTTTTATGGGACAGAATGTTGGGCAGTTAAGGGATTTCATAGGATGAGTGTGGTTGAAATAAGGATGAGTGGCAAGATGAGGAAAGACAAAATTAGAAGTGAATGCATCTGATGGAACCTAGAAGTAGACTTATATGGTTTGGTCCTGTGCAACCATTAGGAGTGAGTGGGTTCGAGTTGAAGGTTTAAAAGGACAGAGAAGGCCTAGAAGGACATGGGTGGAGGTAGTAAGAAAAGAATTTGATGGCATACGGCTTGACTAAGGATATGGTCCTTGATAGAGTGGAATGGTGGAATAGGATTTGTGTAGCTGACCCTAATTAGTTGGCATGAGGTTTAGTTGATGATTATATATATTACTTTAATGGTCATGGGTCTTTTTAACCAACAAGACAATCTGATATGACTCAGTGTATTTTACTCGGCCAAGCACCAAGTCATTAAATAACTCAGGAAAACTCACCAGAATCACATTAGTTTTCTGCCCCACTGAATCTACTTCTTTACTCAGCATGGTCTAAAGATTTGGTTGACTCGGGTGGCACGCCTAGCCGACTCACCCGAGTTATGGGTCAACTGGCAGACTTGGCCAAACTGGGTTTCTTACATACAAAGCCTTTTTGGGTAATTAAAATCTTTGCTTCTTGTACATACTATCAATGAGTGACTGCACGTGTAGAGTATTAAAAGCCATAAATCATGCATGCGTTGTTAGTTGCAAGAACACATTATGCATATCTAGTTGACAAACAAATATACTGGGTAATCGCAGCTCTCTTCCACAATTCTTGCTTATCGGGTTTCAAGTGAATATTTTTTTTTTGAAAGATCACTTATATTCAAAAAAGGAAAGGAAAAGGAGAAAAGAAAGAAACAGAAAACAAAGAACAAAGGTGGACCCAGCACCAGAGACGGTCCGCTGAGCAGGTGGACCTTACAGCACAGATAAAACGAAGAAATCAAAATTTCTGAAACTATCGTGAGAAGCTGCCCACTCAACAAGCAAATGTTTAGCAGAAGTGATAATACTGTCCACCGGATGAGAAATGTTATTGAAGCATCTGCTGTTTCTTTCTGTCCAAACTGCCCACCAAATTGCAAGAATCGACATCCTCCATAGCCGCTTTAGCTGCTTGCCCAGGCTGACCCCATACCAGGCGTGGAGGAGAAGATCAACAGAAACCGGATTGCACCAGCTTATCCTGAAGCAATGCAAAAAAAATTGCCCACACAGGCGCAATGAACGGACAATGGAGAAGAAGGTGATCGATAGATTCCTAGTCCTTCATGCAACATAAACAGATGTTGACCAGCGGCAAACCCCTTTTTCTCAGATTATCAATCGTCAAAATTTTTTTTGTGCCCCACTAACCAGCCAAACACCAGAAATTTCGGGGGAGCCCCACATCTCCATATGAGGGAAGACAGACAATAGAGCGTGAAAGGGGAGGAGGAAAGCTGCTGATACAAAGACTTGATGGAGAACGCACCCGATTTATCCCATCTCCATTTGATGTGATCAGCAGAAGAAGGATCCAGCTTAATACTCTGAAGTTTTTGAAGAAGATGAACATAATCGAAGGCCTCCCAATCCTGTAAGTGTCTTCTGCAAATCACATTCCACGCTGTATCTTCACCAGAAGTTGTAATGCAGCTATTGATAGAGATGTCGTTGGACGGGGCTAGCTGGAAGATAGAAGGATACTGATCTTTGAGGGGCGCATCTCCCAGCCAGGTGTCTTCCCAGAACCGAACTCGGTCTCCCTTTCCTGGATAAAAAACGACTCCTTGAAGCACCTGCTTGCTCATCGACAAAATTCCCCTCCAAATAGCTGAGGCCCTATAGGTAGAGGAGGGCTTCGACCACCAGCCCCCAAAAGAACTACCATATTTAAATATGATCAGCTGATTCCACAAGCTATCATTCTCAGTCCCAAGTCTCCAAATCCATTTTTCCAAAAGAGCTCCATTCATTGCCTTGAGGTCCCTTAAGCCTACTCCACCATTTTGAAAGCTATAGCACACCTGCTTCCACTTTACAAGATGATATTTGCTTTTATCAGATTTGCCGTTCCAGAAAAAATCCCGCCTCAGCTTATCGATCGACTTCAAGATAGAAGAAGGGCATCTGAAGAGGGACATGAGGTGCACAGGCAAATTGGACAAGCCCGCCTTAATGAGAGTGAGCCAACAACCACTTGAGAGAAAACGACACTTCCGTTTGGCCAAATAGGATTCGATACGATTGATCACCTTGTCCCACGCAGATTTTGAGGGGGTCCCTGTACATAGAGGGAGGCCAACAAAGGAGGAAGGGAGGGATGCTGCTGCGCAACCCATCTTTTGAGCATACTCAAACACCTCCTTGAGCTGTAAATTTATACCGCATAATTTAGTTTTGGCCAAATTCACTTTCAAACCCGACACCACCTCGAAGCACCGAATAACAGAGTGTAAATTATCCACCAGCGCAGAATCCGCCATGCAGAAAATAAGAGTATCGTCCGCATATTGGATGTGAGATATAGCCTTTGGCATGCCTTTAATTTTGATTCCACTAATGAGACCTTCCTCTTCTCCTTTAGACAGCATTTTGGAAAGAGCCTCTCCAATGATAAGAAAGAGAGGTGGGGATAGAGGATCGCCCTGCCTCAGGCCGCGGGAGCCTTTGAAGAAACCTTTGGGGGAGCTGTTTAGAAGGATAGAAAAGTGAGGCGAGCTGATACATTCCCCCATCCACTGGCTCCATTTTGCACCGAAACCCATCCTTCTAAGCATGTACTGCAAAAAATCCCAATCGACGTGGTCGTAAGCCTTTTTGATGTCAAGTTTGCACAGAAGAACTTTGGACCCAACTTTGAACGCAGAGTCCAAACATTCATTAGCAATGAGGGCACAGTCGACAATCTGCCTACTTGGAATAAATGCACTCTGATTGCTCGAGATGATCTTACCTATAACCATATTTAGCCGAGAAGCAAACACTTTAGCCAGGATTTTGTAAGGGCTCCCAAGAAGACTAATGGGTCTATAATCCTTGAGCGCAGCAGCCCCTGAAGCTTTCGGAATGAGCACAATGAAAGAAGCCCCCAGACCCTTTGACAATCTGCCTCTCTCATGAAACTCCCTCACAAACTCCATAACATCTTCTTGAGAATGTGCCAGAAAACTTGGAAAAAAAAAAAATCGGGAAACCGTCTAGGCCCGGGGCCTTGTCTCCAACTAGCGCCGCCACAACTTTCCGCACTTCTTCCTCACTGAAGGGGGCTTCCAGGTTGCTAGAGTCGGAATCAGATAAACTTGGCAAATACAGATTGTCCAAAGTAGGTCTGTCCCACTGCTCACCTTGAAATTGCGCTTTGAAGTAACGGATTGCTTCTTCAGCGATTTGCTCCCTGTCTTCAATCCGCAAGCCATCAACCACAATACTACTTATTTTGTTTCTTCTAGCATTCATACTGGCAATAGCATGGAAATATTTCGTATTACTGTCACCCTCCTTAATCCATCTAGACCAGGATTTTTGTTTCCAATTAATTTCATCTTCAAGAACGCAGGCAGATAAGGCCTGAATAATCTGTATACGTCTAGACAGAAAGTCAGGGGGCTTATATCTTGCTTCAGCCTCAGCATCAAGCGCTTTTAAATCTTTCAGAAAGGCTTCCGATATCAAATTCAGACTTCTTCCAAATCTTGAGCTTCTCACGCAACATCCTCAGCTTGCAGCCAAGCCTATACCCAGCGAAGCATTCCACGGAGAAGCTATCCCACCAGTCTGCAATCATTTGCGAGAAACCTTCAATTTTGGTCCACGATATCTCGAACTTGAACGGTTTCGGGCCCCAATTTTCCTCGTCAGACACGAGAAGGATCGGGCATTGATCCCAAGTTGTTCTCGAGAGAGCAGTCTGGGACACTAATGGGAACTGATCCAGCCATTCCGTGGAAATCAGGAAAGAAGTGAATATTTGACCTTAGTGATTTTGAATATCCTTCTTTTTTTCACTACTATCAATATAAAATCAGTGTTGTTTTCAGAATAAGCCAATTCTGCTTGATGATCTATTAGATAAGAGCCCTGCAATGGCATAGTAGCCTGAGTAGGTTTTGAACTCCACTTCTGGGAACATGCACCCCGCAACATGTGAATGGTAAAAGTATGTTTTAGTTGGCTTCCTTTTTTTCTTTTTTTCTTTTTCCCTTGAAAATTATAGTTTGCTTCTTGTATGCTAACAAAGTGTCTCTAAGGATTGTTATACAGTTAAGAAAATCCATGATTTCAGCGTTTCATCCTGTCAGAGATGCTGTATGGATACCTTAGTGCCTGCGGCCTATTTTCATGCATTTTGATACATTCAATAGAATTATTATTAGAAAATGTGGTGATAAGACATGCTGAGAGATTATTTTCAGAAACGTGTTTAAAGCAACCAGCATATCAACAACCAATTTCTAGATTTTATATATATATATATATATATATATATATATATATATATATATATATATATATATATATATATATATATAAGAGATACTATAGGGATTAGGGACTGATTTTAGTTTGCTGCAGCATTTGGATTTTGAACCAGTGCAAACTGAAAGGCCTGGAGAATTGATTGCATACTACAAGATTGCACGTAAGTGTAGTTTCTTTATTTTGTCTTCATTTTCTTATTTTCATTACTGATATGTTTGCTTCTTCAGGTCACTACAAATGGGCACTGGATGAATTATTTTACAGGCATAATTTCAGCAGAGTAATTATACTAGAAGGTGATTGAAGGCGTGCTGCATGATTTTCTTTGGGTTCCTCATTATGCTATAGAACCATTTGAAACTCGTGCATTAAAGTAGCAATCTCTTTGCGAATACAGATGACATGGAGATTGCACCAGATTTTTTTGACTATTTTGAGGCTGCAGCAACTCTACTCGACAATGATAAGTATGTTCCATAGAAGAAGCAGTTACATCCTTATTTTATCTTTATTATTATTATTATTTTAGGCCCATACTCTATTAGCCCTTTTTAACATCTTGCACTCTTTCTTGATACTATACCATCAAAGGACCATTATGGCTGTTTCATCTTGGAATGACAATGGACAAAAGCAGTTTGTGCATGATCCAAGTAAGTTTATATGATACCACCAGTCTGCTTGAATTTTATTTGTTGTCCTCCGAGGATCAAGAATCATGTACTTTACTGCTCAGATTTTGTGTTTATACAAACTTCTTTTTTGTACTCTGTAGAAGTTCTTTATCGCTCAGATTTCTTTCCTGGGCTTGGATGGATGCTTTTAAAGTCCACATGGGATGAGCTGTCACCAAAATGGCCTAAAGCATATCCTTGGTTTTCGATATCTTCATCGATCTAAATTGTGGTTTTCATTCACGCCATTTTAAATGGTGGTGACTCATCCACCCTTTACATGGCATTGGTATACATGCATGGCGACCCATACCATCCGAATTGTGGGGTCCATTTTGGATGGAGCATATCTTACCATTCAGATGGTGTCCATCAAATGGATTGCTGAAAAATAAATTGGTTGGTCCAAATTTAGTGGGAAAGATTGGGTAATTAAAGATTGTCTGATCAATGTGTCTGTGATCTATTCTCCATTCCCAATTTAACTCTTGATTTGGACAGTCTGGACTCGTACATGCATGCCATATGTACAATGGATGAGACATCATCCTTCTAGAGGCATTTCATTGTTGCTGTTAGACTTTCTTCCTTGACAAGATTTTACTTACTGGGATGACTGGGTGAGGTTAAAAGAGGTACACAAAGATCGACAATTTATTCGTCCAGAAGTTTGCAGGACATACAATTTCGGTGAACATGTATGTATTATGCTCTATGTTTTTAGTCACATCCAAACTCATGTATCTCAACCTTGAAGATACTTCACAAAAATGGGTGTTCCATAAAGTTAAAGAGCCTGTTTGGAAGTCCCCAGAAATCAGGACTTATTCCACTTTGTTTTTATGGTGGCTTGGGCAATGCTCAGTTTTCCAGGTGTTTTCACCTTAAATTTCAAATGAGATAGGAATGGTTCTGAGTGATTCTTATCTGCTTTCCATGTGGGTGGAGTGCATTCTATCCTCTGAAATCTGGAAACCTCTGGATGGGCCCTAAACCAATCATGATCTTCAAGTAAAAATTTGTATTTATCATTCCCAACTCACTAGCATGCATTGGCTTTCCTGGTGTAGTTCTGACTTGGAATATTCTACTTCCAGTGGTAGGAGGAAATAAAGGAAGGAGGAGAGAAGAAAAGGGAAGGAGAAGAGATGAGAGGAGAGAGGAAGATTTAGGGCAATAATCTTAGGTGTTAGTCCCTAAAAGGGACTTAACACTTTATATATAACTAATAAAGGAGCATAGAATAGTAGTACTTATGGATACACAAAAAGGCTACACATAAGCACATGCATACACAAATAAAATGTCTCTCTACACTCCCATCATGGTGCAGAAAGAACATCAATCATGCCCAACTTGTAACAAATATGGTGTAGTTGATGACAACAGATTCCCTTAGCTAAAAAATCAACAAGTTGATCATTCAATTACTGATATGACATGGAAACCTCCTTCGAGGTCACTTTTTCTTGGATGAAGTAGCAATCAACCTCAATATGCTTGGTACGATCATGATAGACAGATGAGAAGAGATGTGAATGGTAGCTAAATGTCACAGTTCATTGGAGCAACGACAGGAAGGCCTGATTCCATCAGCAAGGTCTTCAACTAGAGAAACTCATAGACACCATGAGCCGTGGCTTGATGCTCCGCTTCAGCAACAGATTGGGCCCCAACAAATTGCTTCTTGCTTTCTAAGTAACTAGGTTTCCATTGACTAAAGTATAGTAACCAGAAGTAGATCGGCGATCAGGAGACCCGGCCCAATCTGCGTTCGTATAAGATTCAATTTGAAAGATGACCATGTTCAGAATAAAGAACACCTTGACCTAGAGGACCTTTCAGAAATTTCAAGATACGATACACATCATCGATGACATGTCCGGGAAGAATGCGTAAAGTGACTCACTGCGCTGACGAACGATGACATATGCAAATAGATAACTTTGTCCACCAAACGTTGATACATTCCAACATCTGGCGGAGGATCACCACTATCAAGTTGAAGATGATGATTCGGCTCAATGGGTGTATCCACAGGGTGAGCGACAAGAAGATTGTTGTCCCATAGAATATCAAGAGTATACTTTCATTGTGAGATGACAGTCCCCTGTTGAGATTTAGCTACTTCTAGTGCCCAAAAATAGCAAAGGGGGCCAAGATCCTTAAAATCAAACTTCTTAAAAGCAATTTCAGAGATTTGATCACATTTATATCATCACCCATGACAAGTTTATCATCAACATACGCAATAACGATGAAGAGGTCAACAGTACGGTTGAAGAAAAGGGTACGATCGGCATTACTCCAAGTGTACCTGAACTTTTAGTAAAGCATTTCTGAAATGCTCAAACCATGCCCGATGAGATCGCTTCAACCTATAAATAGTTTTTTGGAGCTTACAAAAGAACTCTTTCTCAACAATAGAGATAGCCTAAAGAGCCATATACACTTCTTAAAGATCCCCATGCAAAAAGTCATTTTTTACATTGAGTTGGTGAAGGGACCATGAAAGATTTGCAGCCAAGGAGAGCAACACATGCACATAATTCAACTTCGCAACTAGAGCAAATGTCTCATAGAAATCAAGCCCATGAGTTTGTGTAAATCCCTTAGCTACGAGGCAAGCATTGTAGTGGTCCACTTCTCCATTGGGTGTAGGCTTGATTGTGAAGACCCATTTACAACCAACTGCCTTTTTCCTAGAGGGGGTGGCACAATGTCCTTGGTCTGGTTTTGCTCCAGGGCACACATCTCCTCTATCATGGCACTTTTCTAGACCATATTAGAAAGGGCATGTTTGACATAGCATAAGAGAGATTTGAAAGAAATGCACAATATGAGGGTGAAAGATAATGATGAGAAATAAAATTGGCAATAGGATCAGTTGTGCATGCTCGCTACCCTTTACAAAGAGCAGTAGGAAGATCAGTCAAATACGAATGCGAAGACATACCTAGTGCAGGAAGGGCATGAAGTGAAAGGGAGTATCATCATATTTCTTATGTTGAATATGTCTTCAAGATTCATGACTGTTGAGGAAGAAGCAGTGTTCGAAGTATCAGTATCACTACAAGTTTTGCTGGCCAAGGATACAGAAACAATATTGATATCGCCGATAATATCACTGATAACTGAAAATGCGAGGAAACATGGGGAAAACGGTGAAACTTCAGGAGATGTTGAAATGTACATATTTGCATGTTTAGAAATAAAAAATTGCAAAAAGAATGCATATATAACATGTTTCCATTTAATGGGGCCTTAAAAGCATGTGCTGTCATAAGAAATCAGTCCAACCATCCCATCCAACCTATTTAACCATCCAAACATCCATCGATATTGCAAAATATCAACAACACATGATATTTCACCAAGAAATCATCAACAATTGGAAAGGAAACAAAAGATTGTGGTCTCAATATCATGCATGTTGCGATTTCAATAATATTAAGATGTTATTAATATTATCAATGACAAATTGAACACTACATACAACCATGTGCCCATGAAAAAAAATTGAAATAAACTTTTTTTTTTTTTTTTTTTTTTTTTTTTTTTTTTCTAATAAACAAAATTTTAATGATATCAATACGTTGGTGATATTATTGACATATCATCGATACACTTATGGTACAAACATTACCTAGAATTTACATGGTAGAAAATATTGGCGATATTGATGCATTGGCAATACAAGCGACACCTAGAATTTACATAGTTAAAAATATTGGCAATTACATTAGCAATATTGATACGTTGGCGATACTTAGTGATACATTGCTAATGCCTAAAATTTCTGATACTACCACTGTAATCGGTATTGTTGAGTTGGAGATAAAGATACTATTGGAGATAATTCAAACACTGGGAAGAAGTAACTCAGAAGATGAAGAGGGAGGGAGATTAACATAAGAGGTTGAACAAGAAGTGTCAAATGTAGGAATGGGTAAACATGAAGATGGCGAGAATTCTATAGAAGATGGAGAAATGAGGGGCTTCCCTTGAGGGAATAAAATGGTGTATCTTCCTTCAAAATATGTAACATCCATAGAGACAAGCTGTCTACCAAGAATGTTAGGAGAGTAGCACCCTTTTGATTGCATGAGTAACCTAAGAAGATACATTTGACAACCTTGCAAAAAGAAGATAGAAGAAGAAGATACATTTGACAACCTTGGTGTTTAACTTGTCTCTATGAACACGAGGAATTTGAACAAAACACATTGAACGAATAGCAAAGAGAGGTTGACCAAGTTGTAAAACCTGGATTGGTGCTTTTCCTTCTAAGATCTTGGCGGGCATTCTATTGATCAAATAAGTACCAGTTAAAACAACATCAGCTTAAAGACCTTTCTGAACATCCATTTCCAGAAAGTGAGCACAAGCAACTTCCAAAACATGTCTATTTTTCATCTCAGTTACCCATTTTGCTGAGGGGTATAGGAACAAGTGGTTTGTGATTCAGTACCATTTTCCATCAAGTACTTTTGAAAGTCATTTGAGACATTCCCCACCACTATTGGAACGCAAGATTTTGATTTTGGCATCAAACTAATTAGCAACCATCTTATGAAAAATCCAAACAATGGAAAGCACTTTATCTCTAGATTTTATAAGATAGACCCAAGTAGTTTGAGTCCAGTCATTAATAGACGTAATATTTATAACCAAATGTAGAAGTAATTGGTGAAGGACCCCAATCAGAATGAATAAGAGCAAAAGCGCATAACATTGTTCATTACTACTATTCAGATAAGATGGTCGACAATGTTTGTCAATTTGACAAGTTTCACATAATAACACACTATCACCCTTAGACTGGAATAAAAAAGGAAATAACACTCGCAAGCTACTGATTGGGATATGTCCAAGATGACGATGCCAATACATAATCCTATATTCGTGTGACCCTTCTCTATTGGAAGTCTGGAAAATTGATCTAACATTATTCGAAAGTCGAAGAAGATAAAGGCTTGTCAGGTTCCAAAAAACAAACATTACAATACAGTTAAGGGACTTGGTGAGACAACTAGCTGACAGTAAATTAGTAGGCAATCATGGCACATGAAGACCATAGGACAAAGATATGGATGGAATACATGGATGGTTTCCATCCCTTCAACATGAGTGTAACAAACATCAATAAATTTTGACTCTATTATTAGATGTTGGCACAAGGAAATTAGAATGAAACTGAGAGTTTGTACCTGTCATGTGATCTGAGGCATGAGAATCGATTATCGAGGCTAGACTCATAGAGGATGTAGACACTGTGGGCGGATGCTGGTGCTAGACTGATGAAGGGAGGATGATCCTTCAAGAATGCTCAGGCAGGTCAGTAATTCCTCATCCTGAATGTTTGATGATACCTAGGGGTGTACACGAACCGAGTTAGCTCGCTTGACTTGACTCGAAAAAGCTCGATTCGACTTGGTTCGAAACTGAGTTCGAGTCGAGTCGAGCTGATTTTTTGAGCTTGAAAAAATTTCGAGCCGAGTTCGTGCTTGCCTAAGCTCGACTTGACTCGGATCGAACCCCAACTCGAATCGAACTCAGATCAAACCAGTTTGGTGACTCGGTTATTTTGGATATTGATGTTGCTTTGCAAGTGTTTGATGAAATGACTCAACGAAGTGTCGGCGGGTGGCGAGGAAGGTATGGATATGAAACAAATACCCTTGTATCTTGATTTTTATGTTGACTGCTGAGTGTTTGATGAAATACCTGTAAACTGATGTTGTTGCTTTACATTCTGTGAGAAATTGAAGGTGCACTCCATGTGTTTGAGAGAATGCCGTAGAGGCTCGATCTTGGCTTGAACTGGCCCGAGCTGCTGACCGAACCAAGCCGAGCTGGCCAGTCAGGCTTGAGGACCGAGCTGAGCCGAGTTCGAGTTGGGGTCAGCTAGTGGTTGAGCCGAGTCGAGCCGTGCCAAGCTTGACTTGGTTCGACTCGTGTACACCCCTAATAATACCACTTGGGGACACTAGACCATGAGACTCGGCTTGCACCCTCTTAGGGAGTTCAGTTTCAACACTCTAGGCCTTCCTTGGCAGGCGACCGACTAAATCCCAACATGATGCTTTAGTATGGTGAGGGCGGACACGCTACCACAACCACAATCGAAGTCTTTATGGCCACGACTCACATCAACTTCAC
The DNA here is from genome assembly GCA_030180095.1 of Magnolia changhungtana. NCBI lineage: Eukaryota > Viridiplantae > Streptophyta > Magnoliopsida > Magnoliales > Magnoliaceae > Magnolia > Magnolia changhungtana. The sequence goes on along the minus strand of JASAUF010000552.1, from coordinate 5,151,596 downwards.
CATGGCCATGACCCACACCATCTGAGCCAGATTTGAATCCACCACCACTATCAGATTGGGTATCCAGCACACCATGTCCATTGCTATATGAACTTGCCAGATCAAAGAGATCTGGAGCAGTAGATACAATCTCCAACATAACCTTTTGCCGACTTTCTTCCTATTGAACAAGCGAAGATGATCCCAAGTGAAAAAGGAGGTTCTCGACTGAGAATCCAAGTATGAACAGGTTACACGACAGTTCATACTCTGACAAAAGTGCAGTGTAATAGTCTGCCAAAGACTTCTCCCCTGACGAAAATTGGCGATGTCATGCGTCAACTGAAATATCCTAGCAACATTCTTTTTTTTTTTTTTTGAGAATACAAAGCTGCCACAGGATCCCAAATCTCTTTGGTAGTCTCATAATACACAAAGGTATCATTGATTTCGGATTTCATGGAAAGTAGTAGCTAAGACATTATGGTCATATTTTCTGCTACCCGATCAGCATGTGATGGATCACCTTTGGGAGGCTCCTTAATTGACCCATCTGAGTTCCCTAGCTTCTTTCGGCTTCAATGAACATTTCGGCTGATTTTGACCATGCCAAATAGTTCTCACCATCAAATTTAACAATGGTAATTTGCCATCCGGGATTATCCCCCATGGCAGGTGCATAATGCCTCTTGGAATCATTGTGGAACTTGAAACATTGCTTGAATTTTAAGACGTACCTCCAGTTGTACTACAATGACTGTAACTATCACACAATTGTCATGGACCCTAATACATGCCTAGCTTCACCCTGTGGCTCCGAAGTCAGAATCTACACACCATAATTGTGGGATTATAGCTTCAAAAAACAACCTATGAGCCATCATACCGCTAAGCATGGCACAGTTTCATATCAAGGAGTATCAAGAAGGATCAAATCACCCCACTACTTCATCACCATACTATAGCAAACCACCAATACTGATAAAAAATGGAAAAAAGCCTCTCAACAATTCACAAAACCCCTTTTTACAACTAGCTGAAACTCAAAGAATCATCACCAGAGCTTGAAATCTCCATGAATTGCCATGGTTGGAGTCCGAGGAGATCCAAAATAATATATGGATCGTACGTGAATGGCCAACGGCCTCAAGAAGTCCCACCTTAAACAGCACAATCAAAAAATGAAAAATGGGCATTGTCAGACCATTCCTCTAAATCTTTAAAAAAAAAAAAAAAAAAAAAAAAAAAAAAAAAGCACCCTTAAAAATGTAATTCTCAAAAAATCACCATAAATCACATCAAGCCATGCTTTGTCAAATGCTGTAGATTTTTCTTCCAAGGGGACCTCATTCATATGGGTGTTGGCAATCGCAATAGTCCTAGGGAGAAAACTCCTCTCTGCTGTGGAGTCTCTGATACCACGTAGAAGAATTAATGGAGAAAAGAAGCAGAGGAAAGAAAGGAGAAGAGAAGAGAAGGGAAGAAGAGGAGATGAGAGAAGAGGGAGATTTAGGGCAATAGTCTCAGGTGTTAGTCCCCCAAAGGGGCAAAAACTTTATTGCTGATAAAGGAGCATAGAATAGTACTAATGGATACACAAAAAGGATACAATGCAGGCATCCATACACAACTAAAATGCCTCTCTACACTTCTTCCTCTCTAGTCTCACCTAACTTTGGGTGTTACAAATCCTTGACTTTTTTATTCTTTTAATAACTGGCATATGGGCATTGCAGGGCTCTAGTCTGGGGCAGTTCTTCAAAAAATATCTGGAGCCTATTAAGCTAAATGATGTCAATGTAGGTAGCCGATTTTTTGCATAGATTCCTTGTGGTTTTAGCTTGTGAATGTCTCTTTACATTATAACATTGATTCCTTATGGTGTTAGCTGCTGAATCTTTCTTATGTTAACCATTTGATTTGTTTTGATCTATCGTCACCAAAGGTTGATTGGAAATCAATGGATCTCAGCTACCTGTCAGAGGTAAATTCTTCTTTTACTTGTTTATTCAGATGACAACGTGTGTTAAGTAAACCATGTTTTGCTGTATGCAGGATAAATTCTCAAAGTATTTTGCAAACCTTGTTGCGAATGCCAAGCATGTCCACGGAACTGATGCTGTTTTGAAGGCATACAATATAGATGGTGATGTGCGTGTGCAGTACAATGACCAGGCTGATTTCGAACGAATTGCGCGCCAATTTGGAGTTTTTGAAGAATGGAAGGCAATTCAGCATCCTTTGGCATTTCTTTCCTTTCTTTCTTGGAAGTTTAATATCTTAATTCATTTCAAGTGCATGCTGAAGTTGAGACCGACAGTGAACCTTGATTTCCAAATTGGTTGAAATTCCCCTGGTCTTCAGATGTCTGCCTACTTCTGTCATAGACTCATAAGCAACTAAAAATTGTGTGTTTGGGTTTGGGCTGGGCCTGCTAGGCCTGAGGTCTGAGCCTGGCCGGCGGCATAGTAGGCCGAAGCCAGAGCATGGAAAAAATTGGTTGGACCTGGGTCGGACCTGGCATGGCCTGAAAATTGATCAAGTCCCTAGTTCCCACTTGAATGCTCCTAATCTATCACTTGATCAAGTGGGCCACATGCACAAAGAAAAAGATACTTAAAAGGAATAAGCCAACGGTCTACATTCAAGATGCATGGATTACCTAATTGAGGATTGGAATGGTGTATTTGGTGGATATAACACATGTACATATGAAGTCAGTTGGGCTAAAAGATTTGAACTCAAGCCCAGCCCAAATATTGAACAGGCTATGCATGTAAGGTCAAGCATGGCTAATAGGTTCAAGCCCAGTCAAAAGCCTGGTTGTGCTCGTCGGGCCAGGTTGCCATTGCCACCCATAAGTGCTACCCTTTTTTTGTGTCTGACAGTTGCCCAGAAATCGGTAATGCTCATACAATTCAAATGGATTTGTCTTCATGAGAAACAATTTTCTTTCATTTCTTTTCTTTTAAATTTTTTTTTTGAAGTTTTTCATAGCAAAGCAAGGGGCAGTGTTGAATTGAAGCAACTCTTTTCATTTCTTCAGGATGGCATTCCAAGGACAGCATATAAAGGAGTTGTAGTATTCCGGTTTCAAACTCCAAGGCGCATATTCCTTGTCAGCCCAGACTCTCTGAGGGAACTTGGAATCCAACACACTTGATGTCAAAGGAGGTCAGTGGTTATATTATTACAAATTGTAGTAAGTCTTTCTACGAGCTTCCCTTGTTTTATTGATTTTAGAACCCATTTGGAAGTTCCCAAATTCGCGGCTATAAGCCAGGAAATGGGAGCCAGCCTAATGCAGTTTCCATTTCCTGGTCCACCCCAAATGCAACGCAGATTGGATCGACTGAAAAAACATAACATTTCCCCGTTTCTGGCTGAGACTTTGGAATGGGTCATTGTAGATGCAGTTACGATTTGCTGTTTCCCACACCAGCTGAAATTACAAAGAAGAAAAAGCTAAGAATTTTAAAAAAATAAAATAAATAAATAAATAAATAAAAGTGTTGTTCTACATGTTTATTATAGATGTGGGAAAAATATACTGTGGAAGAGATTGGAACTTGATCAATGGACGATACAGAGAATTGAAGGCCATGAAATCATACACCAAATGGAAGGACCAATGAAGTTTGGGTTCATATAGAGGACATGAAATGACCAAAATTTCTAGTGGTTTGCTTTGTACCAGCTGAGTTCCACATGTTATCGAATGCCTATACTGCCAGTTGTTGATAATGTGCATGCCTATTTTGGGTCATCCCACATGATGTTATTCTTTTCATGTTGATTAGAACACCATGTAACTATATATAGACTAGTAAAACACTGCAATTTTTGTCGTTCCTTTTTTGCCTGGCTTCTAACAAATAATTCAGACAGAAATCTGTAATAGCACTCTTCAAGGGATACACCTGATACCAATGACATTCATTCCATGTTTTTGAGATTGCCGAGATTATTGCACTAACACAATCTCAGGGACCATTTAGCAGCACTTCCTCAAAATGTGGTTTCCAAAAAAGGTGGGGTTTAAGCTTGCTTTCAGTCTACTATTTGCTAAGTCAGATTGTCAGTGCCTATTTTGTCAAGCAGAGATGGGGCAGTGGTTTGCAAAGTGCATCCAAACACACAACATCAACTGCCTTCTGGATCAGAACGGTGTTTAGGGCCTCAAATGCCCTTTCGGAGGGTGCATCCAGATGGGCCATTAGTGCTTGAATCTGTTAGACAGGCATTATTTTGCAGCATAAGCAAGTCTTGAGTTTGATTTTGTTGATCGGCTTTCCTGGAGCACTGCTGCTATACATACTGCCTATTATGCATGTTGACCAAGTGAAGAGGAATGCTGTTTCTAGAGCCCTAAAAGCACATGTCATGTGTGCAGGATCTGGGATGTTCATAAGGTTCCTTGCCTGCATGTACTGTCATAAATCAGGCCAGCCACTGGCTGGGTTTTAGCGTGAGTATCATTTTCCCTGCAATCCCTTTTTTTTTTTCGTTCTTTTTTTCCATAGCCAAGGAACATTTACTGTGGGAATCCATATAGTTTGAAAACCAGAAAACTCGATGTGACTCTATGATCAGCCGGGTCGGATTGAGACAAAAATTCTACTTGATATTTAATAATTTATAAATTAAAAAATTAGGAATAGAATTAGATATTTAACATTGTTAAAATACTTGAGTAATATGGCATACAAGAATTGTCAACTAGCCATCGTTTGGTTTTCTGGTTAGGTTCATCTGTTCTTGTACATGAGGTCATGGGTTCATCTCACTCCCCTGTTTATGTTTTATTAATGTTTATAGTGTAACTCAGTTTTAGTTACTGCAAGTCATGTTGAGTCAACTGAGTAGTTGAATCGTCATGAGTTGAGAACGTGTTAGGCTCAGGACCGATTTTCCCAGAGACTCAGCTCGAAATCTGGCTGTTGTGCTGATACGGCGTGTTTTGAGTCGATTTGGTGAGTGTTAGAACTATGCTGGAACCGCCCATGAATTTAATGCATGTTTAACACTTGTGACTGGGTGTGTGTGGGGCATTTGTGTTGTGTGCTGTGTTTGAGGATGCGTATCTGGAAATACCATTCCTCTAGGCCAAAATAGTTCTAGTTGGCAACTAGACCGGTCCAGTATCTTCTGCAATCTGATGAGGTTTGCAACGGCAGAATCATGTTCAGCAGCAACAATGCAAACTCAGTTTTGCATTTTTGTATCTTCCAAGAATAAATCCCAACTCAGTCAGCCATTATCTTTTCAGTTAGCTTCGACATGGGCAGGAAAAAAAAAAAAAAACTGTATTGCTTTGGGAACCATCTCTGAGTCAGCCTTTCAGAAATTCAATTCACCAAGGAATCCCTTAGGTTAGAAGATGATAGCCATCGAATCCGTGACATTTCACCTTTTGGATTGAATGTGGACCTTTGGACCTTTGTATTTTCTTTCTCAACTGTCCATCTGCTGGACACCAATCGAAAAGGTTATGACTTTCCAATCTGGGAGAGTTTTAGTGCATAGGCCATCCAGGGTGGAGCAATTGTATTAGGGGTTTGGATCCCGTTAATTTGGGCCCCACTTAGACTGAAAACCCAAGTTGCAGTCTTTCTATAGATATTGCTTCGAGCCCCCCGCCCTTATCCAACGAGGTCAAGTGGCTGCTGTCATCTGTGAATAGAGAAAAAATCAGGTCAGTAATAATCCATTGAGCATTGATAATGAAAGAGTTTTGGTTAGTTTTTCAGGATACAGATGAAGGTTAGGTGGTTTACAGAAAGAATGGTGATGAGATTAAACATCCTGCATACCCTAGTTAGGACTTTTGATGGACCATCAATCCAAGCCCAGCTGGTATTGGATGGGGGGCACAAATGGACAATGGCGTGTTGAGTCCTGGTCGCAAGCTGAGTTGGCCCCAATCAAGCCATGTGCAGTATTGAGGCCTGGATAAGCTGAGTGACGCCGGACCCAGCCGTGCTCCAGATCCAGCTCTATGTGAAAATGGGTTGTCCTTAAATTAGCCAGTCCACCCCTAAGTGGGGCCACAAATAAATATACACTGAATTTAAGTCACACCAAGCCCCGCGAACCGGATTATGGATCATCTTAGATCCAAACAGCTATTATGATTTACAATTCTCTGATTTATGTAATATTGGCATGTGTAATGTATAATACAAGGTATGTAGGATGCATTCATTTCATTACTGCAATTACAAGTTACAACATCAGTTTTGGATATGTATTAATATTATGTATACTTAACTAATGATACAAATGATCCTTCTCCGGGAACCACGTCAGAATAAGCAGTCCACTATATATCCATTCTGACGGGCAATCTCTTGGGCTTTTAGTGATTTTATTTTGACTGTCCATTTTCTGGTACACCAATATAGCCTAGCTGATGAGTGGATTTGAGTGATTTTGAGCCAGGGCATGTTCAAGATTGGGCCCACCTAGTAGAAGTGTGTGATGTTGACACGTGTTCCATGACTCATCCCTTCAAAATCCAACATGAACAGCCATAACAAGACTAGGCCGAGTACCATGTGGCTCATCCCAGTCGGCTCAGACTCGGTTCCGATCTTGGAACGAGTCAGTTTGAGTCG